>CM028907.1:10221097-10831097 GCA_016801845.1 Polydactylus sextarius | reverse complement strand
TAAATGCTATAATAAATAGCATGGTATATTGAAATCAGCTAGATAAACTTTATGCTTCTGTGTTTTTATTGTGTAGCAATAATATAAATAGCCAAACAATAAGGTCATTATCAGTCAGTACATTATATTCATATAGAGTATAATGTAAAGGGAGATCTCCGCTGCAGAGAAACTGTTCCTGCAAATCACCATCCCATACGTGTCTCACATAAACCAACAAAATAGCATGGTTAGCTATATCGGTGGATTCGTCCACCTGCAGGGCATAGTAGGGGCTTGCTTGGACGCGGGCTGTGGTCTGTTCTTTAATATTACCAGATATGTCCTGAATATGTCGAGCTATTGTATCATTGGACAGCGGTGTGGTTTTCAGCTTGTCTGCCACTGATTGAACCAGCACCTCTCTCGCCATATCCATGGCTGCAGGTAGAATAAGCTCTTCGGCTATTGTGTGGGGTTTCTTTGCCTTCGCAATACAGTGAGCTACGTGGTAAGAGGCACAGAGAGATTCCTCTTGTTTGGAGCAAGACGCTGTCAGACACTTCTGTGAAGTCCTCAGCTTCTGGAGTTGTCTTTGAAAAAACTCCACTGGCTTGTCTTACATGCAGGATGTTTAGTATCCAAATGGCACTTCAGTTTTGATGGTTTCATGCTCTCATTTGCAAGCACTTCACTACATATAACACACTGGGGTTTCTGTCCCTTATTATCCTCAATGAATGAAAATCTGCATTTTACATACACCAGGTCATATTTACGTTTTGCCATCGCAACACAAACTTAAAGTGAGCATCAATCAAATGGCAGTTACCATGGCTACTACGCCTAGGCGGCTGCATGAGTCTGACGCGTGCCTTTCAAAATAAAACATTTTTCTATATAAAGGACATGTCAAACATCAGATACGCATTAAATATTATTTAGTTTTTTTGATCAGCTGTCCGTGACCCATCCAGAATGGGTCTGCGACCCACTTTTGGGTCGCAACCCACCAGTTGAGAACCACTGTTCTATATTACATGGAACACCCTGGTAACAAACAACACTATTTATGGATAATATCAGGTCAAAAAATAAAATAGAATAAAATAAATGAATAAATGAAAATGTAATGAGTGGTGTTTGGATCCAATTGCAGCATACTGACAAGCAGGCTCAGCTCAGTAGACTGCTTTTGCAATAAAAAAACAAACACACAGTTCAGCCTTTTGTCAGGGAAGAGTTCATTTTGGAAACAGGCAGGGGAGGTTTTCAAGGGAAGCAAAGGTCCAAAACCAGGTAAACAGTCTGACTGGGCAGACAAATCCAAAGGAAATTGGCAGAAGCATTGTTGAGGAGGGAGACCCTGAGTCAAAAATTGTGTCCACACAGGCTTAGACAAACAAGTCCAAAGGCAAACTCATGAGCACTATTTGGATGGGATTAGTTTTAAATGAGCAGGTGGTGTAATGTCATTTTTACCACAGGACATTTGTAATGTTAATGACTGTTTCGCATGGTATAAGAAATGTCACTGTGCCTTTGTGGGGGGCAGTAAAAATGGTGTAAAAATGGTCAGTAAAACTACTACAAGTAAGAGGAGTTGACATTTCCCATACAAAAGTTAGGTACGGTCAAATTAATATTAACTGACTAGCCTACTGGTCGATTTTATTGGCATTTTATTAGCCACATAGTATAATGAGGTGCTTCTGTAATTATAGGCACTTACCTAAAGCAATCAGAAATCCTGTGCTTTTGATCGTCTTTTGGTTCAACAAGCCACAGACTTGTCCGACTGCAGGCAGGTCAGAAACAGGCACGACTGGCAACAAGTGAAAAAGCTTGTTTGGTTGCAAAATAACATGATGTGCAACAAGCTTTCGAGGTAGTTTGCTTTCGTTTGGTAGGCATGTTCAAGGAAGTAACCAATCAGCACCAACTTGTAAATATGCGGTTTTCTCACCTCAGTGGAGGATGTCATAAGACACATTTGTGATATGTATGTAGAGTTTGATAAGAAAGCAAGGAATTGTTTAAAAGCGTGGATTAGGCTTATTTAACATCACACTGGATCACCCTCTCATCTGCCATTGGTGTAAAGCTGACTTCATGCAACAGGTCATTCAGCACTGTGTTTCTGTAGAATTCACAGTTATGCAACATTTCCTGCAGGCTGAACTCCCCCTGTGACAAAAATGAATGAATTAAAAATATTTTGGCACAATGAAATAGCTGAATACACTTTTTAATATGTGTGACCCTAAAATGTTGAATATATCAGAATAATTTTTCAAAGTCCTTAAGCCATAGAATGAAACAAATAAGAAATAGAAGAATGTTAGATAGAATAACAGACTATGGTCAAATGAATCACACTGTCATTTGAGAAAATGCCCTGCTGCTGAAAGTCCAAAAAGCCTGCTTTATCCATAAATAATACAATACACACTCAATACACCCACTACCTGCCAGTGAGTTTAGTACATTTGGTTATGTATGAGTACCTTTATTCAGTAAAGCTCAGAAGAACCATTCTTATTATTATTCAGCATTTTCTATTCTATATATCTGCAAGTTTAGTGATTAGCTTGCAAATCCGTGATTGATTGATTTTCTGGTGTTTATTTTTTGCCTCAAAGTGGAGATAACTGGGCAGTTTCTGCTGGGAAATCATGCATAAATGTGTGTGTTTTACGTGTGTACAAATTGGGACAGATGAGCCAAGAGCGGTGCGGAGTGGAGCGATGATGTAAAGTGGAGGGCGGTGAAAGGATAAAAGGAGCGAGCTGCAGAATGACTCTACATTGACAGCTGGACAAGATCAGGCAGGAGGATGAGTCGGACTCAGCTGTGTCTGCTGGCCTCTCTGGCCTTCATCTATATGACTTCACTGGCTGATGGAGCATTGTGAGTAGATCTACTTAACCTTTATATATAAGATATAAGAAATTGTTCACAACAGACAGTGATATATTTTATACAGTTTGCCTGATTTGCCTGCACTATTTTACTGACTAATTTTAACCAGTATAGTTGTACGGATATAAATATCAGTTTAATTAACAGTTTAACTTTAATTTCTTAATCACTCTTCCAACTAGTGTGCAGTCTGTGTCACTTTAAATAAGATTTAGATAATGTGATCTTTCAAATGATGCCAGTAAATAAATGTTGAACTGAGATTGCACAGCGATGCAGTACACCACACAGCAAAGAACTGAGTATAAAAAAGTATAAAATCGTGACCAGTGATAACACTGCATTTTTATGGCATATATATGTGGTTCAGAATGCCTGACATACACAATAAAAAAAATGTTATATATATTATTATATAAACATACATATATACAACATAGTTGTCATAGTATATCTGATAATTAATTTTGCACATTGACCACAGTGTATTTTTTTTTTTCCTCTTCTCTTTTTTCACTGCTCTGCAGGATGGTGATGTCTGCCCCCAACTTGTTGCGAGTAGGAGCAGTAGAAAAAGTCTTTGTTGAGTGTCAAGACTGCACCGGAGCAGACGTGCCAGTTAAAATTACCGTGATGAATTACCCAACCAAAAAGATTAAGCTAAATAGCACATCTGTAACACTTCACAGTGGTAACAGCTTCCAGGAACTTGGGCAACTAATGGTAATTGACATGTCACTGTTACTGGGCTTTTTTTTTTTATCTTGAGATGTAGAAAACAGAAGTATCATCATATCTCTGTCTTGTTCCTTGCAGATTCCTTCTGCAGAATTCAGTAAGGATCCCACCATGAAGCAATATGTCTACCTGCAGGCTCAGTTCCCTACTCGACTGCTAGAGAAAATCGTCTTAGTGTCCTTCCAGTCAGGCTACATCTTTATCCAGACTGACAAGACCCTATACACTCCCGGCAGTAGAGGTAAGTCCAGTGCTACATCAGTGCTGATAAACACAAACATGTCTACAGCCTCTGTCTTAGCCTCTGCTGGACAGATGGAGGCCAGTTTTCATAAACTCCCCAGTTTGCCAAAGGCCAAAGCATAGTATTCCCATCATTTTCACATTCATAGTCATCCTGCATCTCCACTCATTTTCATTTTTTTCTTTAATTATTTTGACTGTCTATATATGTTGCCCCATGAATATATTCCTCAGTCACCTGTCAGTAACACATTTTTGTTAGTTAATTTCAGGATATTTGCAGTCACACCCAGCATGGAGCCTGTGACAAGGGAAACCAATTCCTCCATTGCCATTGAAATTGTGGTATTGTATCTATTTGTCTTTATTTTTACTTTTTCCTTCATCCCCTACTGGCTCCTAAAATCACTTGAGTTAACCTTGTACTTACAATAACATTTAGCTAAAATTTCCTTTTCAAGTCGCTGTATCATAACTTATTCTAAAGATAAATTCCAGCTTGGGGCTAAAAATTTTCAGTCAACAACCTCACCAGACTCCTGAAAATATCTGTGGGAGCAGTGGAAAGCCCATTAATCATTGTTCAATATTGTTTATTTTTAGACTCCTGACGATATTATTTTACCCCTCGGTGAAGTATCTGTGGAATCAGGGATTTATTCTTCCAATTATCAACTTGGTGAAATTGTGAGGTGAGTGTCTAATTCAAATACTTTATATTTTATCTAGAGACCTTTCTCGTAATAATCCATTTCTATTTATAATTAAGATTAATACCATTGCTCTAAAACCTCAACTGCACTTTGTCATGGGGTGAATTAAATTCTGTATCAATATTAAAGTTAATTTTAATTTTTGGTTTTGATGATAAACAATTTCTGTATGAAAGGTGTCACGTTTCTTATTACACAGAAACATCTTGTTTTAAGTTTCCCCACTGCTCATTATATATATGTATGTTTAATGAAGCCAGTCAGGGGTCTAAAGAAAATACAAGAAACTATAACTAATTTCCAACAAATTTGAGTACAAATACTCATAGCTTACCTGAAAAGGGGAATGAAGCTTAACTAATTACTCAGAATTATTTCCCCATAGGCTTAACAAGTAGCACAGATCAATACACCTGAAACCCCTAAAATAAAACATTTGGTTTTCCTGTCCTACTCAGTAAGATCATGAATATATAATTGAGCTGTGCACTGATTGGCTGCTTTACAACAAAGGTAAAGAAGGCCCGCTGCTAAGTGTAGTAACTGACAACAGGTCTCAGAGTTAACATCAACCTTACCTGCTTGTCAAGCCTGAGTCAGAGGAGCACACAGTCGCCCAGAGACTGGAAATTAATGTGTCAGGGGAGCAACTATATTGTAGCAAAGCATCTGTAGCTGAACTCTGGGACTTTATTTCACTGCTGTTGGTGAAATGGCAGACATCGAAATAAAAACAAAAAACAAAAGTTAAAAGTAAATATGACTAAATAAATAAACTGCTGGTTGCCTACCAAAGTGCATTCAGGTGCCCTTGGAAAACACATGAATAAACATGGAGAAGACAAAAACAATACAACAATAACATGTAATAATATAATAATGTGTTACAAGTGTACCATATCGCTTCACTCTAGGCTAGACACTAGCAGAACTTTGTCCAATCTTTGATCCCACAGCGGGGAAATTCACAAAAGTGTCACCAGTGGGATTTGAACCATTGAGACACAAAAGCCTCATGACCACTCAGCCACAGCCTCTGAGGGATATGTTAATATTACTTTGTGTATGATTGATAGTAGTTCTCTATTCTATTGTAAAAGTGGTTCATGCTACTAATATTTTGGGCATATATCTAAAGCAATGTCACAAAATATGATGTCGTGACTGTTTTACTACGACTGTTTCTAATTTTAGAAATTACATGAGAAGGAGGGAGAGACAGGGTTTTACGTTCTTGTATGGTTTCACATTCTTTTTCCCCTTTAATATATTCACAGAGAAAAACAAAAAACAAATACACAAACTTTAATACAAATGATGTGGTTTACTAACTTAAATAGGAGGAAACAGTTTTTACATGTTAGCTACAGAATTTGAGGAGAGGGAAAGACAGAGAGTATCTCACTGGTTTAATTACATTAGGCTAAGCTAACTGGCTACTGTTTTGTCTGTAGTAAATGGACAGACGCTAATAACACATGTAGTGGCAAAACCATGATGTTTTGTTTGTCCCATTGACAAGTTTCTTTATTCTGACCACTTCTGAGGATTTCAGTGTTGATCATCTGACGCGTAAACTAACTCAACTAATGTCATGTATTTGTAACACCAATGAAAGGGAAAATAAAGCAAGGTAAAACTGATTCTCTTTGTTACTTTGTTCAGCTCTCATTCAGCTTCACATTTCATGTTCATGATCACAGTTAATGATGGTATGCGCATGCACCCAAACCCTGGCTGGCCTTGGCTTGGCACTCCTTTGCCCCCTTGACCTGTAGAAGGCATATAGATTTAAAAAACATCAAAATGCTCTAAATTAGATATATCATTTAAGAGAAATGATATTGTCAATAATTATATTCCAAATGGAATTAACAAGAAAACAGAAATAATTCATATGGCTCCTACAACACATATAATAAGACAAAGAACCAACCAACCAAGTAAGCATGATAAGCATTGATAATTGATCAAGGGTGTGTGTGTGTGTGTGTGTGTGTGTGTGTGTGCAGTTTTGGATTGTGGAAAGTCGTGGCCAAGTTTCACAACAACCCACAACAGAGCTACTCTGCAGAGTTCGAGGTCAAAGAATATGGTGAGCCTATTTTTCATTAAATTTCATTTACAATAAAAGCTATAAAATATAATATAAAAAAGCTAAAAAATATTGTATAAAAATGTTAGACATTAATGTGAAAATTTGATGTATGTTTCAGTGCTGCCCAGTTTTGAGGTTAAACTGACAACTGTGGAGCCCTTCTTCTATGTGAACAGTCCAGAATTCACCGTCAATATCAGAGCTGTGTATGTGAAGCTTCTTGTTTTGTTTTTAGTCTGATTTAAACTAACCCATTTCTGTTTTATTTAATTGTATCTTCTTTTTGTGGTTTTAGGTATCTGTTTGGTGAAGAAGTGGATGGAACAGCATATGTTGTATTTGGTGTTATGCATGAGAATCAGAAGAAGAGCTTTCCAGGGTCTCTTCAGAAAGTGGCAGTGAGCACATTCTTACATTTTAACTAATTTATTAAAATAACCAAAGACATTAATTTCTGTCAGTTGCAGCTGTTTGATTGTCTCATTGTGTCTTTTCCAGTATGTCTTTACAGCTTGTTTTTTGTCACTGCTACAAAATCAAAGTTGTTCAGATGTTCGCAATTACATCAATTACGTTGTTAAAGTGTGATGTTCAGAATAAAGCCAGGCTGACACTGGAATTTACAGTAATTAATTTGAAGACTACCTCAAAACTGTTAAATTTATTACAGTTGTGTGATGTTTTCGTGATGTATATTGAAGTGAGACAGTACAAAATTCTAGTTTCCCTCTGTCATATTAGGTTACAATAGGTGGTGGAGCGGTCACATTGAAGAGAGAGCACATCACACAGACTTTCCCAGACATCATGCAACTGGTGGGGAAACCCATATATGTAGCTGTCAGTGTGCTGACAGAAAATGGTAAGAGAGTGTGTCTGATCATGTGGGTCATAATAATCCAGCATTTATTTTAAAATGTATTATAAGGGTAATTACCTTTATTGGTAGTAAAACAAATACCATATGAGGGAAAAATGAATACTTCATTTTAAGATATGTAGGTCAGAAGTAGTATGGAATTGTAATTTTTTTCATTAATGTACATGTTTAATGTACATGTAAACCAGTGTGTTTATACATGTCTATTTATTTCTGCATCAAATCACAGGTGGTGAAATGGTAGAAGCAGAGCTGAGAGGCATCCAGATTGTCACATCACCTTATACCATCCACTTCAAGAAAACGTCCAAATATTTCAAACCAGGAATGTCCTTCGATGTTGTGGTAAAGCCTTTAGTTTGAGACTTTTTTTACTATATTTTTTTATTTACTATACATATACTGTGTACAGTCCTGCTGTTCAAGCTAACCATCCCGTGGGAGCAGGGTATGGCAGCAGCCCATGAAAGGAAGCACCTGAAATATTCGGAGCTGGCAGCAGTGTGACAAGAGGTTGGCTTGAAAACCAGGGTTTGAGCAGTAGAAGTCAGTTGCCATGGGTTTGTCTGCCAAATAACAGTCTAACAGTCCAACAGTGGGGCAGCATCTGCAGTGATGTGGACGCTGCTCCGGTCTGTTGTAGTGAAGAGGGAGCTGAGCCATAAGGTGAGGCTCTCAACTTACTGGTCCATCTACGTTGCAACCTTCACCTATGGTCACGAGCTATGGGTAGTGACCAAAAGAACCAGATTGCAGACATAAGCAGCTAAAATGAGTTTCCTCCATAGGGTGGTCGGGTTCAGCCTTAGAAATAGGGTGAAGAGGTCAGACATCCAGGAGGGACTTGGCGTAGAGCCGCTACTCCTCCACGTTGAGAGGGGCCAACTAATGTGACTAGGGCATCTAATTAGGATTGGAGGTGTTCTGGGCATGCCCAGCTGGGAGGAGGCTCCAAGGAAGACCCAGGACACACTGAAAAGACTATGTCTCAAGGCTGGCCTGGGAACACCTCGGGGTCCCCCTGGAGGAGTTAGTGGAAGTGGCTGGGGAGAGGAGGGTCTGGGTCTCCATCCTGAAGCTGCTGCCCCCACGACCCGGACCCTCCAAACAAGTGGGAGAAAACGAAACGAAATGAAGACGAAATGAAACAATAGTCCAACTACTACACGGTGCAGGTGTGGTGGGTTCAAGCTTGAGGAAAGCTACAAAGGCCAGTGAAGACAACTGCAGAGGTGGCAGGGAGACATCCCCAGTATACCACTAGCCTGGAGATGTACTGAGTTACAGAAATACATGCAACTTAATACTTAAAACATTATTTTGATTAGTCACAAATGTGATTACCTGAGTTTGAGTCAACTAGACTAAACTAGAGCTAAATATTTCCTGATAATATTTTCCCTGGCTGTTTGTGTCTTTGATGGCAGGTTGAAGTTGTGAATCCAGATGGAACTCCAGCACCACATATTGCAGTGGTGGCAGATCCAGGAAATGTACAGGGGTCCACTGCAGCCAATGGAATTGCAAAGCTGACTATCAATACAGAGACAACTGCAACAAGCCTGAGAGTTACTGTAAGTTAGAATTTTTACATTTCAGCCTCTTCAAGATTTTTTTTTATTCACAACTATGATCTTATTAATTGGTAATTACCTCCATGAACAAGTCAAAATGTTCTGGTAGGCTTTGAATTTTCCATTTATATAGAAATAGAGGGACCAATCTCAACTGACTCAAACTCACAGAGGGAGATACACACCAAACATAGTCTACCAGAGAGCTCTGTGGAAAAACCATCCATATATGTTAAATTAAAAAAAGGCCAGAGAGCCAGATATCTTACACACCTGTCCACCCAAGGCTTACTCTTTTTGGACAGCAACAGGCTGGCAGCCGTGGTGCACCACCGGACCTCACAGTGGTAGAAAAAAAAAAAAAAAACTTGTCATTGCAGCTTTTGTCACAATAGTGTATCTTTCTGGCTTCTGATATATTTTCGTGACATACTTTCCTGCTCTCTGTCCACTTAAAATTACAGCAATCGCTAATTGTGTTAGCCCATCTATGGTGTTTTCCATCAAGCTAGCAGACTACTCACTAGTTTTCTAAATTAAATGTTAAAAATGTTTGTATTACTGAAAAATAAGTGAAAGCGTGATGGACAGAGACAGAAGTCATGTCACTAAGTAAATATGGGAGTTGCTTTTCCAAATAGAAGGATGACATCTTGTTGATATTTCTCGTCTACTGTAGAAGGAAATGTGCACACAGGCTAAAGAGGTTGTGGTACATGACCTCACCACTAGGTGGAGGTAAATTGTATACATTGGGCCTTTAATTTAGCTGGTTGGTTTAGTTCTGCTGTTCATACATTTAATGTACAGAGCACGGATAAATACTAAATTTGGCCATCCAGGTGCACTTTTTGAGTATTTTTACCTGTAATGGCAGATACAGTGAAGAGAGGCAGGAAATGGGGAGGAGAGTGAGGGAAAGACACACAGGAAAGTTTGACTCAGTCAGGATAGTGAACAGTTGCACGGCATATACACCAACATGGTGCCCCATTCACTCAACCACTGAGCAACCACACAGCAAATCACTATATTTCTTTATATGATTGTGGATATGTGCTTTCTTATGTGTGCATGTATTTTCAGGCAAAGACCAATGATGATAGAATTTCCACATGAAAGACAAGCAACAGCCACCATGGACGCGCTCCCTTATGAGACTGAAAGCAAAAGCTACATACACATTGGTAAAAGAAATGCTGATATAACAGCAGGTGGTAAAAGTTGGTGATGGTGAAGTGCAACAGCTTTCCAATATCTCACATTCATTACATATCACATTTCATCTTTTTGCAGGTGTGGAGACAAGAGAGCTAAAATTAGGAGACAATCTGAAAATCAACCTTAACTTCAACAAGAATTTACCTCAGGGCACTCATATCACATATTTGGTGAGAGATGATTTGTAAATCTATGTGTACCTATATGCTTACATACATGCGTGCGTGTGTACATCTGTGTTTCTCTGAATATGGATGTTCATACATCCATGTTGGGTAAGTGCTGTGTCAGTGCCCATGAGGCTGCAAATTATACTTCAGGGCCCAAAATCAAGCTCAAGAGCACCACGGGTTAAGTTCAAAAATTTTACTGGAAGGTATATAACTCAGAACACAGTTCAACAAAATTACAGGCTGGGCTTTGGCCAAGGTAAAACTAAAAAACACAGCCCAGGAGATCTCAGGCAGGTAGGCAACAGGTCCAAAGAATCAGGATCAGAATCAGTCCACTGAGCTGAGGAATCCTTGCCCCAACCCAGGTCAGAGAGAAAATATAAACTGGACCAGAAGAACAGAATTAGTCAATAATGATACATCAGGAGGTGGATTGGACCACCTCCTCTTAGGTGGTCAAATCCACCACCTAAGAGGAGGTGGTGGATTTGACTGTAACTGATGTTTACATCTGTGTTCCTTAGATCCTGAGCAGAGGTCAGCTCATCAGAAGTGGCTTTTACAAGACAAAAGGCCAAGTGCTGATTGCGCTACAAGTTCCCATCACTAAAGACATGCTGCCTTCATTTCGCATCATTGCCTACTACCATACAAGTGATAATGAAGTGGTATCAGACTCTGTCTGGGTGGATGTCAGTGACGACTGCATGGGCTCGGTAAGATAACTATTTAGTCACTGAGTTATTTCTTTATTCTAGGACACATTTGTATGTGTGTAACAGCTTTAAGAAATGCAATGCTGCATGTTTGTTTCATTCATTGGCTTTTATTTCTTTACCTCCTTCACCTTTAGCTGACGTTGGAACCAACAAGACCTGCTCCATCCTATGAGCCTCGCAGGGTATTTGGTCTGAAAGTCACTGGAGATCCAGAGGCCACAGTGGGACTGGTGGCAGTTGACAAAGGCGTTTATGTCCTGAATAACAAGCACCGCCTGACCCAGAAGAAGGCAATGTCTTTATTCTATCTTTACCTGACAATATATGTGGTGTTTGACTTTAAAAAATGATGTTGAAAATATGGGTTAGATTTCAAAATATCAACAATACAGATGAATGCACTCTTTATAAATGGACAGTATGCAAGGACATTATCAATTAACATCCGATATATACTGTATCTACATGCTTTATATTGCTGCATCTGTCATGATGCAGATTCACAAATTCAAAAAGTCAAAGAGTTTATGTGTGTTTAATTTATGTACTGTTTCCCCTGCTCAGGTGTGGGACACTGTGGAGAAATACGACACAGGCTGCACACCAGGTGGAGGGAAGAACAGTATGAGCGTGTTCTTTGATGCTGGGCTGGTGTTTGAGTCCAGCGCAGGCTCTGGGACGCCTTCCAGACAAGGTGACATCACTTTACAGTCTTGTTGTTTTGTCCTTTCCTATGAAACTAATTTCGTCCAACTGCAAAGACAATCAATGTTGTTACATTATTTGAAAAAACTAGTACTACAGTACATTTGAGTGCAGTTTGTATATGTTAAACACTGTTTTCATCCATTTTACATTTTATTTGCAATTACATATCAACTTACTTCTTAATACTATGCAAAACTAGGTCCAACCTCTCTGGACTGTGATAAAGATCTGGTTTATCTTTTTGTTTTTTTTTTTTTTTTTTTTTTGTTTTTGTTTTCAGAACTAAAATGTCCAGCCCCTGCCAGGAGAAAACGAGCCACGACTATAATGGATGTCACAACTAGCTTACGTAAGAACCACAGTTCTAAGTTACCTCACAACTACACAACCGTGTGGATAAAACTGACTTGACATAACATGTACATGATATTAATATTCATTTTCAATTTGCCTTATTTTAAAATGTTTTATTCACATTCCAGTTCATCCTTCCTCTTGTACTCGACACCCTCTCACCTCCATGATCCTCTTTCTTTCCAGTGAGTCAGTATGAAGATGAAGTAGAACGTGAGTGTTGTATGGATGGCTTGAGGGAGAATCCAACGTCATACACATGTGAGAGGCGTAGTGAGTACATTGTGGACGGTGCAGCATGTATCACTGCCTTCCTGCACTGCTGCAAGGAGATGGAAAGGCAGGGACTTGAGAATAGGGAGGACCACCTCCAACTGGCACGAAGTAAGACAGAAGGCAAAGGCCAGGGTTGTTATCCACGGTCATACTGGTAGTTATGAATTAATATGGTAACCTTTTTAATAATGGTTTAGGTGAAGAAGATGAGAGTTACATGGACAGCAATGAAATTGTTTCTCGTTCCAAATTCCCTGAAAGTTGGCTGTGGATAGACATCAAACTGCCCGCTTGCCCTCGACCCAACTGGTGAGACGACTGAAACACACATAACTATTTATGGCATCACTAGAACTAAAAGTTTCAATTTACCCTGCTGAGTCTTAATGTTTTTTTTTTTTTTTTTTTTTTGTCTCAGTGACACCACATCATTTGTGAGAAATGTTCCTTTGCAAGACTCAATCACAACCTGGCAGTTCATTGGCATCAGTCTGTCAAGAACTCATGGTGAGAATTCAGAGACTGAAATCTGTCTTTTGCTTGTTTTAATCTTCCCTGTTGAAACTTTAAACCTCTTTCATCAATTACACCTCTTCCTCCTCTTAATCTTTAAGGAATCTGTGTAGCCAAGCCATTAGAAGTCATTGTTCTGAAGAAGTTCTTCATTGATCTCAGACTGCCTTACTCTGCCGTCCGTGGAGAGCAACTGGAAATAAAAGCAATCCTTCACAACTACAGTCCTGATGATGCCACTGTAAGTCTGTGCTAACATTTTAAAGCTGCCCACATAGTAGTTGGTCCCAGAATTAAGGCAACCTTCTCTCAAGACGAAATTAAACCCTTGGGAAGAAAGTTTAAAGCCTTAAATTACTACAAATTAAGGATTGGACTGTTGAATGACCAAAATTAAAGCTGTTAAAGCCAGATATCTAGGGAAGTGACTTTATTATTGAAGCAGACCACTGTTTTATAGATAGATTCACTTTGTGAATCAACTATTTCATGTTTTTATTTCAGCTATTTCAACTAAACTCATACCTCACCCTCCTCTTTCTTGTTTTCAAGGTCCGAGTGGACCTCACTCTCCTTTCTTGTTTTCAAGGTTCGAGTGGAACTGTTTAAAGAGGAGCATTTGTGCAGTTCAGCGTCTAGTGGTATAAGGTATCATCAGGAGGTGAACGTCCAGCCTGATAGCAGCAGATCTGTACCCTTCATCATTATTCCCATGAAAGAAGGAGAATTCAGGATTGAGGTCAAAGCAGCTGTTAAAGACTCACACCTCAGTGATGGTATTGTGAAGACGCTGCTGGTTGTGGTAAGGGAAACTTAGAGCTGTTTTATAGCATATAACACTGGAAATTGAAAAAAAAAAAAAAAAAACAAGTACTTACTTTATACTTTAAATTGAATTTGAGGCCTCAAATTATATCCATCTATTATCAATACCACTTATCCTGTTGAGGGTCAAGAGGGAGCTGGAAATAGTGAGCTACCCCCTGGATAAGTCACCAGTTTATCACTGGGCCAATGTGTATAGACATCACGTTCACATTCACACCTATGGACAATTTAGAGTTACCAAATAACCTAATCCACATGTCTTTAAACTGTGGGAGGAAACCAGAACAACCAGGAAAAACCCACACAGAACATGCAAACTCCACACAGAAAAACAATCCATATTGTGAAAATTTAATGTATTTATGTTTTGCCATTTTGTTTGAATGTTCAGTGTCAATGTTCAATGTCCACAAAAACCTCCACAACTGAACAAACAAACTAGCGCATACAGCATCTAAGCTACTTTCTGCTAACAATACCATACTGTAGTGCTCATATATTATCAATGAGAAATTTACCACAGTGCATGTCTCCAGCTGTGACCAACAACTTAAAATAATGAGTGTACACACGCTGCTCATTATTAAATGATTATTATATATGGACAAAACAAACAGACTTCCTGTAATGAAGTCAGTGTGGGGGAGCAGGCATTTCTTGAGGCTAAACTTTGAAACAAATATGCGAGAATCAGAAAAAAAGATGAGGAAGAGGAAAACCAGGTTGCATTTTCTCATACACCAAAGGTTAAAGGTGACAGAGAATCAAAAACTGTCCACCCACATTCAGGAACATGCGAAAAGTGCTAGAAACTCTGAACATCTCCTTTTCATAAAAATTCCTCTTTTAGAAATGTCTGCTATACAATGGGTCAATTTCAAAAATGGTTGTTTGTGACATCAAATGTATCCAACAGCCCCCCCACTCTGATTTATTCTCTCCCATTTAAAATATATTCATCCGTCACACCCATTCACTACAGCAAGTAATTTGCAGCAGTGTTTGCAAAGTTCAAAGTGAAATGGCAAGTTGCATTCTTAGGTGTGCTGTGCCAGGCTGTGCTGTGCTTATCACAGTTTTAATAACTTCCCCACTGAAAGAAATGTGAAAACATGGTCTGTCTGTGTTCTGAAGCCAGCGAAGTTACATTCATTTGAGTGGCAGTGAAGGCAGCCAATCAGTGTCAAGAGCTTACATTTCCTAATGAGGCTACGTTTAAAATACCCATCCTAAAATAGCTTTCTGAGAGAGGGTTTAAGGAAACTTCTGATGCATTACACATCCAATTCATATGTGTGATGTATAATGTTACATCACAGAACAAGGATCAAAACCCTATTCAACCATTGTCTGTCACCTTTAAAGATTTCTCAAATTAATTGCGATTTGTAACTTTTTACTCTGTTGTTCTTCCAGCCTGAAGGAGTGCTGGTTAAAGCTCAACAGACTGTAACACTTGACCCATCTAAAACAGGTGTGGATAACTTATTCAATGACATAACTAAATTGTGAAGTATTTCAGTATTATTGTGTTTTTATCACTATGGATCATTTGCTCAACTTCCCCACGTTCTGTCCCTTCAGGTGGTAAACAAGAAGAAATTCTCAACAGTAAAATTCCAAAGAAAGATTTGATTCCAAACTCTCCGACCATCACCCAGATCTCTGTAACAGGTGAGATGTAATGATATATTTGATAATCATGTCTTAAGGCATCTGTACAAAGAAATAAATAGTTTCAGTTAATAATGATCAGCTCACTGCCAGTGTTGGGTCTTTGTGTCTTTGTTTAATTGTTACCTCTGTTGATTTCCTGATTTTTTTTTTTTTTTGTGTGTGTGTGTGTGTGTGTGTGTGTGTGTGTGTGTGTGTGTGTGTGTGTGTGTATGCAGGGAGGGAACAAGTAAGTAAACTGGTGGAAAACGTCCTTAGTGGGAGCCCTTTGGGTACTCTTATTGTACAGCCATCAGGCTCAGGAGAGCAGAACATGATCGGCATGACCCTGCCTGTGATTGCGACCACTTATTTAGATAAAACCGTACAGTGGGAAAAGGTAGGCCTTGAGAGACGTAACGAAGCCCTTCAACACATCAGAACTGGTAGGTTCAAACACATTTATTCATGGTTACCTAAAATTTTATTGATGCACTTGTGTGTGAAATTTTAACATTTCTGAAATAGCGTGCCAACATGCTACTCCTCCTACAGCAGAGACACTGACCTTAGATGAACTGAATACAACACATAGAAACATTTAACAGAACTCAGCATCTGATGGATGATATTCAATAGAGTTGAATGGCAGTTAAAAAGGTTGTGTTTTATTTGTGTTCAGGGTACCAGAACCAGCTTGCCTTCCGTAAAAAAGACGGGTCTTTTTCTGTGTTTGTCAAGAGTCAGAGTAGCACCTGGTGAGGCATCTAAACACCAATGAACTCAAACATATATGTTAACACATCCTGCTTTAACTTTGATTATAACTATGTTTCTACATAAAAAATTACACGCCCACTCTCCCTTTCTCTCTCTCTAAGGCTGACTGCTTATGTTGCCAAAGTGTTTTCCATGGCCCACGGTCTGGTGGAAATACAGAAAGATGTGATCTGTGGTGCTGTCAAGTTTCTGATTCTCCACACACAGCAACATGATGGCATGTTTAGAGAAGTCGGAAGGGTGATCCATGGCGAGATGATTGTGCGTGCATTGATTTCTTTAAGTTAATGTTAAAAACTTCAGCTAATGGAGATAAAAACAATCACATGCCATCGACAATCACATTACATGAATAAAAACATGTGTGTGTTCCCACAGGGTGATGTGCTCGGCATAGACTCGGATGCTTCCATGACGGCCTTCTGTCTCATCACCTTACAGGAGGCCCAAGCACTATGTGCTGACGCTGTTAATGTAAGTACTTCACAACATACAGCATTTCTCTCACCTCCTTAATTTCTTCATTTAGTCACAGTTTACCAAACCCTTAGTGTGGCTTTGTAGACACAAAGGAAGATACAATATGCTAAAACTTCACTGAAGAGGAGCAGAACACTGAAAAATAAATAAGTGAATGAATAATTATCACCTCACCCATTTGTAGTTTTTAATGTTTGTAATAAAATCTCTGCTGTCAATCTGTTTTCCTGTTTCACTGACTCCTCCTTCCTTCTTGTTTCTCCTGTTGTCCAGAGTCTGCCAGACAGTGTAGACAAAGCAGTCGGCTACCTGGAGAAGCGTTTGCCTTCCCTCACCAACCCATATGCTGTTGCCATGACTTCATATGCCCTGGCCAGTGCAGAAAGATTGAACCGAGAGATCCTTTACCGTTTTGCTTCTCCAGGTGCTGTTATATTATTCCCATGAAGTCACTAATTTTCATTGTACTTTAGACAAGATTAGATATTCTGTTACTGAACTTGTGTCTAACAAGTGTCTATTAATAAAAAGGTATTTGTTTGTGTTTCCTCAGACCGGTCCCACTGGCCTGTACCCAGAGGAGATATTTACACACTAGAGGCCACAGCTTATGCTCTTCTGGCTCTGGTCCAGGCTGGAGTGAGTACATCACCCTCAGTATTGATGGTTTATAAGAAGGAAACTACACTCAATTAAATGTGTATTACATTGTCCAGTCAAGAGCAATTTGTAGTTTTATGAAGGTATCGGAGAGGTGTGGTGACTTAATAATTTCTAAATTTTGTTCAGTCAGTTCCTTATTATCTTTTTATGTTCGTGCAAAAACAAGGAAAGTGCCATGTCTCTGTTAAGAAGTTGTACAATCATAGAAAAAACTGATTTATATGGTAGGTTTTAGAATGTGGTCCAGAGTAAATTATAACTGTAAGAATCAGGAAATCTCTGTGTATTTACTTGTAAGTTATTCTAAGACTCAAATGCACAGTCAACCACAGAGAACTGAAACTTTTTCTTGTCTTCTGGTAATAAAGGACTTTGAAAATGCAAAACCAATTGTGAGATGGTTCAACCAACAGCAGTTTGTGGGTGGAGGGTATGGATCCACTCAGGTAAGACTGGACTGTAATTTCCAACTTTGGCCAGGTGCAGATTTGAACACCACTGCACTTTTTTTGGTTCATCTGTGCTCATGAACTATTATTTTTGCTAATTCTTATTTCCTCATTCCTTTTCTTGCAGGCTACCATAATAGTGTACCAGGCTGTGGCAGAGTACTGGATCAGGGCTAAAGAACCAGATTATAATCTGAAAGTGGGCATTTTTTTGCCAACGAATTCAAATCCTTTATATTACAACTTTAACAAAGAAAACCAGTTTACCACGAAAACGTCTAAAGTGAGAGCACAAACGCAGGCACACACACTAACTCACAGTGGTATGTTAATAGCCTCTTCCTTGTGTCTCTTTATGTGTTTATTTAGCTTATCTCTCTCTCTCTCTCTCTCTCTGTGTGTGTGTGTGTGTGTGTGTGTCACAGATGAACGTCATCAATCAGGATGTAAATGTAACTGCCACAGGATCAGGAGAAGCAATACTGACGGTAAATAAAACATGTTTTTTTTCTCAGCTCTTGTACTGTTTTTCAAGGTATATAAAGGTATTGGTATTATATCCTGATAACTCAATGACTTGTCTATAGCTGTGTTGCTGTACGTAGCATCACTCCCAGGATTGTTACTAACTCTTTATGCCAAATGGTTTCACTGGTTCCAGTGGTTAATGGCTGTAATTGAGTACATTGAGTACAAACACTTGGCATAAGTTTTTTAATGTCTGATTTCACTGTCATCAAAATGTTTTCCTTTCTGTTATAACATTAAAACTACAATGGTGCCTGGTTAGTTGACTGTTCTCACTGTATGTCAATATTATATATATATGTATATATATATATATATATATATATATAAGTTTTTCTGATACATGTCTGATTTCACTGTCATCACCTTCAATCATGTTTTCCTTTCTGTTATAACATTATAGATTGTTAACAGACTGTTATGGTGCCTGGTTAGTTGACATGTTTTTGTGACTTTTGTTCTCACTGTATGATATTATGTCAATATTATATATATATATATATATATATATATATATATATATATATATATATATATATATATATATATATATATGTTTTTATCCTGTGTGGAAAATACTATTTCAGTGGATGTCTGTATCATCCATACAATATTAAAATGCACTCTTTTTTTCTTTGTGACAGATGGTGTCACTGTATTATGCCATACCTAGAGAGAAGGAGAGTGACTGTCAGAAGTTCAACTTGTCAGTGGAACTCATCCCAGGTATGAATGACCTCCTGTCTGTTTCTGCTATTTTGTTCATATTTGCTGCTGTTTTGTTTTCTTGTCTCTAAACTGTTTCCTGGTGTTTGGCCATCAAGCCATCATTTGTGAGAAAAGATTTTATACTCATTTGATGCCTTGTTCCTCCAGAGAATATTGATGAAGATGAGACAATATACAGGCTGACAATTAAGGTTTTGTAAGTATAATAAAGTAATGATACAGACCTACAATGAAACACAGATCACTGTCTAATGATCTATTGGTACTTCTTTACTCCATTTTTATCTTTTTGTTATTTATATTTTTTAATTCAATTTGTAATGAAATTATCTTTTGTCCCTGTTCTGAACAGGTACAAGAGCAATGACCGTGATGCAACAATGACAATCTTGGATATTGGTTTGCTAACTGGCTACACCCCTAACACAGATGACCTGAATTCAGTAAGACCTTTTTACCAATACTTACATACACTCATAAACTTAAAGTCTGTGTGAAATTAGATGTTTTACAGTTCTGATAGTTGTTTGACATTGTTTTATATGTTTCTTTGTAGCTGGCCAAAGGCAGAGCACGCAGCATTTCCAAATATGAGATGGACACGGCCTTATCAGAGAGAGGCTCACTGATCATCTACCTAGATAAAGTAAGACATTAGTCTTTCTTGTGTGTGGAAATTCTCCTTCATCCAGGTCATTGTATCTAACGTTGTTGAATCTAAGGCAACTGGACTGTTTGAGTTTCTTGAAGACATTTCACCTCTCATCCAAGTAGCTTCTTCAGTTCTGATGGAGAGTGGTGTATTCACAGAATCATCACCATCACCACTACTCCAAAACCTCACCATCCTTCCAGGAGACAAGGAAGATGCACTGTTATCTTGAACACCACAGATTATCATTAGAAGATAGCCACACTTCTCAATGATGCCATACACATATGAGCCCTTGGAACACGACAGCACCACCAGCTACAAAAGGAAAACCATCAAAAGCAGAGCCTATGGAAAGGGACCATCGACTGCCAGTTATACCACCAGTGTATCCTGGGGATACCATTTCATGTATATTTAGACTCCTCAGTATCCACAAAGAGGGAGTCCCCTTCCAACAAATAGTCAGCATCTTTAACTCAGTAACCATTTTGGTTTTGGTAAATTGGATTGTGTGTGTGTGCAGGAACTGTAGCTTAAAGCCTGGAGAAACCAGACCATTGGCAGAGAAGGACTATAGTGTTTGTCACTGTGTGGTGCCATTCATCACTTAGTTTGAAGTGGTTGCTGTTACTCCCGAGTGTGTTTTGGTTTTCAAGTGTTTGTAATGTTTAGTGTTTATAGCCTACTTTGATCCTTTCTTGTGTTGTTTTTTTTACTTTTTATAATGGAAAGTTGTGTTTTGTTGGTTCCTTATTTTTGTTCTAAAAAATCATTTTTACTTTCACTTAAAACTGTCCCTTTGGCCCAGTTATTCTTTCATTTTTATTATTGTTACGACCCGTACCCCCTGGACAAAATGGGGACGTAACAATAAATAAAGTCAGAGGACTACAACTGGATCCAGATGAGACCATGGTATCCTGTGACATAACCTCCCTGTTCACGTGCATCCCAACCACTGAAGCAGAGGAGACTACATGACGTTGGCTGCAACAGCACAGCATCCTGGACATTAGAATCAACTTCAAACCAGATCAACTTTGTCAGCTACTTGACCTCTGCTTGACCATCATCTATTGGTGGTCAAGCATTTTGTGCACATATGTGGACAACATCTGGGTCAAGATCAAGATTTGTCCTTCTTAGGCTGTCCCTTCTTACCCCATTTGTGGCAAGAGTATCTGAGTGTTCTGTGTTCTTCAAACCCAGTAACACACTCAGACAAAAACTAGTTCATCCCAAAGAGGAGGAGGCCTGTGACACCATCTGTCCCCCAACAAACAATACTGTCTTTTTATCCCTTCCTAGAAGACTTAAAAAGTCATCTCTCAGGTGGGAACAGCAAGTGCAGCCACTTAACCTCAGGTGACTTTAACGACTGTAGTCAGAAAAACAGGAGCTTCTCAGCGATTGTTAACAACCACTATTGAAACTACATTTATTCACTAACAACTGTTTTCAATACACTTGTGAACACTAGAACCCTCTGGTGTCCATGCACAGGGGATAAATTCTGGGAACACACCACTCCATCAGATCTGAAGAAGCCTCTTGGATTAGAGGAAACTGATTACAGAAAAAAAACATCTCCGGGAAATTGCAACAGTCCAATTACCTTAGATTAAACTATGTCAAATCAGTCTTTCCTCTTCCTTTTCTTCTGTCTGCCATATTCCTCCTTTATCTCTGTCTAACCTTTGCTCTGTATGTATTCACAGGTTTCTCACACAAAGGAAGAAGAGATCACTTTTAGGATCCATCAAAAACTGAAAGTGGGTGTCTTACAACCAGCAGCTGTGTCTGTCTATGAATATTATGACCGTGAGTGTCAGAAAAATGTATGTAGTGTACTGCTGTTTGCACAAAACATTCTTTTAAAATTTGTCTTTCTCATTGCAGAAACACATTGTGTGAAGTTCTACCACCCAGAAAGGAGCGGTGGACATTTGCTGAGGCTGTGTAGAAATGATGAATGTACATGTGCTGAAGGTAAATAACATGATGTAGCCTGTCCATGCAGGAAGACCTGAAACTTTTGAAGGAACTTGTAAACACTAACTTTGTTCTTTAGGAAACACTGATCACTATTTATCCTGCATCTTCTGTCAACTTAAGTCATTTATGGCCTAGTACCTTGACTCAGAGTCAGAGGAAAAATCACTCACTAATATACTTGTGGCAGCTGCACTCAAACATTAACCTCTCCAGTAGCTGTATCTTTACTTTGTTCCTGTTGTGTATTTTCAGAAAACTGCAGTCTGCAGAAGAAGGGCAAAATCGACAATGATCAGCGCACAGCTAAATCTTGTGAGAGTACACCGACCAGCAAAATAGATTATGGTAAGACATGGTATTGATGTATTCATGCAGAGCTTTTACTGAAAAATGAGATTAATAAGCAAAGAAACAAGTGAGGTAACAACTTGCAACTTGTCTTTCTTCAGTGTACAAAGTACTAGTGGAGGAAGTCATTTACGAAGTGTCCACTGATGTTTACAAAATGCGAGTGCTACAGGTTATCAAAGAAGGTGAGTCTTTCAAAGTATCTAAATGGTTCAAACTGCTTTAAACTCATCATCACCTGCTGTTATTTTACTGTACAAACTTAAGTGTTGAATTATTTCTAAAAAATGTTTATGTATTTTAATGTTTCCACTGGGAACATACAGTAATATTTTCACTCTGCTATATTTTAATTACAGGAACTACTGATGTGGGTCCTATGGGTAAAGTTCGTGAATATCTCAGTTACCGACACTGCAGGGAGGCTTTAGATCTCAGGGAAGGCAAAACGTACCTTATCATGGGCGCGTCCAAAGATATTCACAGAGATGAAGGAACTGCAACGTGTTTGTTCTTTAAGTGGGCGTATATGTATGTGTTGCTTCCTATTTAAAAGTTTTAAATGTTTTAGTGATTTCAATTTTCAATAAATTTTTCATAGACATTCAATAAATCACATAGTAAAACAATACTTTAATTATTGTTGCTATTGAGAGTCTTGTGCTTTTTTCATGTTATGCATCCAGCATATGTGTTTCACTTTGCTCTCCACAGGTTTCAGTATGTGCTTGGTGAGAGAACCTGGGTCGAGTACTGGCCCACTCAGGCAGAGTGTCAGGAAGAGGCGCACAGACCTACCTGTCTTGGCTTGGAGGAGATGGTCAGGGAGTATGAACTCTTTGGATGTCAGCAGTAGTAAAACCTAAAGAAATAAAATGTTGTTTTCAGAAATCAATTTCATCTTAAGTAAAACTCACTGCTGCATGATACATTATAATGTTACACTGTGTTAATTAAAATGTAATTGTCTTAATCTCATTGTCTGTGTCCTATACACAATTAGTAGCTGTATAGAATCAGAACTACCAGATGAAAAGTCTTGGCAATGAGTCAATGTTGGCATCTTGTGCTGAGGCAGTTACATAACTGCTTTAATCTGTATTTTTCCTTTCATACCTAAATGCCATTAAATAAAACTAAACAGAACTTGGTATGTATCCATTTTACTATGTATCAAGCTGAAATAGCATATTTTTGGAAGTCTTCTGATCAAAACAATGTTTTTCTTTCCAAAAGAAGTAACAAAACAAGTATAGATGTTTTCAATCTTAAGACCTTATAACAAAATCTTAAGCAAAATATCTATGAATTGAAACACTTTAGTCAAACATGATATAGTTTAGAAATATAAGGATTGATATCATATACATACAACAAAGTCACATGTTCTTCATTACAGCCTACTTAACTTTCTGCACCAAAGCTGCTACATATTTCTGCAATGATTCACTCACATGATAACAAGAGGGGTAAAAGCATGTTTCGTTTTCATGTGGAACTTTGACTATTGTGTATGATTTCGGTTTTACACCAAATCCAAACCTCTCACATACCCTGAAAAAATACTTCCATCTTAACTCCGTCCCTGTGCCTTCTCAAGACTGAATGAAATGATTGAATGGAGCACAGAAGCTACATGACAACGGCTGCTACAGGACAGCATCCTGGACGCCAGAACCAACTTCAAACCTGACTGACCCAATTTCAAACTTTGTTAGCTACTGGTGCAGGCATGTGGACAACACCTGGGTCAAGATCAAAACCCAGGAAGTAGAAGCTTTCACATCACATCAACTCCATGGACCGCAACATCAAGTCCACCGAAGAAGTCAAAGCCAACAGTTTGCCCTTCCTAGACTGTTGCTTTCAAATTGAATATGACGGGAGCCTGCACAATGGAGTCTACTGGACACCCACACACACAGACCCAAGCTTGCTCTTCAACTCACCAACCCAAGAGATTAGTAAGAAGAAAAGGATTGGCACAAGAACATTGTTATCACATATGTGGCAGGAGTATCTGAGCGTTCTATGTTCAAACCCATTAACACACTCAAAAATTGGTTCATCCCAAAGAGGAGGAGGCCTGTGACACCATCTATCCCCCACATACAATGTTTTCTTTTCATCCCTTCCTAGACGACTTAACAAGTCATCTGTCTCAGGTGGGAACAGCAAGTGTGGCTACTTAACCTAAGGTGACTTCAGGTAACTTCTGGTAATGACTGTAGTTAGAAGAAACAGGAGCTTCTCAGTGATTGTTAGTGACTTCTGATCTCAAGAAACCTCTTGAAATTTGAGGTTAAAACGTCTTTACAAAATTGCAACAGTCTAGTTACCTCAGATTAGATCAGTCTGTTAGATCAGTCTTTCTGCTTCATTTTCTTCTCTCTGCCACATTCCATATGCCATATATCTCTGTCTAACCACTGTTTTTTATCCACAGGTTTCTCACACAAAGGAAGAAGAGATCACTTTTAGGATCCATCAACTGCTGAAAATGCGCATCTTACAACCAGCAGCTGTGTCTGTCTATGAATATTATGACCGTGAGTGTCAGAGAAATGCATGTAGAGTACCTCTGTTTGCACAAAACATTCTTATAAAATCTGTCTTTGTCATTGCAGAAACACATTGTGTAAAATTCTACCATCCAGAAAGGAGCGATGGACAGCTACTGGGACTATGTAGAAATGATGACGTGCATGTTTGATTATTTCAAAAAATGTCTTTTTTCTTTTTTGAAAAAAGCATGATTCTACTGAGAACATACAGTAACATTTCCACTGCTATATTTTAATTACAGGATTTACTGATGTGGGTCCTATGGGTAAATACGTGAATATCTCAGTTACCGACACTGCAGGGAGGCTTTTGATCTCAAGGAGGGCAAAACGTACCTCATCACGGCACATTAGTGCTTACCGTGATTAAATTACATAGTAAAACAATATTCTAATTTGTGACTGTTGCCATTGCACTGTTTTTGTATGCAGGAGAGTCATGTGCTTTTTCATGTTATGCATCCAGCATGTGTGTTTCACTTCGCTCTCCACAGTTATCAGTTATCAGTATGTGCTTGGTGAGAGAACCTGGGTCAAGTACTGGTCCACTCAGGCAGAGTGTCAGGAAGAGGAGTACAGACCTACCTGTCTTGGCTTGAAGCAGATAGTCCTGCAGTATAAATGTCAGCAGTAGTAAAACCTATAATAAATAAAATGTTGTTTTCAAAATCACTTTCATCTCAAGTTAAACTCAATATATGTGATACGTTATAATGTTACACTGTGTTAATTAAAATGTAATTGTCTAAATCTCATTGTCTGTCTTATACAAAATTAGTAGCTGTATAGAATCAGAACTATCAGATGAAATTTAATCAAGTTTGATAGTGTTGAGCTTAGAGGAGTGGAAGATAGGAAATCCTGAAAATACATGAAATATAATTTACTATGAAAGAACTGGCAAAAGGCTAATTGAAGCCATAAATGGCATGGTATTTACTTAATTGAAGCAAGTTGAAATATCATATTTTTGTCAGTCATCCCATCAAAAGAATGGTAATTGTAAAATATTTTTAGGTTAATATTTTAGTTTAATTTGTCTTTCCTAAAGGAAACATAAACGTTTTCAATTTTCATACCTTATAGCAGTCTTAGGCAAAAGTTCTTCATGAATTGGAACACTTTGGTCAAACATGATATAGTTTAGAAATGTAAGATTTGATATCATAGGCAGACAACAAAATCACACGTTCTTCATTACAGCCTTTCTGAACTAAAACTGCTGCATGTGTCTGTGGTGATTACCTCACAAGATAACAAGAGGAGATAAAAGTAGGAGGCGTGGTACAAACTTTATCCAATGCCTTCTTAAGACAAATGGCCATACATGGGAGCCTTGTGTGATGGTATTGTGAACTTTGATGGGGCGACAGGGATTTTGCACGGTAGAGGAGGTATTACAGTACATTTTGAGATAGATTCACATTCCTCATAGATTCACTTAAGACAGAAAGCATTTGAAGTGGAAGTTTGAAAGTGGAACTCATATATTCTGATAGTCGAGCCTGCAGCATTCATCTGAAATGTTGTTGAAACTTCTTGTCAACTGATTTATGTTCTAACAGGTATGACAACAATATCCACAAAAATTAGCTGGCAGGAAGTGTTGCAACAGGGGGAATCAAAAAAAATCTGATGACTTGATTCAAGTGACATTATTTGAGTCAGGGAGCTTTCCAGCCTTTTATAACCTGACTCTCTTCTCTAATTAAGGCCAACAGCTTGACGCTACATTGACGGCTACTAGCACAACACTACTTGTCAGCAGTCTGGATAAACTGTGTGTGAAGAAAGCGCCTGCGTTTGTCAAGAAAGTACGATAAATCAATTACTTTCCCATCATGATTCTACTTGACTCACTCACATGTCACTCACATCTTCAGATTTGATGCTTTTAGTTGATTCCTGGTGTGGAAAATTTTGTGGAAGATACAAAATCATTTTGTCTTCATTTTATGTATTCACATATAATTATTATGTAGCTATAAAGGTAATAATTACAGTGATCCCTCGCCATATTGTGCTTCACCTCTCATGGCTTTGATACATTGTGTTTTTAAAAAATAAAATAAATATATGGTTACTACTTTGCAGATTTTGACAGGTTCTGGAACCTAACCCTAGGGACCGCTGTATTCCCTGTATTTGAAGGTGTAAATAATAGGTACTCCATGTTTAAAAACATTTTTAAAAAGTGAACTCCAATAATCACTTTAGAAAGTAACATAGTTACCAAAACTAATTTAATTGCCATTTTGGCACTCTTACTCTGTTATTTTACTCCCTGCTACACACTCTAACTTACAGTTTCATTTATGTCTTTAGTCCTCAGCCCCTTATTCTCTTGTACTTCCATGTTTGTCCTTGAGAGGTTGCCTCTTAGCATTTTATTGATATGTACTAAGTATTTAAAGTGTAACTCACATGTAATTATAATTCAAAACACAGTGTAATAATGCAAAATAAAATGATTTATTTATTTCAATTTCACTATCCTGGACATCCATGGGTTTTGTATTGCTGGACCATCTCTTTAATGCCTGAACAGGTAGAGTTGTGTTCCTTAGTCTCACATTCTGCCTCTGTGGGCAAGTACTCGATCCAGGTTTTCTCACCAAGCACGTACTGATACCTGATTGAGAAACGTAAAAATGGAGAAACACTTAATAGTTTTAAATGCTGGCAATACTATGTGGGGAATTAACATATACACACATAGAAAACTTACGAATGACTCTGCTTGTCTATGTAAATATCTTTGGATTTGCCCATGATGAGGTAGGTTTTGTTTGTCAGTAAATTCAAAGCCACTCTGCAGTGAGGATAACTGAGGAATGTGCGCAGTTTACCTTGAGGACCCACATCAGAACTTCCTGTAATCAAAATACAGTGGAGACATAAGAGAGGCGAAGGAAAACTATGTTCTATTGCAATCTTTGTAGCTCTGGCCGTAATTTCTAACAGCTATGAGAATACTGTATCCACTAAATTCATGTTTATTTGGAAGAAACTACAAACTACCACAAAAATAAAGCCAAGCTGTTATTGATACATTGTGCAGGACAATGTTGAAGTGTGTGTGTCTTTTAAAAGATATAGAATGAACCTTCTTTGACAGCGTCTAGGATCCGCATTGTGTAAATGTCAGTGGACAGACCATCTGTAAATTCCTCCACACGTACTTTGTACACTGACAACAGACAAGATACAGATTGTTAACTCACTTGCTCATTTATTTTCTCAATGTTTTACTGTCAAACACATACACTAAAATATAAACTTACCAAAATCTATTCTGCTGTTCACCTCAGTCTCACAAGCCTTAGCTGCGCGGTCATTATTGCTGAGTTTTCCCTTCTTCTGCATACTGCAGTTCTCTGGAAAGACACAAAGGTTACACCAGAGATTAAATAAGAACAACATCAATATTTTGTTTACCTCTATCTGTCAGAAGTTTTGCACCAAGACACAACAAGATAACATGTTCAGAGAAGCATCATGTTATTTACCTTCAGCACATGTACATTCATCTTTTCTACACAGCTTCAGTATCTCTCCACCTCTCCTCTCTGGATGGTAGAATTTCACACACACTGTTTCTGCAATGAGAAAGGAAGACTTTATAGATTTCTGTGTCACTGTGTCAGAGGCAGCAGCATTGACCCGAGGTGTTTGAAACTCACTGTTACTGTATTGTTGATTATTGTACTCATAGACAGACACAGCTGCTGGTTGTAAGGCACCCACTTTCAGCTTCTGATGGATTCTAAAAGTGATCTCTTCTGGTCTTGTGTGAGAAACCTGTAGAGAAAAATGAAGCAAAGGTTTGAGAGATATTCAGACATAATAAGAGGAAGAATATTATGGCAGAGGGAAAAAGGGGAGGAAATATTGATGTCTTACTTTGTCCAGGAAAATGATCAGTGAGCCTCTCTCTGACTCAATGCTGTTCACCTTATACTTCGAAATGGTGCGGGCACGTCCTTTGGACAGCTACACACAATACACACACACACACATACGCATACACGCATACATTGTACAGTTGTGTCCAAACATTAAAACATATGTACATGTGTGTGTGTGTGTGTGTGTGTGTGTGTGTGTGTGTGTGTGAGAGAGACTAACTAAGTCCAGGTCTTTTGTATTCACAGTGAAGCCTGTTAACATGCCAACATCCAAGACTGACATTGTTGCATCACGCTCCATGTCCTGAAACCTGCATAGAAAATGAGCAGGATATTATTAAAATATGGAATTAGTCAGAAAGGCCCTTGCAAAGACTATTAGACATATCTCGTATAAAACGACAAACTGCTGTAAAGTTAGATAGCCTGAAAAAAGCAAATATTTGAAGCCTGTGAAAGACACAAAGTGAAACAGTAAAGGTGCTTAGAAGGCATTTTGTTAAATATTTTTGTATTATTCTGGTTGCTGGTGTCATTTTGTCAGTTTACTTACAAAACCTCTATTTTCAACCAGTAGATCTTCTCATCCTCACCCATTTTCTCTGCAGGAACAAGACATCAGATGAGCATAATATTAAGTGAAGTCAGAAAAAATGTCAAACAATTAACAGAAACACGCAGACGAACCGACAAGTGCACCAAATTACCTGGGATCAGCTCCACTGTCATGTTAAACTTCTGACAGTCTTTCTCTTCCTCTGTGGGCAGAGCGTAATACAGCGACACCATCTGTCACATAGAGAAAACTGCATTTTAATACTGAATGCGTTAGTATCTTGATACTATTGTTCAAACAAAGAGTAGAAAATATAGTTATCTGGGATAAATCACACCACCACAACACATCAATGTTTTATTTACTGTGAGTGTTGCTTCTCCTGATCCTGAAGCAGTCACTTTCACATCCTGGTTTATACCGCCGATCTGTGGGGGAATGAAAACATGCCCAGAAACACACACACACACACACACACACACACACACACATATCAGTAAAGGAAACAAATATATAGAGACTAACAGGGATGGTGATATTAAGGATCTGCTGTGAGTTTATGTGTGTGCTCTCACTTTAGATGTCCTTGTAGTAAACTGGTTGTCCTTGTTGAAGTTATACTTTTCAGCCCTTGATCTTCCCGGCAATAAGATGTCCACATTCAGATCATACTTTAGTTCTTTAACACCTTCCCAATACTTTGCTACAGCCTGGTACACTACTATGGTAGCCTGGAGAAAAAATCAATGAGTTAATTACCTACAAACAAGTGAAACAATACTTAAATACATAAAGTTAATAAGCATGGAGATAAATGAAAGTCCTGCGTTACCTGAGTTGATCCATAGTCACCACCCACTCTCTGCTGTTTATTGAACCAACGCACAATTGGTTCAGCTTGTTTAAAAGCCTAAATCAACAGAAAGCAATGATTAAAATCTCTGTTTAATTGTGAATTGGATTAAGAAAACATTACAATAAAAATTTGTTAAATTTAGAAAGTCAGAATTTAGTTTGTTACAGAGCATGTGAACGGAGCCGAGTGGTGAGACATTCTGCTACATTCATGGGGCTGTTCGTCCCACCTGCTCTTCCATTTAAATTCACAGCAGGCAGGTCTGCTCAATACTGCTCCGTGCTCCACTTAAATTTCATCCCGCTCCAGTCAAATCAGTCCACACCCGCTCCAATTCAAAAGAGGGAGAAATACTCACTTTAAACCAAAGCCTCATATCCTAAAGATATCAGTTCAATGGCAACATTGTCACAGTGTCAGAGTGAAATTGGAGTGAGACAGAGTGACAGAGCTCCAGCCTTTTTTAAAAAAAAAAAAAAAAAAAACACACTCCTTACTCAGATTAAATTCTGCCCTCTCACATGCTCTGGTTTGGTACCATGGATGATAACTCCAGTAAATAATGATTTAATTTAATAGCATCAGAAGCTAATAACACACAGATAGTAATGAATGTGACATCCTGACCTTGGCCTTAACCAGAGCAAGAAGAGCATAAGCTGTGGCCTCCAGTGCATAAACACGTCCCTTGGGTACAGGCCAGTGGGACAGCTCTAATGAAAACACACATTTTTGTATTATTATATTGACCTTGTGATGTGCCAGGATATGTACTGATCTGTTGATATGCAATATTTAATACTGTGCAGTGGTCCGTCGCCTATCATGGGGATTCGTTTCCAGAAGCCCCCACGAGAAGTGAAAATCGGCTAAGTAGTAACCATATTTATTTTATTTTGTGTTTATAAATCCTCCCCACACTTTTATAAACCTTTCCCACAATTGTTTTTTTTTTTTTTTTTTTTTTTTATTTTACCGCAAAAATAATTAAAATCTGAAAAAAAAAAAAATATACAAGAGGTGAAGGGTGATATGGCGAGGGATCACTGTATGTATGTAGATTCTGTTGAAAGAAACCTGGGGAAGCAAACTTGAAAAGGATGTCACGGTTCAGTTTGTTGTCGTGGGCCAGGGCGTACGATGACATGGCAATGGCATATGGGTTGATTAGGCTGGGCAGACATATCTCCAAATAGAAACCTGCTCTCTGTATACTGCCTGGCAGGCTCTGGACAGTGGAGGAAAAAGACAATAATGCAGATAGCTAAGATAAGTAGATAGATTGCAGAGGTTTCACTGTGTAACAGGTGGTAAAAAAATAGGTGCAATTTCAGTAATAGTATATTTGCTGCATAGTTGCTAGAGATTAGTGAATGTGATCTATTTTATCCACTCACATTAACCATGGTATCACATATTGTGCGTGACTCCTGCATGGCGATGAGGCAGAAAGCTGTCATGGAGGCATCTGAATCTGTGCCGTACACATCACCCTGCACACGCACACACACAAAAACACGTGAGTAACATCACTATCATTAGTATTATCTGTAACAAAGGGCTCTGGATAGTAAGTGACATGTAATGGTTTTTGTTTTGATACAATGTTATTGAAAGTGGTGCACGCACAGTCAACACTCTGTGGGACATCCTTCCAACTTCTCTAAACGAGCCATCAGGTTGTTGTGCTTTGAGAATGAGAAACCTGACGGCGTTGCAGATCACATCACGCTGCACCGCAATAAGACTGTTGGCCATGGCAAACACCTTGACAACATATGCCGTCAACCTTAGAGAGTACAGGGTGTAATCATTATTGTTGTCGTTCACAGAGCCGGAGCACTAGTGGGAAAGTGTATCGGTATTAAAGCCTGTCTCACCAGATGCTGCTCTGTTGATCAGGATACACAGCAAAAGACCCATCCTTTTTATGGTAGGCAAGCTGATTTTGATAACCTCAATAAAATAAAATAAAACCACACAAATGGTTTACTCACAGCTGTTGACACGCTGTCCTAAACCTTGTTCATTCAAAAGCCAGTTTTAGTAATGTTAGATTATGTGGTTTGTATTGGTTTGGACTAAAGTCAGTTCAGTTTCATAATTTATGTAAAAATGGCTCACCGGTCCTGATGTGCTGAAGGGCTTCATTACGTCGCTCAATACCCACAGATTCCCACAGGTTGGCTTTGTCCAAATATGTGGTTGCGATTACAGTCAAGGTCATGTGGATTATGTTTTCCTCTCCACTGCCTGAGGGCTGGTAGATCAAACTGCCCATTGGTGTCCCAGTGATGTCATTTTTCAACACATTTACTTGCTGAGTTCCTGCAAACATTCCCACAACCAGTGAAGTGATAATTTGCCACTTAAAGAAGAAGGAGGACAATTTTTGCGACAGTAACAACTAATGGAACTATAGATTTTAATACTACCACATACCATAAAACATATCTCACCTGTCACAGAGATTTGAGTGCTAGTAGGGGTGTTTGAAAGAAAACCCTTCCTAGGGATCCCACTGTTGATGATTTCCACTTGTTTACCATCTAAACGGTAGAGAGTTTGCAAGTTTTTAGATTAGTTCTGGAATATATCAAAAAACATACACTAACTTTATTATACTATATTACTTTACTATATTAACTTTCTAACCGACCACTTGCAGATATTTCTTTGTCCTTCAGAGGCTGCGTAGCTGATCTTCACACAATAAGTGACTCTTAAAACTTTGATCTGTACCTACAGCTATGAAAAAACAAGTCTTAATAGGTAAGTAAAGAAATGTTTGCCTTGTTACCTATAATTTGTACCCTGTTTTACTGCAACAACCTGACATTTATAGAGACGGTTATCAGGTTGGCTCCTTTAACCCTAACACAAAGGTTGACTCACCAATCTTGAATTACATCTATTACAACTATTTACCTTTAAATGGCCCAGGTCAGTAACTAATGCTGTTATGCTATTAAAATGTAAAATAACTTTTGACTGGCTTCTGTATTTTCTAGATGAAGACAGCAATACAACTGCACACCCCTTGACCAAACCAGACTTATACCAAGAATATGAATCATCCACTATTTCCCATTAGAATAAGTGTGGATATTTGCTCTGACATTGACAGCTATGAAGGCATGGTATTGAGCTCACACTGACCCAAAGTTTCTGAACACACAGACTGTATGGATGGACTGACTATATGTGTTGTTTGCACGTGTAGACATGCGTATGCAAATACTGAGCTGTATGGCAGCTGGCATATTATTATGGCATATTTGGGATTAGGGTTAGGGTTAGCCTAACCAAGCTCAGTATCATATACAATATAATACACAGAGGTGTATTTTATACTGAATGACAGTGTTTAAAAAAGGGGGAGAGAATATGTTATCATCTGATGAGTAAACTCACCTACACCTTTATTCTCAGGGTCCAGACTTATGATCTGAGGTAGTTTTATCAGTAAACCTTCAGGCTGGAAGAGGAAACATAAGAAATCACAGCTGTTTGTGGTAAACTCTTAAAACTCTTACACTGTGGATCCTCTGAGAGTTTCATAATTATACTTAATTATGATGCTTTAGTTATAGTGTCACGGTTCAATAACCAATAGTGCTAAATCATTTACTCATATTAAAGTCAAGCTTTTATCTTTAGGCCCACAATTATATTTTTTGCATATGGGGATGCATATTTCCTCCACTGAATAGATAGTTATCCATAGTTATGTTTGTAGTTTAAATCCCAACTTATCTCTCCATATCTCCTGTTTATCAAGACTGAATGTCACATAAAATCCAAAAACCGACAAAGACTTAAGCGATGACTACCACAGGTTGGGTTATCTTTAAAGTAAGTGATTTAAGTAAACAGTGAGCCATTGAGTGTCATGGCACTGTGACAAAACTTTTCGAAGGCTGCAGATTTATCAAAATGTTTGTCCTGCTGCCTTCAGATAGTTGCAGATATTTAACGGAAACAATAGGATGGTTTTCATACAATATCATGTAGCTGCAGACAACAGAGAAAATACTCTAAACCACACTACTACTTTTTGTCTTACCACAACCTGTAGCGTCTTTGTGATACCGTCACTCAGTACTGAGTCTTTAACAGCAGCTTTGACCTGAATGCGGAACTGTCCTTCCCTTATGGGAATAATGATGAAGGGGACAGTTAGGATGCCTTGGGACCCAACTTTGACCTCCTGACGATATTTTCCACGTTTAGAAGCTAAACTACACATATGCTCCTCCTCAATTAGATCCACACGAACCTTGAAAACAAGACAAAGTTTGAGAAACAGACCAAGGTGTGCGTTACTAACCAAAGATGAACACTGGCACATCTATGCAAAAGTCAGTTGTAAAGTTGTTCCCTGACTACACTTACAGTGAGAGGATCAGGGCTGTAGTTGTGAAGGATTGCTTTGATTTCCAGCTGCTCTCCACGTACAGCAGCGTAAGGCAGCCTGAGATCAATGAAGAAGTTCTTTCGGACAATTACCTCCAATGGGTCAGCCACACAGATCCCTTAAAGATAAAAGGGATAAAAAGGAGAAAGAGGGGTAATGGATGAAATAGTTTAGAAAGTTTTGACAGGGAAAATTAAAACAAGCAAAAGACAGATTTCAGTCTCTGAATTCTCACCATGAGTTCTTGACAGACTGATGCCAATGAACTGCCAAGTTGTGATTGAGTCTTGCAAAGGAACATTTTTCACTAATGATGTGGTGTCACTGTGACAAAACAAAAACAAAACGTTAAGCCTCAGCAGGGAAAAGAGAAGCCTTTGATGCTCAAGGTGCCATGAATGTTTGCCATGTTTGTGTTTCAGTCATCTTACCAGTTGGGCAAATATTGAGGGCAAGGAGGCAATTTGATGTCTGTCCACAGCCAACTTTCAGGGAACTTGGTACGAGAGACAATGTCATTGGTGTCCATGTAACTGTTGTCATCTTCGTTACCTAAACCATGATTAAAAAGGTTACCATTTTGATTCATAACTACCAGTATGAGCATGGATAACCAGCATGGCCTTTGTCACTGTCCTCTCCCTTGTCTCTTACTTCGACCAAGATGGAGAACTCTCCCCATCCTTGCAGCTCGCTGTCTTTCGATCTCTTCACAGCAGTACAGGAAAGCCTCGACACAGGCTGCACCATCCACAATGTACTCGCTGCGCCTCTCACAGCTGTATGAAGTGGGAGTTTCCCTCAAGCCATCCAAACAACAGCTCCGTTGTAGTTCATCTTTATACCGACTTACTAGGAAGATAGAGGGTCATGGAGGAGACACAGATGTGAGAAGATGCAGGGTACAAGAGGGAGGATGAATTGACAAGTTGTACATCAAGTCTTCAAGATAGGCAAATCATCCCACTAATATCTAACATAATGAAGCTAACAATTATGAGCTGACTATTATTATATCCTTAATTTGACTGTATGTGTACCTGTTTGGAAGTTCAGAGCTCTGGTTCTTACCTAAGCTGTTTGTGATGTTCATTATAGTATCTGTAGCACGTTTCCTCCTTGTGGGAACAGAACATTTCAATTCTGGAAACAAAACACAGACCAGGTCTTTAACAGAGCCCATAACATTTGAACCTAGACACCCAAAATTCATATTAACTAACTACTGTCTATCTACAACTATCTTTGCTGAAGGGACTTTGGCAGCATCTTGTTGAAGTCATATCCAAAGGTTGACTGTGTGTAAACTGGACACAATTTGCATTACCTTAACTCAGTGAAAGCAGCAGTTATGATTGGTGCGTGGGTGCTTTAGTGCTGCACTCCCCACCCACAGTAATAGTATATCTGTGCTTCTCAGTGGTGCTCCCACTCTTTTAGAACTTCTCAATCTTCAGCTTTGCAAGACCACATTTCACTGAAAAATTGCTAGAAAAATATGTTACTTTCTGTATATTGGTTTTGTGAAGTTAAATTAAGAGTTTTACAAATCACATGCAGCTGTATGTCCATCTCCTATTGCTTCTATTCAGTGACATTTAATTGGAACAATATTAAAACAACAAGCAAGATATGCTGCTTGTATTTTTGCTTAATTGACTGGCCGCTGAAACAGTGGTAGTTATGATTACCCTTTCTCACTTTGCCTCACACTTTGTCGAATTTAGGATTTTCACAAATTAGATTAATAGGAGGAGGGAAACAGTAAGACTGTATAGTTGAGTGTCACCTTGTCTTATAGGAGTCCCAGAAGCTGTGTTCGACTGAAACATTAGCCCGGCATCAAAGAACACACCCATACTGTCCTTCCCTCCACCTGGTGTACAGCCTGTGTCATATTTCTCCAGAGAGTCCCACACCTGAGTATACAGACACACAATCACATATTGTCCATTAAGTTTGTAGCTTGTAGTTTGTAATCAAGTGTTCTTGAGCAACACAAACACCTCTCAATGGTTAGGCCAACACCTTTTGTTGTAGGCTTTTGATTTGGAGAAGAATATAAGGATGAAAGAACTATATAAATACAGTACATCTAAAACGCAAGTTGAATGAAATATCTGATATAATATTAGAAACATTTACTTATGTAGAACGGCCTTATTCTGCATATAATACAAAGACATGGGCTAATAAACCTGTGTGTCAGTTGAGTGTTGTATCCAGTAATTTAGGAAACTTTAAAACTGAGAATACATTAGCTTATTATTCTATGCCTCCTTCAATTATTTTCAAAGCTGAAAACAGAAAGAAAGTTATTGCCTTCTGCTGGGTCAGGCGGTGCTTGTTATTCAGGACGTAAACGCCTTTGTCCACTGCCACCAGTCCCACCGTGGCCTCTGGATCTCCAGTTACCTTCAAACCAAATGTTTTGCGAGGCTCATAGGACCTATGGGGGACTGATGGTGCTAACTTCAGCTGAAGAAGGACCAATGAGAAAAAATAAAATGTTTTAATAGTTAAAGCTTAAAGATAAATGCTTTCATTTCACTCATTACTTAAAATCTGCCAAATTAGTGTGAGGTGTCTCACCGAGCCCATGCAGGAGTCCTTAACATCCACCCAAACAGAGTCTGATACCACTTCATTATCATTTGTATGATAGTAGACGATGATGCGAAACGATGGCAGCATGTCCTTGGTGACGGGAACTGTCATGGATATGAGTAACAGACCTGGTGTCCTATAACGGCCGTGTCTCACTAGTTGACCACTGCTCAGGATCTTGGAAAACACAGATTTGAACATCGGTACTCCCAATACATTTAAATTAAAGAAATTAAATTGCTTTGTTGTTTTTGCTGATCTATTAGTAAACATCATTATCTATAGTAGTAGTATACACACACAGTTCAATGTTTTCTTTTATTCTTAAAATGCCTTAAATTACTTATCACATTTTGTGATATGTTTTGATGGTTTACAACACACACACACACAGTCTAACATCTCTCACCAGGTATGTAATGTCCTTTTGTGTATCTCCGTGTCTGTTGAGGTTAACTTTCAGGTTGTCTCCTAATTTAACTTCAGCTACATCCACCCCTGTAATAACAGCATTATCATTAGAAACAAATGTGTTAAACAAACAAACAAACAACAAAAAACCTACACAACCATAGGCACCTTTATGATATTGCTTCAGTATGTACCTATGTGGATGTAATTGTTACTGTTGGTCTTGTATGGGAGAGCTGTCATGTTGGCTGAGGCTTGCCTTTCAGGTGGAATACTGGGATCACTGGTCTTTGCCTGCAATTAAACACACAGGTGAGCACATAAGCAGTTGAATAAAGTGATGTGATATGATTTTTTTTTAATTCATATCTTAGACCACTTATGCTTTCAAATAGTACTAGAGTTTTATTTAATAACAAGTCCTTTTGACCTTCTAAAACACTGTGGCTGCCATCAGCTGCCACAAAACATAACCACCCCAAATCTTAACGATACTAAGATACTTATCTAATTACCCCTGCTCCCTGAAGTATATCAGCCTGGGCTGGGTCTTTAATTTAACCTTTAAACTTGGCACACTGTGAGCATACTCCTGCAAGCAGACTTAAGTATTAGACATTGTCAAAAAAATCCTTGCCCATGAGCAAGACAAAGGGATTACCTAAATTTCAGGACTTTTCATGTCACACCAGTCTTTCAAAATCTATAATCAGTATCAAGGTGGACCACTTTTTCTCACTCTCATTATTGTTAAAGAAACCAGGGCCAATGAAGAAGACATGCAGAGACACAGTGGAAGTACTACTTGTGTCCCAACATCTCTGTTCTCGGTGGAGACTCTTGTCCAAAGCAGGCCCAATCCTCAGACTCACTGAACATGAGTGGCTCCTCTCAAAAGGCTTTCTAGCCCATAAATATGTGTAGTGAAATCAAGTGGCATTACAACCTACAAAGGTATCCTCAATCCCAGCATTTATTGTCAAAGTCTGAACAAGATGCATTTTACCACACTTATAACCAACAAGTGACAAAAGTGTCACAGTGATTCTGAGGATCTCTGATTCTACAAGAAACACCCAGTGGTCTATTTCATTTGTGAATACCCACTTTCTTTAAAAGGATTAATTGCTATCTTTGTCTTTGTCCCTCCATCTACTGTCAGCTTTTATCGGGGGTCAGGTTGACAAGCAAGGTAGTCCAAGTATCCCTCTCACCACCGACAATTTCCTTCTCCTCCTGGTGGATCTTGAGGTTCTCCCAGGCTAAGTGAGCTTTATAGTCTTCAGTGAGTTCTGAGCCTACCTCAAATGTTCACGGTAGGAAACTCATTTCCTCCCCTTTAATTTGTGTGCTTATTCTTTTGGTAGCTACACATGACCATAGGTGAGGGTCAGAACAACTGGTAAATCAACAGCTTTGCCTTCACCATGATGACCCAGTGTAGTGGAAATTTCCTTCACATCCATAACAGCGTCTCTTCCTGCTGTTGCCCCACCAATCTTCTGGTGAGGGTTATGTATGTGCAACTAAGAAGTTCCCAAGGGCAAAGGCAAGGAAAGTCAGGTACGTATGTATATCACTTCCTGAATCTGCCTGAGCTAGCCAAAGCTGCAGAACTTCCCATTCTTTCTTATCAACCATGTCCCTTCAAGTTCAAACTTTTCTCCACGACCAAAAACCCAAACACATTCAGGTGAACCACTCTCCTTGTGGGGTGAGTGTGTTTCTGACTAGTTAACAGTCCAATATTTAGTAATATATTTGATAGGCTAAATATACTTTAACACAAAATCCAAACAAATCAGTGCAGGTTTTCAATAATCCACACTTACTGTGATTGTCAGCAGTTCAGAATTTTTCACTGTATTGATAGAAAGCCTTGCAACTCCATTGGCTGCAGTGATACCCTGCACCCCTTCCACATCGACTGTCACGACAACGCCTTGTGCTGGGCTGCCATCAGGGTTCACAACCTCAACCTGATGGCCAAAACCAAGGTCCATGACAGATGCAATCATAGCAGCAATAAAATAATGAAAGTATATCAAATATGAAAATAATAATGAGAAGTCATTGGATTTTATTTTTGTTGTGAAATTTGAATTTTAAGTAATTTATCCAAACTTTTATTTTACATGTAACTTTGTACATTACCACAGCATCAAAGGACATTCCTGGTTTGAAATATCTGGGTGTTTTCTTGAAACGGATGATGTAAGGTGATGTGACAATCTGGATGCCACTCAACTCAGCCTCCACCATTTCACTACCTGTGCAAAGAGCATGAAGAGAGAGTATGAACTTCATATGATACTTAATGAGTATGAAGTATTTTTGGTACTAATTATTATGTGTAAAAATTTTTATATCTTCTCTCTTCCTGGTGATCTTGTGTGACCGACAATAATGTCACTAAAAACTATTCCTTTTTTGTTGAGATATTGTGCTCATAAGATCAAACTGGTTTCTTTGGAAGGTAACAGTGACCTTTAACCCTTGACCATCAAAATTTAACTAGTTCATCCTTTGTCAAAGTGAATATTTGCGCTAAATTTGAAAGGACCCCCACAAGGCATTTAGTGGTGGTTATGATATGACCTCTAAGAGGTGCTGCGCCTTCAGGGCAGACTGGATGCTATAGTGACTTACTATCAGAAGCTGATAAAATGAGCTGGGGTCTGTTTTACATAGCAAATTAGCAAAACTTACAAATAACATGATACAGGCAAGTATGCATTCATTCATTGCATTTAACATTATTTCACACAGATATTTTTTACTAGATGTACACACACACACACACGCACACACTCTTTCTCTCTCTCCTACCACTCTCTGTCAGCACACTGACAGCTACAAATATGGGGCTGCCGACCAGGTCGAGGATGTTTTCAAAGGTCTGCATGATTTGCTCTCTCTTCAATGTGACCTGTCCATTACCATTCTCAATCTAATAGAGACATAAATCATAGAAATGCATCTTCAAATAGGTTACAGAGATTCTTAGCTGAAAGTTTTTGTGGTTGTGGTTTTGAAGCAAGGTTGAGGTTGCAAATAACTTGTTAAAGTGAGTATTTACTGACCGCTACTCTCTGAAGTGAGGTGGGAAAGCTTCTCTTTTGCCCTTCATGTATAACTCCAAACACCCCAAAGGCTGAACCACCCACCTCTTCACCAAACAGATAACTAAAAGCACAAGTTAAATGGTTTGTTTGTTTCACACTAAGGAAAGCAGAACAGACTTTATTCATCAAAGCCACAAAAACAAAAGCTTTCACATACATAGCTTTGATGTTGATAGTGAGGTCTGGACTGTCCACATAGAAGAAGGGGTTCTCAGTTGTCAGTTTAACCTCAAAACTGGGCAACACTAAAAAATTAAAAACATGTTATCAAGTACTTGACATCAAGTCAAATGCAAATAAAAGCAACTCAGGTTTTTAATACAAGGTGAATGCTCTCACTCACCATATTCTTTGACCTCGAACTCTGCAGAGTAGTTCATCTGTGGTTTGTTGTGGAACTTGGCTACGACTTTCCACAGTCCAGGACTACACACAAACATACAAACACACACACGCACATTGATAAATCTGCACTCTCAAGTGAAACTCATGTACTGATGAAACAGACACCAGGTTAATGAAGTGTTCAGTATCTTGCTCAAGGACACTTTGACAGGCAAACTCAACCCTTCAACCCATTCACCCTCTGATTACGATGTCCCTCTATCTCCTCAGCTTTTTATTCAAATCATGGTCTTTTTCATAACATATTAAAACAAGTCTGGAGCAGATGTTTTACAGTGACAATATATCAAATGATAATGTGAAAATCATGCAATGATGTGAGAGATCAATTAATGAATTAATTAATGTATTATAGAGTCAGCGTGTCAACATGTGAAAACAAATTGCTAACATCATGCAACTGTATTCACCAATACAAATTACAAGGTACTAAAATGAGGTTGAATACATACCTGACAATTTCAGCGAGTTGGTAATCTCCAGAGTGCACACCTGATTTCACAGAGACTTGATCAAGCGGTAAAATGACACCTTCAGGAGTCTAAAACAGGAAACAATTCAGCCACAATGATCTTCATCCAATTTACAGATCAACTTAGGGATCAACGGGGATGACCATGTTGGCAACCAGCACAGCTGCAGACTGTGAGTCTTGTTAGTACAGCATTTCATAAGTTTGTCAGGAACTAAGGCAAAACATGGGAATGATCTATTGTTAAATGTAAGCTAATCATAATAGTATCAAAGGATATAATACAATACCACAATGTTAATGGCGACGGAGGCATCAGTTGTGGTGACATTGTCCCCTCCCACAGCGTCCATGTTAGGTGTTAGTGCAAATAACCTGTAGTGAACTGAAATAAAGACATAACAAGTCTCTCACACTGTAATTTAAAAAAAACTGAAATCATCTTTAATCACCAGGATCTCAAGGATGCACATGATGATAAATTTTGAAATAAATGAAACACCTGTTCTAAAACAGAAGACATGATAAGATAATATCTTAACGCATTTACAGGACAGAGGCATTTTAACATGAGTCTATGTTGCTCTTTTCCATCATTGATGCAGAACTGGACTCACCTTTACTGTTGGGGGTGTAGAGGGTTTTGTCAGTCTGGATAAAAATGTAACCAAACTGGAAGGACGCTAACACAACTTTCTCCAGTTCTACATCAGGAAACCGAGCTTGCAGGTAGACATACTGCTTCATATCGGGATCTTTACTAAAGTGTCCAATAGGGATCTGAAACCAGTATGGAAAGACAAAAGCAGTGGGAGAGGAGCAAGACGGGGGTGGATGATTTTCTTTTTTCATTTCTTGTTTGTATTCATGATAGAAAACATTTTTTAGGCAGCTGATACATTCAGACGAGGTTCTAAAGTACTAATATTGCAAACATTTTTCACTAAATAAAAGTAACATGTATTTAAATATTTCTAAATTACATTTATTTGTCCAAAGCCCTGGAATTTATTATCACTGGTGAGAATCACAGATGTGGATGCCAGCCTGTTAAATTTGGTTGGATACTTCAATACGCTGATTTCAACTGTGATATTGCCGTCATCGGCACAGTCTTGACACTCCACAAATATGTTTTCTGTTGCTTCTATCCGCAACACGTTGGGGGCAGACATCACTTTCCTGCAGGGAAGAGGGAGGGTGGGGAAAAAATAGAGAATCACTGCACAGGACAAGGACAAATATTTTCTGCTTTTGTTATGTGTTTAAGTTTCTGTTCATGTGCTTTCCCCTCAAAAAACACGGACATGGACTTTAAATACAATAAGTCATCTATTAGTTATCTTGATTAAAATCCAACACTAGCTCGGAAATACATTTCATCATATGCTCTGCACTCTGTTTACCATGGCAGCTGTAATGACTTTCAAAACAACATTTAGGTCAGTGGCATCAGTCTAAAGTGCCTTCATTTATGCAAACTGGACTTCAGTTTCTTGTTAGGTAAGACGCAGAAGTCTGGAACTAAACTAATGATTTATGAATTTGATCTTTGCTCTTTCTTTATCTATAATTCTTAACTTTACTGTAAATATCTGACGTCTAATTACAGCCAAAACAGCTAAAACATGTTTAGGAAATGAATCAGCATGTGCATCACTACAATGAAAATCATATTTTTCAGATACAACAAAGACAAAAAGTGCAAGGAATTATGTTAATATCATCATTAATTTTGTTGTAACAATTTATTTACCAACTTATGTTAACATTTTTACAAATTTCACTTCCATGATTCCTTTGACCTGACTGTAACAGTAATTTAAATAAAGGAGCTTGACTTACATTGGAGACCCATTAACCAGAGACGTTATGGAGAAAAAAGCCAGTGAGGCAAACAGCCAGAGCTGAGTCCTGCACATCTTCTCGTCTGTCTCCATCTCTGCTGTTACTGAAGACTCTGCAGTATCCTAAACTATTCCGCACTAGACGTCCCTCCCCCTGCAGCCTTACCGCCTCCTCACTTCCAACGCAACCACAAGAAAATACAATTTAACTGGCTGTTGTTTAAAATAAAATAAAAAACACTAGAGGGCAGTCGCAAGCCGTAATACAGCACATGCCCTGCAAGGATTAAAGACGGCGAAGAAGAAATAGAACGTGACGTACTTCCTCCTTTGTTCGAGCCGCCACCGGTCGTTGTAGCTTTTCGTGGAGAATAAAAGAACTAAACTTTAATTTACACGGTCGAAGACAAACGACGTAAACCCGAGAAGAGGAACACGCGTAGACAGATACAGTAAAACAAGTGACTTGTCGCTTCGTTCACGTAAGAAAAAAAGCTAATTACTTTCGAGGTTGAGGCGCCTCAGAAAAATAACGTTACCGCTATGGCCAAGGTACAAGTGTTAAATGTTGCTGTGCTGGACAACCCGAGTCCGTTTAGAAATCCGTTTCAGTTTGAAATAACGTTTGAATGCATGGAGGATTTACCAGAAGGTGGGTATTGTTTTCAACTAACTGATAATGTATGTTAATTTACTATTAGAGCTATATTAGCTGTTTAAGACGAGCTACCTGTGGGAATTCCTGGTTATGTGGTAGATGAGGTTTAACGTTTGCATCTGATAAGTACGTCATTGTTGTTTTTCGATTATACACCCAAATTAGCTGTCTTTATGGCTCGTTAACAACACTGCATTTGACAAGTGGTTGAAAATTGGCGCTGGCGCGTTTGTGCTCAACGCCCCGCCTCGCGCGAGCGTTGATTGGTTCAAAGACGTTTCTCGGAGTTTTTTCCGTAACGCTGATTGGTTGATCACGTCATGTTACTGTAGCAACAGTCAAGCTGAACGAGTTGCCGCGAACTGCTGGATAAAAGAACAGGGAAGAGGCAGCATGTGTACATTGACATTGATAATAAATGTCAGCAGTTTTAACAAAACCCTTTGGCAGGAATAATTAAATCGAAAACAGTGTGCTTCTTTTCCGACAGTGTCGGAAAAAGCAGTCTGATTATATTTTCATTTAGATACATACTTCATTTCCTGAAAACATGACAAAATCTTGCAATGTTAAGGTTGTAAAGAAAAGTGATGTCAATAATGAATTTAATGTTTTTAGTGATTTTAATTTTAAAGGGTGAAAACAGAATCTCCCTGGCAGAGGTTATTCTGTTATAGATTCTTGAAAACAAGTCTGTTTAAAATTAATTATCGTGTATGTGTGCCATGTGTATCAGACCTGGAGTGGAAAATCATCTATGTGGGTTCAGCTGAGAGTGAGGAATACGACCAGGTCCTGGACTCTGTTCTGGTCGGCCCTGTACCTGCTGGCAGACACATGTTTGTTTTCCAGGTGAGAAGGATATTATCACATGTTGCCCTTTATTTAGTCTTTATTCCTAAATAGATTTCAGTTTGAGACAGATTTGTTTTTTATGGGTTTTCCTGGTGCTACATTAATATCTGTGATTACTCTTCTTGAATTTGATTTGGTTTGTTACTCTGTGTTTGTGTTTGTCTCCTCAGGCTGATGCTCCCAACACAGGTCTGATTCCAGAAAGTGATGCTGTAGGAGTGACAGTCGTCCTCATCACCTGCACCTACCGTGGACAAGAGTTTATTCGTATTGGTTACTATGTCAACAACGAATACACAGATCCTGAACTACGAGAAAACCCACCTCTCAAACCAGACTATACTCAGGTAACACACTCAGATGACAGTCTCTAAGTTGTGTTAATGGTAAAGAAATGAATCACAAAACAGATCCACCTCCACTCTTGTGTCATTTAAAAATCACCTGTCAGCTGCACATTGTATAAATGCTGCAAAGGGCACGCTACCGTGTGTGTTCTGTTGTGCTCCGTTAAAACATACATGGTTTTCTGCTGCCACCTGGTGCTCTGAAATGGATGTTACAGACAACAATAGCAACAAGACAAAAGCACATCAGATTTTTTTTGATGAACGTTTTCTTAGCCACAGCCTTGTGGCTCAGATGCTGAAGATATGCAGCAAAAGTATAACATAACGGTATCTTTGAGAGACTACATTTTTTCAAATATTACATATAGAAAGTGTTAGTATATAACAGGTTCGTTTTGACAAACTGACCTGAGTTTGTGTCTTGATGTCCCACATACTAGACTGTGAAACTCAAAATCCCTATTTTTAAGAGTTTATATTATAAAGATTGCCAGTTTGCCAGTCAGGCAGATTGATGAAAATGTTGAATTGTATTAAGAGAAATGTGAGATTAATTTACACTAATGTTAGTATTTCATTGAGTGCTTTTATCTTCTCAGCTCCAGAGGAATATTTTAGCCTCTAACCCCCGTGTCACTCGCTTCCACATCAACTGGGAGGGCTCAGCAGACAAGATGGAGGACAGTGAGAACGTTGACCCGTCTCCCAACATCGGCGGTATGCTCCCTCCATCATGTATACCAGGAAAGATGCCACCTCTTGGTCTGATGCCAGACAACTCCATGGACTGCATGTAAGACTCATCAGATTAACATAAAGGACATTAAGCTCTTCTCATCTGTACACTCACCCACGTTGCAACCACACATTTGGACAAGAAGGCCACGGGTGGAGCTACACAACATGTGGACATTAACAAGAAGCACAGACATGGCAGCAGGGACACTTTTTTTTTTTTATACAGCATACACCAATGGGATAACTCTGGAATATTTACAGACCGATTTTCTGTCTTATACTTTCTCTTTTTCAATACACACAGATCTGCACAGCCAACATTGCCTTATTTTACCTTATCACTGTCTTCGATTGTGTTAAAGCTCATCCAGGGAAATGTTTTGACTCATCAGGGTGGGGCAATCTGAAGACAGGACAGCTTTGTCTTCACAGCCCCAAGACTTGCAAGTCATACTCATACACTGATGTTGACCACTTTGGTACTTTTACTATACTGTTCATTTTGTTCTTTTGAACACAAATCCTACAGCTACAGGCAGAGTAGGTGTGGCAATAGCTGCTTATAGCAAAACATTACATTGTTCTTCCAGATAGGTCAGTAAACCTGCTGCCTCAAACAGAACTCAATTAGAAAACTAAAACGTTACATAAGATGAAGTCTGTAATGCTTCACAAAACGTGGAGATAAAGGAGACAAAGGATATATGGCAGCCATATTGCAGTCAAGGTGTTTTGATAATAGTCTCACTGTAAATAATGTTTACTGAGTTCTTATTTTGTCTTTGCCTTTTTGTACTTACTATATATTCTCTGTTTCAGAATTTGTAACAGTGACAGGATTAATAAAGTTTGTTTTGTGGACCTTATTCTGTGTTCTGGTGATCACCGCATCTTACACAGCTGCTTTTCATTTTGACTAGTGAAGAAAGAAGCACAGCAACAGCACTGAGAATCGGTGTGTGTAAGCATCAGCCCACTCTTTCCCCTCCCCTTTCTGCCTTCCTTTCTTTTTTCCAATTTCATTCATAAAATGCAGCAGCATCACTCCACCATTTTCACTCTAGCCTCATGTTGCTAAGCAACTGCAGCACAAAAGGGAGGGGGGGTGACTGTCTGCTCTCACCCATTTTATCTCTTCTTAGTTGAAGGGACTAACTCCTCTGTCCATCCATCTGTTACCTCTGCATGCTTCGCACTTGTCTACGCGGTTTTGTGAAGCGGCGAGGTGAACACTTGGAGCCAGTGGTAAAAGTGCTGGAGTCTGTGTCTTGCAAAATGCTGCATATTCAAACATTTGGTGACAAAGCCTTACATGTGTGGCGTCACTTGCCCTCTAATAGCAACTTGCGCTGAAAGGATTAGTCAGTCAACATATTTGTCTCTGTTTAATATCCCTCTGAGTACCTTATGTTCTGAACTGTTGGATGTGTGAAATCTGTAACCTGAGGGGTATTGTCTTTAATCTACAAACTATATAACACTGACCACGAGGTACAGCCTAAGTGAAAATACTATTAACATGACAACAGCGGTCTTCTGTAATGATGTTTATAAGAGATTGAGATGACTTAATATCTAGCACTGCGTGGCTTACATGAGTAGTTTGGGCACCTTTTATATCACAAATAATAGCAGTGCCAGACCCTGCAGTAGCTGTAGTAATCTATTAAAAGCATGGGTGTTTGTTCATTTAATTTTAAATTTGGATTTTTACCAAATGCAGGATCAAATTGTTGATTATTGAAATTAGATATTCAGATGCAAATCACTGTGAGATTGTGCCTTTTGAGGATTTTGATAATAAGGGGCTCTTGAGCATCTGCTGCATCCGCCCCGTGGGTTATCCAGGTGGATGACAGAGATGCTGTTGCTGCTGGAGGGTGATGCTGACTGTAAAAAGGTCGTTGGTACAGACTCAAGACAGTATATGGCTCTGCGTGTTTTCATCCAGCACCGATTGTAAAAAAAAAAAAAAAAAAAAAAAAAATGATTTGTCTTTTTATTTCCTGAGAGTGATTCATTTCCCCACGAGATAGAAACTCTTTTCTCCATGCACGGCTGTCTGCGAGCTATTTAGAAGTCCTGCCAGCCAGACCGCGCCGCGCGTGCGTTAAATTCTGACCAACATTTCTAAAAATAGCTCGCGGTTGACGTCACTTAGCCAAACGTGTATCAGTCGCTTGGCGGCGGTGAGGAGGAGGAGGGGGTGAAGGTGCGGGGGGAGGGATTTTTTTTTTTTTCTTCTTCTTTTTGGAGAGGGAGAGGGAGGGGGCACATTCCTGTCAACTGCCGCTGACAGCCAATAGTCATCCTCGCATTCACCGAGATTCCCACGGTTCGGCCGCTCCAAGCCAATGGAGGAGAGAAACTGGAGAAAGTGGGCGCGTACGTCGTCGGGAGGAAAATAATCGGTGACGTTCCCCTCGCTTGTTTTTTGTAGGGCGGCGGGATGCTGCCGCTGTTGATGGATTGCGAACGACCAATCAAAGAGTTCGGTGGCATGAAACCGTGGAGAATTGGCCAATCAGTAGCCGAGTTTTAACTGTCAATCAACCCCGGTTCTGGCGAGTGGGCGGGACGTTCGCTCGGCTGTAGTTCCGTCCTCTCGCTCGTCTCCGAGGCTACGGGGGGCCAATGTTGATTTGGGCGAATTCCCGTCGTTGTCGGACCCCGCCGAGGTTTAATTTTTAAAAGCTGGGTTCGCTAACGAAAAGTGTCAGGCTTTCGGTTAAGAATATCATATACCCGCCGTCGCTATCGCTGTTTTTTGGGCTGGGGGAGAGGTGGGGAGCCGGGGGGCCTCGCTCGGCGGGGGCTGCAAGGAGGGACAGGAGAAGACTGGATCCTCCGTGTTCAGGCCAACTGCGCCGAGCTCGGCCTGACACTCCAGCGAAGCCCCAGCAACCGAGATACCACAACGACAGCGCCCTGTGGTTTTAAGCTCGATATCGGTTGCCGGTTGTTGGTGACCGTGGAGTGAGCGAGCCCGCTACACTATCCCGTCTCGCCGTGGCGCCGCATCAGCAGCTGTCAGGTTATTAAAGATCAAGATCGGAGTAAGCGCTCGGTACACCTGGATTTAAGAAATACCGTTCAGACCTAATCGAGCTTAGACCGGCTTGAGAAGGCTGCAGGGCGGCCAAAAAGCCACGGATCGCCCGTTGACAAGTTGTCATCATGGGCAACGCGCCCACGGCCAGGAAGGGCAACGAGATGGAAAGTGGTGGGTACCGTCGCCAGTACAGATCACTCCCGGGCAGCACCTGCTCTGTTCCAGCCTTATGACACGATCAGACACGATGTGATACACCAGGCTCTGTTAGCTTCACATAACAACCATACACTGTTAATTAGAGCCTTTTTCTTGCTTTCCACTTCATTAAGATCCACTCGTACGTTCATGACAAGGTCTTGCTGCAAACGAATTAGCTTGTACCAAGAATCCGAAATACACATATTTAAAATCTGGAGCATTACACATAGAGATGAAATATTAGCAGTATTGTTCCGTTTTGTATCTTTTATTTGATTGATACGGATGCTATGGTAGGATCAAGCAGGATGTAGTGCTGTTTGCATGGCCAGAAACACAGTATGGGCTGCAAAACAGCCAACAGCAATTTTAAGCTGCAAGCATCTTGGCATCTTCACCGAGCTGAAATATTGTCAAGATTACAACAGTATATGTGTCAGATATTTCCTGAGCACATTAGGCCTGTTGCTCCACTCCTGTGGAAAGAGATGCTACTGAAAATGTGTGTGGGTGAGCTGAAAACTAATCTTTGCAGGCACTATTTTGTTTGCTGGACCCACAAAGGTCTGCAGGTCTGGCTGAGTTTAAGTGTGTCTGCTGTACTGTCAGTCCAGTGTGAGGGGTGTATTTGTGTATTTACTGCAGTAAGTGTTCACCAGGGCTTTTATTTTTACCATCATATTGAGAATGTAATTCAGCTCCTTTTAATTTCTTGCTGTGCTTGGGCATAAAAATGAGTTTATACTTCATGTGTATTTTATTCTCACGTTGGCCATATTAGCCGTCTGGGGTGGTTACCATACTTTAAATATGTGTGTGCACGCATGCTGCAGTAGTTCACTGCTGTTATCAACACGTTATCAACAACCAGCTTAAGAAGGAGACAGGAACAATGAAAAGAGTATATGAGATATGGTTTAAGAAGCTCAGGATGTATTATTAAGAGTCATAGTGTTTCTACACACATGCTCCTAGGAATTTCAACCAGTGACCCACTGGAGAAAATGTAAAGATGTATTTAGTGCTTTTAAGTTTGTCTTAATATTTGGGTTTACCTTCTCCTCAAAGGCAGGACTGTCTAAAGCAATAGCAAAAGACAAAAACAAACTCTGAGACACCACCACAATTTCTCTCTTCTTAGTTTCTGACATATGAGAAATTGATTGTTTGCCTCTTAATCCAGCTTTGTAGTAACTGTAACAAGCTTTTGAGGTTCATTTCTCCCAAATTATAGGCGTGTTCATAAAGTTTTATATATATGTGTGTGTGTGTGTGTGTGTGTGTGTGTGTGTGTGTGTGTGTGTGTGTGTGTGTGTGTGTGTGTGTGTGTGTGTGTGTGTGTGTGTGTGTGTGTGTGTGTGTGTGTGTGTGAGAAACATGACTATATACATGCATATAAAAATTTTTTGTAAGTAGTCGTAAGGCTTGCATCATGCAACAGGGTGTTCAGCACCTCTGCTTCTGTTATATTAAACATTTTACTATGTTTAATATAACAGAATATTATTCCCGTGACTGTAGGGAGAGAAAAAGTGACCAGATTTGCACAATGTACCTTTAAGTTACATAGCATGTAATCACCTGTGTTTGAAACCAGATCTTGTCTTTGTTCACAAATTTTTTGCACTTTTTACATGTTGCGTATCTGTTATAATTTACATTTGACTCATGAATGGAAAAAATGTGCATTTAAAATAATGCTGACACAATGAAATGATCTATATTTCTTTAAAAAACATCAACTGTAATCAGCAACAGAAAATACAGGCAGTGTAGCCTGTTATTTACTTCCTAGTTTCTTACTCTTTACTTAGACACACACACACACACATACACACACTCACACACTGAAGCTTTTCTTCTATAAACACTGGGGATTTTTTCTTTTACAGTCAAGGAGTTCCTTGCTAAAGCCAAAGAGGACTTCCTCAAGAAGTGGGAGAATCCAGCACAGGTTAGTGTATGCATGCATGTATGTTCATATAATGTAACAATGTTACATGTATTGTCTCAAAGTTGTTTATAAAATATGTGGGATGATGGTTCAGTTTCATTATTCACTGAATTACATTGATATCCCAGTTTCATGATCCTATTATATTGATTTAGAGTTTATATATATATTTATATATAGTTTATTTATAGTTATATATATATATATATATATGATTTGTACATTAAGTATAAAGCTATTTAAGGATTGCTTGATTCCATTTGCACACAAATACATGGCTCTAATGTAACAACCTCTTCACTAAACTAAAAACAACACACTTGACATGATAGTGTGTCAACTTTGTGTGGATGATCCAATCAGGATAGATTTTTATAGGTTTATATAATAGCATCTAACATGAATGGATGTATAATATATATATATATATATATATATATATATATATATATATATATATATATATATATATATATATATATATATATATATATATATATCATAAATTATAAATACAGTGTATCTTATACATTGCTAACATATACTGAATGCATGTGCTGACATATTTTGTCTGATATGACAAAATATGTCTAATATAAACACAGGGAAACATTAAAAAACTTCTCACACCACAACCTGCATTAAAAAAAAAATCACCTTTTTGTTTTGTCTGTTCAGAACACTGCTTGCCTGGAGCAGTTTGAGAGGTTGAAAACCTTGGGCACGGGCTCATTTGGCCGTGTTATGCTGGTGAGACACAGAGAAACAGGACAACATTATGCCATGAAGATCCTCAACAAGCAGAAGGTTAGTCTGGGTCAAGTGTCAGGTGGGTCGAAGTGGGGCGAAAGGTGTTTAAATGTGTAGGTCATTTAAGTACACTCACATTCGCCATTCATACAGTGAGGAGGCAATAGAAAACATGGCTACATCACTGGTTTGAAAATGTGAAAAACCTCACACAGACATTTATGTAAATTGAGGAAAGCCCAGGAGTTCATTGTGAATGCAAAGATGCAGAGGCACAACAAATCCAGGTACATGCTTTGCCCCCACACACCCACCCCCCACGAACCTCTTTAAACCCACTTGTGCTGAAACAGGTATCAGCCAGCAGGCTGTGTAGGAGCCTGATGCAGATAAAATCAGAAGTGGAATAACTTTGGTTCCCAGCTTATAATAAGATTGTGGACACAGGGGGTAGTTCACCTGACTAAACATTCATCTGCTTTTGGAAACCTATTTAGAAAACTATGAAGCTGCATTAAGAGCTCTTTATACTTACATTCATATTGTAAATCTGCACTTTTGTGGGGAGAATCAGCTTTCTCTCCTCCACCACTGTAATTGGTCATTTTGGATACCACCTATTCAGACTGTGTACTGTATACCCCTACTCACTCAATATATACATCCTCATCCAGCAGTATCTCCGGTTAGAGTTGCTTAGCACCAAAATGAGTGTGTTTATTTGCCTGTGTGTGTGATTACCAGAAGTGGAAAAATTATTTGGTAACACCCACGTTCACTCATTTCCTGAGTTTCTGCTTGTGTTTGCATTTTTTCCATTTTTGCCGGAACAGAGCCTTTAAACATTCAGGAAATAAAATATCTGCCCAGTATGTTGTCTTCAGGGCATCAAGTATCTAATGTGAAGATTTACAGCAGATGTATCAAGTTACCTTTGAAGGAGTTGCTCACTTACAAAATCCTGCTAAATGAACATCTCCAAACCAAGAGCTGAGCTGAAAAAAATGTATGTGTCTTCTGTCTGCAGATGGTGATCAGGCAGTACATTTAATAGATTTAATACAGCACTTTACAATAGAGTGGAGGTTTGTACTGAAACTGCTGTGACCTAAACCAGAAGATGATAATGGAGTAAAATGGTTGCTAATAATATATATATATATATATATATATATATATAGCAGTATATATATATATATACTGCTCATAATAAATCAGTCTTGTGCTTAAATGCTTTACAAATTGAATATACAGCATTTATTTGTGCGATAAAAGAGTAGTAGCAGAAATGGCTCTTTAATTAATCAGGTATTTCTATAAATAAGTAAAAACTGGTTGTTCTGGTCACCCAATCCATTACCAAACAGTATTAATGCTAGTGACAAAATTCATTTAAGTATTTTACATAATTAACACGTTAGGCCAGATTTGAACAGGAGGGCTTCTATTTTCAGACATTTTTTGTTTGACTATCACAGCCTTTTAGCTTTCTTTTGACTTTTTTATATATATATCTTTATCCTGGCCAAATTTTTAGGATGCACTCAAGTTTAAAATACTATTAAGTATGGAGCTCTGTCTTAGCACACTGTGCTAGTATGTGTTTATGTTTATGTATCTTTTAATTGAAATAGAAAACAAAGTTTGTTGACCATCTAGGCGCTGATGACTGTTATGAGAGATTTTCCAACTTGTTAATGAACGTGTTAAAAAGAGCCGCGATTTTTCCGCTTTATTAAAACACCAGTCTTCTATCTTTTCCTTTTGTGTCTCTCCCTTTCTGCATTTCAGGTGGTGAAGCTCAAGCAGATAGAGCACACTCTGAACGAGAAGAGGATTCTCCAGGCTGTCAGCTTTCCTTTTCTGGTTCGGTTAGAGTACTCATTTAAGGTATGCAAAATTGTAAATTGTGTGTCTGTGTGTGTCTGTATATGTGTAATGACTGAGTAGATTTCCCCAGTCTATCCATCAACTTCTATCACTTACACAACCTCGGAGTCTGTAATTGCATTTCTGTTATGTTTCTGTTATGTTCTGAAGATGGTCCATCGAAATAAACAAACATATTTTAACTTCGCACACCCAATTGTCTCATAGCAAGTGGATAGTTAGTAGTATCTCCCTATCATGAGTGTGCAGAACACAAACAACCACTGGCCCATGATACCAGTCATGAACTGCCCATCACAATATGATGTCATGTCTTAATCTTTGTTTGCGGTTTTATTTATTTTAGCTGTACAAATTAAGACAGCTATCACTAATAATTATCAATAAAAACACTTCATCAAAGTGTAGAAATAACCAGATTCTTGGCATTTTCACATATATTTAATTATACAGTATGACACTCTGAAGGAGGAAGGAGAAAGAATGATGAAAAAAGTGCAGAGTTGCTTGACATTTACTATTATCTCACATTGTTTGCTCTTGTGTTAAATAAATATAGTCATTAGTAAAATATTCAGCGTATCCAAAATGTGAACTATATGGTCACTTATCATTAAAGACCACTCCCAGGTTTCTCAGTGGTTTCTGTTATCAACACACAACAGGCCCAGTGCTTCTTTTGATCAAAGTCGACTGCTGCCTCTCTAGTCTTGTTAAGGTTTAACCAGGTAATTCCTACTCCTACACAGTGACCCGACAGGTCTCTTATCATTTCCATCATCACTGACCATTAATTGTTTAATTAAAAATTAAGTCACCAGCAAACACATAGAAAAGTGACTCGAGCAAGCAACTGAAACACACAAATGTTTTTCTCCTTCAGCATTTTACTCTCACATTCCTACTTTGTCACTGGTTGTTTGTACCTGTACAAATGAACCTAGCTGATGGCCATTTTCCAGTTAAGGCCTTATTCGGGTTAAGCTGTTTAGATGCACCATGGATGCCCTGGGACTGAATATCCTTGATACCTCAAATAAACCTATTAACAGAATATTCCTGTCCACGTGTGCCACCCACTAAACAGATGGAAGAGTCAGTGACAAACATGTAAACTCAGCTTGAGAAGTGGGTTAGGATTTAAATCCTCTTTGATGAAATGAAGTTAGCTAGTTAGCTCTGTTAAAAGAGTTTAAAGAAAATGTAGTTTGTAGTTTCGGAAAGTCAGTGTATTCGTTTACCTTGACCCACAAAATTTACAAATTTCCATGTTGTACAGCGACCCATCCCCTGTGTGTTTGTGTGCCTGGAGTGTGTTAATACATGTGTGTGTATATGTGCATGAATGTCACTAACCGGTCCTCTGTCTTCCCCAGGACAACACTAACCTCTACATGGTGATGGAATATGTACCAGGTGGCGAGATGTTCTCCCATCTACGGAGAATTGGCAGATTTAGGTTAGTGCCTGTATGCAGCATCGAGTTTACAGCACAGACACATTGTTATAGGCACATGCACAAGTAAACTGGGGACCTGTGTGCTCTCAACTGTGCTCTCTTCTATTCTTGGTTCTCTATTCTATTCATCTCTATTCTTTTCAGCCCTGTTTTAGCTGTTCTTTGTTTTATTTAGCCTTGTTCATCTCTGCTCTGGACTGTACTGCACATTCCACTAAACTCCCTCTCACTCTTTCTCTCTCTCTCTTTCTGCTGTCTGTGTGTACACAGTGAGCCTCATGCTCGGTTCTACGCTGCTCAGATCGTGCTGACCTTTGAATATCTGCATGCTTTGGACCTGATCTACAGAGACCTGAAACCTGAAAACCTGCTCATAGACCAACAGGGCTACATTCAGGTAACTATGACCTAGTGGAGATGTATACAAAAGATGGAAAAGAATATTTTTAGTAAAAATGTATGTTTTTAAAAATACACCCCTGCATGCTTTTTTATTAATATTTTTGTTGAGGCACGCACAAAGCCTAAATTAACCATTATATATCAGGGGGAGTTCTCAAAGTGATGCTAAACACCAGCTAGTCTTCTCTTGTCTTTATACATGTTGAGATTTCAGGCTTTTTTGTAATTTTGTCACTCAGTCATACACGCAAAAGTGCAATTTCCTGAGTGGCTTCCTGACAGATTGGTGTTGTTTTCTACCACAGATTCTGCTGCCCTCTAGTGGTGAACAGTGAAATGATAACAAATTCCTTCGCTTCCCCAAGATGCTTGTTCTCCTCGATACCGTCTCTGTCTGCCCCTCCCTCTTTCCTTCATGTGCTTAAATTTTTACCAGACGTGTGTTTAGTTCACTGATGTTCATTCTCCTACTCATGCCATTGCTTTGTTTTCTTCTTCCAGGTGACAGATTTTGGCTTTGCCAAACGTGTAAAGGGCCGGACCTGGACACTGTGTGGCACCCCAGAATATCTGGCCCCTGAGATTATTCTCAGCAAGGTGAGCTACAGTTGTTCCTGCTAAAAAAGGTACATGAATTTTTTTTGCACAAACTTAACTCATCATAACAGTTTCTAATGTTCAGATTAAAAGCCCTTCAGATGGGAGGTACATTGTGCAGGAGTGACGGGAGTATTATCAGACTTAATAAAACAAATATTTCCTGAACAACAAACAAAAGTTATTAAATTGTTTAAAATCTCATCATGGTCTTTTTATAATTCTGTCGTGCTTTCTCCCCATCCTGCTCCTCTTTCATCCACCAGGGGTATAACAAGGCGGTGGACTGGTGGGCGCTGGGTGTACTCGTCTATGAGATGGCAGCAGGATACCCACCTTTCTTTGCTGACCAGCCCATTCAGATCTATGAAAAGATCGTATCAGGGAAGGTGAGTTTATTTACCACTCCGTAATGTCAGCCTCGCTGCCTCTCTCTTCCTTATCATCTGCTGGCTTAATTTTCTTTTGACTGTCATCACTTCTCTAGTAATGTAGCCTCTGAATGGAAAACTGCATGTGTGGCCAGGTGGAGAATGAGGCAACAGCTTTAAAAGGTTTCATCAAAACAATCCATAAATAGCTTAGTAGAAAAAGCACAGACTGCCTTTTCATTCACCGTCTTTTCAACACTCAAAAAAAAAAAAAAAAGAATAATTTCAAATACATTTTCCATGACAGTAACATCACACTCCACAAACTCTACTATATTACTGCTACTCTATCTAGTGGTGCAGGATAATCATCTTCCAGTAGGGACCAGTAGTCAATATTTATTCTGAATTTCTGAAATTCTGCCTATAGATTGTCCTCATATTTCTGAATTGTAAAACACATCAGGTTCAGTGTCGCCAGAGGTTTTTACCTGAGTAGTACTCACTGTCCACTGTTACAGATTGAAAATATTAAATGTTCAAAACTGTTCCCTCTTCTCCTCGTTTTCTGTCTCAGGTGCGTTTCCCATCTCACTTCAGTTCAGACCTGAAGGACCTCCTGAGGAACCTGCTACAGGTGAAAACAGATATTCCAGCCATTTTATCTATGAGATTTAACATATGTTCCTCTGTGTTTTAACTTGACAACAACATAAAAGTGAAGAAACAGTACTCGTGTTGTCCTCAGGTTGATCTCACAAAACGTTATGGGAACTTGAAGAACGGGGTCAATGACATCAAGGGACACAAATGGTTCGCAACCACTGACTGGATCGCCATCTACCAGAAAAAGGTATGTGTGTGTACTGTGTAAATGTGCGAGTACATTTTTGTCACGTTTGCTTCTCAACTGGTTTTCTTCATTGCGTTTAGGTGGAAGCTCCATTCATCCCCAAGTTCAAAGGACCAGGCGACACCAGCAACTTCGACGACTACGAGGAGGAGGAGATTCGCGTCTCCTTCACTGAGAAATGTGCCAAGGAGTTTGCTGAGTTCTAGAATTAGAGAGCGACAGAGGAGGAAAGAAGGAAGTAGGGAGTGTCAAAGGTAGGCTGGTCAAGTGGGAGACATAAGGAGAGAGTACTGTCTCCTGTCCAATCACAAGCACCAGCTGCAAAAAGAGGTAAAATGGAATAGAGAAGGAAAAAAGAGCAAGGAGACTGATAACCAGCAGTGTTGCCTTTTCTGTTGCATTTTTGTTGTTTTTTATTTATTATTCTGTCTTATTTATGGATCCCTTTATGATGAAGGTGTGCTCAAGATTCATGGGTGTCGGGAACCCCACTTATTTAGAGTTGCCTCTACACATTTTCACCCAAGATTTTCCCTTCTGTTTTATTGTTACTTTCATCTCTTATTCATTTTGCACCACAGCATAGAGAAATCAGCCGGTTCTAACCCACAGCAGTCTGTAAGTCATTACATGAAGCCCATTGAGTCTTGTACAAGTGGAGGTCTCAGTCTGACAAAAGCTTCTTCAATTTAAACCGATAACTGGCTAACTTGCTTTTCCCCCTTTGAGCGAGACGAGTGTGGTGTTTGAGATTTTAGGTGGATCACACACATGTATGCACTTTCAGCTTAAATGACTTTATGTTTAAGCTGAAAGTTTTGTCTTAATTTCTCCTTTAATGTTTAAACCTCGACCCGCTCGTATCATAGACAACATATTTAAAGTCTCTGGCATGATGAGCCAAAAGAAAACAAAACATGACAGATTGTGCTAGGACTAACTGCAGTCACAGACAGGGGAAAAAGGAGGGGAAAAGTCAATTGAGTTTACTGTGTAACTCCATCTATACTTCTTATCATTGTTAGTATAGCCAGGCTTTGTGCATATCTACAGCACTCAATTTTTAAATGTTATTAGATACTAGTGGCTCCAATGATGTCATGTCACGCTAACAAACAAGGAAATGAGGATAAGAGAACATCAAGGAAATATCTCAGTTTTAATGGTGTTGTTAAGGAACACCGTAACATAATGGTATCTCAGGTTTGAACATATCACTTAATAGACATTTTATCAACGTAAAGCGTTAGAATCAGCAGGTGAAGACAGTGTATGAGACATTTGCTTCTGATATACAGTAGATTAATGGATTTATAGTCATGGAGAATTATGAGGAGGAAAAGGGAACCTGAAGAGTTTTGGTTAGCGTCTTCCACAGTTTTCCCCTTCCAGAAGATTTGGTTCTGCTAAACTCTGACAACTGTGGACTTTAAAGCACTTGCTGTCTCTGCTCAGAGCTCACTTACTAGTCAAGGTGATTGTGCATGTTGAATCAACCGTTTGGTCCGTGTTGACTCTAAAACGACCATCTGAGGCAGACTACCTCAAACTGTTCTGGCTGGTGGTTACCAGAGCTCTTTGACCAGTCACTGGTGGTGGTCTGGATATTGTGCTTTGGCTTCATGGTCTTCTATAGAAGCTTGTGTTCATGTTCACGTCCTCCTCAGAACCCAACCTTCTCCTGCCATCACATGCCACACACCTTGTGACAGTCTTACATGTTACACCAATTCTACTCCCATTTCTGTATTTAAAACATTGCACAGATTTTTTTTTTTTTTTGGTTTTCATGAGGTGATGATGATGTAAAGATGACTGGTACTGTGTTTAATAAGTTAGAGAAAATAGCACCAGGAGCTGAATAGAGCTGGTGCTGAGAAGAGACAGATATGTTCTTAGTGCACAGTATACAGCTCACCTATTTAAAGTACACAACACATAGCACTTCAGGTGTTCAGTGTCTTGTCAGCTCCTGAGCTATGACAGCAGAGTACTTAAGCAGTTCCCAAAACAGTGGTCATTGTAGGATTTGTTCATTCAGAATTTATAAAATAAATAAAATAAAATAAAGTGACACTAGTGTCTGTTACAAACATTTAAATGCCTTCTTTGTAGCCGTATTTTAGCGTGCTACCATAATGAAGATATTCTAATTTGGTTCAAATGGGCACCTCCATTTTCCTCTCACCATTACATGAGTCTTTCCCATCCAAAATAGTTCAGATATGGGAGAATGTAACAAGGCTTTTCTCAGAATTACACATTTGTTATGTGTAGGTATATGTGTGTATCATTTGTCATACTGAATGATATTTAAAATGACATAACATGAAGTAATTTGCAGGGTTAGCTAAACAATCTATTCCAGATTCTTTTTTTTAGGTCTGTGTAACTCACTGTGTATGGCCAGATTAATCTGATATTTGGACCCTGGGCCAATATTAAACACCATTCCTTCGTATTGAAATGTATGAATATTATATGTAAACTTGTCCCCAGGTTTACTGTGTGGTGATTGATTTAAATGAAGATTAATTTAGGAATATGCCACATGTAGATACAGAATCAGTTGAACGAATGAAGGTCTTAAAGGGCCACTCCAGTTATTTCCTATTGTACTTGCATAAATTATGACATTTGCAGCAGAGGCTAGTGAAGAAAACTTCTCCCATAATGCAACTGAATGCTATATTTTACCCATATCATTTGAACTCCAGGCTACCAGTTTGTAACACAGACTTTCTGTTAAAAGTTAATGACCTCTAATCCTAGTCTGAGACAACTGAGTATTGTTATTTGGGATAGTGCTAAGTGATCAATTTTAAAAAACGTACCTGTAAATGAGTCAGAGTTAGCATGAAGGGCTAATTCTCATCTGTTATCCCTGCGCAGATGTTAAACCTAAAATGTCTCATGTTTAATATACACAACACAGTAAATAGGTGCAAAGTAGAAGAGTCCATGTTCATCCAATGATGTTGTAGTGTAACACATGGTAGTGAGTAATTGGAGCAAGGGGACCCATGTAAGACAAAGCCTTTGTGACTCTGTCACATAGTGAAGCAGAATCCACCTTAATAATGTCAACTAAAGCTGACATTATTTGGCATATTTCTCAACAAAGTTACAACTAATCAAATTACCACACACACCAACATGCCACAGTGAACCTTGGGGCAAACGAACAAGTCGACCAACTTGTGACTGAAGGGCCCATCGCCTTCCTCCTATATCAACCTCCTTTTCACTACCTTATTTTTATTTACCACCTTTTCCCTCATACAGAGTTAAAACAGCTGCAAAACACATTTTATTTATCAATCTGAGGACAAAACCATATTGGCAGATAGATGGTGTCATCATCAGCTGGCTTATTGGTTGTTATGGTCTAATTTGCAAACCGCTTTATTATTATGATTATTATTATTATGACGACATTGTAAACCACTTGTTGAGACTTCACATTCGCTGTATTTCCCTCCATGTCAAGTTTAATGTTGACTATATCATCATGGACAAAATGTTTGAAGTTATGAAAACAATATTATTCTGTGTCTCCTCGGTGTTTTTTGCAGTGATACAACTTCCTCTCGATGCAGGCACAATGCTGGTTCATACTGTCGCACTTTTTAGGGAAATGAGACCCCAATGTAAACCATGTTCACCCTACCCCCCCACCCCAGTCGCCACACTTCAAGACTCAAACACACACACACACAAACACACACAGAGTAATATATATATATATATATATATATATATATATATATATACACACATACACACACACACATACATACATACATACATACATACATGTACACACACTGCAAAGGGAAGCGTCTGAAGTCACGGGAACAGTGACATGAAAACACGAAGTGTAATATTTTGCAACATGAGTATCATTCCAATAAAGTTTTACTGGTAAATCCTGCTGGACTTGTGTCTACTCTCTGAGTTCAGTCGGTGCAAGTTGGAGAAAAGTGATGATAATGATGACGATGACGATGATGATGATGATGAAGGTGATGGTGATGCGACAAATTTTATAGTTCAACTGTGGTAGTAGTGGTGTTGTTGTAGCCCAGAGGTCAGACATCCATCACAGCCGCCTGATGCGGGATGGAGCCGTCATCCACCCATCTGTTGGCTCTGACTGTGAATCGCCATAACGCTTTAAAAAGAACACACACACACACACACACACAAAATGAAAATAGTCAATGTGTGATCTGTGCGCTCGCTTTTTAATCTATTGTTAACAGCGAGCACTGATCAGGTCGCGACTGTGAACAAAGAGCACATCTCCGTTGCGCTAAAAAAGCGAGTCAATTCCACCTTAAATGCCGTTCGAGTCTATGGTGTAGACCAAGGCGCCATCTTCGGTCTACCTTAAGCGCACAATGTGGCCAACGAACGCAAGCGTACCAGCCGGGCTTCCGTCCTCATTCTCCTGCCGGGGATCGCACTCTGGTTTCCAGCTTTGACACAGCGTCACTTGTGAAAAAACAGAAGGAGGAAAGAGACGCACTCGGGGCCAAAGCTCATCCGCACCCGCAGGAGGAGGAGAAGAAGAAGATGTCCGAGCCCAATAAGTATCGAGAGTGGATCCTGGAAACAATCGACTCTCTCCGCTCGAGGAAAGCCCGTCCGGATCTGGAGAGGATTTGTCGTATGGTCCGGAGACGACACGGGTCAGACCCGGACCGAACCAGGACAGAACTGGAAAAACTGATTCAAGAGCAGACGGTGCTCAAAGTTAGCTACAAGGGATCTATATCGTACCGAAACGCGGCGAAGGTGCAGAGGAAAAGCAGAAAGAAGAGTGAGTTTACGGCGGCTGGAAGCGGCAGCAGCGGCGGTAGCAGCAGCGGCGGCGGCGGCGCGGAGGCAACGAGGGAGCGGACCAAACACGACCATCTGAACAACAACAACGGCGACAGCGCGCACAGCTTCACCGACCAGGAGGAGGGACAGGAGGAGTCGGAGTCCAGCCCAGACCCAAACACTCAAACATCAGCCAGCACCGCTGGCAAGAAGCTCAGTAAGCCTGCCTCCAGCCGAAGTAGCGGAAACGGGAGCCTCAGTTGTGGCGCAACAACGGTCTGCGCTGTCGGGAGCGGCTGTAAAGAGGAGAAAGCAAGTGCACCGAGAGACAAGGGATTAGGACAGCAGGGAGCCGGGGGCTGCCTGTCGCCCTGTGTCGGCCACAGAACGAGCGCACACGACGCCGGTGATGGCAGCAGGAACGCGCCAAGCAAAAGCGATGCAATTCGCGGGGGGAAGGAGCCCGGTCTGTCCGGAGCTGACACCCAGAACAAAACTTGCTCTGGGAGTGTCGGCAGCCTCCCTCAACAACACAGGCAGGCTGCGCCCCTCAAGCCCAAACTTAAAGTCGGAGGAGGGAGCACGAAAACAGTGGGGAACCACGCCAACTCGGACCTGGGCGACAGACTGGTGGCCTCTGTTCGCAGTCTGTCCGAGAGGAACCTCCGAGGGGGTTCTGCCGCCGCCGCTACCACCACCGCGACCAGAGGCCACATGAAACCGCTCGGGTTGAAGGAAATTTTGGGCTATCTGAGCAGCCAGGAGCGACTGTCTGAGGAGAAACTGACCCGAGGCAAAGTCAAAGTGGTCATGGAGAGAGAGGTGGCGAGAGGCAGGCTGCGCAGGACTCGCTGCGGGAACATTACTCTTCCTCTGAGGGGGATGGTGGTGGAGAAGCCGACGCCGAAGAATGCGTCCTCTGACAGACTTGTAAAGAGCGCACTGCAGGACAAGCAGCCTGTGAAAAAGGTGGGCAACGCTGACTTAATATTTCCAACACGTCCTGTTAGTAGAGAGAGCGCGCTGAACAGCTTTGAGCTTGATAAATTAATGATTGCTGATTAAAACCCACACACAGGGCGCCGGGACGCGCTCCGCTTCCCTGTTTTTTTCTTGACAAATGTAAAAGTGTTTGAGGTGATTTAGGAGATTCTGGTTTTTGTTTCGCTTTGTTGGTGAATAGTGTTTGTCCTCTGTAGGGACACCCCCTCTTCCCCCTCCCTACACACATACATGTGTGTGTGTGTGTGTGTGTGTGTGTGTGTGTGTGTGTGTGTGTGTGTGTGTGTGTGTGTGTGTGTGTGTGTGTGTGTGTGCGCGGCCCAGCTTCTGCACAAAAGGTGCGGGTTACATGGAGGAGCAGACAGCTCCGGAGCGGCTTCCCCCGGCTCTCAGGACGAGTGCGCGCACACACACCATAAAGAGCGTCTCTGCATGGCGCGAGCACGAGCATCTTCTTGTTTCGCCGTCACCTTAGCCTGTGTGCGTGTGTATATGTGTGTATGTGCGCGTGTGTGTGGATGTATATGTGAAGATGTGGGGGTCAATAACATTTGATTCGTCTCTCAGGAACTTCAGTCGCGTGCGCAACAGAGCGCGGGGGTGTCTGGGCCTGCCGCGCGGTAAAGGCGGTGTCTTGTCTAAACTTGAGACGTGCTGCTGCTGCCGCTGCCTTGTCGCTGTACAGGCCAGCGGAGGAGAGAACGATCCTGAGTAGCCTGAGCATCATGTTCGCTCCTGCTGATCACATTTGTGTGTGTGTGTGTGTGTGTGTCCCGTAGTATTGTTTTTCTCCCCGCATCTCTCCCGTTTCGTGCCTCGTTAAATCCTTTGTATCATTTCTGATCCCCACCCGTGGTTGCAGACTTGAGTTGGCTATCGTTGTTTTTGATATCTGTGTGTCCATCCATGTGGGAGGTTTTTTTAATTATTATTTTTTTATTATTATTATTTTAATCCACACTTTCACTACCGGAAAAAGCGCAGCAGACCTAGAATATGCTTCTCCTAATCAAGTACAATCAGCCAGAACACGAACTTGGATCAAACTCATGTGCATCATCCTCATCATCTCCGAGGATGAAGGCGATCATTAACCCTCCCCCTCTCCTTTTTTAAATTTTGACATTTTTTGATAGAAGTTTGCGTGTCGTTGCAGCCGCCGCCCTCCCCCCCTGTCCAGGAGAATGAGCCAATGGAAACAGGCAGTGAAGAAGAAGGAGAAGAACGGGAGGAGAATGTAGGAGAGGAAGAGGAGGAGGAGGAAGAAGAGGAGGAGGAGGATCCCCGGAGTTCCGATGAGGAGGGAGGACTATCCCCGGTAGCCATGACAACCGAACCGGGGCTCATTGAGAAAAGCACTAAAGATGCTGAGATCCAGCAGATAGCATCAAAGCAGGAGACTCCACATCATCAGCAGGAGCAGGGGCAGCAGCATGGTGCCAAAGGTGCGTGCGTGCATGAGAGCGTGCGCGTAGAAGTGTGCGTGCGTGTACACAGATCTGTGTCCGGAGTGCAAAGTAAAACAAGTTGTTGGATAATTAAAGGCTTGCTGCTATCATTACAGCCTAATGATATTACTGTTATTACAGCATAGTGCTGCTATGCTGAATCAACAATCTGTTGATTCAGCTATAAACCATCCTGCTTGTATTTGATTTAGTTTTTACTGACAATATCTACAGTTTCCTTAGCCTAGCTTAGCATAGTGTTCTGAGTGGTTATTAATATGTTTCTCTTATTCCATTTGGCTACCGGTCTCTCAGGGATGGATTCCTGCATGAGGACGACGTCTCCACCTGTTCAGGGACTTTCACCATCACACAGTGACAGTACACACTTGGAGGAGAGAGCCGTCCTCCCTGATCAGCCACATATGGCAGCACAAGTAAGTGCAAGCATGCGCATCTGTCCCATTATTTTTGTTAGTTCTCACACATTGTCAAAATGAGTTAAAGCACCACAACGTGGGGTGCTTGACAATGAGTTTGACCGTGGAATGATTAAACATAATTGCTGGACTGTCTGTAACGATTCATTCAGGTCAAGGTAATCCACGAACACTTAAGATGACAACATTAATTGCTTAAAAACAAACCTCGAAGACATCTCACCTCTCATCTGAAAGGCTTATTCTTTCACAATACCCAAGCAACTGACAAAATCTCCACACCAGGACCCATAAGCCAACCTTACAACCCTCTAGGCTGTCAGTGACCCTAATGACCACAGGATGGCTGGGAGGGTCAACGACTCTCAACAATGCTCATTGCATTGTTGTTGAGAGCATATACCTGGAATTCAGACAGAACTAAAGAAACCTTGCAGATGAAAAGTGAAATGTCTTCAGGAATTTCAAGCAAGTGCAATTCCCCCCTTTAGTGCTCATGATTTGCTTGACTACTGTCTTGAATGTCAAAAATGTCAAAAATGCCCTAAATTTACTATAAAGATTCAAAACATATATCATATATCAAACACAATCCTATATCACAATTAATTTTCTCTTTGTATAATCTGCCAAAATATAAGTAGTAAAAATAAAATAACTAATGATTTAAATTTAGATTAATAGATCGGAATAAATATACAAGACACACTTGTTTTATACACACACACACACACACACACACACACACACACACACACACACACACACATATATATATATATATATATATATATATATATATATATATATATATATATATATATAATATTTTTACAGGTGGAAATTTTATTGTACAGTAAATCTTTTGTCGTAAACATGTCTGTCTGTGACAACCTTTGTCTCCCTCTGCAACAGTTTAATGAAAATGACTAAAATGTGGACCAGGAGAGATATATTTGCTGTACATGTTGTGATTTTTCATGTGCTTTTCATGACATCATTGCATCCTCGATCATTGTTTGACGCACCCTTGTACGGGCTGTAACCGGGGTCACTGGGTTTACTGCTTCTCCCATGGCGCCATTAACCCCCCTTCATCTGCATACTTAAAAACCGAATCAATAAGCACAGAATGGGTCGTGAATGTTTGAGCTGCGTTTCAGTGAGACAGGCCTGGAGGTCTTGACAGTCATCAATTGTCAAGACCTGTTTTCTGTCATATATTTACTATTGCACACAATTTGTGTATGTCTGCGTGTTTTTGACTCGTCATATTAATCGTGCAGTGAAGAACGACACATAAAATCAGTGACATTTTCATTCTCAAATACCCATTTTGTCTCAACACACAGCAGCGAGCCGTCCTGCTTGCACCTCATGAAAGATTTTTATGTTGTTCTGATCCCCCGGTGACTTGTCTGCCACGCACACTGATGTATTTTACAACAACAGTTGCTGCTTGGAATACACTGAAGGAGAATCAGGAGTTAGAATAAGCTGCGGTATACCAGTACAGCAGCTCAACAGACACGAGACAAGAGAGTGTGATATGTCCAAAATTCAAAATGTAGAACCACGGGAAAAGGAAACGGCCTGAACAAGAACATAACTGTTCTATTTGTCATCAGAGATGTCTGTGAGGCACAGCTTTGTACATGTTGTGCCACGTTTTGTGGAACAGAAAGTGTTATAGTATTTGGGAAGATGCACCTTGGGCTTTCACAGAATATATTTTACTATCAAATGAAGAAAATGGATGTGAAACAGAATGATTATAATATAATTAACATGTCATTATTATTTTGATTTTTAAACGTTCAACTTCATGACATTTTTTATGTGTAAAATTCATCTATTCACAGCACATTGTTTTTCTTTTTGACATAAAGGAAAATATAACTTTGTATTTAACTAATGTATACACAGTTTACTATTTATTACCGTAACTTGCATATAAAAAACACTTGAATACTCAATAATGAAATGAATGAAGACTCAATAGACGTGTCACTTGGACAAAACTCAGAGTGGTCATTAATATAATTCCATGTAGTTTAATTAAAGCTCAGCCTTATTTGGGAAACCTTGCAGCATTACATTTACATGTACACTTCATTTTTCTTTAAGGAGAGAACATTTCAGAATCTATCAGAAGAGATTCTTGAAAGTGACTTGCCAGCTCTAATAATATTTGGGAGCCAGTTCCACCTTTGAAGAACCATAAATGAGAACGGTTTGGACTGAGGTTGTGTTGCATTCAGGGTTAACAATGCCAGATGAAGGAGCAAAACAGTCAAGAAGATGCTTAAGCCTGTATGAGAGAGTTCAAGTAGATGGATGCAAAAATAGGTTGACCCTCTTGATTCAGGCAGCTACAGGAAGCCAATGGAGTCAGTGAAAAGTGGAGTGACATGAGGCTTTAAGGCTGATCAAAGAACAGTTTCAACACTGTGTTCTGGACCATCTGTAGTGGTTTTACTGTGTGTGAAAGGAGGCCCACCAGAAGGATATTATAGTGGTAAAGACAAAGGCTTGAACCATGGCCTAGTCCAGTGAGTCAGATCAGGCCTGATTTTTCTTTTGCTGTAGATCACAAAGCAGCACAACAGGGAAGCAGATGTGACATGTTCAGAGAAGGATCACTGGTCATCAAACATGACACTCAGGTTTGTTTGTGACATTGGTTGAGGTGAGAGATGATGAGTCAGTTTTGATATCAGTGTTGTGATGGAGATATTGATCGGCTCAGAGACAAGACCTTAATTTTAGAGAGATTAGTTGGAGGTGGCATTCTTTCATCTATGTTGATATTTTTGTAAGACTGTGGGATCAGCTGGTGGGAAGTTGGATGTCATATAGCAGTGGTATGAGAGGCCAAGTGGGATGATGATTGGAGAGAAGGTAGTAACACTAAACCTTGAAGCACCACTGTGGAGGGGGGGGGATGAGGATGTTTGACCTTGCCTTGTCACATTGAAGGAGCACCTGGTGAGATTTGATTCAAACCAAGAGATCATATCAGACCTACTCATTACCGACATTGCTCCACAGTTCTACCACTGGTCAACAACCAATGTAACAGTTAACCCTAACCTTAGAACTCCCTTAGAGTATTTTTTGTGATTGCATTACAATGTTTTAATGAATTTTTAGAGACTTCAGGAACATTTTTATTTTATCTTATCTTTTTTTCAGCACAACCAAGGCAATATGATGGAATATATCTTATTCTCAGTCATATTTATAACCCATTATAAATATGAATTACCCATCAACCATATTTACAATCCCTTTGAGTTTTATTTTTAGTAAATAGTTGTCAACCATACTAGACATAGAGAGTTCTGACATGTGTTCAGACATTCACAAGTTACCTTGAGTTTTTGCCACAACTACACTTTTGTAATGTTCTTGCCACATTCTGGTCACAGTAAAATGTGCACGTCCTAAAAACTAATGAAAACTTTATTTCAACATCACAGACCCAAACATCCAAGCATTCAGTCAAAGCCCCATGTTGCATCAGCAGCTTGGATCCATGCTGCTTGAGTGATAAGGGTTGAAAAACCAAAATGTTCTGTGAGTTCTGATAAAACACTGGTTTAGGCTGAAGACAAGTTTACCTATAGATTATATACTACAAATACAACTTTGCTAGTTGCAGATAACTAGCCTATGAATTCTTGAAATATGGCCAATGCATTTTTTGCAATCACACTGACCTTCAATCTTTAATCATAAGCAGCTAATCAGTTCTTTCTTGAGTCCAAGTTAAAGTTTGTATCATATTTTAAGAAATTTCCTCATGGTGTTGCTGAGATATTGCGTTCACAAGCCCAAAAAGGTGCTTTGTGATATCACAGTGACCTTAACCTTTGACCCCCTGTTTATCCTTGAGTGCAAGTGAGTGATATGCCAGATATTTGTGAATTCCCTCAAGATGTTTTTGAGATATCACATTCACAAGAATGACTGACAAACAGACGTCCTGAAAGCATGATGCCTCTAGCTGTTGCTGGTTCAGCAGCATAAAAATCCAGGGGACTGGAGTAAAAAAGAAGTGGGTTCATCTCCTTATCTCTGCTTGAAGCCAACAATGCAAAGCAAAATTAGCTGCTACTGTTTTAAATGACCCAACTCTCTGAATTGTCAGTGGCTGAGTTGCATTGTCTGTAACTCAGACTCCAGATTTTGACAATGAACAGACAATACCTGTGTTTCTCACGACGGACTATTAGGGCCACAATTGAGGAAAAAAGAGGATGACTGTTGAGAATGAAGTTAATATGATGAGAGGGGGAGGATATTTTTATTTTGCTGAGAACGAAGTCGAAATATTGAGATTAAAATTGACATGGCTAGAAAAAGGTCAATATAATGAGCTAATGAATTTTGCCAGTTAAGAATAAATTTGACTTTATCCTCTGCATTTAGAAATGCAGAGTTTAATTTTGACATTAATGTCATTATGTCAACTTCATTCTCTTGACATGCAAAAAAAATCCTCTTCCTCTCATATTTTTTTTCCTTCTTGTGCGTGGCCTTAATGCTCCATATAGTATTAAGTATACTAAGAAGTATAAGTTTACCTCAGGTGTTCCTCCATAATACTCCTGTAGTTTCTGCTGCATCCATTTTGATCCTTTCTGTTTGTTATTTATTGCATAGGTCACAAAAGTGCACTCAGATTACATCTAATAGTGACCAATGTGTACACACTTCTTTTCCCACAATACTACAGTACATGACAGTTTTGTCATGAAGCCAGCTTTAATTAATTTTTAATCATCTCTTCTCTCCTCACACACAGAATCAGCTGCAACGTGACAAAGTCAACCACTGCTCCACAGGCTTTAACAGTGAGTTCTGCTTTACATGTGGTCTCAAAATGTGTTTCTGTGTTTCTGTTTTGTGTTCGGAGCAGCCATAACTTAATTCGCTTAATTTGTCTCTTGTAGATTTGGAGTGTAAGACGGAGGTCGGCGTGTCGTCCTGCCTGCTCACACCCACCGCTTCCCCGAGAGACTCCGGCCTGTCTGAGGAGCGAGGGATAAATGGTGGAGTTAGCAGTGGAGGGTGAGTACAGCCGACAGACTGGAGACAGCAAACACATTCATAGGACTGGTATAGTGTCTGCTCCTCCCTTGCTTTGATTTTTTTTTTTTTTTTTGGGTCTGCTACAAAGTCCATTTTCATTCTTGTCAATTTTCTTCAAATAAGTCCAACCTTTTTAGCACAACGAGCCCAAAAAACGTATTAAAACTTCATTATCGTAAAGCAACTGTCACTCAAGTAACAACGACCACAAGTCAGAGATATTTTTTTCATGAAGAACAGGTCATTGAATTATTATGATTATTATTTTGAATAAATCTATACTGCATGCAGCCTTGAATCAACAGCCCACTCGCTGCAACTCTGAAAGGTTGTTGAAGCTGCATTGTTTTATGTCTGTCTCTTCAGTTATTTGATTCATTAAATAAACATAAATGAAGTCGTCGCATTTAATAACTGGTCATAAATCTTTCATGAATTGATGACTGGCTGGATGATCATGACACAAAGACGTCAGTAGATACTTGATACAAACACATTCACCTCTTGTCTTGACTATCTGCTCCTCGGCAAATAAATCACACGCTCAGTCTGATGTTCCACGTAAGGTTGAAAGCAGCTAATTAGCCTCATGATCATTGTTTAATTCTGACATACAGAGCCCAAGGCAGCTATACTTGAAGTGACTGTACGACTAATTTCCTTCTCAATATCCAATAAATTATCTTTTGCTATCATATTACTTATTTATTACTTACTATACTTTTAGGATCAATCAGAATTTAATATCTAATGTTTCACCAACTTAAATGTCCAATTTATTCAATCATAAAAACAATGAAATCCAGATGTATTTGATCCTAAAACAATACTGAGTCATAAAGCTCTATCTGCTCCAACTGTAAAATAACTGTACAAGTTTTTTGTATCAATGCCTCCTGGAGGTTTTGTCCTGGGACAATGGGTCAGTTGTCTTGTTCCTGGTATTTGTAGGTTTCTGAAGTCTGAGGGGGCGACTGGGAGCCCGGTGGACTGGACGGTGTCAGATGTGGTCAGTTATTTCACAGCGGCAGGTTTCCCTGAGCAGGCCGCTGCCTTCAGGACCCAGGTGAGTTTGTAATCTCCCTTAACAACCACAAGGGTGCGCCACAGACAGGATTCATGAACTGTGATGTACTTTCACCTTTGACCTATACATCCACCTACCCACAATGCTTTGCTCTCTTCATTAGGAAATCGATGGCAAGTCTCTTCTCCTCATGCAGCGTAACGATGTTTTGACAGGCCTGTCAATCAGGCTTGGCCCCGCCCTCAAGATCTATGAGCGCCATATAAAGGTTCTGCAGAAAACACACTTTGAGGACGATGACTGCTAACACACACACACACACACACACACACACACACACAAAACATATACAGAGACTGTTATGTTTGTATCTACATATAACTCAAGTAATCATATATAAAAATGCATGCATGATATACAAGACACTTTTTATCTCATGTCAAATAGAACACACACACACACACACACACACACACCTCTGTCTCTTTCTTCTGGCCTTCTACCACAGCTGCTCTGGTCCATAAACGACACACAAACAAATTTGGATTTCCTGGATAACATGGATTTTCTACCAATCAAATGTTGGAGGGTGAACGCAGACTCACAAAATTTAAAGACCCTGAGGTTCAAAAAGTCACATAACTTCTCTTTTTTTATTCACAATGAACAAGCACTTTCTGCAATTTCTTAATTAAACTGTGCAACATGATTTGTCTTTAAACTGTTACTGTGTGCTGACCTTTATGCACATTTTTGAAAGAGGTCCTGGTTGTCTGTGTGGAGGTGTCTTACGGTTTGTTTATGTTGGGGCTGGGATGCGTCTCTTTTGATAAACACTCAGACAGATCATGTTGAATTGAACAGAAACATATTTTAAAGTTGGCCAGATTTAATACATTCCCAGAAACTGGAGTGATTGGTTCAGATACTGTTTAATTGCTGTTGACCCGTTATAGTTAATCCTATATGTCAAGATAAAATCTGGTGCAGGGTTCACAACCTTTTGCAAGCAGTCATTGGTCAAAGCAGGAGGTGGTTGAGTCTGAGTGTAGCTTAATGCCTCTGACATAAATGTGCACATAATGTTTTCAAACAGAGCTCGCTGTGATCTGCTCTGGCTTCTGCATCACTAGATCAGGGTTCGGTTTCACAAAGACGACCTTTGACTGTTGCTCAAAGTTTACATAGATGAACAGCACAAAGGCTCTTCTTCATAAAAAAAATAATTAACTATGAATTGTGAGTAAATTACAGCCTGTTTTTCATACTAAAACACACGTCCACATCCAATAATTCTAAGTCAAATGTACTTGGAAAATTCACCAGAAAGAATAACAATAAAATAATGAAATGTCTTATTAATGTGACATGTATCTGTACGTCTGCTAAACAGGAAATAAAAAGATTTAAAAAAGACTCACATTGTTATTAAAGAGTGGGGTCATATTTAGCGAGCTAACATTAGCTTTGTCTGTTGGCACAGTTATACTTAATGTAAATAGTAGCAAATAACTAATCTTCAACGTAGTAGTCGAGTGTAGAAGTAGTTTATGAGGTACTACCGGCATAAATAAGAAGAAAATAAAAAATGATCCATCCAGCAGCACAGACCAGTTTAAAACATCTTTGTGAAACCGGCTCTGGAAAAGGCTGCAGAAAAAAACCCCAACAAACACACCAGCTAACTGAAGTAAAATCAACAATCAACAACAATCAACTCTCACTTATATATAAATATATAGTAAAGTGAATGTGTAAATATATTGAAACTTACTCCATTTAGTACATTAGCTGTTTGTAAATTATTGGAATAACTTTATCAGACTGAAATGTTATCGCAGGGTAAAGCTGAGTCAATCAATCAATTAATCTCATACCACCAGCATTTTTTAAATACAGTTTTTACTGGTCAAACCTTAGAAATGGTGTTAAATTGTCAAGCAACTCATGTCCACCTGCACTACAACAACATACATTCCAGTTTTGAAACACTGTTTTTTTCTGTTCTAATTATGTTTATATTTCTCTTTTCTGCATATTGGTTCTAATTTGCACAGAACAAAAAGTTCCTTTGTGCATCCGTACCTCCTCTCCGCTTATCCCTTTCTTTCATTTAATTTTCAAAGAAAACATTTTCACTTCCATACGGTCGTCAGAAGGTGTACGTCACGGCGTTTGTCCCCACTGTCAACGTCATGTCATTATTTGTTAAAATCTGTAGGAGAGGACAGCTGTGTTTGAGTCTCACAAGGGGATGTGCAAGATGCCCTTGTTGCTTGTCTCCTGTTATTTGTTAAAGGACAATTTTAGTAATAAACATTTAAATTAAAACACCACAAAGTGTGAATGCTCAGTTGTTCTCATTCATATGTTCTGAAGTGTGTCACGGGTTGGGGTGTGTTTGTGCATGTCTGTATGTATAGGACATAAATGCACATATGTAATGTGTGTGTGTGTGTGTGTGTGTGTGTGTGTGTGTGTGTGTGTGTGTGTGTGTGGGAGGGAAAGAAGCCACCACCAACGGTTCAGAGCAGCTGGGCCACAACAGCAGCTCCCTTCAGTCACAATGACTAAAAGTCAAAGGAGGAAAGACCATGTGTCCAGAAAATCAGATAGACTACAGGTCTCTTTCAGAGAATAGTTTTTTAGGCAGGATTTATTTTGACTTATAAATATTTCACATGAAGTTGAGAAGTGTCCTCCGCGACCAGCTAGGTGCTTGTGCTCGCATTTGCTGGTTAGAAGCAGAGGGAGGAGGAAATATCATGCTATATCTGTCCTGGGACCCTCTCCAAGGTAAGTGTTTGGGATCAGTGTGTGTGTGTGTGTGTGTGTGTGTGTGTGTGTGTGTGTGTGTGTGTGGGTGGGTGGGTGGGTGTGTGTGTGTGTGTGTGTGTGTGTACAAGTCTGAGATCGTGTGTGTGCACATGCCGAGGTTACAAATAAGACAGGGAATTATATTAATACCTCCACTGACAAACAGGCTGCAGCTTTGGGGAAACATGGTGGTTCAAGGCAACAAAGGAAAAAGAAAACACTGAGAATCGCTGCTGGAGACATTTGGGCCTGTGGAAGACCAAAACCACACGGGGGCAGATCAGATCAGACCACATCAGGCTGAACCTGAAACCTTTGGCTCTAAACAGATCAGAAATCAGACTGGAACAAGATCAGCTCCCGAATGCACCACAGTAAACAACCGAAGGAGGCAGTGAGGGAGTGAACTGTGAGTGTGAAAGATTGAAGCGATCTGAAATCTGACAAGACAAAGGCAAGCAGTCATGCCAGGCTCAGGAGGAGCAGAGTGAGTCAAACAGCTGCATTTGAGGGCGTGGGTGTATAAGTCAACATGTGTATATTACTCTTGTATATTTAGTTATGTTGTATTTTAAAAATGTGTGGTTTTAACATGTCATCTGGTCATATTTGTGTTATGAAACTGAGCTCCCAGTGTAATCATTAGATTTTAAAAAAGGGAATTGAAATATTTTCTGTTCAAATCAAAACTACTGATTACCAAGTAAGATATTTCCACATATCTACAGTTGCTACGTGCAGAGCCAAAGAGAGTCTAAATACAGCTCGGCATCACATGAGGAAATTAGAGCTACGAGTGCAGAGCTTGTATGCATGAGAGAGTCATAATGTGCCTCTTGTTTTAAAGCCATAAGGGAGAAGATTTCTCCACTGCCATCCTGAAACAAAAACACAGACCTAACAGACTCATTGTGGACGAGGTTCTCAATGAAGACAGCAGCATTGTCAGCCTATCACAGGTGTGTGTGAAGTGTAAAAACACACCCAAAGACATGTAACATGCGTGTTCTTAGACTTGTCTGTGTGTGTGTGTGTGTGTGTGTATTTTGTTCTACCAGAACAAGATGGAGGAGCTGCAGCTCTTCAGGGGAGACACAGTGGTGTTGAGAGGCCGCAAGCAACGTCAGACAGTGTGTATCGTCCTCACCGATGACACCTGTGCAGATGAACGGATTCGGATGAATCGCGTGACGCGTAGCAACCTGCGCGTCCGGCTTGGTGATGTCATCAGGTAGCTCTCACGCCTGATGTGACATCTGAGAACACTGTATGAAATGATAAAAAATGATCCATGAATACTGATGTGTGTGTGTGTGTGTTATCACAGTATCCATGCCTGCCCTGACATCAAGTATGGAAAAAGGATCCATGTTCTCCCTATAGATGACACCATCGAGGGACTGACTGGGAGCCTCTTTGAGGTTTTCCTCAAACCATACTTTCTAGAGGCTTATCGGCCTGTGCACAAAGGTAATGCAGCACCTCTGCCTCCTGTTAAAAAGTTCTGCTCATGACACGACAGCCAAACCATCACAGTAACACCATAACACCTTCGTGTTGTCCTACGTGTCATCTGTGCTGTCAGGTGACATCTTCCTGGTGAGGGGGAGCATGCGGGCGGTGGAGTTCAAGGTTGTGGAGACAGACCCCAATCCTCACTGCATCGTTGCCCCCGACACTGTCATCTACTGTGAGGGAGAACCAATCAAAAGAGAGGTCTGAGAGAGATTAATGAGCCTCTGCACGGCAGAAGAACCAGGAGGAAACCTCTTTGTGCTTCCACTTTATCTTAGTTGAAACATTAATATGACACAATTTTGTGTAAACAATGCCATCAGTTTGAAATAATAGCTTTTTCTGAGGATTTGTTATTGTTTTTTTCACCTTAATCTCTAAATATCAGTCACTACATTGCATGGATACTCAAGAATAGACTGCAGACATTTTTGTCAGTTTTCTAGAACAATAGTTTACACTTCATGCAGCTTTGGGCAGATGACACAATGTACAAACTTTTTCCCCTAAGAATAACTTGTTCTTTACAGATTCATTCAATTTAGGTTAGTTTTATGTATCCTTAATAGCATAAGGAAAGTCCATCTCATCTGAGCCCACTCTGTCCCGTGACAGGACGAGGAGGAAAACCTAAACGACGTCGGCTACGATGACATCGGAGGCTGTCGCAAACAGCTGGCTCAGATCAAAGAGATGGTGGAACTTCCTCTGAGGCATCCAGCTCTTTTCAAGGCCATAGGAGTTAAGGTGTCATACACACGGACGTCAAAGCATACAAACCTTGACCTCGTCCACCCATGAACCAGCTTCGCCCCCTATTCTAACATCAGACATTTCTGTTTTCACGACTCAGTGTGTATGTCCTTCCTGTCTGTCAGCCCCCCAGAGGCATCCTGCTCTATGGCCCTGCAGGCACAGGGAAGACCCTGGTGGCCCGAGCTGTAGCCAACGAAACTGGCGCCTTCTTCTTCCTCATTAACGGTGAGGCTGTCATCACAGTGTCATTTGTACAAGGAGAAAATGTTTGTTTATAAATTCTGATTTACTTTTTTTTTTTTTGTTCTATTAATGGCTCTGCGTAGGAGAAAATGTGTGTTCCTTACATGATGCCATTATTCTGTCATAAGGTCCTGAAATCATGAGTAAGCTGGCAGGAGAGTCAGAGAGCAACCTAAGAAAGGCATTTGAGGAGGCGGAGAAAAATGCTCCCGCCATCATTTTTATTGATGAGTTGGATGCTATTGCTCCCAAGAGAGAGAAGGTAAACAACAAGGAGCAAGGTGACAAACCTTTTCCTGCTGTGTCAGATCAGTGTACAAGCAGAAAAAACTATGTCACATCTTTACAATCAAGTGTTTATTGTGTCTGTTTCATTTATTTGAATGTGGACAAATAAAGGAAAAAAAAAGAATATGTTAAAATGTGGTTATCCTGTGTGAGTGTAGACGCACGGTGAAGTAGAGAGACGTATAGTATCTCAGCTCCTGACACTGATGGACGGCCTAAAGCAAAGAGCCCACGTGGTTGTCATGGCAGCAACAAACCGACCTAACAGCGTGGACCCTGCTCTGAGACGCTTTGGTCAGCGCAGACACAGACACACACATACGCATGTACACACACATATATTTGCAAATATGGTGATATCTCTCTCTCTCCAGGCAGGTTTGACCGGGAGATTGACATTGGAATCCCAGATACAACCGGCAGACTGGAGATACTGCAGATCCACACGAAAAACATGAAACTGTCTGATGATGTCGACCTGGAAAGGGTAAGACAGCGTAACAGCTCAGGCCAACACATAAAAAAACTTATATGAAACAATAAAAGAGAACATGTGAAATATTGCATCACTCCAGCTTTTTAATTTTGAGGTCATATGTGACAGAAAACTGAATATCTTTAACTTTTAGACTGTAGTTTCATTCTACATCATCATTTGACAGAAACAACAAAAACAATAAAAAAAACTCTTTGAATAAAAACGGGAAGATTTTTATTAGCACTTCTTAAAAAAAATGTTTTCACTGTAAGGACAGAAAAGTGAATTTTTAATGGGTAGGTAGGTGTATAGATCTGTTAAGTAAACAGCTCATCGTGTTACTTTGTGAAACAGCACATTTCCACTATCATGACCATCTAATTGTGTCAGTGTCTAATTTCAGTGCTTTAAACTAGGATACACCCACTCAGTAAATACGCCACCTTCTGATGGCACCAATCCTTGTATAGATGTATGCCATTTAATCATCAGTATTAAGTTATGTAACATATTTCAGATTGCCAAAGAGACCCACGGTCATGTAGGCGCTGACCTGGCTGCTCTGTGCTCAGAAGCTGCTCTGCAGGCCATACGCAAGAAGATGACCCTCATAGACCTGGAAGATGAGACCATTGATGCTGACCTGCTCAACTCACTGGCCGTCACTATGGATGACTTCCAAGTAAACATACCCACACACATACATACTATAGTTGTTACACTTATTGCGTGTATGTATAGAGATTGCCTGAAAAGAACCACACATTAAAACCAGACATATTCATGAATGAGGAGCATCTCATTTTCCCTCACACTGCCACGTTCCTCCATCAGTGGGCGCTGAGTCAGAGCAACCCATCAGCCCTGAGAGAAACTGTTGCAGAGGTTCCTCAGGTCACCTGGGAAGACATAGGAGGCCTGGATGAGGTCAAGAGAGAGCTACAAGAGCTTGTCCAGGTTGGAGAAACACTCACACACTCACAAATGACCTACAAACACAAGCCCCAACAACAGCCTGTCAACTTCCATCTTATTCTCCTCAGTACCCTGTCGAGTATCCGGACAAGTTCCTGAAGTTTGGGATGACTCCGTCACGTGGGGTGTTGTTCTACGGCCCTCCAGGATGTGGGAAAACCCTTCTGGCTAAAGCCATCGCCAATGAGTGTCAGGCAAACTTTGTCTCCATTAAAGGACCTGAGATGCTCACCATGTGGTTTGGAGAATCAGAGGCCAACGTCAGAGATGTTTTTGATAAGGTGAGAGAAAGACAGCAAACCAACACACGATCAACTCTGAAAACCCTTTCTGACCTCTTGGCCTCTTCTTGACCTGCAGGCCAGACAAGCAGCCCCGTGCATCTTGTTTTTCGATGAGCTTGACTCCATCGCCAAATCAAGAGGAGGCAGTGCTGGAGACGCAGGTGGTGCAGCCGACAGAGTCATCAACCAGATACTCACAGAGATGGACGGCATGTCCGACAAAAAGAATGTTTTCATCATCGGTGCTACAAACAGGTGCACGTGTTTGAATGTTTCATTTTTTGTTAATGTCTCCATTTTTAGTTTACTTATTTTTCATTGTCTTGACTTTTAACCAGACCTGACATCATAGACTCTGCCATCTTGCGGCCGGGACGTTTGGACCAGCTCATTTACATCCCGCTCCCAGACAAACCATCTCGCACCGCCATCCTTAACGCCAACCTACGCAAGTCTCCAGTAGCACGAGTTAGTTACACGCACATAATTTCTTCTTGCATCCTACCTTCTTCAGTTACACAAGAGTAATGTATTAATGCAAAAAAAGAAAAAAGAATTCTGGAAATAATGAAAGCTAATGTAAAACATTTGGGTACTATGATAACCCCTGTTCTCTGACAACTGAACTTTTGTCCAAAGCTTATATGTCACTTTTGTAACTATTATTTGAACTGTTTAACACACAAACATAACAAATATTACCAGATAATCTGAATTAATCCACAGATTTAGTATTTCCTCTCTCTGTTGTAGGATGTGAATCTGGGATACCTGTCTGAAATCACAGAGGGTTTCTCTGGAGCGGATCTGACTGAGATCTGCCAGCGGGCTTGCAAGCTGGCCATCCGTGAGGCCATCGAGGCCGAGATCAAGGCTGAGCGGCAGAGACAGAACAGACCAGGCATCCCCATGGTCAGACTGGCAGGCTGCTGCCACACTACATACTTGCTTATTTACACCATGTTAAACTGTATTAAACAAGGGATTAAAGGCTAATTGGCTCTCTGATGTTAATACACACGAACGCTCCACTCCTCAAAGCAGTACCAGGCTGTGTGTGCACGGTACAGAAAGAGACTGTGGAAGATTAAAAAAGTTCCCTAAAGGGCGGCTGTGTGTTTTGTAACATTCAGCCTTTGGACTGGGAACACACACAAAAACACACATGCATGCGTGCAAAGTATTGTGTTATAAAAGTATTATTACAAGTATCCTTGTAATGTTTCTGTCTGTGCACAGGATGAAGACTTTGATCCAGTGCCTGAGATCAGAAAGGACCACTTTGAAGAGGCGATGCGATTCGCCCGTCGCTCCGTCAGCGACAACGACATCCGCAAATATGAGATGTTTGCTCAAACTCTGCAGCAGAGTCGAGGTTTTGGAAACTTCAGGTAAAATCACACATTTACACACATCTAGATATAAAATAACTGTACATATATGTGCCATGATGGAAAATGTAATTATAGATAAGTTGACCTTGTTTTAGTAGCGCTTTGCTTTTTTTTTCTTCATCCAGGTTCCCATCTGCCACTGGTACTCGATCTGGTGGTTCAGGGTCAGGCCCTGGGTCAGGGAGGCCAAATCTGTTCAGAGAAGAAACTGATGATGATCTCTATCAGTGACAAAAACAACTCAGTGTTTTCAGCACAATCTGACCTCCTTGAAGGGAGGGAAACATGAACAAAAGAAGTGGAGAAAGCAAGAAAAAGGGGAACTGGTTGACATAATTATATTTATAAGGAATCTCTTTTTGTAAAGAAAATAAACCAAATCAAGCAAGAAATCAAAACAAGAAATTAAATACACCGGTAAGACATTGACATGGACATCAATCATAATACTATCAAAACCTTGTGTTACCACATACATACACATTATCTGTTTTCACAGTGAAAATTGTGTTGTTTGTGTGTGAGTTTGAAATAACAAATAAATTCATTTGTATGCCTCTATGATCACTCATATGAAATGTATCTTGAGATACACAGCGTATACAGTACATGTTATCATTGCACAGTATCATTTATGTGTGAAGTTTGTATTACTGAAATAAGGGGGAATGTGATGGTTGCCTGGTGTTTTACATGTTGACAGATCTACATAAAAGAAAACACACAGATTATACAAAAAAAAAAATAGTTTTCAAATTATCCATTTTAGTGTCGACTGATGTAAATGGTTTCAGTTTGTTTGCCAGTAGATGTGTGGATTTAAAAACAGCATATCTTTCAGTGTCTAACTCTGGACTTTTACATGTCTTTACATTACCTCTGGCAGTATAGGATCCCAGGGTGTAGCCTAGTAGCCTAGTCTTGAGAGTAATCCAAACTGGGCAAAATTATAATCTTTCTGTGGTTTACACCAGTTAAGTATTATCGCTTAATTTGTGTTTTTGGAATTATCATTATTATTTAACACAACATGGTACCAGCGACGCCTGTCCCTGTCACCCTCTAGCGGAACCTTTGTTATTTGACAATAGGGGGAGGTTTTTCTGTGAAGCACCGCTCAGATGTTTATTTCCGGTGACAGGCGGAAGTGGGAACAGGGTACTTGTGGAGGTGACCGTATGGCAGTTAGCAGGAACATTTTGGAAATATTACATTAACACAGAGCTGAGAGAAACTCAAAGCGTTAATTTTTGCTAGCCGCGTATAAAACATCGTCGGTGCCAATGGGAGCTCACCTGGTCAGACGCTATGTCACGCAGACGGACACCGAGCCGGACCCGACGAAGAAGTCCGACTTTGACCCGCAGTTCGGCTTCGCAGAGCGGAAAGAAAGAGGTCTGACTGCAGTGTCCAGCTCCCAGCTGCATGTTATAATATGTTTATAGCAACTTGGCTTTTAGTAAATGTCCTTATTACTCATTGTAGTTTAGTTTATCAAACGTTAGCCGAGTTAGCTTTGGGCTAATTAGCAGCTAGCTGGTGTCAGAGGAGCTGTAGTTGCTTATTTTCACCACTTGATCCTGCAGCAGACCTAACCCATAACCCATACGTGTTAAATATTCGTAAACTGACTGAAATGATAAAGTTATTAGCGAGCTGTATCTATTTCCTCTGCCTCTTAGCTTAGTGTTATTACAGTCCCCAGTCTCTACAACAGGATATTGATTAACTTATCAATCATTAGCTTATCGTTATAGTTTAATATCACGTCATTCTAGGTTACTTCAGTGTGTGAAAATACGTAATGTTTCCCTAACACATTTTGGCACATTACAAGTAAAATTAAGCACTATTTCTTATACTTCTGTACCTGTACATTGAGATTTTGGGACTGATGCTGATAATGTGTTGATCATTTTTTATGCAAAAAACAAAGTGTTTTGTAATTATCCTGAAAATATGGATCAAACAATTGTGTCCAAAATATGTACTGGGTAAAAAACATTTTACTGTTCAAAAACAATTAATTGTTACCGACTAAAATGACATTGAGATAAAGGAAAGGACTAACTAAATGAACTGTACAGTGATAATTGTTTGAGACTAACATCTGTCATATAAATTGGCTGGCTGCTTAACTGGTTGGGCTCTAAACGTTATGCTCATTTCTACAGTGTATGCCTTGTACATACAGGTCCGTGCAATTGTTAGATAATTGTAAGATAATTGACATTTGTTATTTGTTTAATGCCGAAGAGGTAGTTGTCATGTAAACAGTAAAGACATTGTGATATTGTCTGGAGACAACAACGGAGAAGAGGGAACAACTAAAGTCCTCACCTTAGATATTTAAGGGTATTATTGGTATTAATAACCACAAAGTCTCAAAAAGAAGCTTAGTTTGAGTAGCTTGATCATGTTGTTTATAAGAAGAATTTTGAATTGGTTAATTAAGTCAAGTTGGTATCAGTTAAAATAAAGTCATTCATAGTATATTGGTTATATGAATCTAAATGATATGAATTCCTTTTTCAGAGATGGTAGCGAGCCAGGAGCAGATGAACTTGGCCCAGCTGCCTTTGGAACAGAGGGACTACTGTGCTCATTATCTCCTAAAACTTATGAAGTGTAAGAGGGATAACTGGCCCAACTTCCTGGCCTGCAAACACGAGAGACATGACTGGGACTATTGTGAACACCAGGAGTAAGTGTTTTTCTAAGACATTTTTGGGTTGGATTTAATCAGTCTCATCTAATCAGTAGATGTTTGTCCCTTCTCCCTAGATAAACTGGTTATTCTCACTAGTTTTAAAAAGTGAAATGATGTCTACCTGCCAAACCAAAAGTTCAGAGAGCCTCAGTGTGACTCAGCTGGGTTTGCTTTTTGTCAATCAAGATTGACAATACTTTCTAACTACAAAAAAATATCCCAGAACTGAGATTTCTAAATAGATTGTAGCACAAAGATCAAGTCACCAGTAACGTTACCACCTAACACCACTTAATGGTAAAGATTCACTCAAATGTTGTCATTACCCATGAACTCTCTGTCTTTTTGCCTCCAGCTATGTGATGCGTATGAAGGAGTACGAGAGAGAGAGGAGGCTCCAGATGAGGAAGAAGAGAATTGAGGCTCAGGCTGAAGCTGCATAATCAGTACTACTCTCTAGTTCTTCTTTGTATATATATGAGCTGCTGTTCACAATAAACAATACTCTTGAATCTTCACTATCTTTGTGATCTTAATATGGTCATAGCATCACCACAACAGATTTTTAATTCATAATCTCTGCAGAGAAATCCTAAAGAAAAAAGTGAAAAAAACCAGATGTATCATTGACTGCCTTGCTATAAATTTCTATTCATTTTGTTTTAAGATTAATGGAGAAAAAATTAATGGAGAAAAGGGAAGCGCAGAGTTTGAACCTCGACTTTGATCCACACACAGGCCGATGGAAGTCCCACCGTGTTGAGCTCTTCACTGCAGAGACTTGTCTTGATGAAACACTGAATAACTGAGCAATGAAACAACATTTTGATTTATTTTTTTTTTTTTTTTAATAAATTACTTAATCAGACATTAAAAGTAAATGCTTAAATTTAGAGTAATGGATATCAAAACTGAACATTTTAAGATTTGCTGAATTTCACCAGATGCAGATCAGGCCCTAAAACAACAGTATTAAGATGACACACAGACGTGACATCTTTCAGTACTTCTTAAAGCACGTCATGGATAGCTCGAAGGTGGGAAGGCTGCTCTGGGAGATCAGACGCACACAAGTCAGTTAACCAATCAGAATGGGTGTATTTGTGGTCAGAAACAAAACAACATCAGGGCAAGTATAGTGTTTTACATTTTCACTACACAAGACAGGGTCCTAGAACAAGAAAAGAAAATTTTGGTTTGGGAGGAAAGGGGGGAAAAAGGGGGACGGGTTAGATTCTGTCAGTCAGTCTAACAAGTTCTGGAGCAGATTTCAGAGGAAGGAAAAGGGAGCTGCACTCTCTCAGTTAAGGGTGAGAGTGCTTGATGGATGAGGGAGCAGCCAAACAGTTTATTACAGGATGAACGGCAGGATGGGTGAGCGGAGGGGTGGGTAGTCGCGGAACTCCTTCAGGTAGCTGCGATGTTTTCCCTTGGCCCAGACGGTCATCTGGATGAAACCCACCAAGGTGAAGAAAGCCACGGGCAGGCACTGCGTCATGACTGTGAAGCCGAGCCAGGAGCCCAGCTGCAACAGGAGGAGAGATATTAGGAGCAGACTGAAACCAGCAGAGGGCAGCAGCTGCACAGTAACAATAACTACATGGCCAGTGTTTTAACAAACACACAAGACAAATAACTGAGGGCTAATTTCCCATTTCTAACTGACTGAATGTTACATAATTGAGGTAATGAAGAAAAGTGGCCGCAATAAATGAAAGATGTTACCTCATAGGTGTAGTTGGGGCAGGAGACCAGCAGGAAGATCCAGGTGAATGGGTTCTTGGTTGGATAAGGAATCTTCCTGGTCTTAGATCCTGAATGAAATCAGAGAACACAGATGGTCACATCCTTTATACTGTAGTTTAGACTGAGTTGTTGTCATGGATAATTGGCCATGTGTGTGTGTGTGTGTGTGTGTGTGTGTGTACCTGGTGGACGGAGGTTCCTCAGAGCAATGTGGATGGAAAAGTTGCCGATTTGACAGAACTGGAAAAAGAAACGCAATGAAAACTTGAAATCAGGGTCTATATCGCCTTGTGCACTTGAGTATAGATACCAAACCAAAAACTACCATTTAAATCATGTGTATTAATATTTATCAGTTAAGTTAAATGATTCACAAAACATTACAGAACAAAGATTTTAGAGACTGAGAGATTCTTACCAGGAATATGATGAGGGCCAGTCTAATCTGCTGCTCTCCGTAGACTGTAACAAGACATGATAACTTAAGTCAAGATGATGGGGAGTTAAAATGAGATATTTAAATATGTGAGTATTGTGTGTATGCTTGTGTAGCTGCACACACACTCACTGGGTGGTGTATACAACGGGTGGTTGATGTAATAGGCCATCCACGCCGCAAAGCCCCAGTAGTATGTGCAGTTCTGTAACAGACAGCACAAACAGTCATTCAATATTAACCCTTTACTCTGTAACGTGCATAACATTTTTGTCAGGAGAGTGCATCGTACCTTAAAGATGTTGCGTAACGGCATCGTTCCGTGAGAGAAGCGATGGACAAACAACGTCTCCAGCAGCCTCTTGACGTAGTGGAAAGAGTGACACATACAGGCGAGACTGGAGACAGCAGAGACACTTGTATTAGCCCCACTTCAGTAATTAGAAAGGGGATGCAGACACTATACCACCTTGCCAATATAAATGATGCACTGACAGTTTTATCGTCTTTTCTGAAGGGCTCTGTCTAGACAGGATTTTATTTCATCACTGACATGAAAAAAGCTTAATGGTTTAAAGGAACAGTCCTACTTAAACTTAAATTTTGCCAAGACAGTAAATAGGCACTATTCCCAACTTTAAGTTGAGTCGTGTTCAGTGTTGCCTGCTGTGGCCAAACGTCTGCAGGATAAGGCTCTACCTAACTACATGAAGTTTGTGAAGGTGTGTTAGAGACACTCACTGTACGACCCAGTGTTTACTGGTTGTAAAATCATATTTGGTCGGGTAGATGAAAGGAACTCTGAAGTAAAACATCAGATAGATGACCAGAGGACCAGTGTACTCTGTCAGGAAGACCTGAAAAAGGAAAGTAGGACACAGTAAGTCAGAGCTTAGGAGACTCTTATTAAATACTGATCACATATTTGTATTCATCAATGTATCTTTTCTGCCATTCTTGCCATTTCTAAATGTATAAATCCTTCTATTTATTGTGTTTCTCCCCATCATTGCTGATAAAACTTTAACTTTCAGAGTAAACTTTGCAGCAGCAGATTAACCTCAGGGTCAGAAGGAAACCTTTCACCTTTATACCCAGTGGAAAATCTTCACACCTCAGTTTGATCTCACTTGCACTTTGATGCAAGTGGGTTTGTCAGGACTGTTGGTTTGTATGGCTCTGTGTTGTACTCACTGTGACCCAGCTGATCTGAGCTCCCAGGTCTCTGAAGTAGAAAGTTGCTGTGGTTCCCACAGGAAGATGCTGTAGAACATCTTCATCCTTCAGAGACTTCCCCTCTGGAAAACACACATTCACTCATAAGCACTCTCTGACATTTACAGCACGTTCATTTTAATTACACTAATAAACTATGACACTTGGGTGGACTTACTTGGGTCAAGGCGAATGGACTGTCTGGCTGGGTACCACTGAGGATCTGAAACACAGAGAGGACACATACAGTCAGTGTTCGTCTATGCTGTTTGAAGGTTTTACTTGATCTTGATCACATTCATGAAGCTTCAGTCATGTACAGAGAGATGGCACTCACGGCTCTTGTGGAACATAGACTTGATCTCCCCAATAGTGGCATTTGGCTCGACCTACAAATAACAGCACAGCACAATAAATAAGTGTCAGGACATGTACTCTCACAAAAGGAACAGATAATAACCCCGTTTTCCATTCATGATGGTGATTAGTGGTAAATTTAGCTCTGGCTGTGCCCACACACACACCCCACGGACATGGGCTATTTAACAGCTGGTATTAGGGTTTCAGAGAAACTCGGCGCATGCACTCACATGCTCACACACCCATGCATATATAACCACAGCCAAAGTACGTGACCTTCTGCCAGGCTGCCAGCAAAGAACTAACTACCCCAAATATAAACACGGTGACAACAAAACAGACATATGAGGAGCACACAAAGGCAAATCTGGACATGCATACGGATGTTGCAGGTGGGATAATGGAGCAGTAAATCCCTGTGGATCGAGGCAGGTAATTTTAAATCATCGCCACAATCCCATTATCTGATCAAATGGTTTTATCTGTTTGAGCTGAGACAGCTCACACACTCCACATACCTTCCGGAAGCCCCTCTCTTACAGACTAATAAAATCAGAGTTTAAAAATAGGACGATCTCTGATCAGAGCGGAGGTGGACAGGCTCCTGCTGCCATCTGATATCAAGATGGGTATAAATGCAATCGTCACAGTGTGACCACACTCGCCAAACCTAAAATCCACCAAACAAGTTGTAAGATAACTTGACATGAACAAAACTGCAGCAATAAACTGATGTTGCCTTTGTACTCGTCTAATTTCAAACAATTCCTCAGCAAATGAAGGACAGCTTATACGCCGATCAGCAATAGTTTGCTGCATAAACGCAGAAGAAGTATGTAAATGAATGGTCGGGTGCATGTATGTTGCTTACTGAGGGAAGACATTACACCAGGATGCATTATGGGAAAAAGGTGAGCTGGTGGAGGCAGTGTGATGCTCTGCTGGGAGACTTTGGGTCCTGCCATTAATGTAGATGTTTCTCTGACAAGTACCACCTACACAAACATTGCTGGAGACCAACTACGTCCTTTTGTGGAAACATTATTCCCGAATGGCAGTGGCTTCTTTCAACATAACACTCCTACCACGCTGCAGAAATGGTTCAGGAATGGTTTGAGGAGTACAATATGTTCAGGGCGTCGATTTGGCCTCAAAATTCTCCAGATCCCAATCCAATCGAGCATCTGCTGCAAATGTAGCGCCACAGCTTCACCTTCAGAGGTTAAATGGAGACCAGGCTTCAATGGGTCAAGACTGTCTCGGTTACCCAATATTAAGCAGGTGGTCGTAACGTTTTAGCCAAATTGTGTGTACACACCATGTTTGTTGACAAGTCTCATCGTCATTTGCATATTGTGACATGATCCCAACACAGACACAGCTGAGATAAGCAAAGGCCTGTGGATTGGATGCCACTATTGAGATAATACAACCGGTTGTAAATGGGCCTCATGTCATCAGGCCACGTTCTCATCTCTACATACAACCTCTGACCGTCACGTGATTTCTTTGAAATATCATTTGATCGTTTTTGAATATATTTCTTCATAAAATATCTACAGATAAATGCAAAAGTCTGATCATTCTGTTCTCTCCATAACTTTAAATTGATCTCACTGAGGTTTTAGCTGGAGTACATCCAGTGACATGGAGTCGCTCAGCAAAGACTTAGTATATCAAACCTATAATCCATTTGTTCATGTTCCAATTATGAAATAACTATTTTGTTTATTTGTTTGTTTGTCAGTCAAATAAGTCTAAGCACATTTTCTACAAGTGGTTGACATATTCTTTATATTGCCGTTTACTAGTATTGCCTGGTTTTAATGTTTTACCATTGTAACGTACCGTTTCATGAATGTTTGCATCTACAGGTATCACATGGATTTTCTCACCTGCAGTAAAGACGCTTTCTAAATTAAGATTGAAAGGGGAAAAAAACAGTTTCTAAAGCATTTAAGCTTCATAGACTTTTCATGCAGCCACAAAAATCTCACTAATTATTTTAGTTGACTGTAAAGATAACCATGTAAAGAGGAAATCATCCCTTCTTTCACTTACTGATTGTGTATTTTTAGTTACCAACTATACTGTGCTATAATAAATAAATAAATACATTAGAAAGTTCATTATTAGTGTAAGAACACGCCTTGCAACACCATCGGCTCATCACATTGTTATAACAGCTCAAACATCAGCATCCAATTTCTCTCAGGCCTTTGACATTTAGTTACATGTTTCTCAAAACATTTTAGCAGTGAGTCTATATTTTCCTTCTGGCCTAGACTGGTAGAGCTCGGACACTTGTGTGAAATGTATAACTATATATAACACAATCATACAGTCCAAGCAAAGGTGTAACATAAGAGGAGACTACAGCAAGAGATTATCAGAGTGTGTAACACCATAAAATTGTGTTTTGCAACAGTCTACCCTTTGGTGTATTTTTAAGAAGACTTGATTTATAAAGTAACGATCCTCTTGAAGATCTGCGATGAACTGAAGCACTGTACATGACCTGGGATCTGGTCACGTCCTCTTAAGGACCACGTGCCATTTTCAGCAGGATTACATCACTGAGAAAAAACCTCTCAGTGACCCCTGTAGCCTCTGCTCCCTCCTCCCCTTTTCTACATGCTTCATTCAGTATTGAGATCAGAGCGTCTTTCCAATTACAGACTGACCCAGCTATGTTAGACTACTTTAGGAAACCAGCACCCCAAACGGCCTCTATGTCTAGATCCATGTCTATATCTGTGAACAGCTTCTCCAAAGGTGTTAATATTGTGGATGCGATCACCATGGAAACTCTGCTAAGTTGCCAGCAGGATGTAATCCAACAGGGATAGCACCTTATACTTTGAGGTCTTTGAGGAGCAGCCTTCGATAAGCTGAGTATGCCCCAGCTGACGGAGTAACACCCCTGTAAACTTGGCTTAATGCAACCACTTTACATCAACAAGCCTCACGTCAACAATACACTAATCCCTCCTAATACATCAGCACTAACAAATTAAAGCCATCTGAAACTAAAATAACAATGACCAAAGGCCAAGTACTAATTACTCTAGATATACATGATGAAACAATGGGCTTAGATGTGACAAATGAGTCTCAGATCAAACTGTAAACATAACTTAAATCCATCAATCAGCATCAAACAGGCCAAATAATGTAGACAAAAGAATAAACACTAGAAATTCAAACAGTTTGAAATACTTCACTATAAAATGCCATAAATGGCCAACAACAAAGTCATAATTTGGACAGTTTATAATAGTTTCATTAAGTTATGTCAGAGCATATAAACTCCAACAAACAGGAACATTTCAAAAGCAAAAACCTTTCCCATGTCTAATTTGTGGTTGGTTTTATTGGTTAACATTGTAGAAAAGGAACTTACACCTACAGTAAACTGCACCTAAACTAGTTTGAACACCTGAAGCAGAGCAGATAGTTGGATTGGAGGTGTCAAACTGATTACAAGTTACATACAAGATAACACAGTGATGATATAGTTTCTGGTCATGTTTTCTAGTCACATAGTTGTCAAGTGCAAGAATGAGAGCACCAAATTCAACAGTATAAAAATACCTCATGTTGTTTGAGCATAATTATTATTGATTATGTGTATGAGAGATGGAATTGCTGATAATAAAGAATCACAAGTCTCATCTTATCATTAAGATTATGTAGGAACACATCTGACATCTAACTCTCTGCAGGAGACCTGCTGCTCACACACACACCTGCACTTCTGTGGCAACAGAGGCGGTGTTGTTGACATATTACCCTGTTGTGTCTACACAGAAAAAAAAAGGACTTTGGAGCTGAATTTCCAACAGTCACGATGAAAACTTAACTTTAACAAATGTAGCAAAAGTTGCAGGGCTGTCACCGTGGTGTGGAAAGTCGTCCATTTCTTATAACATTTTATCTGCCTCTTGTACGTGTGCATGCCAAACACTCTCGTTAACACCGAGTAACACTGACAAAGCTACACGCCCACTGACTAACAGCGAGGGTCACAGCCACAGCAGCTCTGCTATGTTCTAGAAAACGTCTGGCTGTTTTACAGTAATACTGGACCACACATTGCTCCTGTTGCATTTAGTGAAACATACAAACACACAAGCACAAGCACCATTAAATGTGCACATGACATCTTTAAAAATTTACAATACAACTGCTAACTAGAAGAAAAGATATTATCAATTTGTAACCAATAAATGAAGTAAAGAAATGAGTTCTTACCTTGTCCAGGAAGCAGAGCTTGTCCTTGGTCTTTGCATCCAGTATCTCCACCTCAAAGAAAACAACAGCCTTTTTAGCTTTTTTAGCAGGTTTGCGTTTGACCGGGGGTTGAACTGGCAGTAGGGCAGGCAGTGTTGCCGCATTAACAGCTTTTTTACCGCCAGTGGCCTCTAGTGCTAGGGCATCCATGTCCACCGTCCTCCTCCTGCACTCAGTTTATTCTCTTCTTCCCTTTGCTCTTCCTCTCACTTCTATCGTCACTCGCCACCTCTCAACTGGCTCTCAGATCCACGCCAAAGCGGGGAGGGGAGGGAAGAGGAGAGGAGAAGGGAGGAGAGGAGCAGCACTCAGCTGTGGAAATAAATCTGTCTCCCTCCTCCTGCTCCTCTGCCCCCCCACCTTCATCCTTTCCTCTGTCATTCTGTCACTCTCTCCCTCTTTGCCCCCCCGTCTCATTCCTTCACTTCTGGCGCGCTGCTTTATTTAACTGCCGGTCGACCCCTGCTGCATAGACATGTAGCGCACATGTGTGTGTGCACAGTTGCATACAAAGGAATGCCTTGTAACCCCCACCCACACGCCCCTGACACACACACACTGACACACACACTCTGACACTGACACACACACACACAACAATAGATCATCTGTTTATATCTCATGAAAATAAACTTCTAGATCAGAGAGCAGCAGTTTCATTTCACAACAGCAGTGACTTGGTTTTGAAATATAACCCCTTCCTAAAAAAAGACACCTGACGACCTCCGACATCTTTCGACTGCCGGCTAAGTGGGAAGATGGAGGAGAGGTATTAGGACAAACAGCAGCAGCCCCCCCATTCCCACCACCACCTTTCCTAGTTTGACTCCCTCTCTTCTTCTCTACACTAAATATAAATGTCTACTGCTAACTATGCACAACCATCCCTCCCATTACAGACCCCCCACCTCTCTATGCCTATATAGTGATGTCATGGGCTCACCGTTCATCACGCTGTGCTGTCATTCAAGCAGTGACAGTGTGTGTGTGTGTGTGTGTGTGTGTGTGTGTGTGTGTGTGTGTGTGTGTGTGTAAACAAATACAGGTCCACTCAAGCTACAGCTCTTATGTCCATCTCTAACCATTTCACCTGTTCTGACCGACCCGTGTGACCTCGGTCAGGGTCTCCCACAGACTCGTGACTTTCATAACATGAAGCCAAACTGAGCAGCCAGATCTCTCAGTCACACTTAGGGGGGAGTCTCTCTTTCCTGCCACCAGGGGGAAGATAATACTCTAGACTGAGGAGCTTAACTCAGGGCATTCCCCAGGGTGAAGCCGCCCCCCCCCCACCCCTCTGCTCTCTAATCATGAGTAGTCGGGATACTGTTTCCATAAATGAATGAAAGACATACAGTCACAAGTGGCCACATGGACGTTTTTGGCTTAATATTTTCTCTACTCATACACTCTTACCACTCGTAAATGATGTAACAGAAAATATTTTCACGTTACATCAATTTACCATCTCACATGAAACTACAAGTAAAAACAAGCATGGACAAAAGAAAAAAAAATCTATTTTTGTACATTTTGTAAGTATGTTTCTTTATTTTCCTGTTTCAGAATGGGTGTATTAAGTGTGTGTGTGTGTGTGTGTGTGTGTGTGTGTGTGTGTGTGTAAATGAAATTCTCCTACGCCCTAAACAAGCATGACACATGACACTGCAGTCGAGACTTCGGGGAACTAAGCTCACCTCAGCCTTCTCTGTGCCAGAGTGCCAGTGTACCTCCCCCTACTCATCTATATAAAGTCTGCGACTGCCAGTCCGTCATGCTAATGGACACTGGAGTGAGAATGAAGCTGGGCAGAAATGAGCTTTAATTACAGCAATAGACTTATTCTTCTTCACTGATTTTACCTGCGCCTCTTGTTTAAATGTAAGTAGCATTTCTTTAAATATGAAAAGATTGTTTGTTTAGAAAGATTCAACAATCAGGAAATGTTTCTTTCCTCTGTAAGTGTGCATGTGCATGCTGCCAGCTAATGGTAGGCGGTCGGTATGAAAGAAAGCCAGATCCATGGTCTCCATGCAGCTCTCTGGTGCTATCTGGTGTAAAAGCTATGAAACTATGAATAAACTAATCAAACAAACAACCAAATAGAAAACACTCAAAAGCTGCCTGTTCTAAGACATTACAAACATTGCAATTAAAAAATGTTTAATAATTACATACTTTTAGCTTGATTGTGTTACTCTGTTAAACTTTAGCTTGACATATTGTGTCCTATAAAGACTGCAATTTACACAAAGTAATGAATAAAAGCCATTATGAATTATGTTTTCACTGATTTGTGGCACAGAGGTGTCAGTCATATTTCACACCCAGCTGTGATTACAACCCTGTGGCTTAAGTTTGCATAAGTGTCTGAAACGACTGAAATGAGGTCTGTTTATTGGATTATCATTCAGTTTCACTTATGCCAAAATCTTTGCACCCACAGCGACATCTGGTTGTTACATCATGTTCTTTGGTCTTGTCAACTGAGCTGTACTGTAACTGTAAAACTTACCACCATTGTCACATGCTGCATTTGTTTTGATAACTAATATCAATATTATACCTCGTAGTATCTTATAACAACTGTATTTTGATGATTTTACAAATATATGAGTGCAGGATTTATTTGAGAAGTGCTACCTTTGAGTGTAATACAGGCACATCACAGCCCTGATCATAACACGGTAGCATCATAGAAACATCAAAACTGTGCAGGCTGGTAGTTTGCACTGAAATGCAGTTAACAGTGATAACTGAACATAGTTGTAAAGTTCACAGGAGTGGCCCAATATGGACTCCAGTGCAAATACCAAATGATAACAATTCATAGGCTAGAGTTCTCACTTTAACTACATTTTCATCATACTTGTACTTAAATCTATGACAAATCTGCACTGTTTATTTTATTATTTACATGTTGGTTTGTCCCTCTAGGTTACAACAGCCACATCTGTCAACAAGAAGAAAGGGGAAAGCTGCAGCCACTGGTTGGGTCAGTTTCTGTCTGCTTCAGATCCTGTCTGGTGGGTTTTAGCTCAAGAAGCTGTTTGTTCTCAATAAGAGACGGTTTGACTGCCGGCATTAGTGCATCGAGTTAGCAGCATAGCAATGCTAATAGAAATCTTGTAGGAGAGAAAAAACCTACACCCAAGTCATAATGTCTGATTAATAAGGGCTAAGATTGCGCACTTAACTGTTCACCTGCGTTATTGGGTAATAACGAGATAAGAAGCGCCATGAGTCATTGCTGCCACAGATGGCGATGATGTCGAGCATTGTCCTTACACAGATACATATGTCACTGCTTATACAGAGATACATTGTACCGGGACCTACACAAATATACGATATAAATGCAGTTCCTCCTGTGGGTGCAGTAGGTTTCAGCACGACTGCAGCCGACACGATACAATAATGAGTGTCGTTTAAGGCCACGGCCATAGCAACCAGCCCATGACAGGCGGTGCTGCTGCAGCATGCGAGCTTCTCTGTCCACGTTTAAAGCTTCATATTTCACCGATATGGTGGAGTTTACACTCGTAGAATACACAAGAAAAATCCGCATTAGTTTGACTAAATGAACTTTGGTTCAATAAAAGCGGCCCATTGATGGTTTAGAGTTTCATAGATACTACTCACCTCGTAGTGCTTCATCTTGGCAGTTGGCAACCCCTTCCTTAATAACCCGGATGAGTGACAGGTCGCCGTCCAATCAGGGGGACTAATATACGCTACGTCATACGCTTCATTTGTCAAGACCCCGCCCTCACCCTGTCTCTGATTGGTTAATACTCTTCGTCCTCGTTGGTTGGTTTGGTTAGGTTCAGTCACAAAGGATGACGATTGGCTACAATTAAGATGGGAAAGCAGTCTAAGCCAATCAGAGGTAAATACATTTTGAAGGCGGGTGTCACGTTGGTGCCACAACCAATCAAAACCGTCAAATACCAAGTAAACACGCCCTCGACCTCGACAGCGTAGCCAATGAGATTTGAGGGACCGGAGAGGTCGCGGCTGAGCTAACCGTGCTAAGATAATAGGATTTTTTGTTGCTTGCTGATCCGATGGACAGTGTCAGACGGTGACTGCTGTACTGTGTAAACTGTGATGAAAATTATGTCCCTGTGAACTGCTTCCCAGTTAAATTTTTAGGCTTAATGTATTTTTCTTTTTGTCTTCGTCTATTCTACTATATTTTTTTGTGTTGACAAGTTGACTCTATGCTATATAATCTTCAAATATTTGCTTTCTGTTGTTTAACTGCATCTCTGTTTACAACGAGTTTTTTTTTTTGTGTACAAATAATTATACATAAATAAAGTTTGCTGTTTGCCCAGAGGCCTGTGTTGTCACCTCATTATCTCAAACCAGTAATTATCTTGCCCAAGAACAAAACAACATGAAAACACAAACACAAAAAAAGGACAAAATGTTTTTGGCCAAAAATATAAAGTTTTTCTATCAATAAGCCTTTCCTACAGTCACGCTGAGTGTCTAATCCAAACTTACAAGGACAATATGTGTGCATACTTTAAACTGATCCTAAATATGTATAAGTGGCTATTCTGTGCTCAAAATAAATAGTAATTATATATTTTTTAAAACAAGATTAAAGTCATGCTGTGATTTAAGTGGGACTGTAGAGCTGTTAACACTTACAGATTGTTTCAAATCTTCAGTGGCGATGCCACACCCGGCCTTGATAAACAGGTTTTAAATCGCTTGATGACGACGAATATCCCAAAACGCTTAATCCACGGTCTATGAGATTATTTTAACGTTGATTAGTATAAAAACTACTAAAATCTTCAGAAATACCCCCCAAGCTGTTGCCATAAAATGACACTTGCAGAAAGCTGACTGGGTCTGATGTGAAAATAACTTCAAGAGAAAGTATGTGCCATTGATTTTGATTTATTCATTTTTATTTTTCCATAAATATATTCATTGATACATTAACCCAGAGTAGGTTATGTGTCTGTAAAGTGTGTGACTTCAAGGTTGCATTTGTTCTCTGTACTTTGGCACCATGTTCACTATGAACACAGACACTGACACATGCTGCAAATTTTACCTGTTGCAACACATCTCAGGTAAATGTTTTCTTGAAATACAGGTACCAAAGATCATGTGCAACTTGTACAGCAGGCTGTGTCTACAATGCTGCTTTCAACAGCAAAATATATTTTTCTTCTAGATGTTGTATTTTAAACACTCAAACAAGACAGAGCAGACTTATAAAGTTAATCTCTAGAGTTTTAAATTGGTGTTGTTTTGCTGGTGTCTCACTGGTTACATCACTTAGATCAGTCCTCAAAATATAGATTATCTTACTAGGCTGTGTGAAGATTGTCATAGATTTGAATTTCTATTTGAGGAAATGAACAAGTAGATTATTAATTAATACTGGAATTTGTATTTTGTATATTTAATAAAATGTTCAAATAGAATAATATATCAGAGCCAGTTAATTCAGTTGAAAGGACATAGGGATAGATAAATAGATACTTTATTAATCCCAAAGGGAAATTAAGGAAAAAACAGTACTGTCAGAAAGTTGTCTTGAACCCACACCTCCAGGGGAGACTATAACCTGAACACAACTCTTTAGACTGCTAAGCCATCCTGACTGTAGACCAGCTGGCTGTCCTTGACTCCCAAAAGGACCCATATGCCAAGGTGCACCTCATGTCTTTGACTCTGGTTAAGTAAGGCATAAAACACACAGATATGACAGCTAAATTTACCAATGGAAAAAAAGCTTAATAAAGGTCATACAGAATCATACGTGTCATTTCATGTCAACATATCTATCTATCTTTCTATCTATCTATCTATCTATCTATCTATCTATCTATCTATATATATATATATATATATATATATATATATATATATATATATCTTGCTAAATCTCGACGCAGCGCGACGTGGTAGCGCGCGCGTGTGGTGTGTGTGTGTGTGTGTGTGTGTGTGTGTGTGTGTGTGTGTGTGTGTGTGTGTGTGTGTGTGGCTAGAGACAGACCTAGTACAGCTGCGGAACGGGCTGACAAGAGATGCTAAAATACTGTTTATTATTAGTATTTTATGGTCAAATGAGATTGTGTGGGCTGCCATAGTCTCGGTAATTAATGGGAAACACTGTAATTACTCTATGAAACCCTATGAACCTCTGCCACGGGTGAATGTGTTTTTATTGTGTTTGTTTACAGTCTCTAAACTGACCTGGAAGTACAACGACTTAAATGAAACTTTTGTGAGATCTCGCAAAACTACATTTTTTTTTTCGACCCAATTTTTTTTTTCTTCCATGTCCCTTTAGGGGCTCCGTACATGTCCTAGAAGGAGGGATCAGATTAGAAATATTGTGAATGACCTTGCCCTCCTGTAAGGGCTAGTGTGCCTTACATGTCCCTGCTGTGGAGCGCATTAGCAGCCAGTGGGCCTCGTCTCAAATCTGGGCCATGTCCAAGCATAACAGAAGCTGCTGCCAGCTGTTCATCCACTGATATACTTTGGTATGCTGGGATTTAGTCAGTTTTATTAGTTTCACAAGCCAGGAACAGCAGCTTTTTGTATATTTTTGTTTATTGTAGTTTGTTCATTATTTTCTACTTACTACTTACTTACTTTTACTTTACTGTATTTGCTTTGCGCTCTAATCTGCCTTGCTTTGAGACTGGAACAAACATTCCTGTAGTATGAGCAATACAGTTTAAAATTATTACCCACTTGCTTACAAAAAAAAAACAAAAAAAAAAACACAGTCTATATAACTACAAGGTCTTGTTGTGGTGCTCCTGATAAGGCATGGTATGTTAGTGCTGTGGCCGTTATTATGTCCGGCCGCACTTGAACGCATCATGAGGTGGCGCGCCTCTGGGCGTGTCCCCGCGGAGTCGCCACAGTTCAGGCTCGTTGTGGAAAACTCGAGAAGTTTCTACGAGGTTTATATAGAAGCTACTGGGAGTCCGACCGCCTGACTCGAGGCAGAGGACGTAACTACTTCACTGACAGTTGTCTCATTTTGTACTAGACAAGTCGTCAAACATGGGGAAAGACTACTACAACATATTGGGAATTAAGAAAGGAGCAACGGAGGACGAAATAAAGAAAGCTTATCGTAAGCAGGCTCTGCGATATCACCCCGATAAGAACAAGTCGCCAGGAGCAGAGGATAAATTCAAAGAAATTGCTGAAGCTTATGATGTTTTGAGCGACCCAAAGAAAAAGGACATCTATGATCGTTTTGGAGAAGAAGGTAAGTTTTTTATTGTAATTATAAACAACTCTGTTGTGTACTTAGTGACGTGGGTCTTAAAGTGAAACGAGCTAACATCGGAGTAACTTCAGCCACACGGATGACAGCCACAGGTCCGGATCAACATGGCACTAGACGTTAGTGTTATTATAGGTGAATAATGGCGCTGCCCTTCAGTTCAGGAAAGGCGAGGCTTTTACCCACAGGAAAACTACCACTGCATGTTGCTACTAGAAGTCAATGACAGACTAAAACAGCCTTTGTGTGAACCTGAGTCGGGAGGGGCTGGGATTAACGCGCTTACGTTTAGATGTTTTAACGCTGTTGTCACTAATGGCAGCGTTGATTGACATTGACGGAAACTTGACACGTGAGGCTACGTGACAGATATGTAAAGAAGTACGTTGTTGTCCTTTTGATACTAACCAGTTTAGAAACTATGTGTGGTGCTTCAAATTTTAACTTATGGCTGGAGAGAGAGAGAGAGATGTGTGTTTCCGGTATGTCTCTGGATGCGTTACCATGGCAACATCACAGTTTGTGTCAATATCAGTCAGCCAGTGTTCTAAAAAGAACCTGAGAGACAAACTGGAGAAGAACTACTGATACTCTACCAAAAAAAAAAAAAAAAACAGCTAAAGTAAAAGTAATACTACTCAAGAGTAAAAGTCTTTACGTGTCTCGTACTTAGTGGTCCTTAAATATAATTATAACTAAAAGTAGTGAGTACAGTAATGACAATAAAAGTACAACTACATATTAACAAAAACAGAAGGTAATCAAAACTTTGAATGATTATGAAGTTTATCCAGCACTTTAAAACATAGAGCCTACAACAGTACTACAACAATGTCTTGAGCCTGAACGAGGCTGTTTTTTCCCTCAAATTTGTGCTTGATATTGATATTTTTTTTAAAGTTTATCCACAATTGACAGTGTGTAATTCCTATAATTATAAGTTCCTAGTTTAATATATTAAGACAAGATTTTTATAAACATTCATATTTAGTGACTCAAATATGATTCAGTGTTTTCACTTTTCTTAATCAATGTATTGATCTAGATCAACCCTAACTAGTCATATTGAATGTATCTCAACTGGTACCACCTTGCACAATGATCACATTGCAGACACTAAAAGTGGATGTTTGACTGCTTTCACTTTCTAGATGAGAATATTTCTCATCTAGAGAATGAGACATTTTAGATATGGGGTTACAGCTGACGTTAATGATTAGCGCAGGGTGACTGGGGCAATTGTCGTCTGCCAGTCAGTGAAAAAAATCCCAGATCGTCTCTGATCTGATACTTGAGATGGGGATAGCATCAACATTTTATCATGGTTCTTATGTGTTGTCCACATGTGGAAAATCTGCTCATTTATTTAATGCGTTGTGTTTATCCAATGGCATTACAGCCACGCACAAGAGCACATTTTACATTCTTCCTGGTTGTGTCCCAGCTAAGAACATTTCAATAGAAAGGGATTGATGGGTAATATTTTTGGCACTCAGCTTAACAATAGTCACAGTTGCTGCTGCTGCCAAGTTTAGTAGGTTTGTGCCACATTTGGTACAGTGGTGTCTGTACACAGTGAAGTTGGGGGTTTTCACAGCCTGAACTTGAGTTTGTGATGAAGCACAAACTCAAGTTGAGGCTCTGTTCCAGAAAATGTATTAAATTGAAAATTATGACCTCGGTGAATATAGCAATGTTCTGCAAAAAGAGATTTTGTCCTTTTTCATAATAGATATATGAACTTGTTGTTTTCACCCTCAGGTCTGAAAGGCGGAGGCCCCTCAGGTGGTGGTGGTGGTGGTGGTTGTGGCGGTCCCGGCACCTTCAGCTACACTTTCCAGGGCGACCCTCATGCCATCTTTGCAGAGTTCTTTGGTGGACGTAACCCCTTCGAACAGTTTTTCGGGGGCCGCAATGGAGGCATGGATGAGGACATGGACACTGACGACCCTTTTGCCCGCTTTGGGATGGGCGGCAGTGGAATGGGTGGGATGCCTCGTTCCTTCAGCTCCGGCATGGGAGGAATGGGAGGTCACAGCAGTGTTGTAAAGAAACAGCAGGATCCCCCTTTGGTCCACGAACTCCGGGTGACCTTGGAAGAAGTTCTATCAGGTTGCACAAAAAAAATGAAGATCACCCGTAAAAGACTAAACCCAGACGGGCGAACAGTTCGGCCAGAAGATAAAGTCCTGGAGGTGCAGATAAAGAAGGGGTGGAAGGAGGGCACGAAAATCACGTTTCCTAAAGAGGGGGATGAGACGCCCACAAACATTCCAGCTGACGTGGTCTTCGTGTTGAAGGACAAACCGCATCCTGTGTTTAAACGCAATGGCTCTGACATTGTTTATACAGCCAAGATCTCACTCAGAGATGTGAGTAATTTTAACGGTCACTTTAATAGAATGAAATCCTCATTAGTCCATATTCATCATCTTGATTGAAATTTTTTTCTTTCTCTGTCCCATCAGGCCTTGTGTGGCAGCACAGTCAACGCACCCACGCTGGACGGCAGAACCATGACCGTGTCATCGACAGAGATTGTTCAGCCGGGAATGAAGCGACGAGTTAGTGGCGAAGGTCTCCCTTATCCCAAACGACCCGACCGTCGAGGCGACCTGATTGTGGAGTACGAGGTCAGGTTCCCTGAAAGGCTCAGTCAGACCGCCAGGGACACTATTGCTCAGGTCCTTCCACGATCTTAAAAGAGGAAAAAAAAAAAAAAAGACAAAAGGACCTTAAAGACTCAATCACACTACGCTGCCAACAGTTTTTCCTGTCAGTCATCACAGATGTTCACGTGAAGGTTAAAGTCACACCAGACGATAAAGGACTGACTCACCGGGCAGATCTTCCTGTGTGGCTTTTCACAAGATAGAATGTAAATATTGTTTGGTGTTTGGTTTACTGAATAGAATATATTTTAATGATGAATAAGTATTACAAAATAGCATACATTCTTGTTGATAATAAAGATTTTTTTTTTTTGAGAAAGATGTTTTCTTTTTTGTATGAAATTGCAACATGACAATTCTCACTTTATTGTTTACATACTTAAGACTTCGAAAGAACAAAACTGATGGAGTAAAGATTCCTCCACTGAAAACGATATTCTGTTGAACAAGGTGAAAGATTTTCAATAATTATTTTCTTGCCAAGATTTGTTTATCTGAATGATCAGGTCAAGTGGGGAGTGGGAGTTTTTACATTTAAATAGAAACTGTGGGGATATCGTGGTGATAACAATGCACTTATTCTTAGATGTAATTTTTAACGATTTTAACAAGAACAGTAAAGGAAATGAAAACTGGTGCTCGAACATGTTCTGTGATCGTCTCAAATCAAAGCAAAAGACTTTTTGAGAGTGAGTTTGTTTCAGTCTAAAAGAAAAGTGTTTCTTTTGTATTTAGAACAACACAATAAAAGTAAAAATTCAATAATAGCTTCTGCTGCTGACGTCAGTGAATCACTTTCAACCGATCTCTCTGGAAAACTGCACATACTTTGGATTAATTAAGTTTTGGGCCCCTTTCATTATTCTGTTTTAGGATGAGTTTACTAGTTGGAAATCATTTATCTACCTACACCTTCCCTCTTAACAACAAATATTTGTGTGTATAATATTTTTAACTTTATGTAACTAATAGATCCAAGATGTCCTCTGTAGATGTCACTACATGGGTTGTTTATTGAACCTCAGTTCTCTGAGTCATGCTCAGAAGTTCACATCTCTAAGAAAGGAATAATATTACAAATTTCAAAACATGCATATTGTGCAAGAAAGAGTAAACTTGAATAAATTCAACTTAGTTATGCATGTGCAGGGTCTCTGTGAGCCAATGGTTGAGTCACTCACTCACTCACTCACTCACAAAGCTGTGCTTTGAGCGCTCCATCACTTTGATGGAGCACAGTGAGATGATTACGAACAGCTGTCAATCCAGGAGCAAACATCTGGTGACGGGCTTATAAGGTCAAAATGATTCAATTTACCTGGATTTCATCGGTTACATCAGCCTATCCCAACACGTGGCATCCTGGGTGACCGTTTAACCCCGTTCCCTCAGCAGCCACAGATCCACCAGCAGCTGACGTAAAAGCTCATGATTCAAAAATAGAGTTTTTATATAATTAGCTATTCTTTCTTCTAAATTCTGGAATATTTTGTGGGTCAGTAGGTGCCCAGTGTTTCGCATACAAAACAAAATACAACTTTTAAGAGATCGACAACAAACACGACAGTCACTGAAACATTCAACTGTTCAGCTCACAAGGCTTATTCAATGTCCAACCTCCTCGGTCTATAAAACTCTGACATTTTTATGAACCAAGGAGGGATGCTTAAATCCACTCAGTCTGTATCGTGGCCACTAAATCTTCAGTCTGCTGGTAAACACAAATAGTCTTTTAGTAAAAACGCGAGGGCTCTAATATAAAACTAAAAAAAAAAAAAAAAAAACAGCCAGGCAACTTTTATAAGATAATTGAGCTGAGGAATTTGACCTATTATCTTTGAACACTCTTAATTTAATTTGAACAGAGGGACAACTGTACCATTCACTGTCTTCTTTCTGCATAATACTCAAACGATAATGACACTACATCTGCGTTTGCTGCAAATTACTTAAACCTTTTTCTTGAATTACTTAAACCCTCATAAAGTCAATATGATGTTGTGCTTTGCTACAGAAATTATCTTTGCTGTATGAAAACAAATGAGATTAAAATGAGCCTAACATGTTGAGGTATTGACTGGTAAAGCTGCAGCATGAAGCAGCCCTGCAGCCCTCAACTGTCCTCTGATACCCGTGACACAGTCATCAGACTGCTTGTTGAGTCTGATGCCCTCCAGCTTTATATACTTTAGCTGCATGGAGGCACACAAAGCTATGACTGCATGAAGCTGAACAATCAACATAAACACAGTCATAAGATTGTTCTTTTGGAGCAAAGTGGCAGGAAACAGTATGCTGTGTATTCTCTCTCTCCCTTGGAAAAAGTAGCTAAATAGGCACAGTAAAACCGAATCATGCTCATTTAGTGATCACATCAGCTGAAGACAAACAAGCTGCAGCGATCATTTTCTGCACAATCACATCTTTGTCACATTTCTTCATCTTGGAAGAGCTCATGTTTTATGACACTGAATCAGATGACAAATTTGAAGCAGACTGCTACTTTTTCTGACACTGCTGCACTGAATTTTCTGAATTATTTTACTTGGTTTGATTTTAAACTGGATAAAAAAAATGAAGACCCTTCATGTCATCATGTTTTGCTGCTTCTCAGGTGAGTTGTAAGAACAGTCAATATTTGTCATTTGTGTCATTTGTTTACTTAACTTCCATGTGATTACATTGAGTTATTGTTAGATGAATATATAAAAGTGAATATGAAAACTGAATTCAATCTGTAGTTAACTAAATTGATTTCATGATATTCATGATATTTTGAAGAATTGGAAACTCACTGAATATCTACTAAAGTAAGTCTACTAAAAGCAGTGATTACAGTGATTCATCCTGGCAAATTTACTTGAGTTGAACCTAAAAAAGTCTCAAAAAGTGAGAAAAGATCAACTTTTTCCTTTTGAAATTTTCATAAAATGAACCTGAATATGAAACTGAATATGTACAAAAAAACACAAGAATATACAAAATACCTGACAGTAGATTATCAAAAGTTACCTTTTTGTGTGATGTAATTTACTTTTCATGTAGAGGAATTTAAATCATTATTATCATTATTTATAAAGTGGACTGAAACATAAATCTAATTGAATGAGCCAAAACTACTAAATGTGTCTAAATAAGAAACTTTACATTGAAAATACACAAGTACCGTGTTCACATCAGGTTATTGCAGTTGTCTGAATGAATGAATGTTTCTCTGTTCAAATGTGCTTGATGAAACAGAACCGATGGTGCAATTTTAGGAAGTGCACCCAATCAGTTTCTAGAGAACAGTACAACGAAAAAATCATTAACACTCTTATGTCAGTTTATTAAGAAGCTACAACCAGCAGCTGTGTAGTTTAACTTGACTTATAGACTGTAAACATCAGATGTAGAAGAATTAATATGGCTGTGTCCAAAAGAAACTGAGAATTGTTGTTTTTTGGGTTTGTGTATAAGTTTAACAGGTGAGATAAATAAAACTTAAGCGATAGTTGGTGGTTTTTGATAGTGTTGGTTGTTTCCTCTTAACCAGCTGCTCCCTGTGTAGTAGAAATGAAACAGACACAACAGGAATGTGCGGTAATCACTATTGGATATGTGCTGCAGCATTGCGTCTAATTTGTTTTAGTGTGATTCCCTGTCAAGTAATTCAGCTGCGTGCGCTTTATTTCACGCCACAGCTGTGTGTGTGAAGACCATAGCAGTGCTGGAGGTGAGTGGCCATGTTGGTGGTGAGGTCTCCATCCACTGCTCTGTGAGCTGGACCAAGGGAAACAGCTCCGAACACAACAACATGTACTTCTGTAAAGGAGTTTGCTCCAAAGAAAACACTCTCATTCAGACTGAGAGGAAGATGCCAGCGGTGGCGCAGCAGGGAAGATACAGCATGGAGGTCGGCAGAGAGGACGGAGTCTTCAACATCACCATTAAACAGCTGAAGAGGGCAGATGCAGGGAGATATTGTTGTGGGCTGGAGGAAACCTTTAATGCGTTGTACCAGGAAGTCAATCTCATAGTCCTAGATGGTAAGTGTTTTTGTTGGTATTTAGAAATAAATAAATATTGGTATTTAGTATTCAGAAGAATAACCACACTCAATGTGCCAGTTGTAGGTTACTGGAGGACATATATTCAGTCAAACTATGGAAACTACCACAGTCTTTATCAGCAGGATATGATCAACCACATAGATATGATCCTTATCCATCACATATTCATCCACAGTTAAAATAAATATGTGGTCGGGGCCACAATTTCCTGGTTGCAGACAGTCTGGAAAGTGTTGCTTTGTGTCAGTCATTTGAAATTATCATATTTACTACATGTCTTATGATGTGTCATTTTTTTTACACGCTAAGGCAATAAGAGTGTCACATGAGTGCGCGCGCACGCACACACACACACACACAGAAAGAGAGTGAGAGAGACAGAGAGTCATCTTCATGTCAACTTCTATTCTGCTCTTTCAAAGCGTCCACTGTTCTTCCTGGATCTCCTCCCTCCATCACAACCCTGCAGACCAAAGCAGAAACTCTGCCTCGAGGCAGGATTCAAAGTAGCACTGAATTGACGCGAATGGCATTAACTCCATCGACTAGAGAGAAGACAAACCAGCAAGCCTCAGTCAAACTCACGGGTACGTTAAGGTTATTGTCAGTGAAAGAATTCAAACATAATGTCAAACATAATGCCTTCAAAATCCTATTTTTTCTAATCCTTGGTTATTTGAGCTTGAGCAGGTTCATTTCATTGACCTTTTGGGTGAGAAATAATCAAGTCGCATTACTAATAGTTATTAAAAGAAACCTTTTTATTTAAAGAAATGTTGGTGGTTACATCAAAACATTGACAATAAGCATCTAGTTTCTGTCAATATGTAAACAGATTTTTACCTCATTACCACGTTACCTCATAAATTCACATTTCCCATGACATTCTTTGGTTTCCTGCAAGCATGCACATGAGCAACAGGAAGCTGAAGATTTAATGACTTTGATCATGAAAAAAGTTCAATGTGTTTGAAGTTTGAAGTGTTGATTCAGAGTATGAAGCTGCGAGGGTGGAGCTGTGAAGTCTGATGACCACAATCTTGTTTTGGTGCATTTCAGGGAAGTGAGCCTGCTCTTACTGAATAGACCTTCATCCACTCCTTAACCTCATGTTACCCAGGAGCACATTCAGCACTGTCCTGTCTAACACCTCTGTCAACCACTAGCAACCTAAACTAAACTATAGTTAAGTATAGTAAACTATAGTACATGTGCACTGTAGAAAAGACTTGCATGGGATAAGAAGTTATGTTGAGTAAAATCCAGGCACATAAGAGAAGTACCAAGATAATAGAGTTATCGTAGCTATTTACAAATCAAAAAATGAGCCCCGAGATGGATATGAGGGAGGATTATTCTAGATATGCATTGTCATTTTGTCTGGACCAGTAAACGGTACGATTACAACCACTTATTCATACATGTCTGTGTGTGTTCACAGATACCACTGTGGTCATTATTATCTCTGTGAGCCTGGCCGTCCTGGTTTGTGCACTTATTCCTCTTGTTTTCTATGGACACTGGAGAAGTAACGCTGGTAAGGAAACACAGACATGTGCACACAAACACACGCAGCTTTCACTTCAGGATGTGACGGAAGTGTAAACAAATCAAACCCCAAAATTGTGTTTGTGTTTGTTTCAGAAGGTCAGAGCAGACCTGAAGCAAACAAGGGTGAGGTGAGCAACCATTTTACTGTTTATTATATTATATTTATATTATTGTTGTAGGAATTTAATTTAAATGTAATCTTAATGATGATTCTCACTGATTCACTGACTCACAGGCTGATTACTGTGAGGAAAATGCACACGGTGCCTCTGCTCAGGATATAGTGAGGTTACAGTCTTTACAGCCAGAATCAGAGTCCAGTGCTCAGGACGCCCCGCAGTACGCTGCCATATACCAGGCTCTCGATCCCAAAACTCTGGACTGAGCAGGATTCACTCTTCTGACCTGACAGCTCATCTCAGCCATTTGTCTGTATTTTAACTCAAATAAACGACAAATGTTTAATTATATCGCGTTTTCTCTTTTGTACCATGTATTTGATGCATCATTTTATGTCATTTGTAAGAAAATTAATTCTCACATGTCTCCTGTACTTTCTCTAGAATGAGTTTAACTCAGTTTAAAGTTCTTAACATAATAAATAAGCCTCAGTTAGACAGGAACAGAAAGGTTTGATGAAATGGGGGTTTCACACATGTGTGGGATGAGGTGGTAATATAAACACATATAGCTGCCCCCGTTTTAACCAAAGAAAGAGGTGAAACCAGAGACCGAGTGTTAAATATATTTGTTTGCAGACGTGGGCATGAACACATATAAAAATCAAACCAATACTACATACAATACTATGTTCCTGTAGAGAGTTTTGTTGTTGCTTATGATTAAGATTAACATTAATTGATAGAAAACTATGTGCAGCACATTTAGCAAATGTGCTGAAATTCAATGGTCTTGTCACTAGTCATATGAAAACAAGCTGGTTTCATTAGATACACACAACATCTCATATCCATTTTAATTATGGCTTAAGTTTGTTGTGTTGTTTCTGAAAATTAGAAAAGGCATGCATGAGATACTCTCTCTCGATTTGTGACTGCAGAATACTTCTGCTCACATAAAGTCTAAACCACAGGAAGAAGATAAGTAGATTGCGATGAGTGCTGAGCTGAGGCAGGTGCTCACTCAGTGCACAAAACAGAGGAAACAAAGGAAAATGAAGACCGTTTTTGTCCTCTATTGTCTTCTTTGTGGTAAGTGTCTCCCTAAAAAAAACACTTTTATTTCAATTATCCAAAAGGTTTCACTCTTGTCATGTATGTATCTTTAGCAGCTTTGTGGACAGAAGGAGCTGAGATAAATGTGGAGGGATTCGAAGGGGGAAACATCTCTTTCGTGTCCTCGCACAAGTTTGCCGAGACAAATGATAAGTACTTATGCAAGAATCAGTGCACGGACAACAAAGACATATTGATTACTGTGAAATATGGTGCCGTAGCACAATCAGAGAGGATTACTCTGATGGACTTGAGGAACGGGTCCTTCACTGTGACCATCACTCGGCTCCAGCTGTCAGATTCGGGGACATACTGGTGTGCAGTGGACAGGCAGTTTTATCGGGATACATACACTGAAGTAATGTTGACTGTAAAGAAAGGTAAGTGCATGTTACTCCCTGTTACTCTAAATCAACTGTGAAACATATTTTCATACATGTAATTACATACTTGCTTTAAATTTTCTGCTACTTTATACTTTAACTCTTCTGAAATATTGTATTTTTCTTTCTTACGTTTAGAATATATCACATTTACATGACAGCTGAAATTAATTTTACATGTTAAATAGTAGTTTGATCACATGGTGTCATGAAGTGACTTTTTGTTTCACTGTTTCACTTCCATCAGTTTTTTACTCTGTTTATGATCTTAATGAACTAACTGTACACACACACACACACACACACATGCACACACATGCCCACACACACACACACACACACACACACACACACACACACACACACACACGATTAATCTTGAGACACATGAGATTTATCCCCTTTGTTGAGGATGACTGGACATAACTTATTAGTTGTGTCCAGTAGTAAATATAAAAATAGAATTTAAAATTATCTATTATAATTATATATATCTAATATAATATATATTTATATATGAATATTACAACAAATCTAATTTATAAGGTTCTTTTATTGTTGGTTGTTTAAACCTTTTTAGCTGAATGTATACATTTACACCAAGTGATGTATGAAATACTGAATGAAATACTTTGACTTAAGTTATTTATTTTCATTTTATGTTTATATTATAATTTCCATATCCTGTGTTATATAATATATTAATAACTTAATAGAATAATATTTACATTGTAGTATTGTATAATAATAATAATATTTTTATTTGTAAGTGCTTTTACAGGTGCTGAAAGACACTTTACAACACATACATCAAATAACAATTTAAAAAACATTTTTTTTAAAAAAAAAGGTAAAAAATTATTCTAGTATTATTGTATTGTTAACTGAACGTTTGTTCCACCACTGTTCCCCATACAGCTATTAGATACGAGACAACAACAACAACAACAATTGTCGTATCTGATGTTTCTTCCACCTGGACCGATATACCGTCTACAACACAGACTTATGAGAATACACCACAGCAAACATGTGAAATACCAACGAAGCAGTCGACAGGTAGGAAGATAATCAATTAACACATCAAATAACATCACATCACGTTATCAAATTTGAGATAACCTTGGTGTATGAATATCAGCTGGTGCTTGTATTGTGGATATGTGAAATTGCTGAGTGATGTTTCTTGTCTTCGACCAGGCGCTGTCGTGTATGTGCCTGTCGCTATTGGTTCCATGTTCATCGTGTTGCTACTAGCGATGAAGTTCAGGAAATGCAAAGAAATCTCAAATCGTCATCTACAAGTTTGCTCCAACACCATTGATGTTATCAATGCAGATCAAAAAAAGGTATGAGACAGAACTGAAAATTAGTATGTCAGTGTGTCTCTTCACAGCCCCACAGTTTCCTTTCCTGATTTCAGAGGTCACCACATGAAAAGGGATTTTCCAAAAGTCAGTCAACCCACATAGCTTTTTACTTTAGATTTAAGAGCGTTTGTGTGGTGATGCTATAAAACAACAACTAACCGCAATAATGTCAGTGCTATATAAGTGTTTCTTACAGGAGCTAGTTTGTTAAGAGTGAGATAACAAATGAGTGAAAACAATCTTTCTGTTAAATATAAATGTAAAGCTATGGCCTAGAGTTGTTAGTCAAGATTAAAATGAATCCACCAAATAGCTCCTTCAACACTCTTGTATCTTGGCTCTGCTGGTTGCTCAGGAAGTCAGTTAATGCTACTCACAAGAAATGGGCACATGTAACATTATTTATTGCTATCACCAAGTCTTAGACACGGCAAACCGGGCTAGTTGAACTTAAACTCAAAAAACTAGACATTTCTCTATGAAACAGCATTATTCTTTACTTGTTTACAGTCAAAACCTAATAAAGGTTTTGGCTGTTTACTGGTAAAGAACCATGCTGTTTCATACTTCATATGTTATGAAAGCTTATATGCATATATTTTACAGAATAGAATTCATATAGTTATTTTAAAAAACCTGCTCTTTTTTCTTCCTTGCTACAGTTCAACTGTGACGACAATGACAAACGTTCTTTAAAGGTTAAATCATCTGCAAAGACATTGTGCACTTACCAACCAGAACAGGAATCACCATCATCTGCCACCACAGAAACTGAACATAGTGAAGTTGTTAATATCTATGAAAACATCCCCCAGATCTCCAGAGCTATTGCAAGTTCAAGATCTTCAGTCACAAATGTCCAAAACGATCTTGATGTCAACTCAAGGATTTACATCAACCCCCTGCCAATATCTCAAAGAGAGAATGACGACCGTCCTAAAAAACATGCAAATAAATTTAGAGCAGCAGGAAATACAACAAACAAACCAAGAGTGAGCTCTACCAGTGATGTGACGGCTTCTCACTTGAAATCCTACAGCGATTCCAAAGAAACCAAACGTGAATCACTTTGGTTTGGTTTAGATTTATCAGGAAGAGAATGAGTTCATCTCAAAGATACTGTATGATTGACATGATTTGTATGGACAGCTGAACAGTAAGTTTCACTCTGTATTTCCAGTTACGAACAACATCTATGTTTTCTTTTGACTGGTGTCTGTACTTTCATCTGTAGTTGTTATTATCTGTGTAACTTCAGAGAGGCAGTCTTACTTTGAACAGCTTGACACCACCAGCTGTTACTTGTTGTCTGTGTAACCTCACACACTTCTTTAGATGTTTTTGATTTTTATTCTTATGTTTTATTTGATAGTTGAGCAGAGATAGAAAAGAAAATCTGATGTCTGTTCCAAGCTACACAGAGCATACACAATAACAGGAATGTAGCGTAGTATAATACTGTAGCACTTAAATCAAACCACATCAAACATTTAAATGCTTTGGTTTCGCTGGAACTGTTGAGATAATGATAATGTTGAGAGACTTTAACTGTAACATGACAATGTTTTTGCATGAGATGAATAAAGGCTATTCTATGCTAGTCTAGACTTCATTCTGTGGTAAGGCATTTGTTTTGTAAAAGCATTATAAAGTACTTTATAAATAAAATGCATTCATATTTTCACATTCAAGATAAACTGTCTGTCTTTTTGTACCAAAGAAAGAAACCTTTCTGACAGTCATTGTCATATGCATCACAGGAGAGCTGTTGTCTTACAAACCGAGAGAACAGTAATTAGAGTAAGAGTGAAAAGGGTTTGAACTTTGAAGGATCTCATTCAAACTGTGTAACATGTAGTTAAAAGTAAAGCTAGTAAAACCTTGACTACAAACACCTCATTTCTTCCACAGATCTCATTTGAAGTATAAATTGACAGTCACTTAAATGTCATCCAATGTCAAGAAGAAGTGTGTGTGTGTGTGTGTGTGTGTGTGTGTGTGTGTGTGTGTGTGTGTGTGTGTGTGTGTGTGTGTGTGTGTGTGTACCTGTCACCTAACCTTTTGTATGTAACTTTTAAATTTGACCTGCACCTCAGAAATGACTCGCATAAACACAGACAGATATCTGGTTTGCTATAGATGACATTTCATTGTCTTACATTCAACACTCCCTTGCAATTACAGCAACTATTCATCCAGCTCCAAACTAAACTGGACCCTAATTCTAACCAAAAACATGTCATGTCACTTTAAGAGCTGATGATTTATAACAGGGGGAAGTTGCTTTTGGTCCACATAAGGATGACAAGTCCCCATAATGTGAGTGTGTAAACAGATTCAGCTCCCAAAGGGATCAATAAAGTCGTCCATCTCTATCTATTTAAGTCCCCACAACGTACGGAATACCACACACGTGCACAGGACACACACACAAAAGCACACACAGAGAGGGAGAGAGACTTTGGTGACACCTAGTGGAGATGCAGTGTTACTGTGAAACTGTGAAAGATTTATATTATGTATTTGCTCTTTAATATGGGACAACATCACATTGATATACTGTGTAATTAACAGAAACATTTCTCTTGTCATTATCATTATTAATATGGAAAAAAAGACTTGTCTGACCTATGTTTCCTTCAGCCTTTTTTACTATTAAATATGACTCTTAATGTGTTTGAAATGAATTACTGCCTGTTGTTACACAGATGAGATGCTGTTAAATATGTATGTTAAGATACAGATGACAGGTGATTTCTATGAACAGATAGACAACAAATGACAACAACTATACACAACAACTATGACAGCAAACAGCAGCTGTAGTGTTGATTTAAAGTCTTGTTTCTGTCTTCATTAGTTTGTTAACTCTGTTGCACTAGGAAACTCTCTAAGGGTGGTTACAGTAAGATAATGTAACAATGAAAGTAAAACAATAAGATGCTGAATTGCTTTCAAAGAGTTGCTAACTGGGCATTTGTGTCTTTGTATGTCTATGGGGAAACACATTCAGTCCAGCTTCAGTAATAAAATATTGATTGGATCAGATTTAATTGTTAACAAAATAATTTATTTTTACATTGTAGTTCATTAATAGCAAAACTTGGGTCAAGACACTGAGGAAAATTCCTTTGGCTGGTGCTGGTCCAGATAAAACGTTTACAATGTGTTTTAACACAGGTGTCTGTCACAGAGGAACATTGGAAACAGTTTATGAAGTCACTCCAGTTTTTTAGTTTTACAGCTCACCATGATTTCAGTTTCACAGGCCAATGTCAGGTGTACTCATGAAAGAGGAAGAGGTTTAAATATATTTATGAAGACACCTGACTGACACACACAGATCTTATCTTTAGTCCAGGCTGCTGTTTCTTTATACAGCTGGAGAAGAATCTGACTTAAGGTCAACTAGAAGTGATGGGAGCAACCTGGATGTCATGGAGAATAACTTTAACTATCATTGTTACTGGACTACTAATCCAAGGTGAGTTGTATGCCAAGTATTTAGCTTTTTTTATGCTTCTGTCGTAAACTCAAATTGAGTTAAACTCTTTAGTAAAACAAAAATAATCATGGTTAACACAGTTTATTCTGACAGCCATTAACAGTGTCAAAACCACAGCTGTGACTGGCGAGGAAGGTCAGACATTTTACTTCAGATGTGATTATCCGCGTACTTGGGAGAAAAACTCTAAGTACCTCTGCCGTGTCAGTGACGACGACAGCGATAGCCGTCTCCTGATATGGACGGACAAACACAAACATTGGGAGGTAAATGGACGTTTTTCTCTGTACGACAACGCCACTGAAGCTTTTTTCATCATAAAGGTGGAAAAACTCATCCTGGAGGACAGTGGCACATACTGGTGTGGGGTGGATATCTACCACAAACCAGATCATATCAGTATCATACAGCTGAATGTATTTCAAGGTATAGTATGTCTTATACACAGCCTTCAGTTGTACATATTTCAACATGATACATGTATAAAATGTCTCATGTCTTGTTGGTCTTGTTGTCTTGGTGTTTCACTTAATAGATAACATCAAAAGACATATATACTATGGTTTATATTTTATGTGTCCTATATAATGTAATATAATATAATATAAATTGCAAAAAATAATACAATGATTTTAAAATAATATAAAAAATATCAGGAAATGAGTCAAGATAAATTCCCCATACAGGGCATGTTCCTATTTCCTGATTTCTATTTCTATGAAATGCTACCTGTAAATACAACTCCACATGTAATAAGCTAATTGTCTCACATATTACAGTTATAGCAGGACTGAATCAATATATCGGGTCTGTTTGTGTTAATTTTAATTGAGTGCATGTAAACACTTGTTTTCTGTATTTTCAAGTTCCAGGAAATGTAAAACAGGAGTTTTTTCCAGTAGATAGTGAGTAACGTGTTTATGTTCATACGAAGTGTTCATATTCATATTATTCATAATTTTGTGTACATGTATATGTGTACATGAGAGTGAAGTAAAGTAAATTTCAAATTTCTCTCCTGCAGAGCTCCACATGCCGTTGTTCCTGACTGCATTGATGTGTGTGGCAGCCATACTGTTTGTGTGTCTGTTTACATTTTGTCTTCTACACACTGTTAAACACCAAAGAGCGGGCCGACGCCGGAACAGAGAGGTTTGCCCAAGACAAAAACTATGATAATGTTGTTTGTAAATGTTTGTTAATGTAAATTTGATGATTGATTGTTATAACTTTTGTGTTTTCATCACCTTCAAAGGGTGAAAATGTTTATTTGTCCATTAATTATGTCTTACAACCAAAACATCTCATAGTAAGCAGATATACTAAGAATACCACATTTCCTAGTAAACAGTAACAGAATCTCACACAGAGAATAACTAAATCTCTCATGGAGGAAATAGTTCACTGTCGGTGGTTTCTGTTCTCTCCCCCAGGCTTCATCTGACTACGAGACTATGATGCCTGGTGTGAGAACTGAAGTTGAACTACACTGCATCCCTTCGCCTCCAGACTGCAGTGATCTGGCAGCTTTACCACCGCCCCCTCCTGACCTCTGTTCCCACTTCACATCAAAGCAGCGAGAGTCCACTGTCACTCTCGCCGTTGGTGAATACGTTGATGTGGAACCATTGGCGCAAATCTGCCATTACCAACATCTGGATCTCAGCCAGCTGGAGAACCACGTCTACCACAGTGTTCATGGAAACAACGGTCCTAAAGATGAACTTCTGGAAATCAAAGAGAAGATTAATTGCTGATATGATTATCACATTTTATTTACAACTTAGGTTTTGTTTATGTGGTTCTGGTCATAGTTTCTATCTATCTATCTATCTATCTATCTATCTATCTATCTATCTATCTATCTATCTATCTATCTATCTATCTATCTATCTATCTATCTATCTATCTATCTATCTATCTATCTATCTATCTATCTATCTATCTATCTATCTATCTATCTATCTATCTATCTATCTATCTATCTATCTATCTATCTATCTATCTATCTATCTATCTATCTATCTATCTATTTTTAATAAGAGATTACAGATTCATAAGTTAACAGTCAGCGGGATATTTAGCAGTAGTTGTAGTGAACATATTTTGTTGTTTTTTGTGTATTTTATTTTTTTCTTAATGAACAATGAGCCATTTTCCATTTCATTATGAAAAGAAAAGCCTGCAGAAATCACAAAAAGCTTGAGCTGAAATCTTAACTGAAACAATCACCTGACAAAACCTACCAGGAACAGTATTATTTAAGTAGCTTTCTGAGAAATTTCTCCCAAAATAAACCAAGTGGTGACAGCTGAACTTTCACTTGATTTTATCCTTACTGGTCAGTCATGTGCGATGAGACACACAGCAAGTTGAGAAAAACATCGTGACGCTTTTCACATGTGCAAAGAGCTTTTAGAAAAACATGGTTTTAGACACAGGAAGCTGGTCTGCAAAGAGGAACCTATATCAAAAGCTGAGCTGTTAAAAAGACAAGTTAAGAAAAGAGACAAGGACGAAGACGAAAACATCGAATCAGCAGCATGGAAAGCTGTTGTCTCGTTTTGGTCTTTCTGGTTACGGGTACGTTTACAGACTTTTATGAAGTTTATGACTTACAGACATCATCTTGTCTCTTTGCTCTGTGTCTGTGTGTTTGCTGTTATTCTTGATTTGACAACTTCCTGACGTTGAAACAGAAACCAGAGTTTCCTGACTGCTACTAACTCTGTCTGGCTTTGTGATGCGAGCTGGAAAATCATTTTGAGTTTTGTCAGTGTTATTAAAAACTCAACCAAAAGCAAGTTATTGTACTTTTAAAGCCGTCATGAGTCAGAGAAGAACCACAGTTAGTCAGACTTCTCTCTTTTTTATAAATACTATAAAGCTTTACATTTTAAAGCCAAAGAATAAGATAAACTGCCAACAACTCACTGATATAAAGAATCTGTATTATGGGTACAGTGAAAATTTACATGCGTGGAGACCAGTTCTTTCCAGAAAAGAAGGTAAATCAGGTTGAGAGTTTATACAGTAAAACTATGGTGTTAAATTGAACGTAGATCTGACCTCTGTTGCCGTCTGTGTCATTTGCAGGATTATGGGAAATTGAGGCTGTGTCAGTGACAGGAGTGGTTAATGGGAAGGTGGAAGTAGAGTGCTCCCATTCCTACGCATCGTCCAACGTCAAATATTTTTGCAAGGGTGACTGTTCAGATAAAGACATCCTAATAAGCAGCAGAGAGAAGAAGACACACTCACATGACAGATACAGTATTGAAGATAAAGGCAACACATTCTACGTGACCATCTCTTCTCTGACACAGAAAGACTCAGGAACTTATTGGTGTGGAATAGATAGAGTTGGTGCTGACACATACAATAAAGTCATTCTCACAGTCACAGGTGAGTTGATTTAACAAACCTCAATGGGTTCAACATTTCACATCATAGTATGTCTTAAACTGATCTTCTCTTTTTCACAGGAAAGAAATGAGACACTAACTCAGCAAAGAAAGTGTAGTTTAGGAGAAGTAGAACAAAATAAACACAGTTTCTTTCTTTCTTTCTTTCTTTCTTTCTTTCTTTCTTTCTTTCTTTCTTTCTTTCTTTCAGAATGCAGCTCTGACAATGACCAACAGGCCAATTCAGGTGAGGGAATTAATACAAATGCTTGAAATGTGTAGATGTGTGACAGTTTAAGGTGAAATGTCATTGCTGACATGTGAGGTTGTCTCTTTTTTTTCAGCGAGGCTGATTTACGTCGGAGTAGGTCTCGGGGTGGCTGTGCTGACGCTGGCAGTGGTACTTCTAATGTTCTTCAGATATCGAAAAAACAGATCCAGCAGTGCAACTTCTGGTATAAAACAAATACTCATCTAATGATATTTTCAGAATGTAGAAGAAAAAGAAAATTTATAACAGGACTTGACCTTGTTTGCAGGTGGTGTTTTCTTCTTTTTTTCTTTCTTTCTTTTTTTTTTTTTTAATGGCACTCTGTGTATTCACCTGATCTTACATTAACAGCGTTTCTGTTAATCTAGAGACGTTGTGCAGTCTGTCACCATTGTGTTTTGTGATTGTGTGATTGTCAATAAGTCTGGTTCTGTGGATCTTCTGTGGATTTAATTTAGCTGAAAGAGGTTTTTGGTCCTCCATCTTTCGATACTGTGAAGACAAGAAAGTTTGCCCTTATTTAAATCAAATGCCTAAAAAATAGAGTTTCATGTACAAGACAGATGTTCCTTAATCCTGTTTAATATAAATGTCAATGTCATTGCAGTCAATACAACTGTTCAGAACAAATATACCAACAGACGGCAGCTTGGCATTAATCACTTCAATGTCACTGGTTCACCAGAGGATGAGAACCAACCAGGCGGCGTTGTTTACACCGCTGTCAGCTTCAACCAACACACAGACAGGAGCACTGTCACTCCTCCCTCTACAGGGGTCACATACTCCACCATTACACACAAATCAAAAGATGAATCAGTTGTCTATTGTAATGCCTGACCTGAGTGCAGATAATTTTAGATTATGTGTAAGATCCTGTAAGTGTCGATGTTATGTGCTAATCAGCAAATATCTACTTCTCCCACACATTTCTGAAACAAAATTAACAGCCTAGTCAAGTTTATTCATATAGTGGCAGATGAGTCATCATATAGATGCAATCCTTACACAGGTTGTTGTATTGATGTTGTTTAATTATGGTAATAAATGTAAGTTAATGTATGTGTATTAATCAATGTATGTATATTAATGTATTAATGCCATGCAAGACAAATACCATGAGAAAAAACAACTACTATAACTATAACTGAACACTATATGCAATGTCCAGTATGTTATCTTTTTTTATCATAATAAATTAACATTTTAAAATTCATGTGGATTTTTTTCGTATGTGTAACTTTCTGTATTTTACTCTATTTACTGTATTTTCCCTCAGTGCATGTTAATTATTAAGAGTGAAACCAAGTAAAAGTGAAGTGAGGTGAAAGGTACCAACACCCATGACACTTCTTCAATAATTGATACACACGTATATACACACATGCAGCTTGACTGACACAGAAACTAAAACTGTGATATGAGCAAAGGGAAAGGAGAAGTTCTTTCTCAAACTCCATCGTTCCACCTAAAAATGATAAAACAATGACTCAGAATTTTCTGGGTCATTGTTCGACAATAATGGTTTTTTTGAGAAGAATGAAACCTTAAGTTGAACGGAAACACAGTAAAATGGAAACGCAATCAAATAAAGACCACAGTGAGGAGAAGTCTACATGTGTAACCTGACCTCTAATGTTGACAGGACATACAGTACAGATAGTATTATATACTTATGTAGGTTCAACGATCCAAGTTTTACCTTAGATCAGACATTAACAATACAGCGGCTTGTAATTCTGTCTGGATATTTAGTTCTTTGTTTGTGACTCACAGTGCTTTAGAAAGCATTAATCAATTTTGTTTATAGAGTTTCTATAGAGGTTAAATCACACTGACACAAATGTGGGGGAATGGGGGAATAGACTGCGACAAAGCAACAAAGCAACAAAGCAACAAAATGACAAGTTTCTTATTTTGCTCTGCAGCACCCTCTTGTGTCTGACTTAGTGATCAGGCAGTGACTGGCTGGAGCCTTTATAACTATTGGTGTCCACTAGACCCTCCACATGAGGGTACTGAAAAAACAACATTACGTGTATTTAATCAAAATGTAAATAGACAACAGGATAAGATCATAACACTCACAAATCCCACACACTAGTGAGATGCTATATCTCACACATGAATGACTGCAAAAACACTTAGCTTTAGCCTATCAATCACTGAGGTCACTGGCCAGGCCCAGCAGCTCAAAATGAGGTTCACACAGCAGTTGTTCCTTCACAGGCTTCACAAATGGCTCCTTACTGAGAGCACCTGCCAAGTTTAGAGGCCCAATAAAACCCAAATAAGTGAGGGGGGTTACTCTTGTAAACTTTAACAACTGGTTGAATCAAAACATTAAGACAGGATAAAAGATATACACACAATTGGTACAAGGATATGTTCATCCATTACACTGCTATTCCACTTTCTGAAAAGAACATACTAATGTCTCATCACACACTAGGTAGATCACTTGTAAGATGTAAGATAAAAAAAAAAAAACGAAATGTTCCAGTTCAGCAGACCAATAATTATTCTGAATATGAGTCAACACTTGAGTCTATGTTTCTCCCCATTTTTCTCTCTGTTTCTCATCTATCTTTGTAAAAAAAAGGACTCACATCCTCATTTTTAAATGCAAATGCGTGAGGTTATACAATGATACACTAACAGAGGAAAATAAAACAGGAACCTGAGAGCAGAGTGTTCAGACCATGAGACAGACTGTAAATGAAATTTGAGTTTAAGCCACAATAATCTGGAAAAAAGCAGGACAATGTGGTTAACAATGAAAGGAATCATCTACTTAATGACAGGTAATATTATTCCTCTTGTCTGTGTTTGTGTTATTGATGACTATGATGACATTTTTTTTTTTAACCTAAAACCTGTGACTGTGTTGTAATGAAATATCATTCTTCTCATGCTTGACATGCTTGACATGACAGCCAGCGTGAGTTTGTTGTCTGTGGTGGGAAACAAAGAAAAACCAGTAAAAGATAACTGTAAGTATCATGAAAATGTAAAATAATTTTGACCAGAAACACATTAGTTTGTTAGATACTAAAATGAGATAACAAAATAAGAGTTGTGTGTTTCTATTTTCTTCCTCCTTTTTCTTTCTACTTCTCATCATGTATTTGTCCATCCACCCTATACTTCATTAGAATATTTTGTATGCATGATATTCAAATAATTATATGAAGTGTCATCGTGTTTTGGTTTACTTCAAAGCAAAAATTTAGATTTGTATAAACTCTGTCAGAGTAAACGTCAGCCTTCAGTTCACAATTTATCTCTCTGGCAGGTGTCAATGCAGAAGTAAATACGACTGCACATCTTGGAGGCTCAGTTTCCATTAGCTGTACATATCCACCAACAGACCACAGCACAATCAAACAATTCTACAGAGAAGACGAAAATCTTATTTTCAGACATGTGATATCAGCATACACTTCAAATTACACAAAACAAAACAGGTATTCTCTGACAGAAAATAAAGAACAAGGAATCTACACTGTTAGCATTTCCAGTTTGACCCAGGATGATGCTGGAAGATACCGCTGTACTGTGGATTCAGACGATAATCTCACTTCCACTGTGTGTTTAACTGAGGTTTACCTCCATATTTTGCGTAAGTACTAACCTGCTTTTAATCATCTTGTTTCAAAACGTATAAACATTTAAAAACAAACATTTCTACAGAAATGTATAATTGAGTGTATAAAAAAAAGTTATAGTCTGAGTTTACTGATTTTCAGACTGGGATGACATAGAACCGACTAAAAAACAACACAAAACTGGGGAGAATGCACAAATAATGTGTCCCTATCCAAAAAGTGCTGTAAACAATCCAGTATGCCTGTGTAAGGGGATAATCCTACCAACTGTGACAATCTGGTACATGTGGAAAGAGACGACAAATATAACACTAATCACAGGTTTCATATAAGGAAGAATGAAAGAAAGAATTATTTCTATGTGGACATCAAGAATCTGACCACAAACGACTCTGGGATGTACTGGTGTGTTTCTGATGGATACACCAAAACCCTCCTCAGCGTCAGTAAGTATAAAACATCCAACTAGTTTGCTTTACTTTTCTAATTAAGATTGAATATAAGAAATACAACAGCCATATAACCAGTGTATCTACTCAGAGTATCACTAAATAAACTCATGTTGAAGGTTTATGTTTATATTTGTGTTGACAATGTAAATCCAGTGTGGGAAAGTACAGTAGTATACAGAGATATGAAAATCAAAAAGCATCAGAAATTCAGATGGAGGGTATTAACATATCAGTGTAACAAAAAATACACATTTGTTTTCAAACTACCCACAGCTAAAACACCCAAAACATCTGTCCGCTCAAGAAAATCAGCTACATTAACAACAAGAGAAAAACAACAAGATCTTGCTGATGATGATGATCATGATAATGATGATGATGAAGATCAAGAAGCACACCCACCCTCACCAGCCCATGGTGACCTCATGATTTTGTTTGCTCCTGCTGATACCTCACTTACAAACACACACTTTCCTTTAACTATCAATCCTGAAACAATGAAATAATGAAACATTTATACTTAAACTGATATAACTTTTTTGTCTTTTAGTTGGAGGAATAGTTGGCGGTGTGGTGGTGAGTCTGACACTGTTAGTGACAGCTGCAGTGGTACTAATACTGTACAGGTGCAAACTTTGCACAAAACAAGGTGAGGGGCAGGGGTTTTTGGCACAAATACTAATATGTAAAACTCCATAAATACATATCTACTTTTCAGAATTTTCAGTCTGAAATTAAAAACTTTACCATCACACATTTGACTCTAAATGCAAACAGATACAAAAATATCTTGTTGTTTACATATATGCAAATATTCTCTGTCTTACATGTTGCGCTTCAGGGGGATCACCAGAACAGAACGCAGTTGTTGGACAAAACACACAGGTGTGTGTCTGTGTATATTTTTGAGTTTATGAGTTTGCATATAAGTCCATCACCTGCAACTGTGACATCTCTCCTGTTCTTATGACCCATAGGAAAATCAAGAACATCATCACTATGAAGAAATAGAGCAGCAGAGAGAAGAGGCGAGCTCACTCTCGACCATATATGCACTCACCAAACCTCCAGTAGACCAGCTGCACTATGCCAGCATCAAGATCCAGCAACACTCAGTCCCAGAACATGTACATCCTGATACAGACTGTGACTACTCCTCTGTTAATATAGCACAGGATCCTCCTACTCTTTATTCGACAGTCACAGCCACTGAAACGGCCATGTAGTCAGTCATTTAATATTGTATACAATTACAGAGTAATAGTGTAATGAAGCAGTTCAGTTTTGCATTTTCTTTTCATTCCGTCTCAGAGTATCAGCTTTCAATTGATCACTTAGCTTGGTAGCATTTTATAGATGGACCTTGTTGTTGAGTTAGATAGTGAGTTTTTTTTTGCATGTTTTGTTTTTCATAGACATAGAAAAAAAGGCATCCACATGTCTTTTTTTCAAGTCATGTGGATATAACTGTGCTGTTTATGATTATAAGGAAACCAGCTGTCAGTGTTAAATGCTTTACTTCACTCACCACACTAATATGATGCGGTGCTTTACTCATAGCTTCACAAAAATAGCCACTGGAAGGAAGTCGTTGTTTCTATGCTTCATCTCAGCATGTGATTCAGACTTATCAGACAGATCTAACTCAGACAGACCTTAATAATATGGCATTTTTTGTGGATATAAAATATAAAATAAAATAAATACAATTTTCTGATTTGCCCTCTCACCTGTTCATTGGTTGCTACCTTATTATATAACTAATATGATAATATGATAGTATTATTAATGGGGCTGTGCTTTGCATAGCCCACTATTGTTATTGATCGCGTCTCTTTTTATTAGTGATGCAGTGCTTCGCATTGCAAACTATTGTTCTTCTATGTGTTTCTTCTTATTATTATTAATCTTTTTCATCTTCTGTATGATTTTCGATTTCGAATAACTCAATAACCGACCATCGCACACACATAAATATGATTGGTATATGATTGGCGACTAGCATCACCAATCATTTACCTCCTTCCTTTCCTTTCTTCCATAATGATGCATCGTAGCATCGTAGTGTCATATCATCATTGCACCGCAGCATCATACTATCACATCATCATAGCATCGTAGCATCTTAGCATCGTAGTGTCACATCATCATAGCATCGTAGCATGTTAGCGCAGACTGCTGCTGCCATTGCATCACTCTTGTGATTTCCCGCAGGGGAATTTACAGGACACCAATTAAGAGAAACTACCATTTGAGAAATACGATCTCTGGTTCTAGTTCCTGTCAGTACTTTTTACATTTTGGATTTTTGATGCTGTTACTGGAGCACTTTGATAATAAAGAATTACGGTAGTCCAGTCTTTAGGGAATGAATGCAGGAAATAACTTCTCAGAATCCTTTTTAGACAGGATGTCTTAGGGTTGGGCTGACAGACGATACTATCATCCATCATGATGGATGACTGACACCCCCAACCCATTGAAGAAACTGGGCAATACATTACTTTAAGGATCAATGTATAGAGTAAGATGATAAACATATACTGTTTTTCTAATTAATGCATTATTAGTGTTGTTATGACTAATGGAAATCTTGCTTATTGCCACATATAGATATCACAATTTTTGAGGCTCTAGTCCTGAAGCTATATTCATCATTCATAATAGCCTTCCTCCCTCTCACACACGTACCTATCCCGAAATATAAGATTTAAGTCAGTGCTGATACCACACTTATATTAAGAATACAAACAAACTCTGCCAAATTGACATTGCAGTAACCTTACACCATTGGTGCAGGCTGTTTGTTATTGTTTTTAAATGTGGTCTATTGACAAGCTCAGTGGCTCAGGGCAAGATGGGTAATTAGTTTAAAAAAATCTTAAAAAACATTATGCATGCTTGTATACATATAATTTATATGAAAAATAGAAAATAGTGTAAAGACAAGTTTGTGTGAACATATAGACTCCCCACCCCAGCCGATAGTATCATTCATCACAATAGGCTATTTGCACTGTGAACATTGTCGATGCCAATTAAGGAGATATCGCCCAAGCCTAGGATGTGTTTTTAATATTCACAGTATTACATAGGTAGAAAAAAACTGTTCTAGAGATTTGTCTTAAATGACAAAGGACATGTCCTGATCAAAGATAATGCCAAAATTTCCAACATTTGAACTGGAGGCCAAGGTGATGCCATCCATAGTAGTTATGTGATCCATACCTGGAGACACATCCAAGGCTCGTGAGCGAAATATTATTTCCACAAGAGACGACAGCATTCTGCAGTGCCATGTTTTTAAATTTTTTCTTTCTTTCTTTTTTTCTACTTTTTCACAATTCCTGTTTGTCTAGCATAGCTATAGTGTTTTTTTCTTTATAACCTGTTGATATACAATTTTTATTGATGTAACCAAGACCAGCTCACTGCTTTACTCAAGAGAGGAACTGCTGGTTTTGAGGACTGGTTCAAGCCAGCATGAGGCCACTGTACTAGCCAAACTGTGGAGGAAATACAGAGGGTTTAAAGCTGGTCCTAACATTGAGGCAAGGCTAGCAAACCAGCGAAGGAGTTTTAAACCATCGATCTCCTGTACAATGTTAGACAATGTTACTGCCATGGCAAATGAGATGGACAAGTTATCTGCACTAACAATGCAGCACATCTTTCAAAGGCTTGTTAACCATCTTGTTAATCATCACAGAGATGTGGCTAACCTGTTTCACACCGGATGTGAACTTGCTGGGATTCACCTCAGTGACAACCAACAGAGACACTAAAGTCTGTGGGAAAAGCAAAGATGAGGGACTAATCACCTATAATAACAAACAATTATGTAACCCAGGACATGTTTCAGTCAAGATGGTCTCATGTTGCCGGGATCTAGAGCTGTTATCTATTAGCATTAGCTCTGGTCATATTCTCTACTGAGGGAATTCAGGTACATATCTGTCATATGTGTCTATATTTGTCTTAATATTCACACAATCATATTAATACATAATACAATCACATTATATATATATATATATATATATATATATATATATATATATATATATATCACAATATATGTATAAATATATCACATTTATATATATATAGATATATATATATATATATATATTTTGTAGGTTCTTTCAGTTAATATCAATAAGTATAGGAACAAGAGGAAAAAGGAGAAAAGAACAAGTTATCAGGAAAAACTGAGTGAAATTCGTCTGGTTGGCGATGGGTATAATCTGCGAGTGTGTAGACCACCACGATGAGGTGGATGGTGAACAGGTGTGCTGGTGGAACAGACAATCAGGATGCCATGCACAGTTACACACACACAGATTACACAACAAAATGGAGGACAAACAAAGAAACACAGGGAAGCGAACCCAGCAAGGAAAAGAGCAACAGGCAGAGCAGTTGGAGCCACTGTGTGATTTTCCCACCGAGTCTCACTGATTCAACAAGTGTTAATTAGTTCATCATAAGCTGATGTTAAGTGACATGATGTTCATTTTCTTAATAAATACAATACAATAGACAATGGAGGGAATTTATTTTTGATTTTTTAGGTTTAGTTTTGAGATTGGGTGTTGTTTGTGTTTGTGTTTTGATGATGAGCAAACGTGATTGGTGAACTTTTTTGCTGTTGTCTGTTGTCTACTAGACGCAGGTGTGGGAGGAAACCGGAGCACCCGGAGAAAACCCAAATTTCTGTTACTTTACTCCGGCTCTTCTGCCTCAGCCAGCTTTTTCTTCCACCTCTTAGGCTTTCTCAAACCCAAAAAGTGTCTGAATCTCTTCCAGGCTGAGGTGTTGATTCTGTGAGGTGCATTGGAGATGTTGGTTTCTTCTGTTTGATGATCAGGGGTCTGGTTCTCCTCCTTGTCATCACCTGCAGGCTCTGGTTGATTTACCTCTGGCTCTAGGTTATGAGTCTCAGCCTCTAGTGACACAGAGTGCTGCTCGTGGCTACAAATGGTCCAAACACTGAGCTGAGCTTTCAGATCCTCTATCTCCTTTGTCAAAATTCTCTTCTGCTCAGCACAGTTTTCCTGCTCGAGACTCATCTCCTCAATATTTTTAAGGAGAGCATTGCTTTTAATCGTCAAGTCTTTAATGAGAAGCTCATCTTTCTCCTTCTGAGACTTAAACTCGCATTGGAGGTTATCGGCTTGCTCTCTGGCTGCGAGGAGATCAGCTTCGTATCTCTCAGTGGTTGCTTCGTGAGAAGCTGTGAGTGTCTTAATAGTTTCAGAGAGAGACTCTTTTTTTCTGTAGCTCATTGATCACCTTCACAGCCCTCTGGTTTGACTCCTGTTGAGTGAATTTTAACATCTCCAGTTGTTTTTGCAGTGTGTCATTCATCTCTATCTCAAAGTTTAGTTTGGTCTCCAGCTTTTCAAGGCTGATCATATGAGCTGCCTGCAACTCCTTGTTATGAAAGGATTGAACACTGAGCTGAGCTTTCAGATCCTCTATCACCTTCTGCAAACTACTCTTCTGCTCAGCAGAAGTTTGCTGCTCAAGACTCATCTCCTCAATATTTTTAAGGAGAGCATAGTATTATGTCATCAAGCTTTCAATCAGGACCTCTTCCTTGAAGACTGTTTCCTTTAGCTGCTGCTCAAACTCATGCCGAATGTTATCGGCTTGCTCTCTGGCTGCGAGATCAGCTTCATATCTCTCAATGATTGTTTTATGAGGCGCTATGAGCGTCTTGATATTTTCAACAAGAAACTCTCTTTCTTTCTGGAACTCACTGGTGACTTCCTGTTGAGAAGATTTTAGCATCTCCAATTGTTTTTGGAGTGTGCCATTCTTCTTTCTCTCAGCATTTAATTCAGACTCCAACTTTTCCAGTTTTATCACATGAGTGGACTGCAGCTCATCGTATTCGTTCTGAAGTTCATTTTTGATTTTCTGCTTGATGTCTTTCTTGCCCTGAGTGGGTATATCCGTAAGTTCTTGAGGCCTCTCCTGCTCATGCTGGCTGTTGTTTCCCTTTTTGGTAGCTGCTTGGTTGCACAATTTTTAATGCGCCAATTTGTTCTTCTTTTTCTCTGAATTTTGGGTCATTTCCCTCCTTAAATGGTAGTCTGACATTCTGACATGACAGTCATTGACAAAGATTTATCAGCAGGCTGCTCAGCTCATTATTTGGGTTACATGGTCCAACAATAATGCTGCTTCAATACTGCTATACTTCTCATACTCCTCATCTCTCTCATCACAAACTATTTTTTTTGTTAATATTTTTATTTTTCTGTTAATGCATTCTCATTGTTTTTTATGCTTTATTCTATAGCTGCAGTGTTGAATTGTCTTGTCTTTGTTCAGGAAGTTTCCTAATTGAATAAAAGCAGTATGATAAACACTAAGGGAATGTGCTTTAGTTCTTCCTTTCTTGTCTTATTTAGCACAGGTTACTAGATAATGCAACCCCACAGTTCAATGTGATTGTGCAGATGAATGTTGACAATGCAAACTATTGACCCATAGCAAAGCTATGGAGTCAATAGTTTGCAGTGCTTCGTTCTTCTACGTGTTTCTTCTTATTAGTGATGCAGTGCTTCGCATTGCAAACTATTGTTCTTCTACGTGTTTCTTCTTCTTTTTATTAATAGGGCTGTGCTTCGCATAGCCCACTATTGTTATTGCTTGCGCTCCTTTTTATTAGTGGGGCTGTGCTTCTCTGGACTGTGCGAAGCACATTCATTCTAATCGGAGAAGGTCAAAAAACACACAAACATTCAAACATCTACAGCTCTGGCATACTCTCACCTAGAGTCATCATTCCAGCTGTCAAATGGAGACAAACTACTTCTGTGTTGATGTGGCATTTAACTGTTTTGCTACGTTTTATACTTTTTGATCAGTCACAGATAATTTACCATGATCAATTTTGGAGAAATTTATACTTTACAATGAGTGTGTATGTGGTCGGAATGTTCGCGCTAGAGTGGGAGCCACAGCAGCTAGAGTGGAGAGATTTTGAAATAAATCGTCTAAATTTCTCACTAAAACTGTGCTCACGGCCACAAATTTCACTCAACACATATAATATTCTCCAAACTTGTAGTCACACTCGTCCTGATTCCCATAATGTGTCTACCTAAACGATAGGATTTACAGAATTTGAATGGGAAGCCTGAAAGTGACAAGCGCATACCCTAACCGCCTAAGTGCATTAAATCCTCCCCATTATAAATGAATGTGATTAGATGAAAAGTTTGATAAAGACATAAAGGACATGGATAAACAACAAAACAAGATGAAAAAGTAATTATTTGCGACGCCAGTTGCAAATAATTCATTTTTCACCTCATCCAATCATATCCCTCATATGATGATTGGTGAAATTGATTGGTGATTGGTGATGATTGGTGATTGGCGACTGGCATCGCCAATCATTTAATAATAATAATCATGGAATAATAATTGCCGACTAGCGTCGCCAATCATTTCACCAATCATCCTTACTTTCCTTCCTTTCTCAGTATAATGAAATGATTGGCGACGCCAATCAATCATTTCCTCCTTCCTTTTCTCATATGATGATTGGCGTCACCAATCATTTCACCAATCATCCTTCTTTTTCCTTCCTTTCTTCTTTCTTCCTTCCTTTCCTTCCTTTCCTTTTGTTAGCATAATGAAATGATTTGTGATGCTAGTTGCAAATCATTTCATTATGGTATGAGGAAAATCATTTCCCTCATATGATCATTTCCCTCATATGATGATTGGTAAAATGATTGGTGAAAAGTTTTCCTACCACAATGAAATGAACAAATAAGGATAAGATGAGGTGAAAAAGGAAACTGTAGCACCTTTGCATAGACTGCTATGGCGCACAGCCCCACCCTTGCGATTCTCCGCAGGGGAATTGTCTAGTTATTCAATATTGTTTCTAGTGTCTGACACAATTTTGACACTTCACTGTAGCAGCGAGATCCGTGTGTCTTTATTACCATTAACACTTTTAACCTCAACTATTTCTCTAAAAATGTGGCAAGTATTTTGAGTTTGTCAGTGATGACATGTAACCACACTGTCTCTGTGGTCTTGTTGATGAGATTAGAGAAATGCGGTGTATGTCCTGCTGAGTTATTTCCTGTTTGTCTTATTTTACTCTGCATCACCATCTTGTGGCTCACTTGGTGATGACTACACAGAGCAGCTGTCAAGATATCACACAAAACAATGGAAATAAAACATAAGAAAGAATGAACCAAAGAAAAATAGTGGAAATATTTAAAGAAAAACAGAGTTTGAAGAAAGACATCTTAAAGAAAAAAGTGTTTAAAGAAACATTTTAAGGGTATTATTTATTCTGTTATGACATGTTAATCACTAAAAGTGGAGTTCACATTTTATTTTTCCATTCAAGTCACTGTTTCTTTACCACCATTAAAACAAACATGTCCTGTTTATGTCTCTATATTAAATCTGAGCAAATACTTGACTGTTCACTGTAAGTGAACACAGATTGTTTTGCACTAAAAGTAAAGACAGCTTCTCAATAAAGTATAATAAAGGAGACGTGTTAAATAAAAATGGTCTGCTCTCTAATAAAAGTCTATTTCACTGAGTAAACTTTACTTTTATCTAGATGCCTTTACAAGCCTTTAAACAGATATGTTGCAGATGCACATAAAGCATAAGACATGAAACAGCGAGAATTTCAATAACAAATGAGATAACAATTAATTTTTTCCCCCCCGGCTATAAAGCTGGCACGTTTTTGTAAGAGGCTTCTTCCTCCTTCCTTACTTGTCAAATTGTCCAAAAATGTCCGTTTTGTGGAAAAACAAAAAACGGTGACATGACGGACAGCTCCGTTGACCAATCACAGGGCAGATTGACGCTAAGGGGGCGGAGCCACGGTCTCCGGCGGAGGCTGGGTGTCGCCTGACCGGATGATGACAGAAGTTTTCACTGTAATGTGGCCACTTTTTATTATGCAGCCACTCCGCTTTTGACCTCACCGAGGCTCCGGCCGCTGTCAGGACTCGTGACTTTTAGACCCATTGTGTGTTTGATGAAATAAACTCGCAGAGACTGAAACACACCGCGGCGCCTGAACTTTTGGTTCGCGACCCCTTTAGGATTTTATTTTACCAGAGAGAAGAGCAGGAGCAGAGCCCCCGCCGGGCTGACTGACCGAAAAACGCCAAGATGGGAAACCGGGGGATGGAAGACCTCATTCCCCTCATCAACAAGCTTCAGGACGCCTTCAGCTCCATCGGCCAGAGCTGTAACTTGGACCTGCCGCAAATAGCGGTCGTCGGCGGCCAAAGCGCAGGGAAGAGCTCCGTGTTGGAGAATTTCGTCGGGAGGTTGGATCGTTTATTTGTAACATTGAATTAATCTGAACCAGTGAATGTGAATTATTCATAGTTTGTGACTGTGTTTGTTCTTTTAATTCAAACTAAGCTTTTGCGTAAAACTCGCCAACTAAGCACTTGGTTACGCGCTCTGAGGGTCGGTGCCTCCCAGTTCCAAATGTTTTTTTTTTTTCTTCCCAATTTGGAGTTGAGCTATTCACCATTCACCATTACGCTTTTGACGCAGTAAACAGCTGTTGATTGAGACGACGAAAAATAAGCATGAATTGGTTTTCAAAGCGTTTAAACGAGACTTGAACCTAAATCCATTCCCCAAATCTTAAATTAACATTTTCTTTACTAACACTCATCTGTATGCGTAATGACGGAGCATTACGCATTATTTGCTCCCAGCCTGTCAAACATTTACGAAGGTTGTTTCTCTTTCTTGAGATTGCTTGAACTTTAGTGTTGTACATTTTTATGAGCCGTACATGACAACGGTCAGGTCAATGTTTTACTTTCAAGGGTGAGGGAGAGTCAGGTTGTGAGCACGTCTGATGAGGTCAGTGTCAGTAAAAAGAATTAATAACGGCAAGAATCTGAACTCCTACAGCTTTGAAACACTGCTAGGGTTTCTTTGTGAGGTTGATGAATGAGTACGAAGGAATTTGAATGAGCAGTTGTGGATCCTCGATGACGAATAACAGCAAACCATCGTTAATGTCACAAGCAAGAATCAGTATGTGCAGTTTATAAAACAATGGAATAAAAGAAGAAAGGAAGCCCCTCTTTGGCAGGGTTTGACAGGGTTTTGGGGCTTTTCTCACACAACATCACACAAAGCTGAGGAAAATAATCAGTAATAAGAGGAAGGAGAAGGGGAAGAAAACATGGCTGTTGGTGCAGCACAGGCCTGATTTACTGAAGATATCTGTAACGGCCGTGTGTATTTTTTATCTCACCACAAATGAGACCGCTTTACTCATCGACATGTCAGAATGATTTCATTTGTTGTCCAAGTGATAGGGAATGTCGATTAGGGGACCACGTCTCCTTTTTTTCCTGTTGCCTTTTGTCTCCGAGTCCCAAGCAGTGGCTGGGGGAGACAGTAGGGGCATTGATGTGTTTGTGCTGGGGTCATCAGTGATGTCACCAGCTGCACTGTCATGTGTATATGACACACTGGGTACCAGATAGGCACAGAGGGGTTTTCATGTTTGTTAATTAGCCTACTGACATACAGAGGTACACTGAGTCCTACACTGTTAGAATCCAGTTAGTTTTAGTTAGTTAATGGTGCCAAAAACAAACCCAAACACTTATTTCCTTTTCTGGTTAGTGTATTTTTTTTTTCAACTTAACTGTACAGACCAGTGGCTCCTAACCTTGGAGTTGCCACCTCTCTTGTGATTTTTTTTCTATAATCAATGGACAGATTAACCTCTTTAGGTCTCTGTAATCGTTTGAATGAAACAAACAGATGTTTAAAATACATTTATTGTCATTGCTGATAAATCTTTTGATAGTTCTGTTAAAGTGACTAGTTTTTAGAGATTTGTCTTTAAAATGAGTGACGTTCAGTTTACATGGATGCACATCAGCGTCAGCAGAGTTTAAAAGAATATCGGTAATGTGACTAATGTGCGAATGTAACAGTGTTTACTGAACAAGTGACTCCATGATTTCATTGATCAACTGTCCTGTTGGTAATGGTTGTATTCTTGATGTGGTTTCACAAGTGACAGGAAGAGATGAGGAAAGAGGATGGGAATCACAGTTGTGTAACATCCTGACTGCTCTGTCAGCAGTGGACAACAGGCACAGGCTGTGTGTGTGTGTGTGTGTGTGTGTGTGTGCGGTTGGCCTGCTTACCTTACGCTAAGATTACAACTCTGTCGTTGCTGCTGACCTGGCAAAGACACAGACAGACAGACAAACACAGGCATATTCTCATGGCTCGGAGAGATGCGTATTCAGTGACCTGGAAATGATCACAATTCTATTGAACAGGAGTTTCCACTCTCATGAACGTGTGTGTGTGATGACGAGGAAACAGAGGGAGACGTTTCTTTCTCTTTGCTCTATTTATAATGGATATGGCTGTAAGTTAATCTTTGCCTTGTATCAATAATTCACTGCCTCCAATAGAGGCTTGCATATGTAATTACTGAAACATTGAGTAAGTGAATAGCTTCACTGTTGTGGAATATGTAGATGTACATATTTAAGGCTTGCTTCCCTTTTTCTTTCTGTCTTATTTTCTTTTGCAAGTTAATTTCTATTTATTTGCAAGAATGCAGCAGGATGAATAAACGTCAAACTCTGATTGTAATTTAAAATTTAATTTGACACAGTGTTGTGACATGTTGGTCCATTTACCAGCCAGTGTCCTTTTCACTAAGTTGTTTATGTATTTGTTTGTGTGTGTGTTAAACTTGACTTCTCTCTCTCTCTCTCCCTCAGAGACTTTTTGCCCAGAGGATCTGGCATAGTCACCCGCCGTCCTCTCATTCTGCAGCTGGTCAACTGTAAAGCAGGCAAGTTACATGGATGTGTCAAACAGCGGCGAAAGAGGCATTTCAACTTAAAATAAATACAAATAAATTGAAAAAGGATAGACTTCTGATCTGTGCAAAAGCACATAACACAATATGAAAGTGAATGCTTTTGTCACAAGACGATCATTAGTACAACTCAGTGACCATGTTTGTGTACACACAAATGTACAGGATGTGAATAGGTGCAGACTATATATAAACATGAATAAGATAGCATGTTTATCTTTTCTTGTTTCCTGACTCAAGTCTCTCATTTTCATTCTATAGAGTACGCAGAGTTCCTGCACTGTAAGGGCCGCAAGTTTGTGGACTTTGATGAAGTCCGTCAGGAGATTGAAGCAGAGACCGACCGTCTCACTGGATCCAACAAGGGCATCTCCCCCATACCTATCAACCTCCGCGTCTACTCCCCTAATGGTAACGCACGCACGTACACACTGAAAGACAAACTGGCTGTATTGTAGCTCCACCTCTTCAACAACAACCCTAACTGAGTTTCTCCCTCTTCTTTATCAAATCAACATTATCTCTCAGTGTTGAATCTGACTCTAATTGACCTGCCGGGGATGACCAAAGTGGCCGTGGGAGACCAGCCTCAGGACATCGAGCACCAGATCCGAGACATGCTGATGCAGTTCATCACCAAGGAGAGTTGTCTGATCCTCGCTGTCACACCAGCCAACACTGACCTGGCCAACTCTGACGCCCTCAAAATATCCAAGGAGGTGGACCCTCAGGGTAAATGGGGAAGCATGTGTTTCTGTGTGTGTGACTTTGAAGAATTCAGTCATGGTTAGAACTGTGTTAATCTGTGTGTCTTTGACTATCTTTTTTTCTTTTCCTAAAAATAACCCTTTTTTACTCTAATTTGGCTCAAAGCTAATTACTCTTTTCCGTATCTTACAGCTATTAGCGCTTTTCCTCTTTCTATTAATCTATGCCTCAGTGCGGGCTTAGGCTCATCACAATAATTAACAGCTACATTATTAAAAGACTTCCTGGTAGCGAAGATGTATTGAATAAGATTAGCAGAGATATAATTAATAGTAATTATCTCTGCCTTGTGCCCTCTTTCATTCAATCCAGAGAATCTTAATAACCATTTTAAGGTTTATTGGTTTATTTTATGATAACTAGGTTTAGCAGTTTTGTGATTTTTTTTAACATATTGTAAACTTAATTGCTCACGTAGATCAACATATCAGTTTTTTACAACCAAATACATGCAAAATTCATGACATCCTGACAGTGTCAACTGTAGTTTGTGTTACTAACGATACTAATACTTATTAGCAAACGTTAGCATGTTAATATGGTAAAATAAAGTGGTGAACAAGATAGATTGTCAAGATGGTGAAAAACAAAATACCTGTTTAACTTTAGCATGTTTGCATGTTGGTGTTAGCATTTAGCTCAGGCCACTTTTTTGTAGGCACAATAGATTTAACTGGATTTAAAATGCCATTAAATTTCCTCCATAAATCCTAAAGTGTGAACTACCTGACACACTGTTGTTTAGGTCTGAGGACTATTGGTGTGATCACTAAACTAGACCTGATGGACGAGGGGACAGATGCACGAGATATTCTGGAAAACAAACTGCTGCCACTTCGCAGAGGTGAGACCACACACCCACACAATTGAAACTCCTATATTTTGAATCCACCAATCAAATTACTGCACCCATGCCACACAGCCAGGCTGCCACTCCAGGGTTACCGTTGAGATGGCACAGATGTAGGCCAGTTTTGTTTATTTGTTTTTTTTTTGACAAACCCACAGATCAAAACCCACTAACAGTCACTTTTGAGAAAATGCGCCAGATATAATTATCACACACCCACAGTCATGTTCCATCACACAAATATTTGCAGCCAGGCACTCAGGTATTTCATCAGACACACACATACAAAACACAACTGAAATTTAACAGTTGCAATGATCAAACTGATTCTCAGTGAACTCACTTCATTGTGTTTACATCCACATAAGTTAAACAACCTTGTAGACACAGATCCCTAGTTTTAAGGAGCAGAAAGCAACCATTAAACCAAAAAGCTTTATGTAATATTTGCTTTTGTTCCCCAATTGATGCTCCTCTAGGTCTTTACTGTAGCTGCTTTCACTTTATGTTTGGTTTGGTTTCTTTTTTTTTTACATTACACAATGTTTTTTTCTTAAGGTTACATCGGGGTGGTGAACCGCAGTCAAAAGGACATTGATGGGAAGAAAGACATCCGTGCTGCTTTGGCTGCTGAAAGGAAGTTCTTCCTGTCCCATCCTGCCTATAGACACATTGCAGAACGTATGGGGACACCGCATTTGCAGAAGACACTCAACCAGGTGAGACACACAGCTGATCAGTCACACATATGTGAATATGTCACTTAGATGCTCCTTATATGGAAAAGCTCACATGATATCACAGAGCTTATGAACATTTATAAAAGTAAAATTAAAGTAGTTGTTTTCTCTTTTTGTGTCTTTTCATTTGTGCATCAGTATGTTGATTTTCTCCACTGCACAAACTTTAAATGTATTTTACCTCCATTTCTTGGCAGCAACTTACCAATCACATCCGTGACACGTTGCCAGGGTTACGCAGCAAGCTTCAAAGCCAGCTGTTATCACTGGAGAAGGAGGTTGAGGAATACAAGAACTTCCGTCCTGACGACCCGGCGCGCAAGACCAAAGCCTTACTTCAGTCAGTGCATAAAAAGATTCAGGTGCTAGAAATACATTAATTCAACAAGTTAAGGTTTTTTCCCCTCATACCGATTGTAATCACCAGGATGGTGCAGCAGTTTGGTGTTGACTTTGAGAAGTGCATTGAAGGGTCTGGAGATCAGGTGGACACCTCCAACTTGTCAGGTGGAGCCAAGATTAACCGCATCTTTCATGAGCGCTTTCCCTTCGAGCTGGTGAAGGTGATTCCTATTCTTTTATTATTATTATTATCATCACTACATTGTTTTATATTGATACAAAAATATATAAAAATATGTTCAAAGTGGTTCAGACATTGGTTTGGACATTATTGCTGATGATATATTGAAGCTTTCATAAAACTGACACTAAGAAAACGAACACATCCACACACAGTTACACTTGTCTGGCTTTGTGTTTGTTTGTGTGTCGGTCTAATGCTCACCACTAATAATTTGCTTTCAGTTTGCATAGAGAGCAATAAAAATCTGTGGACTGTGTTTTAGATGGAGTTTGATGAGAAGGAGCTGAGGAAAGAGATCAGCTATGCCATCAAGAACATCCATGGAGTCAGGCAAGTTGAGACAACCAGAAGACAGAATTAACTTCTGTCTGCTGATGTGTCTATAAGCTTTTTCGTTTTTTGTCCTCTCGGCCTCATAAAGATCTGAAGTCTTTGTCCTCAAGTGTCCCTTTTTTCATGTCACTATTTAGTGTCTGTGTTTGTTTCCTTTTATCTGCGACCAGTCTCTACCTCCAGCAGTTTTTCTTCCACTACTCATCACCTGGTCCTCGTAGTGTCTTCCCTGTTTGTGTGCCTGTCTCACACTCTTCCTATGTGTTGTCTTACTGTCCCCCTTCTCTCCTGCTCCATGTCTCCATGTTTGTCTTGTCTGTATGTCCTTCAGGACAGGCCTGTTCACTCCAGACCTGGCGTTTGAGGCCATAGTGAAAAAGCAGATCATTAAGCTGAAAGAGCCCTGTCTGAAATGCATCGACCTGGTGATCCAGGAACTCATCAACACAGTCAGACAGTGCACTAATAAGGTATCGCTGCACGGCCTCCTGCCTGACTGCCACATACACGCCACAGAGATCGGCTGATGTCAGTCCTGCCAGAGGCCGCATTGGTGCCCCACAGTTAAATGAAGCCACGGTTTTAAGTTTTTTGGTCAAAGATTAAAAATGCAGTCAATGAATTCAAACACAGGGCTTCGTTTTTACAGCCCTGGTTTGAAGTTTGCTTATAACATGATCAGTAAATACAGTTTAATGTCCTGGCTTAACTGGGGTGGTGTCTCTGAGAGGCTGTGTGGTCAGAAGCAGAAAGGTTGTTACACATTCATGTACAGGTTCATAGCAAAACAAGCTGCAGGACTGAGCCAGACTGAGACTGTTATTATGATCTTAACACTAATCTAGTACAAACGAGTACAAACCCATTGATGTTCAGCAGCGTTAATGTTTCCCATCTTCACTGTCTTTGTTTAGTGTGTTAGCATTAGCATTTGCTAAGTAGCACCGATTACAGCTGAGAAAAGGTAAATAAAGTGTTGGACAGGGTCTTGCCCAGAAGGTGGCGAGAGAGAAGGGAAAAAAGGCCAAACAAGGTAATGGGATAATTTGAACATTTCACAACATTTGTTGTTCAGATGTTTCACTCCGGACCAAAGTGGTAAGACTGACTTGTTGCAGTCAAACTAGCATGGCTAAAAAGCTTTGAAGGTCTTAGCATAAATCCTCTAGGTTGCAGAAAGTACAGGGAACACGTCTGAGAGCCTGCAGCTTGTTTCTGTTCTGAACATAAAGAAGAACTAACCAGATACCTGTTTTTTTTTTCTTTTGTCTTATTTCACATCTTCATTCTTTCTTTTCCCTCTTGAAACTCTTTCTGTTTCCCCTCTCCTGCAAACTATCCCCAACTTGGGCTTTTTCCCTCACCTTGGCCCATGCTGCATCACCTCCTCCTTCAAATGACATTAAACATTCAATTCCCATGATGCCTCACTACAGGACAGGCCTGTTCACCCCTGACTTGGCATTTGAGGCCATAGTGAAAAAGCAGGTCATTAAGCTGAAAGACCCCTGTCTGAAATGCGTTGACCTCGTCGTCACCGAGCTTGTCGCCCTGATCAGGAAGTGCACAGAAAAGGTAAACAGGAACAGCGGAGAGATAGGTTTATTTTTAAATGATGAATAGAGACCGAGTTGGAAAGTGAGGAGTGTGAGAGGGAAAACAAATGATAGAAGGAAATCACAGATACGAAAAAAGAAACACATTTCAAATGAACTAACTTGTCTTTGTCTAGTGTTGTCGATCGTTACCCCTCTCCACTGCTTTAAAGCTTCACTCAACACCCACTGTAATCTGCCGTTCCCTCTTAAACAACAAATCTAGGAAACCTTCCCCATCCTGATTCTGGACCCTCACCAGCCCACTTACCCCATCGGCACCAAGATTTGTGATTTAACAAGCCCTCACCCTGTCTCACTTATCAAACCAGACCCCCACTCTCACACTAAAATGTTTGGCTAATTAGAAATGGCACAACTGTGGCAGTTTCTGTTGTGATACACCCTTTCCTGCACCACTTATACCAATAATGAAACACCAGCAGGTCCCCACCAGACCCCAACCAATCTTCACCTCTTTCTGGATTTTAACCTGATTTTTTTCCACCTAATTTCTCATTGATTTGCTGAGATCGCTAACAGCTTGAGATTATAACATGCTAATGCTGATTTTCACTCACTGTTTTCTCACACATCCGACACATGCAAATCCTATGAAAATATCCACAACTGATGCCGAATCTCAAGCTGATAGTGAGCTCATTAGTGCATGCATCCTCAGTCTTCATGTGTCGGGTGTCTTGCATAACATTTTTGTATACACCACATTTTTTACTGTCAGTAGTTGTGGGTGTGACTATATAAATGTGGATGGATTCATAGTGTGTTTACAGTGTTGTGTAAGCCTGCATAGAGTAGGTGTGTATCCTGTAATCATGGTGCCCGCAGCAGTGTTTGTTTGTGTGTGTGTGTGTGTGTTTACAGCTGGGATCGTACCCTCGACTGAGAGAAGAGACAGAGAGAATCGTCACCACCTACGTTAGAGAGCGAGACAGCAAGACCAAAGACCAGGTCTGAGAGTCGGAGAGAGATGGAACAAGAGATGCAGTCCATCTGTACATTTAAACAGTGTGACTTCTTTTGTATACACAACATATATATGCCGTGTTTTGCCCAACAGGTGCTGCTGTTGATTGACATAGAGCTCTCCTACATCAACACCAACCATGAGGATTTCATTGGATTCGCCAAGTAAGAAATAATTACAATACAGACACTGATTGATGAGTTTCATTAGTCTTAGCAGAGATAAAGGTTTCACTGTAAATGTTCTGTGTCCCATGCTCTTCAACAAAAATCAGTCAATACACAGACAAGTGGAATCACTGTTACTGTTCTCTGACTGATAGTGGACTGATGCAACTTGTCAATGCCTCCTGGTGGATACAGTTTATAATTACATTACTTAGGCTGCATGATGTGAAAACCATGGTTTCCATTCCTGGGATCCTACCAACACTTATTGCATTTTAAATGTATTCCTCCTATATGAGATTGAATTGAATGTGTTTATGATTGGACAACAAGTATAAGTTTGGCTTTAAAAGTAATGGAAATGGTAAATATATTCAATATCAACAGCCTTAGTTATATTGTACAGTCAAAAGGACATTGTATATTGTTATATTGTAAAAGTATATAAATGATAGAGTGTGGTTTTGTTTGTGGATATTTGTTAATTCTTGGATAAGGTTAATTTGTTTTTCTTTGTTTACATTCTTGATTCTCTCTCCCACAGTGCTCAGCAGAGGACTGCTGCTAACGCCACTAAGAAGAGAGTCATGCCCAATCAGGTAATTAAACAGACACTTCACACACGCCATCAAAACCCCTCACACTTCTGTAGCATCACAGCAGCTGCATTCTCCTTCATGTTATTCATTTGTTGTTGTTTCTGTCACTGTCTCAGCCCATCTCTGCTGTCATTGTTGCCCTTTGTTGCTTCACATTTACACACTCTTGTCTGTGCCCTTCTTGTCTTTTTTCTCTTTATTTCCCTTTCCTCTTTCTCCTCCTGTGTTCCTCCTTTTTTTTTTCTTTTTCTTTTATGGCGCAGGGAGAGATTCTTGTAAGTACCATACCCCATGCACCATTTGTCACTTCCTTTTTGGGTGGGTGGGGAATCAACTGTTTTTCAGACAATGTGGAATCATGGTACTCTCATGGTCGTTAATACAGGGAAGTGAAAGAGTTACACTTATGGATATACTATGACTATGACAAACAGATACTATGCTCCAAGTGGTTGCCATTTGTTCAAATGAAAGTCCCTCACCTTGGTTTCTTTTTTTCCCTTGATTTCTCTGTGATGATGTCACTCAGCAGTTTCTTTTCTAGGCCCTAAGAAAATTTTTGTTGTTGTTTGTGGTGGTTTTTACACAGAATAATAATTCACCATGTCTGATGTAAAATCAGAGCTGTCTAGATATTTAATACCTTTTACTCAGACATCCACTGGTGGTGTCTCTGCTCCTATAATTGTTCGTGGCAGTTATTAGTTAACTTTATTCAACTTTAAATGAACTTTCAGTCAATTTCTGGTGTGACTCACATCATTGTCATATTTGTAGAGTCTACGTTAGTCTCTTGAATACTTCCAGGCCTCTGCATCACCGTTTAATGTACCGAATGACTATTATATAATTGTAACAGGTTTATTCAGTTCATCACGTTTCTATGTGTGTAAGTGAGTTCAGTGTTGTGAATTTGAGATGAGAGAGCAAGTTACACCAGTGGCCGAGTGTTGGAGTTTCCCTATTGGCTGCTGCTCTTTCAAAATGAACTGGCATGAAAAGTTTCCATTACTGACGGTGGGGGCGTTTACAGGCAGTGATGCTAAACTTATGAATTAGTTTACTAGGTTAAATCTAGGTTTGGAAAGCCACATACCAGGTCAAAAATGCCTGTTTACCTAGAATGTGGCTTTCCAACTGTTTTCTTTGGGTTTGAACAGTTAGAACAAGTGTAAACAGTAGTGGTTTTAGATGAGGTCAGACATGTTGTTTTCCAATTAGTTTGTTTTAAATACTTTTCATTGTCCATGACGTTGCTTCTGAACTTCACCCTCATCCACAAGAAGAAGCGTCTAATGCAGCTCTTTGTCTTCTTTGTGCATGTCAGTATTATGTCTCATTGACAGCTTCAACTTCACTGAGAATACTCCTCTTGTTCAGACCCTCTCTTTTTTCCCCAAGATTGCACAGATGGACTCTAAGCCCTAGAACAAATTCAATGTCAAATCAAAATATTTAACCGGGATGATAAAATAGAGCTCCATTCATTCTTTACATGGTGACCTGAGGCCTCATACAAATGTGAAAGTAGCAGGATAAGATCTGACAGAAAAGAAACCGATAGAGTGATTTTGGAAACCCTGAATGTGAAAAGTTGCAGATAACTCAGTGAGTCATCAAAAAAGAATAAAACAGCAGCCTGACATGTGACTATTTCGTCAATACAACAGTCCCTACATCTGAATGCATCTAGAACCATAAACCCTTTAGACCCCTTTAGATACAATTGGCATTTTGTTTTAATATCATTGCTATTTTGTCCTATAGTACTAACATTTAATTAGAAATTCCCACTAACTAGTTAAGTTTGTGGCTCAGTCGCTCAGTAACAATGGTGCAGTTAAGTGGGTCTTTTTGACAGCTGTCACTCCAGAGGCAAACATCTGGCTTTAGAGCTGGTACCTCTGCTGTATTGTTCAGAAGCACCTGGACTGACCTTGTATCCCAAACCTCCAGATTGTCTCTGAAAAGGCTCGATTTCACCCTTCTGACTTCAGGGTCAAGATCATTACAACTTCTGTGTGTTTTGTGTAACGTAACAACTTGACATCTATTCCTCAACACCTCCACAGCCGGGGAATCCTTACTGAGACCAGTGAACCACAAGACTGACTCTACAACTCTATAATTCATTCATGGTTACACCACTGAGACTGGAGTGTTGCCTGTGTTAGCTTATTATCCCTGTGTTTCTTCTCCCTTTGTCTCTTTTGTCTGTCAGTCTGGCAAAGAAAGGGATGGAGAGAAGGTGACTTTTCACTTGAAACTGTCTTCATTTGTTCTTATTCTCTGTGTTTGAGTTGTATCTTCACTGATCTTAATGTGATTTTATTTATGATGAATATTATTGCACTTGCATGTCTGTCGTGCTATTTCTGATATTGCTTTGTGTATGTGTTTTTTGTTGGTTTTTTTGGGACATATACAGTATATAATTTGGTTATTTTGGTTACATGTTTTGGGTTTTCTGTGTGGTCGCCGTCGATCCACATGCCCCATCCAGTGGGTTGTTGGGTTGTGTGGTTTAGTCAACTGTTGAACTCTCATGTGCAGGTGATCCGCAGAGGTTGGCTCACCATCAACATCAGCATCATGAAGGGAGGATCCAAGGACTACTGGTTTGTCCTGACTGCTGAGTCTCTCTCTTGGTATAAAGATGAGGAGGTACAGCTTCTTACTCGTACATGTTGTAGCTTTTTAAGAAATCTCTTGAAGTTGCACTGTTGATCTGGTGTGTTCTACAAGTTCATCTTCTGTTATGTTTATCAGTCCATCGCTGTGTGCTTTAACAGGAGAAGGAGAAGAAGTATATGCTGCCTCTGGACAACCTTAAGCTGAGAGATGTGGAAAAAGGCTTCATGTCCAGTAAACATGTCTTTGCCATCTTCAACACTGAACAGAGGTATGTTATCCACCATCTCCTGAGTTTATGATGTTGATCTTGTTTCTTCTCTGGCTAAATAAGGTGCACATGTATCTTACAGAAACGTTTATAAAGACCTGCGTCAGATTGAGCTGGCATGTGACACTCAAGAGGATGTGGACAGCTGGAAGGCCTCTTTCCTCAGGGCTGGTGTTTACCCAGAGAAAGACCAGGTATTCAAAAAAAAAACTGCATTTATCATTGTATTATTACTAATGATTTGTGTTCATCAAGTGTTACACTGTTTATTAAATGTAGCCCAGTGATTCACACAATAAATGTTTGACAAGTCTTTGTAGAAAAGTATTTTTTTAGCAAAAATACTTTTTTTGTTGTTGTTTTGTTTTTTTTGTTTTTTTGTTAAAGCAAAAACCTTTTCTACAAAGATTGTGTGATTGTGTGCAACTATTCGTTCAGACCAACTATTCGTACCTGACCTTCTGGTTCAGGCAGCAGCCACCCTCCACTTACTAGAAACTTTACATCCAGCATTTACAAAAAAAAAAAGGCAAGTGTTTCCAAGGGTGTGTATTGTAACTTTTCCAATGACTGAAAGGTGGAAATATATATATTGAAGAAATATTCTGAAAAGTGTTCCTGAGTCCTAAGTCTCATTTTCTTTGTCTCCGTCTCTTGCAGCCTGATAATGAGGACGCAATGAATCCCAGCGACACCGTGTCCATGGACCCTCAGCTGGAACGACAAGTGGAAACCATCCGCAACCTCGTGGACTCGTACATCGGCATCGTCAACAAGTCCATCAGAGACCTGATGCCCAAGACCATAATGCACCTCATGATCAACAGTGTACGTTCTTTGCTTCATCTGGGTTTTTTTATTTGTTTGTTTTTTTTAATTATCAACTTTTGGGATTCTCAGATGTAGATGTTTTTTTTTTGGAAATCACCCTCCCTTTATTTTTTCTCTTCCATTTGCAGGCCAAGGACTTCATCCACTCTGAGTTGCTGGCGTACCTGTACTCAGCAGGAGACCAGGGCAGTTTGATGGAGGAGTCAGCAGAACAGGCTCAGAGGAGAGATGAGATGCTGAGGATGTACCACGCTCTGAAAGAGGCTCTGGTCATCATAGGTGACATCAGCACCACCACTGTTTCTACCCCAGTACCTCCACCAGTGGATGACACCTGGATAGCAAAGGAACCAAGGTAACAATCATTAAAGAAAAACAACAGGAATGCACAAAAACCTAAACAGGCAGATGAATGAGAAGGTTAAAAGGGAAAGAGAAAATATATTAACTTTTAGAAATTTTACTGAAAAATCAATGGATTCCTTGAGGAGAAAAAAACAACAGAAGAGAGAAAAAAAACAACATTTTAGCTGATACTTTCAACTGAAACACAAACTAATTTTGTTATTCAGTGCATCCAGCAGGGGTCATCTAGTCACTGTCTTACTATTTTCCAAGTATTTTCGCAACCTTGAACATAGATCAATAGATGGATGGATAGATATTTGTTTCATTCAGCTCAGCTTTTTTTTCGAGTTGGAGTTTTCATCAAGTTATTTTTTGGTCTAAAACGACAAACTTTTTAGTACATTGCATAATCCATGATTTGAATTATAGATTTCATTATCTGAACTTCAATAGATAATACATCTTTCAAAAGTAACTCTTCTCAAAAGAATTCTGTCCTTGTTTCCTTAGTCCTCCTCCAGGATCTCGTACCCCTTCAGTCACGGCGCCTCCTCCCAGTCGACCCCCGGCAGTAAGGGGTCCCACCCCAGGTCCTCCGTTGCCCCTCAACCCCTCTCCAGCGTTTGGAGCACCACCGGTGCCTTCTCGTCCAGGACCTCCACCGGGTCAGACGGCTTACGCCACCGATCCCGTGCCCCTCATCCCATCAAGGCCGGCCCGTGTGCCTCCGGGGCTGCCTCCAGGGATTCCCAGGTAAAAACCCTGCATGTACTTACATACACACACCATCTTATTCTATCTGTGGCTTTGGTTTTTCTGGTCAAGGATTGTTCTGTACATTTTGGCCTTTGGTGCATGACTATTTCATGATATATTGCCTTGCATGGTTCATACCTCCCTCCCTCTCTCCTCTCTGTCTCACCTGTCTTCCTGCAGCAGAAGACCCCCGGCTGCTCCCAACCGACCCACTGTCATACGTCCTTCAGAGCCCTCCCTGCTTGACTAGAAAAACACACACACACACACACACACACACACACACACACACACACATGCTCAGACATATTTCTTCTTGTTTACACTTTTATATTTCTCTTGAGCAGAGATAGCCATTATAATTTTTTCCTTGTATATTCCCGTAACTTTAGACTTTGTCCTACTTTAATTGGTAATCTGATGCTGTTCCAGTCTCCAGTTTAGAAACATTATATATGTCAATTTGACTTTTCACATAGATTTTTTTTTTTTTAACAAAGTAAATGATGAAGTCTTTCCAGCTTGAGTGTTATGAAAAGGGATACATTTGATGATTTTATTGACTTATGATGGTTATGAACCGAGTTAAGTCTTCTTGAATTTTTTTTTGGTTTCATTTGAAATGAAATCTGTCTTACAACAATATATGATTTGATTTTTATATAATGAAAAGAAACACTTTTTAGAAGTCTTTTTTTTTTTTTTGTGAATCGTATACTTGCTAATGTTTTGTGTGTCAGTCATCTTACACACTAAGCACCTCATTAAGTAAGCAGCACTTTTTGATCAAGTCCCTTTTCCTTTTAGTTGTTGGTCATGACAGTGAAAAGCCACCAGCCTTTAAATGAGCTTATTAAAATCAGACTGATGGAATTAGTATGCTTTGATATTTTAACTACTTTATTATTTCACAAGTTTTTTTTATGTTTGTTTGTTCTGTTTTTAGGCTTTAGTTTTTCTCCATTGTGTCACAGTCACCGTTGTGTCAGTTAGGAGACAGAGGAGGAAGAAGGTTGGAGGAAGGTGCTGCAGAGGTGGTGGTGTCTTCTGGTGTATTACTGATAATTATAGAGTAGTTGAGGTAAAGGGTTGAATGACGTTAGTCTGTCAAACATCCTCTGACGTGCAACTCCCACAGCTTATTGACAAAATTATCGTCTTTAAAAAGCCATAGTGGAAAAACAAAAAACAGCTTCTGTTTCAGAAGGTGTATAAAATGATGGACTGAATAAAAGAATAAATAAATAAATAAATAAATACATACATAAAGAAGGTGTGCTGGCTGGTGCTTCTTCTCGTTCATCTGATCTCACATTCTTTGCTTTGTTCCCTTCCCTAAGCCTTTCTCTGATATTTATCTCATTTCTCGTATCTTGTGTCACACAGTGTACTGTGTCTGTGTTCAGATAGTAAACAGATAATCACAGTTTCCAGACACTGTTACGGTCAGTCAGTAGTTTAGATCAAGACCGTCTGATTTGCATGAAGATCAAATACACAGAAACGTGAACGTGAACGTCCTGGCTCCTCTGTGCGCAGTCTGCCATGACTCTCTGTCCTCTCTGCATGATGGATCTGTGGGTCGCCATGGTAACCGTGGTTACTAGTGGCAACACATGGTAAAGATAGTGTTACACATCGCACTGCTCGTAGAGCTGCAATGGAATGAATGAAGGTATGAAATCCCTCAGTGTTTGTGTGTTGTGTGTTACCGACCTTCTCTCTTTCTCTCAGGATAAGAAACCGATTATAAATCTTGAAAAAGTAGTTTTGATTTTTCTCGGTCTCATCACACAGGCGACCTCCACATCTCCCTTCTCGTCCCAACCAATGGTGAAGGAAGCAGGTGTCGCCCGGTCTAACCTGGATTCACGGTGGCTCAGTCAGCTGGAGCTGGAGGAGTCTATGACATTAAAGGTTCAGGTGCAACAACAACGTGCAATTTTTAGTTAGAAATTTAAGGAAGGGAAAAAAATGCAGAAACAGCGGTTGTATTACGACGACATTTGTGTCTAGAAATCACTGTCCTCAACGCAAAAGTGATTTTCTTGCATGTAATTGAAATAATAGTTTTTTTTTTTTTTTTTTTTTTTGTGTACATACAAGTTGCCTGAATTTCTAGTATTTAATTTTCCCCTTTGTCTATAAATACTTTGCTTCATCATTTTAGTTCCTCTGACTATAAACCCTGAGGAAACTAAGTTAGTATTTGGTCATGCTCTTTCTCAACAATAAAGTCATTTACACAACAGCTGCTTCTCTTTTTTTTATATTAAATATGATGAAATACACATTTTAATGAACTAAGAACAAAAATGCTGAATCAGATGTGACAGAATAGCAGCAAATACAGATAATTAATGCTGATTCTTAAAGCATCTCATCAAATTCTAAGAGTTAGAGCTGATTTTGTAAATGTTTTTTTGATAATGTCAGACATTCAGCATTACCCGCAAAAATAAAAGTGGACCTATTATGTGCTGCTGTTGAAAATACTATGTTGTCATTTAAAATATATATATATATATATATATATATATATATATATACAAATATAAGTCCCAGTTTGACTTCTTTCAGTTCAATACCGCTGCGTGATGTGACAAGCTGTAACTCAATAATGAAACATGTCAGTGTTACTCTCGTCGCCTACATGCAAAAGAAGCAAACATTTACTTTTCAAGTGCACAGAGACCTTATGGGTGTACATCTCTCACAACCAGTTCAGCTGTTACAGTTTACTGGTGCTGAAATTCTTGAATCACAGCCAAGTCTAAGTGAACATTTTGTGAGGCGAACAAATTTGAAGAAATAACCTTGAGGCATTCTTGAGATAACATATTCATTGAATCTGATCTCTAAGCCTTTAAAATCTAACACAGAATCCAAGTGTAGGTTTGTGTCAAATTTGAATGGATTCCTTCAACGTGTTCCTCACATATAATGTTCATATGATTATTCACAAGATTATTATTATTATTACAGATCTTAATGTTAATTTGTCAGACTTGTCAGTTTTAATTCTAAAAAGAAAACTCACATAACACTACAAATATTTACTGTGTAAAAAATTCATTTATTAATGTCAGTCACACCCATGAAAAACCTGATTATCTTAATTATCTTATAGCATACGTAATGAAAGTCTGCTCATCGTAAAAAATAAAAAAAAATAAAAGTCACACTATGGCTGAGTACAAACAAAATGCCACATTCTGTTGACACAATAAACGTACACTGTAATAAAACCAAGTTGGATCATCCAGAAACATACAAACACACAACAAACAAGCGTGTATGTTCACACTGAATTACTGAGGCTTACACGTATGTGCCACACGTGTCCGGAGCAGAACTGACACACGTGTCGGCAATCACATTGGATGTCATCCCTGCTCCTTATTCTTTTACCTTACATTCTTACTGCCAACGTACACAGACATGTACTGACACATAAAAGAAATCAGTAACATCTCAAAAAAAAAAAAAAAAACTAACAGTCTTGGAACCATCAAAAAAAAAAAAAATAACTTGAGGATTTCACACCATCAGGAAGAACAAATACACCACTATTGCACTTTGTTATCCCTTGTAATCTGGTAAACTAAGCTTCATGTGGATTCATTTGTGTTGTATAATCAACCTTTTAAACTCATAAGTTAAGAAAATTTCACCTTTGGCAGAAAAATAAAATAACACTCAATAACATTGGGGCAGCAGCTACACAACAGTTTTTTGTTTTGATTTGTTGATATAGGCTGTGTCTTTCAAAATGTATTTTCATATGTTTTTTTTTATATTAAGATTTGAAATTGAAGGCACTAAATCAAAAGACCAACTTCAGCTCATTTTCCTGCAACTTCTCTTTTCCTGGTTACCCTTCATGATCCACACCAATCATATTTAATTATTCCTCACAAACCAATTGAAGACAAGGTTTTAGAAAAAAAAAAGATCCACTCAAGTTGATGGTGAATGCTGGTGTTTGTGTAAACAAAATTAAATGCAATGCAGCACAATCTGAACAGGAAACCAAGAACATCTTGTGTTGGGATCATTTTCCTTCCCAGTCTTTCTTGTAATGCAGCACAATGGTTTCTTTATGTGCAGACCCTCCGCTTATCGTCAAACAGTTTACGGACGGTGTAGACCTGGAGAGGTAAACAGACAGCAGGATGTTGCTTGGCGTTGTGATTCACTTTAAAGATCTAATTCCCCCAAACTTTCCCTGTGTTTACCTGAGTGAGGGCCACACCCAGCATCACCAACACACTGGCGCAGGACCAGAACGACACCTTCCAGAGGTTATCCTCCAGAAGGTATCGGTCACGTGCCTCAAAGGCACGTAACACCATCTGCATCTGCTGGCTGCGCTCCAAGCGTCTGTGCAGAGAGTCCATGGACTCCTGAGGAAAAGTGTGAAGAAAGTTTTACAGATTTTAAGAAAGTGTAAGAGACAAGAGTAAAATAAAATGACTTGGTATGGACACAATGACCTGAAAATAAACAGATGTAACTGGTAACATCCTCTAGTGAGAAACTAACACTGGCTGTTTAAACAGTGGTTTTCGGATTTTGCATCATATATTAATGTAAACCATGATACCGGATACCATTACTTTGGTTTCAATTTACATGTCTGACCCTGCAATGCAACTATTGTGTCTGGTTTGGAGTGAACACATTGTACTTATCACATTTAAAGGTTAAGACTGACGTGTTTTGGTATTTTCCACTTGATCAGCAAATCCCATGAAGAGACTAAAACCAACTTGCTTGAGTTTCATTACTTTTCCCACTTCCTCTACTAGTTTGTTAAGTAAGAGTGTGCATGTGTGTGCGTGTGTGTGCATGCGCGTGCATGTGTGTGCATGCGCGTGCGTATCACCCTCTCTTGTATGGATTATGATCACAATGGTTAAAAAATATATATCTGTAATGTTTTTCTTGCTTAAAAATCATAATACATTTTATCATATTTAATGCATTTGACTAAAACAGTCCCTCACTCTCACTTTGTCCCTGCAGGGTTTTCCCTATAACCTCAACTGTGAATTCCTTCATTCAAATACAAACAAATATATGTTCTTACAGATGTATTAATAATTCTTACTCTTGGCAAATATATGTACCGAATTAAAAATCGTCATATCTCTTCATAATTAAAACGCTACTACATATATAATATACTTGTATCCTGACTCATTATACCTTGTGTAGCCTTATGCAATTCTAATATGGTACAATGTTGCCTCAGGGAAAAATGCATATTTTTTTATTATTTCTTGTAATCCTCTGAGATTTGTATAATTATATCTTATATGTACTGGATATCCAGACTTTAGAGTGTCCAATGTAAAGGATGTCTCAGTTTCTTTAAACAAGGTTAAACAATATATGCTGCCTAAAGGCAACACACCGATACTACTACTACTAAAAATAATAATAATAATAACAACAGTAACCAAACAGAGGGGTGTATTCAGAAGGGACTATTTTCAGCTCTGGATTATTGAACAATTTGTGATCTAGTGAATATTAACTTTAAATGAACTACATATTAAGTTAAAGTATATCCATTACATTTATACATCATTATAACAGCCAACAAAACAGCATGGCTCACTGAAGTGTATTTAACAGATTTCAGACAAGAATCAACGTCTGTGGCTGAGGGAAATCACTTATTCGTACAGCCAAGGGCAGTTATAGTAGGTTCAGTTTCTTTTGGGTTTTGGTCTTTTCATGCAAACTGTTGACAAAAAGAAAATGGATGGATGATAATACGAGCATTAACTTCTGAATGGACAAATTTAATGGCAAACAGAAAAACAATCATCTTTCTGATTTTTTTAAAGCTACACTTGGTTCAGACATTATCCTGCTTATTGTGAAAAAATACAACTTCGGTCCACTCAAGTTGAATTAAAACGTGACAAATCTGTCCTTGTTTGCAGCAACAGTTACAGTTACCCCCCCTCTTCTTGGCCAAATGTATGGATCTCGTTTGAGTTTGTCTTTGACAACTACAGGAGTTTGTAGTGAGCTAGGTTTCCTTTTTTGGTTGTTTAGAAAAAAGTTCTTAACAAACAAATACGGTTCTCACCCTGATGTCTTCCAGTTTGTACTCCAGCAGGCTTCCATCAGGCTCCTCTAAACCCTGCCACTCATCATCTCCAGTCACATCCCCTCCCTGACCCTCGATGATGATCTCAAAGAACACCATCTTCTCTGAGAAGCGACTGAAGCTGTTGTCAAAGCAGATTTGATAATCTCCCTCTACTGTAGGTTCCACCCTGAGATAACAAGAAATAAAGTCATACAACAGCAGATCCAACACAGCAGAAATACAACATATGATCTTATGATCTTGTTCTGAGGTAAATGTGAAGGAGAACTAACACGTGGACTCCATCAGAGCGTCGAGACTCGAAGACAAGTCGGATGTCTTCTGGGGAGATGATGGTGAAGTCAACATCCATCCCAGCACCTGCTATTACCTGGATAAACAGTCACAAATACACATATGCACACACTGAGCAGCTGGCTCACGAAGATCAAACTCTAATATTTTGTTTGTTGCGGTAGAGACTGAGGTAAGTTCTAAACCACCACATCAAAATAAACTAAACAGTTTCTAGAGAAATTATGTAGTAGCAGCAGAGAGAGATTAAAAGCATGATGTTGTCTTTCAGACACTCCCATTACACAAATACATGCTGATAACATTCTAATACTGCTAAAACTTTACATACTGAGACCTGTTCCTGAACAAAGAAACCACTTGTGTCAACGTATCATTTACTATGACTTTACTGTGTCACTCTACTGTGTACTGCACAGTGACTTTACTGTGATGTAGATATAATTTTAAACATTTAAACAATGTCATTTTGCATTTCTTTCCCCTATTCCTGCTCATCTCCTATACGCCTTTGTAACAATAGTATTTACAAAAGTATCGAGTCCCGTTGACGTGACACTTAAACTGAGTCCACATGTGGCAAGTCCAAAAACTCTGCTCAGATCTGTGATGATATTAAGGCGAAGATTTGGCTAATTGATCATGGTATGAAGTCATTTTAAGCTTATATATTAAATGTAATTTCCTTCCTGTTCCTCCAACACAGACAGACAAGGATCAGGATCAGGATGTCACCTCAGGGTCTTAAACTTGCTTGATAACCAGAGGCTACCAGGATCTGAAACATAGTAATCATTTACAGAGTGACTCATTCCAACTTACTATGAGTATGTGGTTTATTAACTCATTTCCTGATTTACAGTCATTGATCTTCCTTAGCTCTTGTTTTATTGCAGTCTTGCACAAAAGGTGCGAGCTAAATAACGTTTAATTGTTGGTGCATGTGGTTTATTTATTTTTGGTTGATAAATGTAATATAAATGTATGTGAGCTGCCACTAGAGCTGCAGTACAACTGTCAAAACATTTGCAGAAAAGTCCACGCACTCGCGCGCGCACACACACACGCACACACACACACACACACACACACACACACACACACACACACACAAGCACACACACACACACACACACACACACACACACACACACACACACACACACACACACACACACACACACACACACACACACACACACACACACACACACACACACACACACACACACACACACACACACACACACACACACACACACACACAGAGAGACAGTTACCTGATACTCGACTTCCATCGTGCCATTTTTTAACGCTGTCTGAAAGAAACACTCCGACCTTCCGGCTGGCAGCATAAACGTAAATTCGCTGTCTAAATTCTGTCCGAAAGGACGCACTGACCCTAAACACCAACCGAAAATGACTGCGAGGACGAGCAGCCGTCCCCCGCTGCGCTCTTTCCTCCGGAGAAAGTCCATAGTTATTTAAAAATATCCTCAAACACAGCGTTATCTAAGTTCAGCCATCTCCTTTGCATCCCTCTTCCGCAGCAGAACTTTGCGGCTTTGTGATTGGATGGAAACCCGCGAACGAGTGCAGCGCGGCCGACCAATCAGAGGACGAAGAGTAGCAGTTCTCCTCCAATCAGTGCAGGGCTGTAGAGGTTTCACCCAGAACCATCGTAACCGTTACTATAGCTACTGTGCGGGTGCATGTTCAGAATGCAGCGTTCTAAGCAACTAAATAGAATACAGCCATTGTTACTTTTATCATTTACATCACTGATTTCTATATTTCTCTATGCTTCTTATACACTGATACAACAGAAGCTATGATCTTAATATTGTGTAATATTAGTTTACTGCAACAGCTCTGATATCTCCCAAACTCTTATCATGATATAATATGTCACAAAGTAAAACAAAACAAAATAAAATACATATTTTGACATACCAGAGGGAAAGTATGGAAAATGAGAATAAAGAGCACCATAGAGGTTTATAATTGGATGGTAAAAACAGGAAATTGGTCATTTGATAAAAAGTGAAAGGGAGAAATAAGGGGGAATACAGAGGGAACCATTAAATGAGGAAATGCAGAATTTCCAAAAAACCTTTTTTTTAAAAAAAAAATGTATATATATATTTTTCTTTAGTAAGACTTTTTTTGCGCTGGCCTTATAAATAACTGTGCATTATATGTATTATATGTATGTACTCATACTGCAACTGTTGACTTCCTTCTGTATTCCCTACTACCAGTGTGTGTGTGTGTGTGTGTGTGTGTGTGGGTAGCAAGCAAGACAGTGTATATCACTCAGTTTCATCATATGGAGTTTCTCGTGACAAATTGTTGCCTCCTACAACAAATGATAAAAAAAAAAAAAAAGTTTTATGGAGAATCATGAAGAATGAGTCACCTCATTCTGTATTCTTTACTCGACCTTAATTACATTCGACACAACCTTTAAACACCAGAGAGAAAAAGTAAGTAAGTAAGAGAAAAAGTAGTAATAGAAGAGGAAGGTGAAAAGGAAAAGTGGAAAAAATATCTGTATACCGCCATAAATTCCCTGCATGTCTGTTCTTCTACTCCACCTTAGAGTGATGTTTCAAGGATGACGAAGCAAGCAGAAAAAAAAAAAAAAAAAAAAACAAAACGCAATGTTCTTCAAAACAGAAAACAAGTATTGATAAATCACTCATGATGACAAAAAAGGAAGAAGACTTCAATATGCAGTGTTGCAACTCTTGAATAAAGCAGTGACAGCAAGCATGAGAGGAAAACCACAAGGCCTTAAACTTGGAGATTTAGACTTTTTCAGTGTCTCTGGTCTTCTGCAACACATCACTCACTGTCAATCAGTGCAGGTTGCTTAGCTGTTTGAAACATAAAAGCAAGGCTTGACACAACTGTATATGTGAAAAACCAGTGACTTCACTGTCCAATGAGTGGTTTTTAAATGTCACACCAAGTGCTTGATTCACTGTACAAAAAGTGCAAATAAGATGCAGCGTGGGAGATATTGCAAATTTGCGGCCACAGCAGTGTATATCACAAAAGCTGTGACTTTAAAACATCGACCTCCACCTCAGCCTCTTCAACCACCTCTGCTTTTCACAGAAACTGTAATGTCACCCTGCGTGGCACAGACTGGTTGAAAATAAACCGAATGTATAGTTCCGAAAGAAAAAGCCACATATAGAAAGTGACGAAAAAAAAGTTTCAACAAAGCAAACGTATGACATGCAAAAGTGAGAAATCGAACAGAGAGAAAAGGAAGTGTCAGCTGAGTGATGTTAACTATATTCAGTAGTGGTAGGGAGTGTCTAAAGCACATACACACTCACACTCACATGCACAGTACTCACTCTCTGTCTGCCTCTTCCCCATGTCATCTTCATTTCCTCCTAGAACAGCAATATTAGTGATAGTTCACAGCAGGCAAGCGAACATAAGAGGTGAGAGGAGATACTAAAACTGGTGTTTGGTGCAGACGTAGGATCTTGTTCTGTCTCACAAGGTAAGACATCTGGTGAAGCTAAAACATATGGTGATGTTTCAGAGAATAAGATGAAGGTGTTTTTTCTGTCTTTTTTTTTTTTTTTTAATTGTTTAATTTTTTTTTTTTTTTTTTTGCCATTATCTCCTAAAGCGGCTACAGAGAAGTGTATGAAGACGAGCCTGTACTACTGGAGAGTTTAACTGAGGGGCATCTGTTGCAAATTGAGTCTTAGGTAACGTCCCTTAAACATGCTTGTATAACGCATAAAAATAGTTTCTTTCTGTCTCATTCACAGTACTTTTCATATCTGTCTGTACACAAGCGCTTACTGCACTTAAAGTATGTAGAAATCATTTGGTTTCTCAGAAGCAGGTTGCAGCTGTTTCTTTCTGTGTGCAGAGGTTTGTCAGTGTGTGTCATGTCAGTCTCTGCTTCTGTTTCAGACCCTTATTTCTTGTTTTTTTGTGTCTCTGCAGTGACTTTTTTTTTTTTTTTTCTTTTTTTTTTTTTTTTTAAATGTTTCCTGTTTCTTCAACTCAAAACTTATCTCTTTCAGTATCCCTCTCCTCGCCACATTGGGCCCTTTGTTCTTGGTGAAGTGTGATGGCAGAGGTTGGTGCAGGCACCTGCCCCCAAGTGTTTGTGGTTGACTCAAACTTAATCTCAATCCCCGATGAGAAGAAACCAAGATGGGCGAAAGTAAGCCAAAGCTTTCTCCTCCCACTGGTAGGACTCACCATGCTGGGACTTGTCATACAGGGTTTTTTCATCTACAGCCTGTACAAAAAAACTGAGGTAAGAATTATATCTGCAAGCGATCATGTGTCTAGTTGAGTGAGTGAAAAACGGTGCTGTTAAGGTTTGGAAATTCCTTTTTTTTCTAGAATTTCCCCATTTCATTCTACGTCATGACAATCCCGCTAGTGGACAGCTAAATATATTTGACCACAGCTCATCATCTGCTCTTTAAGTTACAAGTTGATAATGACAAATGTACTCTGAGCTATTGGAGCTTCACTTCCCCTTTCTTTTCTCTCAAGTACAAACCCCAAACTTCACTTTTCTTAGAGTTTAGAGAGTTTATTGGATTATACTCATTAACTCCTTCCTCAACTCAAGTAACAGACAGCTGAAGGAGGAAACTGCTACATAAGACAAAATTAGAATAATTATTTGTTATTTACTTGCATTGATTGACCAAAGCAAAATGTGATTGTATCTACAGTTAATGTGTGAGCGACTTGACACTTTTACATCTGTATATGTACATTTCTGTTCATGTTCTGGAAGCAGCTGTAAGCTGATCTTATATGCTTTTGAACTTCTGACATCTTGATGGCATACGTGCTCAGATTTTGTTCCTTACCGCTGCGTTCATCACTCTCACTGATTCCCTCTCTGTCTTGTTGCAGCACACAAACCCGAGTGGCTCGTATTTTCCCCTAAAAAACATGTCAAATCCCACTGAGCAGCAGGTAAGCCAGAGTTTATACAAAAGCCTGATATCTATTGCATTTTCCAAGTTTTAAACTTTTAATTTTCTGTTTCAGGGAGACACCATGAAACAACTGGGATCTGAAGGTATTGAATTACTCTCTTTTATCATCATTTATTTATTCAGATTTTTTCATCTCTAAAATGTTGTAACAAAGATAACAGAAAACAAAACAAAAAATCTTAGCGTAAACTGTAAAAAGTCAAATTTGAATGTTTTGTTTTTTCCTGTTGGTTGATTGATTGTGTGAACAGAGTCCAACGATATTTTTTCCAACCGACAACAACAGCAAATGCCTTTTGCTCATCTGATAGGTCAGATCCCTCTCAACACTCAATTATTACATTATATTAATATTATTGTTTATGTATATGACATAAATGGTTGAATTGAACTCAATTTTTTTTTTTTTTTTCAAATTTATCTCAGGTTCCAGTAATCCTACAGGGGAGGAAAATGTAGTGCAATGGTTACATGACAATGGTGACGCCATAACCAGAGGCATGGGCTATGACAAAGGCAGATTGCTAATTGAAAAGGAAGGCTACTACTACATCTACACCAAAGTACAAGTGAATGCTTCCCAAGAATGTTTGCTCATCCAGCACAAGGTCATAAGGGACCCCATCGCTTATGGCCATAACGTGGAACTTATGAGATCAAAAAGGTAAGTTGGTGTACGACTCCCTTCCTTCCTTCCTCTGTTGTTACACCTGTGCTTTCTACAGTGTTGCAGGTTTGCATCTGCACCTCTGTGTTCTTAAAGGATGAGTTGAAACCAGCTCCGTCGTTATTCTGAAGCAACCTGTTATGTGATATCTCTGTAGCTTCCGCTGCCGGACCACAAGAGGTGTGAGGTCTTCAGGTGGGGAAGATCTGTGGAACAGTTACCTGGGCGGCATCTTTCACCTGCAGAAAGGAGATAAAATCTTTGTCAAACTGGAGAATCAGAAGATTCGTGAAGGACAGACAACAGACAACTTCATGGGAGCCTTCATGATATCTACTTAGAAACGTACAGATTTTATGTCTGTGTATGTTAATGTACACCCTATGTTGTAAATAATTCTGTGTATATATATATATATATATATATATATATATATATATATATATATATGCACACACAGTATAATATAATATAAGTATATATATATAAGTATAAATGTATAATATAAGTATAATATATACAGTAATTGGTAAATGTATTTGAATCCCTTATGAAAGAGCAACAAATGGTTGTGATATCATAAAAAGTATCTGATATTCGGATTATAAAAACTTTGATCATTTGTAACATGTTTTATTTTGTGAATAAATTACTGTTTCTTATCACAAATGTGAGGTGATGTTTGTTCCTGATAAAATCATACTTTGCACTAATACTTTACAAATACTTTTTTTGTAAATTTGATAGTGACAAAATGAGAAATATCATACAGATTTACTTGTTGCTCCCAAACTTTTCTGTGCTAAACACATAAACTGCTGTTTGGAACAAGTGCACCTAAAATACAGTGAGATGAAACCACAGATACACAACTCTTGTAACACAGTATTACAGATCTATAGATAGACTGCACATACAAAATCCTGCAAGGCAGCTTGTGTGTGTGTGTGTGTGTGTGTGAAGAGCAGGATGTGGTTGAATAAGGATGCACTGAGAAGAGGAGGGGGAAGGAGGGGGGTAACTGAAGTCGTTATAGCTGATTCAGCTCTTCTCACATCGTACAGGGGAAAGTTTTCACAGACACTGCAGCTGTGTCAAATGGAGAGAAAAAAAGACATGTAGCGATACAGTGGTGTTCGGTACAGGAGAGTTTGGCAGCCAATGAAGGATTTTGTGTGGGATTTGTGGCTGAAAAAGAAACAGAGAATGGAAAGCGTGATAAACATCTAACTTTGTTGAGAAACCACTGGAAGTTGTGTAGACAGGTAGACATGCAGGTAATTAAAATTAAAAGCCTCATCAAGTAGGGTGGAAAGACTGACCTCAACTACCGCTGACATATTTGGGTCATTTCCTGCTCTGAGAGGCAGATAAACATCTGCCACAGATACAAGACAAAACAAGTGTTGCATCTGGAGGATGAACACTTTGTACAGAGAAAAAACACCTGATGATATTACTGGGTGTTCTCTGCAGTGTTGAAAAGTATCCAGTTTTCTCGATGCACTTCTCTACATTAACCAATCCATGGATTACATGCATCAGTACTAACACACAATATAGTTATGATTTAAATGATTTACATGGTGCCCTGTGCAGTTTTTTCCTGTAGAAATACTCTGGATGTGCTTAGTGCCCACATTACATCCGTGTTCTCCTTTGCTGATGCTGTGCTGCTTTTCTAGACATGTTACCACCACTTGTAGATCAGCTGTGAAGAGCAACAACTTATTTCAACATTTAAAACAACTGGTGCCTGTTTAAACATCCAGCAATTAAAGAGCAACATAGTCATTGTGCTGTTGTCTCTGTTATTGGTTGAAAGCAGGTACCTGATGTGCCTGAAAAGGCCATGAGAGCTGTGACTGAACAAGCAATGAGCTCACTGTTCTGCAACGAGCCTACAATTTGTGAGGCCACAAATCTGCAAACTGCAAATTTGAGTGATAATCCTCTGTAGTGACACCTTTAACACTGTCGCTACTTTACACATGGCATGTATTCTTAAAAAAGTAATTATAGCAGCTTGGCGGCTAAATGACATATTAGTAGTATCACATCATTCTTTTTTTTTTTTTTTTTACATAAAAATGAATTATAATTAGTTGCAATTCTCATTTATGAAATTAAAAGTCTTGAAGAACAAGTGTGCAAGTGTAAGAGTGGACTAGGAGGAAAAGAGGAAACACACACACATGAAGAAACACACACACACACGCGTGCGCGCGCACACACGTAGCAACACGTATATACACACAAACACAAATCCAGACGCTTCGTTTGCGCTGAGAAAAAGAGTCAATAGCTTGTGTAATGTAATAAAATATAACATTTATTTTCACTGGACATCTTGCGTACATGTAAGACAGGAGGTATAATTGCTCTGAGATTGTTTGCTGGCCCACGCACCTTTTTTTTCTTTCCTTAAACGATACTGTATGGTAAATAAACAGGAAGTGATGTGCAACTAGTTTCTCGGTATAGGTTTCGTAACCACAGGGAACTTTCCCTTACTGAATAAGCTTCTAATACATTCCACTTCCGAGTTCGTCACAACTCCTTCCTAGCCTGTTTTTTTTCTCTACTTTTCACATCAAAATTAACTCCACGTAATACATTTACTCGACCTGCATTAATACGGATTACATTAAAATACATTCATCAACATGTAGTTTGTCCACTGGACTTACAAAACATTTCGTCACTTAAAAATAAGATATCTTATTCAAGTCTGGTTATAGTTGATCAGGATCGTTTCCATGGAAGTGCATAGTCTCGTTCAATGCTGTTACTCAATCATTTTCCAAAAGAGATCAAATCTAAATGTGGTCCTTGAGGTGCTTGTTGGTATTGCAGGCGAGAATTACAATTGCTCCCAGCCTTTCAAATAAATATTTTAAAAATAAAAACAGAGCTCACATGTAACCCAGTGTAGCCTGCATTAAAACGCAGTATATTGCACGTCAGCACAAATGTAGTGATTGCTAAATGGAAATACATTTATGTAAAAAATAGCAAAACTATTATAAATATAAATATATACATACATAAATAACTTGCTATAAACAAATAAATATATCACATACATGCTCATATTTACACAGAATGAGGTAAGTGTCTAGTCTTTCCCCGTTTGCACTGTCTCATCACTGCAACACTTTTGAAATTCCATCTTAAAAAACCTGTTAAACTTCATCCTCTAGGTTTGAAAATGGTGCCAGCGCCTGTCCATTTTCACCTGCTTAGACTTAAGAAAAACAAACCGAAGCCGTTTTCAAGGTATGACCCACAGGTTACAAGCATGTCTGTGTCTTGATGGCATCAATAGCACTACAATGCCAACATTCATCAGTCCACAAGGAATATCCCGAACCCTGAGCTCAGCTCCAGTTTCCAGTGCTCCATCCCCTGCTTTGGTACAGTCATCTGAGCCAACAGTCCCTCTTTATTCAGCCGGCTCACGATCCAGCACCTCTCCTTCACTGGTGCTATACCTTCTGGGAGCTCCACATTGCAGTGCAATTTCTCACCCATCTGTACACTGATGACACCTTTTTTGCATCTATGTGTGCAGGTGAAGTGGAGATCAAAGTACATGAAGTAGGTCCCCTCCCTTTGTGGCTCCAGCGAATGCTTCACCTCGTCAAACTGGAAGTTGCTTCCCACAGAATTACTAGTGCTATAGGAGATCTGAGCCAACTGGATAGTGGAGTTCCTCAAAACACCTGCAGGAGGAGACAAACACATTTCACTTAGATGATATTTTCACAGTGCAATAAGAGCATCATTTTGGCACTGAGATACCTGACATCTGAACCAAAGAATTTCTGATGTAATTTTACTCATGCTAAAGATATTTGAAAACAATGTTTTGGAGAGGTTAAAAAGTTAAGGACTCCTTCATTTTTTTATTATGTCTAAAAACTATTCATCATAAATATTAATGTAGAAATTTATTTTACATCTCTTAAGTAACAATTTATAACCAAACTTACTTTTTGCGACTCTCAAGTAGGCAAAATTCTGCGCCTGTTGATAAAAGAGAGAAGATGGAGTGGATTAAAATGTGCAGAGGACAAAGGTCAAATCAGAAAATGAAAACAAACAAACAAACAAACAAACCAAACCAAACAAACAAACAAATCATTTTTGATTTCATGCAAAAGAGCCGTTTGGTTTACCTTGTATGTTGGAGAGGGTTGAAACAACTGCGCTGTCCCAGTGTTGTCGTGAGTGTGAGCTGAGATGTTGGCTTTGGATTCCAGATCCTTGAAAACCATCAGTCCACCGGCAGCCAAAACTGTCAGCGCCACAAACAGAAAAACGATGGACACGACGAGAAAAATGTCCATACAGCTTCCGCGCCGCCGGTCGCTCCTCTGAAGAGACTCAACGTCCATCTCTGTGGTTTGTTGTCCGATCTTTACGCAGGAGGATTTCTGAGATGAGAGTGTTTTTGAGCTCCGCGTAATTATGAAAAAGCCTGAGGTTCAAGTGCAAAGCTTTGAATGTTGCACAGCTCCAGTTGCTCGGTTGTTTACCAGCTAGTCCTCTGGATGTCATGCAGACCAGTCGGGGTCTTGAGGTGAATGTCTTGTCTGTGCGCACCATTATGACTTTTATAGTGGCCTAGTCTAAACCTCCTCAGCGCTCAGTTTCAGACAGGGAGGAAAAACGCGGAAGTCATGGGTTTCCCTCTCGCCTCCTCCACACACACACACACACCCCCTCCCGCTTTACTGATTGTGATAGAGGTGAGAAAACTACATGCACAGACTTTCCGTAGCTCTCTCTGCTCTTGCGCAAGTGCGCATCAAAAGAGAGCTAATGTGGTGGAAAACGAAAGGGAGAGAGCGTTGCCTAAAGCTTAACTACATTCCGACACAGTCAAACTGAGGTTCTCCTTTCCCTCTCCACGCTGAACTTGACAACACTGGCGAAAGTGGCACAATGGAGTTAATGATAGACATTATTTCATTATTGCTTTATTGGAAAAGTCAATTGAATGCATAACTGTGTGCGTGTGTAAGAAGACATGTTGGGATAAGGTGAGGCAATTCGAGATAATTATATTTCATCACCGGTCTAAAATAGTCTCACTGAGTCGCACTTCCAGGTTTATTCATTATACATTGCTGGTACAACCGCGTGCCTACGCGCTATCAGGTGAAACTGGAAAAGTCCCTACTGTGTGGGAGTGGGACGGATAAGAATTTCACCAGGAAGTGGAGGGAGAAGAAAAATATTTTCTTGCCATTGCTTAGATCTCTGTTAATCGGACAGTTTCATACAGCACACGAGTGAAAGTACAGACACAGAGAGAGAGAGAGAGAACAAAACAAATTTTTTATTTTATTAGATATTGCATTTTTTCGGGATGACTTCGTAATTTCCAAGGAAGACAAAAAATATTTTCATTTTTGCAATTTGTATTATGAGCACTGAGCAGGAGCTTTTGTTACACTGAGCCTGTGACAGTAGGAGTGTTAGGTGGTGACATATAGAACAACCTGCACCTGCAGGGTTTTTTTTCCCCTGTTGAAAGTTGCATATTAATTCTCACCATAATCTCTTGCAGTGCAACACCTCTTAGCCACTGGCAGACGTGTCTGTACACATGGTATTGTTGGTTGGCAAAAATTTTCTTCTTTGTTAACCATGACACCTTTTGCAAAATAGGTCAGGTCTCCAGTCTATCTATACTTTTGGTTCAAACCATGTTCAAACACCTGTAAAATAAAAACCAGAGCTCTGCATCAAATGCTACTTAGCATACTAGTATGCTACTAAACATCAACACTTTTGTTTTTGTGAGAAAGTTCACTCGCTGACATTAGCATTTAGCTCAAAACAACTTAAATGCAGCCTTCTAGAACATGTTGCATGTCGAAGAGCTCACAGGTTTGTTCACCAAATGTACATTTAGGTTTTTTGAAAGGTTGTGTTTTTTTCCCATAAGATGCAATAAACCACGCACTGATCAACACTGTTTTACTTGTGTAATCATTGGCCAACGGCATTTCCTCCCCGATCAGATGGTTACTTTTTTCCTTCAAGAGAATTTTAAATTGGGATTTGTGGTAATCATTGCCAAATCCTCCCTCCTGATCACAACAATTGCGTCATCTGATCACAGCTTCATAGTTTGCTAAGAGAGTAATATTAAGGGAATGTTTGTGGCTGTTACTGAAAGGGAAGTGAATGATTTTTTTTATGTACATATAAAAACAGACTAGACAGGAAGCAACAATCACTGGCAGTATATGTTGTCAATCTTTCTGTTATTAGCACTGCTGACACTGATGAATCTGTCTAAGATGACACTAACCTCATCGAAATATTGTATATAGAATAACAAGTTCAAGACTAAAACATCTATAGGTTGTTACAAAATAGTGTATATATAGATTACCCAGATTTAGCAGTTAATGTATGTTTGCGATTAATGTAGTTTAATATTTTCAAAATTGTCTAAAAGTACTGTAACACATTACATCCAGTTTATGTGACATTTATAATGTTTACTTTGTATTGAGACTAGAGTAGAAAACTGGTGATTCAATGTTATTGGTGTTTTAGATGCTGCTGAAGTGAATTACATTATACAGACAATAGTGATAGTGCAGTGGTTAGTGCTGTCACCTCACAGACAGCCATAGTGTGAACCTGAACTGAGAGCTTTCTTCGTGGGCTTTGTTTATTTGTCTGTGTGGGTTTTCTGTGGGTACTTTCCAGCATTTCCCCTTCCAAAGGTTAGCTTTATTGGTAACTCTAAATGGTCAATACATGTGAATCTTGGTGGTCTATGTCTGTGGGCTCTGTGATGCAGTAGTGACATTTGCAGTGTCTACCTTGAACTCCAGCCCCTGTCCTACGACCCTCAACTATTATTTTGGCCATACCATTTATGCATTAGGGTAGGTAAAATAAAAGCACTGTCAGACATAATATCCAAATTGTGCGACATTGGTGAGTCAACATTATTGTTGTTTTAGATGTGGCTGAGGTGACTTATACAGACAAAAGTGGTGGTGCAGTGGTTAGTACTCAGACAGTCAGGGTGTGAACTTAAGCAGCGACCTTTCTCTGTGTGCACTGTGTTTGTTTGTCTGTGTGGGGTTTCTGTAGGTACTTTTCCAAACCAAAGGTTAGCTTTATTGGTGACTCTAAATGGTCAATAGGTGTGAATGTTGGTGGTGTACGTCTGTGGGCTCTGTGATGCAGCGGTGACCTGTCCGGTGTGAATAGTGACCTATAACTCCAGCTCCGCCCTATTACCCTCAACAGAACAGGTGTTTCTATTATTTTGGCCACCCCAACACAGGGGTGTTTCTAGACTTTAAGGACAGCCTGGGCTTAGCCAGGCTGGACCGGATGTAAATTTAAAGATGAGCTGAGGATAAGCTAAACAAATTTTTGGCTACCCCGGGCTGAGCTTAAATTACCCTGGGCTGAAGCCCTGGTAAAAATCGTCTGGCCACGCCACTGCCAATTTATACAAAAATAGCACTTTGAATAATACAATACATTTCAGCAGCACAAGAAACTACATTCAGTCATATCAGACTGCATCAGTTATAGCATGGTGTAAACCGCCAGCCAAATATGGAGTGAATTCAAACGTTAAAATATAGAAAAATTATTAATTATTATTAGAAAAATTATGACTAATTTCAATGTGACTTTAATCATAACTTGTCTTATTCATATGCTTTCAGGAAGCAATGTTGCAATGCAGCCCAATTGGAAAATTCACATTTTTAAATAATTCATTAGAAAAAAATAATAATGCGTCACTCAAATAATCATTATTGTTAGAACATTCCTGTTTAACAGTAACAGTAAAATTTACTGGACGGTTACTTGTACTGATGTTGTGTAATATTTCAGCTATGGTATTTTTATATGCACAGAAAAACATAATGAATTAAAAGTTTAAAAAGTCTCCAGTCAAACCACACATCTGCTAGTCTTCTTCAGGTGTTACATAATCATCCTCTGCTACAATTTTATGTTTGTTTTAAAATTGAATTGCGAGAAGGGGACTCCTCTTCCATTTGTTTTCACCTGTGGTTTCTTGCATGATTTCCCCTCATATGCTGACTTTTTTGGGAGGGGAGTTTTGTCACCTTCTTAGAGAACATTAGTTGGGTCCGGAACCTTTGCTGCTATAGGTGTGTAAATCTATAGGTTTGCCTACTTCAGTATTTAAAATATCACGGGCAATGACAGCTGAGAAAAGGCAGAGAGTATGATGGGAAAAAAAGAAATGCTGGGACTGTTTCTGTGTGGGAGGGATAGAGAGAGATAGGGAAGTCATCATGAAACAAAGACAGAGAGAATTTATCAGTATGAGTGCAACACTTTGCAGAAGGTCATATGCTCCTGCAAAAAAAAAAACAACGAAAAAAAACCCATCACTTCTGTTCCCTATTGAAACTGACCACTCATGTGCAAGCCATAAGCACCCAATCAGGCACATCACATATGCATAAATTCCTCAAAAGTTTCCATATTTGTTTGCTTAATCTTGCCAACAAAATAAACCACAACACTGCTGATATGTATGTGTGTGAGAAAGAAGTGGAATTATTGTGTTTTATTTGTTCTTTGTGGAAAAATCACAGTTGTATCATTACACTGCTGACAAATACTAATACTAATACAAATACGAAAAATGTCATCGCAATGGAGGAATTTCCTCTCAGTTTCACTGTGAAAAGTTTATCAAATAGGTTTGTAAAAGAAATCAAGAGTGTTCCCAGGCCTCCGCTTTCAGCTTGTTATCGGAGGAAATGACTTACATTACACAGACAGAGTTGATGCTGCAATGTGTCACATGGAAGAGTAAAAATCAACTTACAGAAAATGACGAAATACAGAAGAAAAGATGAACAGAAACTACATTGTTTTTTGTAAAAGATTAAAAGCTCAGCAAAACCGATTCAAATACTAAAATTGTACACACACACACACACACACACACACACACACACACACACACACACACACACACACAGACACACACACACACGGACCACAGAACTTTCGTATCCATATGCGGATTTTCTGTGGTCAGAATTACGTACTGGCCTTTTTCAAAGAAAAAAAAAAGTCATGTTATGCTGGGTTTTCTTATTGGGAAGTCACCATCTTGATTTTCAAGTACAAGCATTCTCTCTTTCTCTCTCGCTCTCTTGACACACTTGTTTTCATACACACAGAAAAGGAAAAAAAAAAAAAAAAAAAAAACGTCAGTGGAGGAGACAAACGAAAGCCTACCCTGGTAGTGCTTTTACTGCCCCCTAGAGCAAAACTTTTCTACAACTGCATTTTCACTATTAGAACTGGTGCCAACACACATTTCCCCCCTCTCATTATAAAGCTCAAAATTACCACACCTTTCCATCCACTTTTTTTTTACTACACTGTGGCATTATAAAAGTATAGTGTCTTATTTTGCAAAAATAAAAACACACTAACAGCGTTACCTGCCTTATATCCAGTTACCCTCTACCTGACCTTTCTCTACTCCAACAGAAAGAAAAAAAAACAAACAAAGAGGACAGAAGATTGCAGGGAAAAGTCAGAATAAAAAAGCAGTTTTTGGAAAGAGATTTCTAAAAAACTGGCAAAGGCTTCATACTGAGATAATCAACAAACTGTCACAATGAAGTGGCAGCAGCCCACTTACTTAAGTCTCTTTGTTCCCCGAAGGAAAGTGGACCCACAATGAGCTCCCCTAAGTCATCATGTTGGTCCTCCATGACAAAATATATATTCATATCATCCATCTTATACCCAGGTGAGTGAGAGGCAGTATGGTATGTAATGAAAAGAACAGAAAGAATGTGATATTCTGTGTCCGCTGATTTGTTTTCTTCTTATTCTAATGTGTAAATTATTGACACCACATTTTTGTTGTGCAAACCACCACTTACCACTTCCTTATAAATACAAGTTTGTTTAATATCCGTTGTGTAAAGTAGTAGTGACGAAATGATGCATAGATTAGATATGAGTAATAGTTAGTGTTAAAAAAAAAATGAAACAGTTCTCAGAAAAATCTCAGAAAATTTGTGAGCTAGTGTTTCATTTCTCTACCTGTCATTTGATGCTGTATCTTTCATGAAGGAAACAAACATAGTAAGTGATGGAAGTGAAATCATGAAGTAATGACAAACAAGGGAAAGTTGGTACTTTATCAGATATTACTGGTGCTGACGACAAAGTTGCTAGACAGTAGAGTCTGAAACAGTTCAGCACATTGAGTAACCTCACATCTGGATGGTAAATACGATGGAAAAAAAGTTGAAACAAAGCAAAACACAAGCTGCAGCATGTCAACTACTGAGCAAGTCCTGATGTGCAGATACAGTTACGATCAACAAGGCCAGACTGTTTCCCAGTATTTGAGTGCATTTGCAGGCATCAGAATGATACTAACCTTTTCACCTAAATGTCAGTGGGTATGTATTGTATGTATTGTATGTATTGTATGTATTGTATGTATTGTATAGCTTTATAGATCAGTTTTGACTCAGATTTGTTGCCAGGTTGTGAAAATTCCAGTTCAGTGAATTCAAATTCAGTGACTCACTAAACTTATTTCCTGTTACCTTCTGCTAATAAGACACAACTTTACACAATTTTACACAAATACACAACAAACATTTATTAATGGATCACCACATTTAGACTGTAATGACATTTTTACCATATAGAAATGTTTAACCCTGATTAGATTGATTGACTGATCGATTGATTAACCCTCCTCATTGGTCCTTTATAGATATATAAATCATTAATGAACATATTTATTACACATCTATGTTTTTTCTAGCTGTGGCCAGAGGCAGTGTATTTTCACATTTTCAGTTTTGTTAATACATTATTTCTAGGCCTCGAGGATTCAAGAATCAATTGATTAGACTTTGGTGGCCAAAGTTCAAAGTTCAAAGGTCAATGGGATCAGTTCAGTTTAGTTTTACAATGTAGTCTAAGTTGTGTGACTAATTGACTATTGACTAGTGTAACTAGTTGTGTGAGTAAAAAGTAGTTTTTGAAGTTTTGAGTTAAATCCTGTTTTAAGAGACGAGCAGTTGGCGATTGGTCCATGGTGTCTTTGTAATCTTTTATCTTTTCTAATTGTCTTTCTATGTTTAATGTCTTATGTTTAATTCTTGTTTTGTTTTTGTTTGCTTAGTTGTTTGTTTGTTTTAGTACTGCATTGTATAGTATTGGTATGGAAGCCCATTTCCACCAGTAGAAAAAAAGAATAGAAAAGATTTTCAGCACACTTTTTTTTTTAATCTTATCTTACACTTTTTCTTCTTATCTTGTCTTATCTTAATTTAGACTTTTTATTTCCTAATTTCGATTTAACATGACTAAATGACTGAAAATGAATATATATACATATACATATATTCATTTTCAAGACTCATTTTTCTTTTCTTTTTTTACTGGTGGAAATAAGGTTCCGTAAAATGTGAGGTGATTCATATTGATGGAAAAATAAGATCCCATTCAGTCTGAGTCTGTCATACGAGTCAATCCGTCATCAATTACACGTCTGATGATGCATTTGATGCTTTTCCTCTGATCTAACCTTGTGGAAATATTACAGGCAGAGAAAGAGAGAGACGGAGAGAGAGAGAAAGAGTACGTGTGTGTGTGTGTGTGTGTGTGTGTGTGTGTGTGTGTGTGTGTGTGTGTGTGTGTGTGTGTGTGTGCGCGCGCGCGTGCGTGCGTGCATGTGTGTGTGTGTGTGAGTGAAAGTAAGAGGGAGGAGGATTGTTTCTATGGTCTGTTTCGCAACCACTCCGGGAGTTTACTGCTTCAACACATTTCTTTAAGGTGACTTGGGTCCTGCAACGAGTTCGGACGAGTTTTGCCGACTGTGATGAAAATCAATGGAATTAAAAACATGAGTAAAAAAGACACTTCATTTTGACAGTTGAGCAACACGTGCTGCTGAAGACACATTAAATACCCCGACAACTTGCGGATTTGTTTCCAGTCTCATCGCAGTTCTGCTGATGAGTAGTTCAAGGGCGCTCCCAAGTTTGTATTTTTTGTAGTGCCAGCGAGTTATTTAGCCAGTCCGATCCTGTCGTCATGTTGGATACGTTTGGACCGCAGAGCGCCGGTGTGCCCGTGTCCAGCGCGGACCTCCAGCTCAAACTGACGGACAACAAGAGCAACCTCGCCGCGGGGACAGGGACGGGGATGGGGATGGAGAACGGCACCGGAAAGAAACTCATCGAGATAACTGGACCGGCTTTATCCAAAAGAAAACTTCTAGTCGGCTTAGACCTCCTGTGCCTCTTCCTTGGTAAATATATAAAAAATTTAAATTGATTAAATTTACAGGTGATTTAATTGTTGATTACAAAGTTTAAGGTGGATTGTTAAGGAATACAAAATTACAAACACCTGTTGCTGTTAGTGATACAAACGATTAGAAATATTTTCCATGCATTATTTACAGGTTATAGTGTTTACGTGATTTTGATTTTCCGTGCACAATATTTAAATATGCATACATTATCTGTGCAGATACTACACTGATTTGTTGATGTGTTCATAGGAAATCTGAAAAATCTAGTTGAATTAGCTGAACACACTTTTTGTCCATACTCCTAGTCTTTGTGTTGATCTTTAGCAGGTGAAATCCGATACATACTCGCTCCGTCCTATTGAAAACAAGAGACGAGGGTTCACTTTGACCGCGCTGCTTTGTTCTATCTCCATTCCATTTCCATTTTTATTTAGTCAACAAAGAATCAGCGGATACATTTCAGGCATGATGATCAGATCAGATATATACGGGCCTGCAGAAATTATTTTCAGGTTTGTGAGGACAGAAGATGGGCCAAGGAGGAGGAGGGTGATAAAAAAAAAAAAAAAGTTAAAAAAAAAAAAAAAACTTTTCATTTTCAAGTTCTCACTCTCTTCATCTAAATTCATCTCTTCTTGGACATGTTTTTTTCCACTCACGCGCGCTCTCGTGCGCTCCGTGCCAGCTGCTCCGCGCATTGCCCAGGGAATTCTACAGTTTCCATGACAACCTCCGGTTCTCAGGGTAGAGCCAGGCCGGGGGGAACCGTATTTAGTATAAATAAATAAATGCACGATCCATGAGTAGCGTGCGTGTGTGTGCGTGCGTGTGTGTGCGTGTGTGTGTGTGTGCGTGCGTGCGTGTGTGTGTGCATGGCCATGACTATAATTGTTGACCCTCTCTCCCATGTTCCCCATATGTGACAGGGGAGTGGTTATGTAATGTTGGCTAATTGGAAAAAGCTGGATGGAGAGTCTGTATTAACAACAGATTGGACTGGGATTAGTCTTGGGTGGGAGCTTTCTTTCTCTGTCTGTCCGTCTGTCTTTCTTTATCTACTGTGTGTGTGTATGTGTGCACACGCATATGTGCGTGGGTGTGTGTGTTTGTGTGTGTGTGTGTGCAGGCATGCAGGACACTGAGACAAACAGAGACAGTGTGAGGCTGGTTCTGGCTCTGGACTGCTGCGGCATTCGCTCTTTGTTTTGTAGGAAAGAGTTGAACTGAAGTCACCAACAGCTCCCCTTTCTCTCCTCATCCACACACACACATACACACACACCAACACTTAACACGCACCCATACACTGAATTTGGGTTGAGTCCTGCCTGCTTTACTCTTCTATTTCCAGTCTCAATGGATTCAGTCTGTATTCAGGAAATGGGATCTTTCTGCAGTTGCCTGGCCTTCTGTGCTCCCTGTAGACCAGTGCTGTGACCCTCACATTCCTAATAGTTGTCTAACTACTAAGGTTCTCAAGAGAAAAGTTCGGGTTCCCACTGTTATTTTTGCTGCAAAACTACTCCTCATTTGAACCTCTCCCCTTTTATCAACCCCACCCCAATGTCTCTTTGTCTTTCCGTTTTACTACAGCCTCATATTTCTGTTGAGCGCTTCTTTATTTTTTCATTTTACGCTTCATTACTTTCATTTGTTATTAAGGTCAATTCTCTACTTGTGACATTACGCTGGGTATTGAACCTTATTCCTAAACTTCAATGAAAATTTGAGAAGTTTAGCTTCTTTAGCTCAGTGAAAACAATAAGAGTCGACAGTCTGTGAGTGATCATTGTTTATCTTGAGGTTGACATGAATATAAATATTTTTAGGTCAATCCATAAAATATTTATTGACATTGCCATTTTTTGAGCCAAACCATAGCTCTAAAAACATTTTATTAGTCTCTTTAAATAAAATATTGATAAAGAGTATCAATTTAGTCTTGGTAAAGAACTCAAGTCATCTCAGATGACACTGAGCACGGCATGACTAAGACACACGTTTTATGCTGCAGATTTTTTCCAATTCTTCAGCATCACTCTTTCTCAATCTCTACTTTTGCTCCTCTTTTCTCCTCCCACACACCATCTCCAGTATCTCATCACAAAGATGAATAGCTGTACTCCCACTGGGGATTGTTGTGATATCAAATCATATCTTTTTCATCAAATTCCTTTCATCTCCATCCTCCTGTGTAGCTTCCATCCCTTTCTTCGCATGTGAGCTGAAGGCAGTGAGTCCTTACAGGAGGGGCTTTATATGCGGGGACCCCAGCATCACCTATCCTTATCTGCACCGAGAGGCCATACCGGATGAATTACTCATAGCTGGTGGCATAGTCATCACTGGCCTCACGGTGAGTACACATCATCCTTGTCATAGCAGTGACTCTGCTACTCATTGTACACCATGTTCCAGCTCGGGAGTAGGATGATGAAAATGTAATGTGGCGGTCGCATGTTCATCTCCAGATCGCCCTAGGGGAGTGTTACAGAGTACGATTCAGAGGAGTCAGCTCCAAGGCCTTCGTCAGGAACCTCTATGTGTCCTGTCTGTACAAAGAACTGGGCTGCTTCCTGTTCGGCTGCTGCGTCGGCCAATCACTGACCAACATGGCCAAACTGAGCGTGGGCCGACTGCGACCACACTTCCTCTCTGTATGTGGTGTCACCTACGCGTCGCTCAACTGCACGCCAGGAACCTACGTTGCAACTGTAAGCTGCCGCCAGCCCGACCATAGGTTAGAAGAGGAGGCCAGGTATGTGTGTGTGTGTATGCGTGTTTTAATGTACATGTGATTTACGTATGTTCGGTGTGATTCTTAATACCTCTCATTTTTTTGTAGGAAGTCCTTCTTTTCTGGACATGCCTCCTTTGCAATGTACACGATGCTCTATTTAGCAGTGAGTATCTCGGTCTGTCTGTCTGTCTGTCTCTTTCCCCTTTCTCTTTCTCACACACACACACACACACAAACATGAGAAAACCCAATTTACTGTCTCTCTGATTTCTAATTACCATCTCTCTGTAAAATTTAAAAAGAGAATGAATGAAATGGGGACCCATCATCAGCCCAGTTAGCGAGAGAATGAAAGAGAAGAGGGAGAGGGAGAGAAGGACTGAATGGAGAAATGGCACAAACAGAGATAGCTTTGTTCTGCTGTGGGAGGAGTGTGACCTCGCCTCACTGCCTCACTGCTCTCCCCTATTGTGCAAGTGACTGAGTGTGTGTGTGTGTGTGTGTGCGTGCATTTATATGTGAATATGAAAGCCTGTATTTGTGTGCGCAAATGTCTGCATACAGTGTGAGAATGTGTACATATTTTTTTGTGTGTGTGCAATCTCAGTTTGCCAGTTTGAGTTGCAATTACAATCCCTAACTGTTAAACTTCCTCATGTTACTACAGTGCTTTACCACAATTAGCGAGGAAAGGAGAAAGACTTATTGATTTACCCGTGCACATCAACGAAATCGCTTGTCTTCGTTTTCACCACAACTGGAGACATAAGAAACTACTTCAGCGTACTGATTACTGTACATCTGACATAGTGGATCTGATGAATCTCGAGGACATGAGTAGAGATTACAAGAGGTTGACAAAGTCAAGCTGAAACCAATATAGTGAGGTGGGAGATCGGGTGACTGTAAAGGCCAGAAAGCATAAATTAGAACAGCAGAAAATCAGAAAACAGGAGGGGGTGCTTTGCTAACAAATGGGGTATTTGTTCCTTGTGTCATGGTGGCCATATTGTTCTATGTTTTAATAACACTGTTTGTTTTTGTGATGCAGTTTTATTTGCAGGCGCGGCTGACATGGCGTGGTGCTCGGCTACTCAGGCCCGCGCTGCAGTTCTTCCTGATTCTGTTGGCAATCTACACAGGTCTGACCCGCATCTCAGACTACCGGCACCATCCGTCCGACGTGCTAACAGGCTACATACAGGGAGCCCTCACTGCTTACTGGGTGGTCAGTACACCTCGCCTGTTTGTTTTTGTTCATCAGTGCGTATCCGCATGTCAAAGTCTGTTCAAGTTCTAAGGTGGTCATGTCTTTTTGTGTGTGTGTGTTTGTGTCTTGCTGTTTTCAGGCCTTTCACATCTCAACCATGTTTAAAAGCACCCATTCAGATCTGTCTCCGACCGAAACCCTGGACACCCCCTTGTCACCTCACCATTCTGTCTGCTAATCCTCACCTCCACCGCCCCCTCCCGCCCACGCCAACATCCACCTGTAGGCTGGTTTGGATAGATGAGAAATCTGAAGAATGTGAGACCATTTCCTGTGAAGTCAAACCACATACCTCAGTATTCAGACAGTGTAGTACACAGAGACAGAGAGAGAGAGAAGGAGATCTTGTATAAGCTGATGTGAACTGAGAGAAAGAAAGAGGGAGGATGCTGAAGACATAGCGGCTGCTCAGCAGTGTTGTGTAAACAGCCTGAGCTCTTGACATTTCCTCCTTGTGACTGACCTTAACTTCGCATGTGATACTTACCTGTGAGACAAGACTGAACACACACCAACCACTACCACTATGCATCACCTGTAAATATATACAGCTTTTGTACAACTCAAATGATACTGTAAAAGCACTTTCCATATTAGTATTATTAATTACCACTTTAAAAGGATTTGTAATGTAGAATGTAATATATTTTATACAAGCTTGTAACATATCCTGTAGCCATTTTGTGTTTGTTTGTTCTGTTTTTATATAAACCCAGTGAATGTAACAGTGTTGAGAAAAGCACAAACAGCGAGAAGGAAACTCGTTTTCTGATAATGTTGTACCGTTTAGATGTGGTAAGATGCATCTGCATCCAATTTCCATCTATGTGCAGCAGGTCATACATGTAGTTTACTGATGAGAGAATGTCTATAGAATGTAATACATATTGGACAAGTACATATGCTATTAGTTCTCAATCGTATATATAATATATGTTGCTAGGCTACTTACTGGTCCAAGAGCACACATCATTAAAGAAGAAGATGATTTAAAAAAAAAACAAACAAACAAACAAAAAAAAAAAAAAACAAAATGTCATGTCTCTTTAAGTTTATTTTTTTCTAAAATACTAATATTTTATATTCATTTTTGAGAATAAAATTTTACATTATTACATAATATTTTCCGGTGTGCTCCAGTCTGCTTATCACTAACTTCAAATGACCTTACACAGCGCATGGTGGGTTCATTAGAGCTTTTTGCTGCAAAATTATGAATCATGAAGGAAATAAGGTTGGTTAATGCAACGAAAGCACAAGACCAAATTCAAACACAAAAGTTTCTGGCACAATGAAAAAACAAATCAATGAGTTGAGGGGAACTGAGTCAGGTGATCGTTTTTCACAACTGTTTCACGCGCCACATGTTTGTAAAATAGCACAGCTTAATGTAAATAACTTAAGACAGCAAACCGTTTCAGTCAGTGTAATTTTTTTTTTTTTTATGAACAAAAGTTGAGTCCACACAACTACAGTTCAACTAATTATTTATTAACCATAGTTCCAATAATTCATGTTTAGACCCTACTTCACTGCCTTGACTGTGTTAACTCCTCCGACCTTCTACTTTATTGAACAGGCATTTCTCTTGTCCTAAGATATCATTTTTGTTGTCAGTTGATAACAATAAACTGATAAAGTGATTTATAGCCCCATGAAAAATACAACATCCTATCATCTATCATCAACAGAGGTGGAAGAAGTTCAGATCATCTACTTAGGTAAAAGCACTAACACAGATATGTCAAAACATTCTTCCTACATTCAATATTTTACGTAGGCAAAATCATAGTTATTTTTTAGGAAAATATACTCAAAATATCTAAAGTAAAAATGCTTGTTATGCAGCTAAATGGTCCCGTCAAAAGTATTTTGTATGTATATATGTATGTAGACTGTATATATATTGTACATATACTAATCAGTAGCTGTCAAGTAAAGTGCTGTAAAATGTTTAATATTTTCTTCTGAAATGTCGTGAAGTAAAAATATAATGTAACCAACTGGAAAGTACCGAGTACAAGTACCTCAACTTATATTCTACCACTGTTTCTTATCATTCTGTGTTCTTTGAAATGCTTTTTTTTCTCCTTATTTTTCAGTTCTTTTTATTCCTTACCACTTACTTCTCCTTTAACACTACCGACATATTCTTCCTTTCTCCGAAACCCTCCATCTCTCTGTGCATTCACACAAACAGAAAGACAAAAACATTTATTTCACATGTTTACTTGAACTTCAATAGCAATACAAGACAATCAGAACACTTGAGGTCGATATGTACAAGGATCTCAGGGGGTTGCAGAAAAGTTCTGAGGTTTCATATGATCTTTGTCTCTGGAGTCAAGAGTTCTGTTGCTATGACAAACTCCATGGCAACAAGTCCCATCACCAACAGTTACTGGCAGGTGGAGGTGGACGGAGTGGGCGGAGATTTTGGTCTTGATGTGGAATGGGATTGGTCAAGAGTTCAAAATCAGTAGCAGGGGGGATGTGTGTAAGAAGCCCCCCCAGTTTATATTGATAAAATGCTTCACTGTGATACATTAAGTATACAAGAATGATGTATATACACATACACACATTCTCTCTCACTCGCTTTCACACACGCATGCTCATCAAGCCACACACACGCACACACACTCGCTCGCACCTATGTGCACACAAACTTCAGCACTTTCCTCCTACAGTATGTAGCCTGGCAAAGCCACTATAAAGTCATGCACATGTTCTTTGAAAGGATTTTTTGGCAACACACAAGTGCTTCTTTGACACACTGTTTGCTTGCTACAGGGAGGGGCAACACCCAGCCGATGAACCAATAGAAACTTAGACAATGGGCCAATAAGGATAAGCACTGATGATACAGGAAGACACAGCAGGGTTTTAGGAAAGAGAGGAGAGGGAGAGGAAGAGCAGGAGGAAGAGTTAGAAATGGATCACAGTCATAGAAAAGTAACAAAACATGGAAAGGGGGGAAGTCTCGTGGTGATCGGGAGATAGAAGCAGGGAGGAGCCATCGCTGTCTTTATCATCATTGTTACTTTCCTCAAACCTCATCATTTATCCTCTTTGTTACCTTATACATCAAGATTACCATCAGTTTGATCGTGATTATTTGTTGTTATTATCATTATCACCATCTTCCGTCTCCTCCTTGGTTTCTATGCCCCGATCACCACCGCCCTAGTCACAGGCTCGTCACCCGCTGCATCTGTCCGTCGTCTCCATCAGAGGTGGACTCTGCTGTGTACACTGCGTCTCCATTGGATGCCAGCGGCGGCGGCTGGTAGAAGGTCTGCAGGTGATTGGGACGTGGACCCAGCGGGGGTCGACCCAGGCTGTAGGGCAGTTCCAGGGCGGGCCGCTGGGGCTGGCCAGTGGGACTGACCTCTTCTGGACCTTCAGGGCTGCTGTCTGGATATGAGAGGGTCGGAGGGGAGGTGCGGGTGTAGAAGCGAGGAGGGGAGCTGCTTCGGCTGTATACCTGGGGTGAGTGTCGAGAGTAGAGATTGTTGGGAGGCGAGTTGGTGTCTCGTGGGGCGAAGATATTTGTCGGGGGAGAACTTCGGGGAAAGATGCTGAGTGGTGGCGAGCTCCGGTCCCCAGGATAGAGCGGGGAAGGGTTTGAATCTCTGGCGTAGATTGGTGAGGAGTCGGGGTCAAGGTCAAGATCAGGTGTCAAAGGCAGAGCAAAGCTGTCTGAATCCTCTCGCTCGCCGTGAAACCGAAGAGGCGCTCTATCTTTCCCTCTTTTCCTCCCATCTAGACCTCCATCTTTGCTCTCAAACAAAAACGATTCCTCTCTGTCAATATCCATCCCTCCTCTCCACACGTCTAGCGCTCTATCTTTCTGTTTCTCATTCTCTCGTTCCACTCCTGCCCTCCATCCATCTCTGTCTTTTAAAAACAACGTTTCTTCCTTCTCTCTTTCCATCCCACCCCTCCATCCGTCAATCCCAAAATCTTTCTTCTGGGTAATGAAAGTCTCTTCCTGCTCTGCCTCCGCTCCTCCTCGCCACACCTCCATCCTTCCATCTCTCTTCTCCAGTAAATGAGGTTCCTCCCTCCCTCTCTCCATGCCACCTCTCCATTCGTCCATCTCTCCATCTCTCTTCTGAGAGGTAAAGGACTCGTCCCTCCCTCTCTCAGTTCCTCCCCTCCACTCGTCCATCATTCCGTCTCTTTTCAAGAGAAACGTCTCGTCCTTCTCTCTGTCCTGGCCACCTCTCCACGTCTCAACGCTCTCCCTCTGTTTCATCAGCAGCGGCTCTTCCAGAGCCTTGTACAGAGGCTCGGACTCCTGCGGGGGAGGGGGAGGAGGAGGCGGGAGGGGTCTGTCTCGGTAACGATCCCGCTCTCTCTCCCTGTCTCTCTCTCTTTCTCTCTCTCTGTCTCTGTCTGTCCCCCCACTTGACTCCACTGTGCTGCGGTGGCGAGACAGAGTACCAGGGGTTCTGCTGAGGGTGGAGTAGGGCCGAGCCTGAACATCAGGGGGACGTGCTTGCTGCCTGTCCTGGAGGCCGCGGCGACCCAGAGTGCCTTGCAGCTGCGACCTGTCCGCATCTTTGAGCAGCTCACGGGACTCAGAATCTCCAGAAACACGTGTGTGCGACCAGCTGTCTTGTAAGCGTGGCGTCGTGGCGTGATCTGGTCCACGTGTGGTGGAATGTGTCTCAGTGTCTTGTGTGTGGTGCCTTGTGTGCGCCCAGCCCTCTTGTGCATTATGACGTGTGCTTGGTTGCACGGTGGCGGCCCAGCCCTCTTGTGGTGGTTGCGCATGTCGAGTTAGCGTGGCAGTGTGAGTGAGAGCCGCTCTCTCGTGGTGGTGTGGCCTCGCTAGGCTTCCATAGCGCTCGGGAGGAACAGGCATTGGGACCGAGGGCCTCAGGTTGCTCTGCACCAGCTCTGAGATGATCATCTTCTCCAGCGCTGCTGCATCAGACAGGTTACGGCGCATTCCAGCACTGCTGCTCAGATCTGTGGCACTGTGGGGGGTGAGGAGAGCTGGGGAGATGTCATCTCCTCCTATGCCAACTCCTCCCTCCCTCAGAAGGTCACTGCTGCCCACCACTCCAGCTCGGGACCCGGGTGTTGTCCCTAGACCATGCAGAGTGAAGGTGTTGGGGGTGTAACCTCCATTGAGACACACACTGTCCAACCCACATGAGTCCTGGCTCTGGGACACACCACCCTCTGTTAGGAAAAACAGGAGGATGCCAGTTACAGAAGGATATGGTCACCATTTAAAATGTACATGACATGAATGAATGCGTGAATGAATGAGCAGAGTTTAGTGTCCCTGTGCCTACTGAGGGTGTGTTTTTGCCAAGAAGATTTGGGGATATTAGCAATATTATTTGATGAAATGTTTGGTGTGTAGCCACATGGAGTAGATGTAAGTCATGTCTTCATGGTCTATGAATATTTACTGTTTGCAAATATTGCACACACGAGTTCTATGAATTGAACCACAGTGCAAAAGGAAGTGGCGCTCAATGATTCAAGTGAGCACAATAAAGGAGCTCATACTCTGCTTGTTTCTGAAGGTTCCTACTGCTCCACGTTAAGACAGAGAGACAGAGAGGGAAAGTGTCAAAAAACATTAAACAGACAAACAAGTCAAACTCAAAATGTTGGCATAAATCAAAAAACATTTAAGCTAAAACTTACAGTACACATTTAGGCTGTACATAAAACAGAAAAATGACAAACTATACCATGCAAAAGTCTTAGGCCACCTGATGAAAATGATAATGAATAGTTTTAAATTGTCTATGCGGTACATAGTTAATTGGCTTTAAACAGGGATTCTTCAGGGTGGCTTAAGAGTATTTTGCAGGGGATTATGTGTGCACACATAAAAGAACAATCAGAGATACCAACATAAAGAAAGAAAGCAAGTTACGAAGATCAGAGCAGAAACAGACATAAGAGGATGAATCACAGAAAACTGTAATGAGAAATACCTGTGGAGGTGAAAGGTTGATTATATCCCTGGGCCAGCATTGTGTCATAGGGAGAGGCTCCAGCATGAGTCTGCAACACTGGATTAGTGAGGAAATGGTTCCCCAAAGCAGCTGAGAACAGAGAGTGAGTAAGTAATGGCCACATTCCTCATCCACAAAAGGAACTAGCTGGATAAAAAGGCAAAAAAAAAGATCTTTACCTCGGTTCAGTGTAGGAGTGTTGTTCACATCTGCAGCAATGAAAGACGATTCAGTCTGTCTGCGAACTGTGTCGTTCCACATCCTCCTGATACGACTCTGGAGGAGAAATATTTCACACAAGGTCAAAACTTAAGACTGTGAAAGACAGAGTGAGAAAGAGAAAGGGGCACAGTGTGTTGTAGTGTACTTGTCGGTTAGCAGTGGCTCTCCGACTCTGGCTGCTGGTGTAGCGGCTGTTGGAGCGTAGGGCAGAGCCCTTCACTGAGTCCGGAGAGCTGGAAGAAGAAGTGGCACAGCACTGGGAGAGACGCAGGCATCGACCATAGTCTTTCTGGCCCTGCGCACAAGATTAATTCAGCATGAAATGTATTAGTTACATATCGTGCATTTTGACAGACAGACACTTGTAGGTGCATGATGACACACACACAGAAATACAGTCTGACCTTCCTGGCAAGACTGCAGTGCAGTATAGTAATGAGGAGGCTCTGAGCAGTGTTGAGAGAGGAGAAGAGATAAGCCAGTAGGAGAGAGGGGGCAGACAGGAACATCAGGCCTGAGGACCAGGTGACGCTCTGCAGGAAGAGCAGCGTCAAGGAGCCAACCGCCCACGCCCTGCAGAGACCAGATGAAGAGGACACAGATAAATTACATTTCATTTTCTTCCAATGAACTAGTTCAACGAGAGTTCACTTCACTAAATCTGTCAGAGTTCTTTTAATTATACTCCTCAGATCCCCCGCGCTTAAAATACACAGGACTCGACTGTGATTCAAATGTAACCGATGATGAAATTTAGTTGGTCAGGGTTTGGGTATACCAACTCTTTTTTTTTTAAATGCTTAACATTACTAACACCCAGCCTCACTTTTCTTTTTATACTTTCTTGAATTCATTTTTTTCTCCACCATTTTTCATTTATACAGCCTTGTTTGGCCTTTTCTTACTCCAAATGATGCAGAGGCTATATAGTCCATAGAGCTGTCAAGGCTGATGCAATTCAATTCACTCTCATTTACCAGAAGCTGTGCTTGACTTCAAACTATTCAAAAATGCTGAGTAAAATTGGAAAATGAAAAAAGAAAGAGGTTTGTATGTATTTCAAAGGAGAGCAGCCAGTTGTTGATGGTAATGAAACAAAATGAGCTCTTACACATAATCACCCCCAACAGATCAGCATGTATGGATGCTATACGAACCTCAGGTTGTCATGGCGACTGGAGTCTGGCTTTAAAGCAGCAGTGCTGTGCATCTTATGTAAGGTCATCACCAAGACAATGAGGTTCAGCTGAGGACAAAAAGGACAAAGTTCAGACACAGTTAAATCTATATTCATTAATAATGACTCACCATGATGTAAGTGTATGTTGATGAATAAATGTAAATAATCTCACTGTTATGATGACAGCGACCGGCCCAAGGAAACTCCAGATGAAGTCATTATCTGTCCGTAGCCAACATCTACACACACACACACACACACACACACACACACACACACACACACACACACACACACACACACACACACAACAAATCAAAAGAAAATAAGAACCTCCAAAATAACACAGTCATCCTGGGAGCTGACACAGGAATATGCAGATGTAGGAACTGTCCATATATAGAAATGCGCACACCGGAACACACACACACACACACACACATTAATCAACTTACGCAGTCCTTGAGCCGTAGCCTCTAAAGTCTATAGCTGCAGACACTGCAACCACCAGCCCAGGAATAGAGTAACCACACAGGTAGAAATATTTCCTCCTTGAGTTACGTCCCTCAAATACTTCCCGCTGCAGCAGATACAGCTCCACACCCTCCAGACACAACCAGCAAAACACTGAGAGCAAGGAGAAGTGCAGCAAGCCAGCGATGATGGAGCACACAACCTTCAAGGGAGAATAAAGTAGGAGCAGAATAAAGATTGACAGAATGACGAAAAATAGGTGCTTGGTGCTTGTTAAGGATTTGTGCAAACAATTAACATAATACTTTAAGAAAGGCTGTGAAACGCAGCCACACTCACTGTGTATTTAGTCTTGTTGGCACGGACAAGGAAGAGCAGCTCAGTGATGAGCAGGTTGGCCCACAGGTTGCAGTGGATGGTGCTGTGGTCCGTGTGCCAGGGTGCCCCCTGGCAGCACAGGGTTGTAAGGCACGTGGCCAAACACACCAGTGCGACAGAGATGCCAACCCAAGAAACCACGTAGACAAGAAGCTCCTCTACACCGACTCCAAACTGATGCAGACAAGGACAAAGGAAAATAGATGTTTATTTTATAACCTGATCATCAATTTCTAAGTGTACATTTTTGTATTTTGTATTTTTCAGCATTCTTTTGTGTCTTTGTCCCCGATCTTGTGTCCTTTGTGTCAAATTAATAAAAATTGCATGAACAAAGAAAACATCTCTCTGAGAAACACTTAATTTAATTTCCAGGAAAAAAATACCCTGTAGCATTTATCACTCTTTCTCTTTCTCTACTGACTCTGACTCACATTTGTCAACACCCCGCATCCTATCCTGCTGAATTTTTATATAGTACAGTGTGTGTGTGTGTGTGTGTGTGTGTGTGTGTGTGTGTGTGTGTGTGTGTGTGTGTGTGTGTGTGTGTGTGTGTGTGTGTGTGTGTGTGTGGAGTGGGTGGTGGTGGGGGAAGGGGGAGGATTTGTACCACAGCAGAGAATTCTTGATCTTATCAGTGCAGAACGAATAAAATCAATGCATTATCACAAAAACAATCAAGCAAAAAAGCATGGTGGCCTTAAATCTGCTTTCTCTAAACCCTGAAGGTGTTATTTAACAACATGCTGTTTGTGTGGTGTGCGTTACTTACAGCAGGTTGTTGGTACGTCATGAGGACGGCATAACTGGACAGGTGGTTGCAGGCGCAGGTACTGTGTGTGTTGTTGGTGTGTAACAGGCGGCAGCCCTGTGTGGACCACCTGCCGCTCCCAGAAACACCTGATGCATTCCAGAAAGAGCAGTTGGGGCCAAAGTGGTTTTCCAGCTGGAAAGACAAACACACCAAAACACTCAGTGACCAGATTACACCCAGTGATGGAGATTTGCTCATTCTGAGAATTAATTTTGAAGTAAACAGATTGCTAAACAGACCTGCAGGTGCCTTAGAGTGAAGATCACTGGCTCGGAGAGGTACACTCTGTTGGACCCTCTGTGCACAGAGGCAGAGATCACATGGGAGTTAACCACCAGGCTCTTACGCCTGACCTCTGACCCCTGGCCCAACCCCAGCCCGAGACGCAGAGTCGAGTTCTGGGTGGTCAGGAACGAACCCAAGTTCTTATAAAGACAGAGGACCAGCTTTACTTGGCCTGCAAAAAAGAAAGTGACATAGTGAAGGGGGGAATTTGTATTTCATAATGGCTGCAACTTGGAGAGTAACTGGTATTACTTCATGTGCAAAATGTTAATTAGTTTTATTGTGTGTCACAAACCATTGTTACTGTATTGTTGCAGAGCTAGTGCTGATATATGCAAGATGCTGTCACTGTCGTAGGAGTGAGGGAACACCAGGTCCTGGATGTCTGCCTCTGTATTTAATACATACACCTCCAGATCTGTGGACACACAGGCACAAAAGTCTGAATTAGTTTGGTCTTCTTCACAATGTTGTGAAGCTGAGAAACAGAAGGAACACGTACCGACATTTGGTGCCCTATCACTGAAACGGCCCTCATAGAGGTTGTTAGCCAATAGAAATGCTCCTTTTTCTACTGCGTCTAACAGCAGTGAAGCCGAACGTGATTGGTCAGTGTTGCTCATATCAGCCCAGGACACGAGAGCCTCAGGACCCAACAGGTTGTCAACTATCTGAACGACGGCCTGACAAAGACAAGGCAGATATAAAAATTAGATTACATTAGATTAGATTACAAAGATTCTGACATTATCTATCTGTCTGTCTGTCTATCTATTCATAACTTACCTGAACATAAGCTCTGCATGTACGTTCCCTCTTCTGCAGCTGAAAACAAAAAAAAGCATCAAACATTTATTGCTGTAATCATCATCACTGACATTTCCGCTTTCATTTCGAGAAAAGGTCAAGTACATATCCGAACTGACAAAAGGAACAATTTACCTTGTTGTAATTGCGTGCTGCAGACTCTTTATTGGCTGGTCTCAAGGCCTGCAGCTGTGAGTCCAGGATGTCCAGTAGCTGTTCAATTAGCTTGACGGACATGCTGACATCACCAGCATAGATCCGCCCCCGCGTCAGGTTGACCAACTCCCCGGCGATGTTGGCTGCGTTCTCTCCGCTCTTAATCTAGAGTGAGGCGGGGGTGTTTATAATGTCAAATATTTTGACATTTAAGATAGAACTGCTTGCTGACTGGCTTTAGGGCATTTGCACAGCATGCGTATGTGTGCGTGCTTGTGTATATTTATGTGTGTTTGTGTGGAGACTAACCTTCTGTGCAATTTGGCTGACCCAGGGAGAGGTGCAGTTTGAAAGGTCAGGCCCTCTGGAGCTCCAACCCACTGGAGACGACATGCACTGATAGGAGGCTATACCTGCAGAGACAGCCGGGATGACACAGACAGTCAGACAGAGAAAAAAACAGCTCGTGTTTTACAGCATCTGAGGTGTTTTGTCACCTCAAAACACCTCAGCTTGTTTCACCTTTTAACCTTAGATGCAGCCCAAAAACCCTTACAAGTGTGTGAATAACCTCTTAACAGTAGTGTTTGATTTTTATTTTAATAGATTATTTGCCACTTAAAAATAAAAAATACAAATTTGTTAGATTTGTTTTAATTGTACAATTTTCTCGTTAAACTGTCGGCAAAAAAACCCTCCTGATTTCAACATCAAGAAAACACGGAGCTGATATTTTGGTCTTCATCAACTCCTGGCAATAACAGTGGTGCACTCATTAGCTTTAGCCTAGTTAGCTTATTCAGTGATTGACAGGTAGGGGATAATGTGTTATTAGTGAAAACGGTTGCCTGCTGCTGCTGGAAATGAGGTTTACATAAGAGTGGTGAGACTGAACCACAGCAAATCTGCTGTACAAACAAAATTACAGGCTGCTGGTTAAGAGTTTTGCCAGTTAAATTTGTATTTTATTTATATTACAGAACAGAATTAGAGGGTCTGTTACACACTATTTTTGTCAAAAACATGATGTTCAGTTTCCATGGTGCCCTGGTGAAATCATCACCTCTGTGCTTAAGCCAGGTCCAGCATGATTAAGATGAGGGCAAAATGCTCCAAAGGTCTATCTACATAATCTGCATAACAGCTTCTCCACAGTGGGAGCACTGGGCTGAGGAAGACAGCTGCACAGCGAGAGGAAGAGCTGATGAGCCCACCATCTCTAAACACTATGACCTCTCTGTTTCTTCTTCTCTCGCATGTGAAGTTGAGTTCAAAGAGAGGGCACCCGACTACATTTCAAAGGGAAACGGGATACAGTAACACACATGCAAATTATACACACACACACATGACGTCACACACGCCACACCTACCCAGTGACCCTTTAGGACAGGGCCTTTCCACTGTCTCTCCCTTCAGTGTAGGGGGCCACTGCACCCCTCGTGCCACCCGACCTTCACATCCGCCCACCTGACCGGGGCCCCCTGGAGCCAGGGGGACACGCAGAGGAGGACGTGGGGTCAAAGGGACCATGGCTGTGATCGGTCGCTGGTCAAAGGGCCCCCGGTTGATGACACCGATTGGGTGAGAGGCTGACGGCCGCACTGGGGTCAGTGCGACAGTAGCCGTGTAAGAGCGGACAGTCGTCATCAGTGAGGAGAGGGGACCTGAAAGGAAGAAAACGCTGTAAATCCTTTGCATTCATCACATCTGTCCAGTTACACATCTGCACTTGTTCTGCAAACCTTTAGTGGGCGGTGGCGGAGTGAACTGCAGCGGGTATCTCAGCACGTAGTAGTTATTCCACACATAAAGCTGGTTGTCTCTGGGGTTGTAGTCTATGGAGGAGATGTACTGGTAAGGGTTGGGGAATGGTATCTGAACGGGCAGCTCCTGTCCACGGCTGGTGTCGTAGGCGTAAACCACCATGTCGCTACCAGCCCGGCCCTCCGCTTGTCCTTCATCGTCTTGGAAGACAGAGCGAACGGCGTAGAGCACACCACAGGCCATGAAGGCATTGCTCGCCCCACGTTTGTCAAAGCCAGTAGCCCATGTGCCCTCAAAGCGAAGGGTGTACGGGTTCACCTGTGAAAAAAAAAAAGAAGAGGGCAGAAGACACGTGGGTTGAGAGAACTTAGCAGTGTATAAAACTTTTCCCTCATTGTTTTCTAATCATTGATCTGTTTTCAATCTTCCTACCTGGCTGACCACGATGCGTCCATTATTGGCTTCAGTAGAGTAGATCACCCAGAGGCCGTTCTCGTCCACTGCCAGATCAATGTCTGACTTCCCTCCCCAACGGTATGGCGAGGTGTCATGGTAGTTGGCATTGACCACCACCGCTTCGCCGCTCTTGATGCGAGTCCGCAGGTCATATTTGACCAGATTGCGCGTTCGCTCCTTGTTGTAAAACACGGCGCCATCATACACCACGAAGCCTGTACCATCCACGCGGCTAGGCAATCTAGAACACACGATGATGGAGATATTTGTAATTAAAGACTGTGAAGACTCATTTTCACAAATAACGCAGGTTTTTGTGACTGTTTTGTGAACTATTTTTTAGAAATCATTTCATCAATAAGGTTTTAGTAAAATCTTAATCATAATCTTACAACTACATCTAATTGTTTACTCATGTTTTCAGGCCACACCAAACCCACACACTCACGAAGCTAGCTGAGATTTATTTTGTGTTAAAAAATTCAAAAATATGACAATTTTTTCAGAGGATTTCAACCATCAGTCGATTTAGCGTCACCCATGATTACAAGTCTCAGATTTCTAATAGAAATTACTAGTTTACTGATCAATAAACTAGTGGCAGGAAATTTTCACATCATTTAAAGCAGTAACAACAGTCTCTGCTACTGATAGTGTAATCTACAATATAGAGATAACTACTGGGTATAAACACATTTAAAGACTATGGTAGAATAAATAACAGCTATGAACAGTATTAAAAAAATGGGTTTGACATGAAGAAAATCTTAAGAATTATACGTTTGACTCCGATAGAAGGTATTTTATGCTATAGATTCATTAAATATTTGTTTTAGTTGTTTAATTTTCAAGGGATTTAATCTCTCATTAAGAAAATAAATGCTGCTCTATTTCCAGTTTGAATTGATTGAACTGCCCCAGAGACCTGTAACTGAAATTTCTGATTTTTTTCTTTGATTTTTTAACAATGTATTGTTTAATATATAGGCTTTCAATTTCATCTCTTCAAACTCTTTGTTTTGTCTGAGTCTAAAACCAACAAGTATTCTTTCAATAAATTGATCTGTGGCTGCATCATCACATACAGTACACACAGACATTACTCACTTATAGGTAGTGGTAATTCGGTTTTGGCGGTAGTCATCCCAGGAGGCATACTCGTACAGCACCTCGGTCCTATACGGTGTCCATGGCATGACGTACAGCCTGTCACCGGCCTGCAGCGGGTCCTTACACCACGCGCCCGACTGATGCTCTGCCTCCAGGAGCGAGGAGGCCGGCTGGATGCTGAGCAGGGAGCCAGGACACACGAAAACTGGAAGTCGGGAGTTAGGAAGGGTAGCAGAGGATGTGAGAGAGGAGAGAGAGAGAGAGGGAAGAAGGGAGAAGAGCAGGGAGGGAAGTGAGAAAAGAGTGGAACGGTAGTGGAGGCAGGTGCGGGAAGAAAATTGAGCAATGCATGAAAAATGGATTGAATTAGATGCAGTTGGTGTGGCGAGATTAAGAAAAAGAATGAAGAGAAAAGGAGAGAGGGATTTAAAACACCTGTGCTGATCTTGAAAGGCAAGCAACAAAAGAGACAAAATAGTGTAATCACACACTGTTAGTGTGTGTGTGGTGAGTAATACAACAGGGACACTGCAATGAAAGGTGTGTGAGTGTACTTTATGTGCTTTGTGTGTGACTGCATGTATGTATGTGTGTGTGTGTGTGTGGGTTAGTGCAAAAAGAGTGAAAGAAGAGTGTGAGGTAGAATCAGGGACGCAGAAGGCGGGGCTAAATTTTGCCTTGAAGTGAATGAGAGGGCAAGTTAGTTACACCGAGCACAACGATTGGTCCACCCCACATGTCAATAACTGTATGGACACATATGTATACTGTACAGTCTCACACTGGCATGCAAATAGGCATGCACGCACACACACTCACACACATAAGCAGTGCTTTGTAAGCACACATCCAGACAGATATGCAGTCACACACATTTGGTCTTATTTTTCCTATGAAGATAAATAAGGGGCTCTTCCTATAAGGGAAGAAAAGGGAAAATAAGCATGAGGAGGATGATTGGACAAGAAGGTAGGTTCAGAAAGAGAGAAAGAAAGAAAGAAAGAAAGAAAGAAAGAAAGAAAGAAAGAAAGAAAGAAAGAAAAAAGAAAGAAAGAAAGAACGAAAGGAAGAAAGGATGAAGAAGAAAAGGTGCTTGTGTGTGAACAGGAAATATAGCAGAGAAAGGGTTAAAAGAAGATCATGTTTATGTTTGTGTGCGCAGAAAGATCGAGGAAGAAAAACAGCAGACAGAGAGACTGACCAGGAGCAAGAGAGGAAGAGAAACAGAAAGAGAGATAAAGAGTAGAGAGACTAGGTGCAGAACCTGGATAAAATTGGATAAAAGGACGGGATTCCATACAACAAGAGATGGATAAAATGGGGAAAAAAAAGAACTGAGTAGGAAATGAAAAAAGGGGGGCAACATCCAGCATGACTACGAAACAACGTCCTAGGGTAAGAGGAAGAGAGAAATGGTCGGAGAGAGGAAGAGAAGGAGAGGAAAGAGAGGGGTCGGGGGTAAGGAGAGATCAAGATGCTACAATGTATTGTCTTTACCTTTTTGGTCCACTTCTACTCAAGCATAGGAAAAAAAGAGGGAGAGAAAGAAAGAGAAGTCAGAGGGTGAAAGAAGGGAAGTAAAGAAAAGCAAGAAAGCAAGCAAGAGAGAAAGGAAAGAGAGAAAGCAGGAAAAAATCAAGAAGGGAAGAGGGAAAAAGAAAGAAAGAAAGAAAAAGAGAGAGAGAGAATTGCACAGATAAAGACTTTGGAGCTCATTCTCACCACAAACATTATAGTTCACATAAAAGAAAGAAAGAAAACACAAAAGAGTCCCAGTATACTCCTCTTCCCTCCTCTCCTCCCCTATCCTCCTCCTCTCCCTCCCTCCCCCCTTCTCCTTCCTTCAATCAGGCTCCTGTGGAGAAAAGAGAGCAACTCCTGTGGCGTGAATCTGAAAAAGAAAACACACACGCATGCACACACAAGTGTATACACTCATTCTTACACACACACTCTCTCTCTCTCTCTCTCTCTCACACACACACACACACACACATACGCTCTCTCTCACACACGCACACACACACACACACACATACATTCACACACAGAAGACATAAAGTTGCAAAAGTCCTACAGTGTCTGTCTGTGTACTGTCTTCATTCAGCTTTCTCTGTATATTTTACTCTCTTTCTTTCACACACACGCACTCTCTCTCTCTGTCTCACACCCATTCCCTGAGAAAAAAAAAAACTTTGCTATCCATCAATCTCTCACAAAAACAGTCGACATCAGAGGTTATAAGAACAAGCACACATACACACGAAAACACCTCAAACCTAAAACGTAGCTCGACAAAAATGGGTTAACTTTCTGTGTTTTTTTTTTTTCATGCTCATGCACATATTTGCATGTAATCATGTTCTGGTGTGTGAGTGTATGCATGAACGTGTGTGTTTACTATTGTGTTTACTTATGTATATACATATATGGATATATATTTGCATACTCACTGTAGGGGACACACTCATACTGGATCTCCAGGTACTTGTATGTTCCAGGACAGGGGTCAGGGAACACGTCAACCCCTGCGACCACCACACACTGGGTCCTGTTGTTACACCTGGAGAACAGAGGATGGACGGACGGATGGACGGATCGGTGAAAGGGATGATGGAGTGAGAAAACAAATGAGAGAGGGAGAGTGATTAACAGACAGGAAAGGGGAAGCAAAGGACACTCCATTTGTCTACCCTGCCTCTCCCTCCCTGTGAATATTGATCAGTTCTTCTAGGAAAACACTGCTGAGTACACAACTAATGGTGCAGTCAGGCACTCAGACTCAGCTGGAGAGATTACTGCACTTGCACATACACATGACTTACAACACAAGCACGGGCCATGTCTAATGTTTCCTCATGACATGAATCTACATGTATGTTGTGCAGCAGGCACAAGATACCGTATAAATGAAACCGTAGACGGCCTCATTGATTGGTAGGACTTTGTTCAAAACATTCACACACACACTCAATACAAACCGAAGAAGAGTTAAATGACAGTATTCATCTTTGCTTCATAATATAAGGTCTTATATAAACACACAACACACAGCAGATGTGTCTCCCAGCATATACACACCTCTGGGCCATAATCTTTAATGCATCAGGGAGGTAACACTGTGTGTTCTCCATCTGGAAGGGGTCTGCATCACAGATCTTGTCATCGGTGCGACCGTAGTTGGCAGTTTCAACCATCACAACATCACTTCCTGGGCAGCGTAGCTCTATCGGGTAACCCTCACACGCCAGCTCCCTGCGCAGCAGCCCGAATGGCATGGCAGCCCGGGACATAGCTGTAGAAGATGGAGAAAAAAAACAAGAAAAAAGAAAATATAAAGAATTTGCATTTATATTGTTTTTCATGCTGCACTTAAATGATGAGCTGTACAACAAAAATGTATTTCTTTGTAGTCAATTTAATCTGTTTCATAGGATGTAAAAGAATAATATGATTTGTAGCTGCCAGTTTGCAGAGCTACAGGTTTACACCATCAATTTAGTGGTGCAGATTTTCATAACGCTGGAGGACTGCTATCTATCCAATAGCTGCTGAAGCATTTCACTGAAATGTGAAATGTTGCAAATTTGAACTTCACTGTGGCGTTGGAGGAAAAGTCACAGGGTCACCAAGGCAGTTAAGATTTATCATCCAAGGATCTAAATTGTGTGGGTAAAAATTGCAAGAACATCCATGTGATAGTTGTTGAGATATTTCAATCAGGTCTACAGCAGCAGATAAAACCACTCCACTAGTGAGGTTTTGTGAAAAAATGGTTAAAATTGCAGTGGAGGCTGAGATAACCTGACTTTCTTTTTCATGTAGCTGTGATAAATGTGTGGTCTAAAAGCCTAGGTGGAGCTTATGCTGCTGACATCATCTGGGTATTTTTTTTCAGACTTTGAAAAAGAGAGAGAGAGAGCACCACGGTGACATAAAACCAAACCTGGGCTGAGTTCACCAGTGATGAGGATACAAAGCTTTCTGTGTAAAACCATTTGAATTCAGACCTTTGAAATACCCGTTTTACAGATTAAATCAGCCATGCAATATCATGAGCTGGTATGTTAATACACACACTGAATATTCCCCAACTATAAAACAGATAACATATTATGTAAACACCTGCTGTAATTAAATCATGCCAGCAACTACATCTCAGCAGAGATTACATAATCAACACACATTTCACATGTGATTTTACTGAATCTGGATGGATTCCTAGATGCAAACAGTGTGAGATAAATCACACTGCACCTCCGCTGTGACACCTATGTGTGATGTGAAGCGTAGGTACAACGAAATATCTTGTGTTTCCAGTCAGCTGGCAAGGATAAAGCTTATGCTACTGGCTGTCAGGCGCTTGGAAAACACAGTCTGCCATGCATAAGACTTTACTGTATTTTCTTTGATTTGAAGACTGGATCTTGCTCATCCACATCTTGGTGTGTAAATGCACCTGACTGCCATTCTAATCCGCATAAACTGATGTTGTTGGAGCAAATCACATTACCATTACCTTAATCTGGTTGTTCACACCATCAGGAAGATCATGTACACATGAAAAGGTTTTGGCTCAACTGATATTAAACGCAGAAACGCAACACGTCTGTGTGATCAGTATGCTGCTGGTGCACTGTAACTGCCTGTGGTCCTGAATGACTCGATTGCTTAAGAAAAACTCCCTTTGGCAAGCTGCATGCTTCAAATGTCTTGGTAATCGTTTGTTTATTTAGGTCACCGCATTTCCAAAAACTTTGCCAAGATGACTTGTAAAGTAATCACTTATATTTGATTACACAGCACAGACACAGTCTATTGCTCTATTGCTTTTAATTTTATTTATCGTGCTGAGATCGCTGTGTCAGGATCAACACCTTATCACCTCACTTACCTTGGTTGGTGGGGGCGACGTGAGCCAGGCTGAGCGCGCACACCCCCAGGAACCACAGTGACATAGCCATGCTGGGCAGGAAGAGTTAGCACGTCACACCACCAGCCGTGTTTGGAGAGCCTGGAGAGGAAGCAGTGAAGGTGTGAGATTGAGAGTGAAGAACTGCACCCTCCTCTCTGTGTGCTGATCTGTGTGTGCGCGTGTGTGTGTGTGTTTTGGATGGTCAATATCACACACAGACGATGAAAGAGTCCATGTCAGAAAACACAGCAGGGTAGGAGGAGGTAGAACAATGGAGTGACAGACAAAGAAGAGTAAGAGAGAGAGAAATACAGATAACAATTGAGCAATCGGTGCAGCGAAAAGTCCCTCAATCTGCTGTTACCATGGTGATAGCACAGGGCCGTGTGTGTGTGTGTGTGTGTATATGTGTGTGTGTGTGTGTGTGTGTGTGTATGTGAGAGAGAGTGAGGGTATATGCTGGGTGTGTGTATCTGAGTGTGTGCTTGTGAGTAAAAGCACACGTGTGAGTACGTGTTTTAAGTCTCTAATTAGCCAGAAGCAACACTGGCCACTGACCCATAAAAGAGTCTTAATCTTTCTATGCTCACACACATCCACATACATCCACACACATGCAGACACACACAGGCACAGGGCCGGGCTTCGCTTAGGCCGCTTTTCAGTAATCCTAAATAAATGATGTCGTGGAGACGATCTCTTCCCCCGAGGTGAAACAGCCGAGTGAAGATGCAGGTGATTGGCTCCGTGGCGTTTTTACGAGCGAGCATACGGGACGCAGGAGGACGAGCTTGAAGAGAACAACAGTAATATGACTCCTTAATATAGACTGAACTCTTGGCCCCGGACAGAAGAGAGGATGGAGGCTGAAATGCAACATGTATGATATTACATTTACTTCCCCCCTGTTTAGCATTCAAACTGCTGCTGCAATGTGTACAAAGTATCTACTACCATAATGGTGTCCACAGACATTGTGTGTGTGTGTGTGTGTGTGTGTGTGTGTGTGTGTGTGTGTGTATGTGTTTGTGTGTGCACACGCGTGTGTTTGTACATACACATATGTGTGTCCACATGTGTTTATTTGTGACTTGCGTTTCTCTCCATCTTCTTGTTAGGTAATGATGGCAGACAGATTTAGGTCACTCCTCCACAAATGTCTAACATTCATTCAAAGCCTTGCACTTGTATGAAGTACATCACAAACACACACACATGTGCACGCAGGCACAAATACAGAGAATAAAGCGAACAGAGATCTCTGCCTTCTTTAAGTCCACTGAACCAACAAGAGTGTAGCAGTAAAGGCCCCAGGACCACTGACACACACACACACAGACTCAGCAAAATGAGAACCCTTCCATTTTTTGTCACACACACATACGAGCACTCACACACATATACACACAATGCGTCTCATCTCATCCAAAACCCTTATGGCAGCATGTTCTTATGCTCGCAACCCCCCATTTCCCTCTCTCACACACACACATACATATACACCCTTAAGTGTTGATGCAGAGTAAGTAGAGCAAGGACACTGATGGGCCTTGACAAAGCCACACACCCAGTCCCTCCTGCTCGCAGTACCATGCTTGCAGCCTGCAACCAAAATCCAGCCCCAGGCCACTGACCGGCCTATTTGGAAGGGCAGTAGTTGCTAAGTGAGAGTGTGTGAGTAGTGAGCCTGGAGTAAAATAATTTACACACACACAGGCATTAATGTACATACATATATGTACATACATAAGGACACTGTTTACCATCCTACACAATGTACCTAGTTACAGATCAGTCATCAGAAACTATTATAGTTTATTCCAATCAACTCATTCCAACTCTCAATTGAAGCTGCGTGATGTTTTTAATGAGTGGAGTATTCACAGTAAACACAGCTCAGTCAACTGTAAAAAGTGTAAATGTATTTCAGTGTGATATATCTGGTATCTCTGTACTTTTAAATCTCATTGATGGGTTCAAACTTGTGTTTGGCGCCACAGCAAGACATTAATATGACAGATGACAGTGAGCTTTATGGCGTTAATTAATTTATGGAGAAAAGCTTGTAACTGCTAGTTTCTGAAATGTGCAGATTTGTTGTTTTTCTGTCGGCATAAATGGTACATTTTGGGTTTTAAGCCATTGGTTGGAAAAAGCAAACATTTTCGATTACACTATTGACAGAGAACTAACACCTTAATGATAAAGATGTCAAACAGAGGTCTGCCAAACAAGTCATTTGTGGTTTGCCTTTTCAAAACTTTAAGCAGTAAATAAAAAAGAAAACTGACTGACTCACTGCGGTGGGAAGCAAATGATACCTGACAGCCATTAAAGTCGGTCTGTTGGAAATCATTCAAGCTGATGGGAAACCAAGCCAGGTACAAAGACTCACACTGCTAGAGGTGGAGGCCATAAAATCAACAGAGAAAGAGAGAGAACGAGGATGAGTAACCTCCTCCTCTTTTGGTCAGAGAGCTATCATTGCCTGAGGGTGGATCGCTATGAAGCACAAAGTGACAAAACAGCCTTATAGTGTTATGTTCCTAATGGAAGAATGAATGTGTGTGTGTGTGTGTGTGCGCGAGAGAAAAAAAATAGAGACAGAGGGACAAAGTGTGTGTGTGTACGAGTGATGAGAGAGCAATCAAGAAATGAAGGAGAGGCAGGGAGATTAGACTCAGACAGCACAGTGAAAACAAAAGCGTTATTGGCTGAAATGCTATGGCAAGAAATTCCATGTAGCTGATGATATTTAAGGATTAAAAAAGGTTTTTAATACACATTAGCGTGCCCTGTGTAATTGTGAGCCGGTTTCAGACCATTGACCTCTTCAGCTCCCAGAGGACCAAGGCCTACATGCTGCAGTCAAAGCCACTTACGGGGATTTTAGAGCCTGCATGTTTGTCTGGTCGATGCATGACTCTGGGGACTGGAGGTGTCGCCCTCTGTCAATCACTTGCTTGTTGCAGGCAGGAAACACAGGCGTTGCTCAGGGCCAAGTTCAGAGCATTAGGACCTGTGCTGCATGTTGGATGCTCCTGAGAGCGTTAGGGGTTCGTGATATCTCAACTTTATCCCAGATGTATCAGGCTTAACGTACACCAAGTAAATTGCTTGCAGATATATTCAGATCATTGTCAGTCAGCCACAGTTGTTAGCCATCAGTTTACATATATCACTCTCATAAACAACCAAACTAAATATGTAATACTACATGTACATTGCTTCCTAGCAGCCTGAATCGGAGATCCTTTATTGATCAGTGCTTTGGTTTCACCTGATCACTGTACAACATGATACAGAGCACTCACTCGTCTACGAAGATATGATATTAAATTAAAATGGAACAAACTGCTTCGGTTAATAAGTATATAAGTGTATTTGGAAGTTTCATGCATAATGTGGACCAGTAGACCATCAAAAACAAGCCATTACATTTTTATTGCTGCCTACTGTCTCTCTCTTACTGGCTCACTTTTTTCCTGCTGCACCACAACACTAGATCTTTGACTTCCTCCCATCTGTCAAATCCTACGTTAACCCCTGGTTGTACATGGTTGTACATAAATAAATTGAATTTGTGGGATTTTGGTCTCATGGTCAAACTAAACAAGACATTTAGAGACTTCACCTTGAGCTATTTTCTTACGGTTTATAGAGGAAACAATAAATCAGTTAATGAAGAACATAATAAGACTGATAATTATAATAAATGTTGCTCTAGAAAGTTTTGAGAAACAGGATAAACACCAGCAAGAAACTGGTAATTATATTACCATGCTGATATGACATAAGGGGACAGAGTTTCTTTAATTTAATTTCATACCCATTTCATGGTCATACTGGAGAGAAAAATCATCCCTACCTAGAAAGGTAGGGATGATTTGCTCAAAATTATTTATTACATCATGTTTTAATAAGTAACTGATATAAGGAAGTGAATTATCTTCTAACCCTAACCTGGACCTGTACATGCATCAGAAAATACATAAATGAAAAATTAAATGAAAATCATTTGTCAGTTGAGTCCAAACATTTGTTAATCGTGAGATAATAATTCCCTAACTACTGCAACTGGCAGCAGTGAGTGGTTCAGGACTGATCGAACAGTCTCCTGCAGCACAATCCACTCCCATAACAATCACATTTTAGTTTATTGGTATCAAATGTCTCCTGCAATCAGATACAAAAACATTTCATAACTGAAAAATATTCATGTTGTACTTGTGCTGTATGACTGTACAAAACTGTGATTCATCCTTTTAAAGCAGAACAATTGGTTCTTGTGAGTAACCCTCAGAGAACTCTGTTGTTAGTCTTCGACAAAAAAGAAAAACAATAACATTGAAATTATGAAAGAAACGTCAAAAAATGTTTTAGTTTCTGGGAAATATGTGAAGCAACCTGGCACCAAATCTCTTGGTTAATTATTTTAAATGGGTTTCTAATGTTTAACACGTCACAGTGTTGCAGGAATGTATCAATGAAATGAATGCATGTTATGATAAAAAGATCCAGGATCCAGCACAAATTAAGTGTGTATGTGAGCACTTTCTAGTCTTGCAACATTTTTAACAAACCACAACACGAGGAACACTTCCAAAAAATACAAGTATTTTTTAGAGGTAGTACAGTCTTACATAATCATAGTCATGCGGTTTTGGTTAAAACGTGATTTATGTCACGTAAATCTGAGCAAGATTTGGACGTTTATGAGCAAAAACATATTGTGAACAAACATTAAAGTGACGTGTAGTCTGTTATCTGTATGTCTCTCTGTGCCCTTTAGTGCTAAATAAGATTTGTGTGACAGCATAACCTGTTACTGTGACATGAGCTGTTTCAACATGTCAGACGTAGAATCTGTGGACAAAGAAAAGGCTTGTGATCTAAACACTGCCCCCGCTCCTTCTACAATCATATCGAAGTCTGAGGTACAACAGAGCGGAGCACATCCACTAGGCTTTATTTGCAAGGAGGCACAAAAGACTACAGCTTCACAATATAAGCCTTATCAAATACAACTAAATCTAAACAAGAAGGTGCCTATAGTAATATAATATGTAATATATTTTCTGGCAAAAATGCAAAAAAAAAGACATGCAGGACCTCAGATAAGGATTATTTTCCACATCAATTAAAAAACAATCCATCATGTCGATAATTGACAGGTTGATTGATGATTAAAGTCATCATTAGCTGCACCTATACTTTGTTATAATATGTAAAAATCTAGTCTCATTTCAAGATATTGATGTTACAACAATACATCCGCCCCCAGTGCTGAAGAGGCCTGCATGAGTCGACGTTGCGAGTCGACTGACTCGGTGCATCTTCACTGATACAAAGAGACACGATATGAACCTGTTTGAAATGGTCCCTTCAGAAAAAAAAGACAAATATCGTTGCATTTTACAAGTCAAATGATAGAAAATCCATCCAAATGGTGTATGTGCACGTGCGTGCGTGTGCCTCTGAGTGGTTTAAGCAAATCAATTTGCTTTTTTCTCCTCGGTGGTTGATGTAAATGATCCCTACATGGAGGCAAACCTTGTTACGTGTGTTTTCTCCTCTCCATCTAACATGCACAGCACGGCCACACATACACACACACTCACATATACACAACTAGGTGAGTCACCTAACACACACTACATATAAATCTGTTCGAGTCATTTTTCTTCATCTCTCATGACACAAATGAAATAATACAACACAAACAATACCTTCACACTCAAGGTTACATATCTATGAGAGATTCAACCCGACAGTGGAGTAGGAGTCCTGTCAGCCGCTGAGCTATTGCTATCTGCTCTCATTCCTCTTTTTCCTCATCCAGTGCCTCAACCTTTCTCTTCTTCCCTTCGTCTCCTTTCTCCTTTGCACCTCTCTCTGTCTCTCCTCCTCACAGTCACTCCCGCCTCCCTCCCTGGCCTCCTCCACTGACCCAGTCATCTCTTCCCCTCTCTAAAATATTGATAATGGACTCGCGCTCGGTCTTCCTCTCTGTTTCTGTCTCTCTGTCTCCGTCGCTCACTTTCTCTTGTCTCTTTTTGTCCTCATATTCCCATCTGGGGTCAATCACCAAAGCAAACCTGCAGACGTTTAAACCAAACCCCGCAATCCAAATCCATAGTGTGCGTATTTACACCACTTTTCACTGCAGCACACCACAGACACTGCAATGAAGGTGCGTGTTAATGAACATAATTCAGCCGGACTTGGATCTCTCTTTTTTTGGGGGGCCAACATGGGACATCCTGAGTCATTATGTCACTTTCTTTCTGCACTCCTCATAGGCCTGCAGAAAGGCTAATCTCGTTCCCATGAATATTTCACAGCACTCCTATACTACTGACCCAGCTTTAATGGCAGCCAGCGGTGTGAGGCCGAGTGCAGGCACCAACACCACATCAGATCCCTGTCCCTCAGTGATCAAATGGCCCCTGACAGCAGCAACAACAGCAGCAGGAACAGCAGCAAAGGAGCAGGGCACCTCCACTGTCTTCTCGAGCGCTCATCATGTATGTGTGCGTGTGGAGAAGGAGAGACAGGGAGAGAGAGAAGAGAGGAGAGAGGAAAAAGGAGAGGAGAGAGGGGCGGGGTACATCCTCATAGCCTATATCCATATCTTACCGTCAATCCTCCGTTTTCCCTCCTCCTCCTCCTCCTCGCTCACTGCGTCTCCCGCATTCCGTCTCTCCGCGCCCTCACCCACTGTACTCTCCTCCCTTTCTCCCCCTCCGCTCTGCCCGATGCATGAAAATTAAAAATTGAAAAATATATGTATAGAAAAAGATAAATAAATATTGAGTAGAGGAGGGAGGTGTGGGTTGTGATGGTCGATACCTGCTGGGTTATAAGGCAGTCATTAGCAGCGATATGTCCAACAACAACTGGGCGTCCTCCCCCTGTGATCAGTGCGCTGTGCAGGGTTCTGCTCTGCTCTGCTGGACCTCACACCCTCCCTCCGTCCTGTCGAGGCGCGTTGTCTCCCCGCTGTGCTGTGTGACTGTGCGTCACGTTGGTATCATAATTCCCACAGGGTTTCATGCCCAGAGATGGTGCGGGGGATTATAGGCCTTATAGCTCCGGATGGATGAAGCGAGAGCCAAACATAAACGATCAACAACAAATTAAGCGCAAATTAACACACGGACCCTTGGCTGCTCTGCTTTTTTTTTTCTTTTCTTCCTTCCTCCCCTTCGTCGATTTCTACTGCTCTTCAAGCTCGCGTGTCATTGTTGATCAGATGCCTCCGATATTGTTCGATTACATCCTTGCATTTAATGGAAAAATAACATCGACATGAGAACAGCCGCTTTGCATATCCTTGAGGAATCGTGATGAAGCGCAGCAGCACATCAGGACGGCTCTGGGAGTATAACAGGGAATATATTTTTCTTTAAAAAAAATATATATATACCGATTTGAAAATAACGAGGCAAAAATCGCGCTATAAAACGGTTACGAGAATTACAAAAAAAAAAAACAAAAAAACAAAAAACAAAAACAAATCAAATCAAATAATAAAAAGACAACAGCTGGATAACCAGGAGAGATGTGGTTTCCCGCTCTGTGCCTCGCCTTGCACCCGTCCTTCTCTCTCCTCTTCCTCTTCTCCTCTCTCTCTCCATCCGCTGGTCTCGCTTGTTGCGCGTTCTGCACTCGAGAGCGCGCAACGCGTGTGCGCCCTTGTGCGCACACGTGTGTGCGCGCGTGTCTGTGCGCGTGCGGAGACACAGATAGGCCGCGGTGAGGTTGGATGGCTGGTGGTGGGGTCTTCGACTATATTATCAAGGTTTGTCTGAGTGAGCAACAATAAGCTGCTGTGTAGGCAAAAGGGATCGAGAATAAACAGCGGAGGATCGTGTTTATTTCAGCCTCCATGTCTTTGTCTTCTTCTTTTTTCTTTTTTTTCTTTACTGATTTGACCATCTCGAGCTCCGATTTTTTACATTTATCTTAAGACAAGAGCGTCAGAGAGGTGAGTTATGGTGAAGCGCGGCGCACAAGCAACTGCAATAATTCATCCGAGCTCAAGAGCATCTTTGTTTGCAGCAGCTGGGCTGTTTGTCAGTCTCTCTACAACAGTCATCATGTCTCTGTCATTTAAAAATCTACCAGTCATACCTCCATGACACCTAATGGTAGACTTGCTCTGCTACTGACATTACTGTCATTACCAAAATGTAAAGAGCCACACCTCTGCTTTTTTGTATTTGTATTTAAGGAGAGTTGGCAGCGTATGCTTAAAGCTCAGGTCACTCAGAGCAGAGAGGAAGGAGGAAAACCTCCGAACTGTTGCAAATGAAGACCCTGACTGATCACATAAAAGTGTCATCTGTACAGTTTACATGTGCGAGGAAGTGCGCAAAAGGTTAAACACAGTCTTCAATATGCGAGAAAATGAGTCACAGTCAAAGGAAATCACTGATTATGTGGAAAAAGATAGTTTCTCCATCATTTCGCTTGACTCCTTTTGAATGGCTCTGATTGCTTCTTGTCTAGTCTATAAAGTGCAGCAAGACTTCATAAACACTCAAAGCACAACAGTCACTAACAAAATTATTTTAATGGTGCTGAATAATTCATTGATTTCAGAGTGTGCATGGCGTGTTTTGATTGGATGCTACAAATTATCATGTATGAAAAAACGAAGAAAAAAAAAGGAAAAAAAAGGATGCATTACAGAGCTGTGTAGTTGAAAATGGAGAAATGGTCAGAATAATCTCCGGGGTGTAATAAAACAAGCCGTAATGGTTAAGACTTGGCTCAAACTTAACCTTGGCTTGACTGTATACTTGGCAGCTTTTAAAGATGTTAAAGAAAGCTAATTCTAAGCTGAGGTCAGCATCGGTTAGCAGCATTCATTGTTCCTACCAACAGGAGTTTTACATTACTTTTTTTTTTTTCATTGATTGTTCCATATTCACGCCTACTCATGCAGTAGCTGTGTTTGTTTGCAGTAAAACCACAGTCGTTGTGAAGCTAATCACAATATAATCAGTTTGACATTTCTAATCCATGAATTCGATGGGAGCTGTCTGCTTCTGATTTTCTGATATTAAGTGATTTTTTTAAAATGGAAAAATGTTGTGACAGCTTTAATCACTAATCATGATATCCTTTAGGGGAAATCCTCTTCTTCTTGGTTACCATGGCCCTCCTCCTCCTGCTCTTCCTCCTCCTTCATTCACCTCGGCTCCCCCACCATCACCCCACCCTTTGCGCTTTTTCTTCTTATTCTTTTTCTTCTCATCCTCCACCTTGTATTTGAGTCTTCTCACAGGGTCGCTGAAGCTGCGCATGGACTTCTCCTGCACGTCTTCACTGATCATGAAGTTCCTGTCGATGAGCTCCGCCGCCTCCTGCCAGTTGCGGTAGCAGTCCGTGCCGAGGCAGACTATCTCCTTCACTGCATTAGGGATGAGGATGGAGCAGTCAGGACGCAGCACCACCACTGTGGGAAGCTCCTCCACGTTAAACATGGCTTCCAGCTCCCTGTGGACACACACACACACACATACATACACACACTGGTACACACATTGACATAGAGCTAATGGATTTTTCTTACAGCTAGGTGTATTTACATTACAATCATCCACCAGCAGGTTGTGCACACAACTAACTGGCCAGTCTTGCACACCTCCTGTAGGGGTCCTCATAGGCCAGGAACAGGCACTTCTTGGGCAGCTCTTTCAGGATGGTTTCTTGCTGTTCCTCTGAATCATCCAAACTGATGAATGAAAGAAAATGAATCAAATTTCTTACATTCCAAAAAAATCTTTCCAAATGTCAGTTTGTTGGTGTTGGCATTGTTCTTATGAAGACATTTGGTTCTGACAAACATAGGAATACATGAGACAGCATTACTGGGAATGAAAGATTTGATGGGATACGTCACATCTGAGAAAATATTCATTCAATTATGCACAGTGATGTGTATTATCTGAATGACAATAATGTTATCTATCTATCTATCTATCTATCTATCTATCTATCTATCTATCTATCTATCTATCTATCTATCTATCTATCTATCTATCTATCTATCTATCTATCTATCTATCTATCTATCTATCTATCTATCTATCTATCCAATATTTATTTACATCTAATATGATATTCTATCTAATATTTTACCAGCACTTTTTAGAAACTACCACTGGTTTAAGATTAAGAGCTCACACACTCCTACAGTAGGTTCAAAAGGTTTTGATTTCAGACAAGGTTAAAGATAATTACTGTGTTAAGTGTGAAGCTATTAAGATTAATTTTAGCTTTAGTAATATACACCCTTAATATGTTGTACCTAATATACAGGAGAACCAGCTGAGCAGAACGATCCACGTAGAATTCGTCTGTCAACTGTGTGAAGAAGTCACTGAGCGTGGGAACAAACTCCTGGCAGCTTTCACGTGCAGCAGATGCAAAGAAGAGCATCAGGATGCGGTTCTGCAGGCGAGTGATAATCTCATGTTCTGTGTCCAGTTCATCCTGGTCCTTGTTGTTCTTCACCAGGACTCGATCAATGAACAGGTCCACCATGATAAAGAACTATAGGCAAGGGTAAAAACATTGAAGTCAAAATCAGTGAACTCTGTGTGAAATAACCAACAATTATATTTGAACAAGTCCTGATGTTAGCTAATACTCATCTTGCATGCTATATTTGATGATGCCTTATAGACTGCACGTCTCCACTCGGCCTTATTTACACACCTATCTATTAATAATCATGTATAATCTTGCTCGCTGTTCAACCAGATAATCCTCACAGTTGCTTACCTCTAACAAATATTATCTTCCCTTGAGGCAGCAAATCCAAAATGAGAAGAGCCTTCAAAATCTAGCTTTCTGTTTGTTTCAACTCATCCCTTGTCGTACTTGAATCAGTTGCCAGCCTGTCAGTTCATATCACAGTCACTTATTTGACTGTCTCCTTCACCTTTACGCCTGTAGCTGCTCACTCCCTCTTCCTTTGTGTCTCTGCACTCCACCTCCCCTCGTCTGTCTGGGAGGGAGGGATTGAAAGACAAGGTGACAGAGGGACAAGGGACATGAAGTGCTCACAGTCTTTGTGTGCATGTGTGTGTGCGCACGCGCGCGTGTGTGTGTGTGATGGCAGCGGCTGAGCGAGCATGTACGTGTGAATGGAAACCATAGAAATTACAGAATGAGAGACGTGTTTAAAAAAGAAAGAAAAGACCTTGATGAAGTGAGCCACAGTGAGACCTTTATTATTCAGTAAGTAATGGAGGTACAGACCTGCAGGGAATATGTGGTTAGTGATAGTTAGATTGACTCTGCAGGGAACAGCACAGTACGACCATGAAGCCACGTACAGACATATTATGAGAAAAAATACATCATATACATCATATATAAGCATTTAATAACAAAATAAGAAGAAAAAGTACGAAATAATTCTAAAACACACACATGCATATATATATATATATATATATATATGTGTGTGTGTGTGTGTGTGTGTGTGTGTATATATATATATATATATATATATATGTGTGTGTGTGTGTGTGTGTGTGTGTGTGTGTGTGTATAGATATATATATATATATATATATATATATATATATATATAGTTCATTAACTGTAATACAGCATCTATTGTTGTTGATGTTAGTGTTGTTGTTGTAATTGTTGTTGTTGTATTGCTGTTTTAATTTTAACATTTTCAACAAAATTTTACATTTTTTAATTTTTTTGTTTAATTTTTTTGGCCAAAAAAGAAAAACAATGAGCTAAAAGAGGCTAAAAGGGTGTGTAGAGCTGCTCAGCTGGGTTTTTTAGTCATTTCTTCTTAGTCAACTTCCTACTTTACATACTCGTGTCACTAGTTGGCAAAGTGACAATAAAAGGCTGAAGAATATGTCATTGTGTAACAGTAGATATGGCGATGAAAGGAGTAAATCAGACTTATTTCAGTCCTGTCTAAGTTTTATGTGATCAGTGCAGGGGAGGCACTGTTACATTATGTTTCTACATGTCATTACACTTTACCTCCAGCAAGATGGGTTTGAGGTTTTTTTTTTTTTTTTAAATTTATAATGTGCATGCCATCACAGGCAGAGAAATTATTTCCTAACAATATGATTCTAACCTTAGCAGAGAAGATCTAGAAAGGATGCAATCTTTTCTCTCATTCTTTTTCTTTATCTTTTTCTATATGTGCCGTTTTCTCCTGCCATCTCTTTTGTATCCCATGCTTCATCTTTCTCTTCTTCCTCTACATTTCCACCTTTACCCTTCCCCCATAACTTCCACCATCTTTTTTTCCTCTTGTCGTCCTCGGTCTTGTACTTGAGTCTCCTCACAGGGTCGGTAGCACTGCGCATGTTTAGGTTCTCAAAGTCCTCGTTGAGCATGAAGGTCCTCTCAATGAGCTCTGCTGATTCCTGCCAGTTACGGAAGCAGTCAGAACCATAACAACAGATGTCCTGCACAGCGTTTGGTGTGAGAATGGAGCAGTCGGGACGAAGAACCACTACCGTTGGAATGTCTTTCACCTTATACATGGACTGAAGTTCCCTAAAAAGCAGAAAAATCACACACAGGTATGAAAATGCACACTGTTGATGTGTAAACAGTTATAAAATATCATACTTTGACATATCTAGAAAGCTAAATCTTGTCATACTGCTATCAGTGCACTCTCAAGCTTTTAAAACACACATTTATCCAACATAAATAGACATGCTTTTCCTCCATGCACGTACATCCTGTATGGGTCTTCAAAGGCCACAAACAAAACCTTTTTGTGCATCTCTCTGAGGAGTCTTTCCTGCTGCTCCTCTGATTGGTCCAAGCTGCAGAAAGGAGATGGATATGAAAATCATGTGAAGGATAAAACAGTGTAAATGAGAGTTTATGCAATGCAATCATGCCCCTGCATCAAATAGGCGAAGGGACGGAAAGACGGGAACCTGACGTAGATGAGCGCGAGCAGTTTAGGGTATTCAATGTACGCTGGATCTTTCAGTCTTTTAAAAAAGTCATTCAGAACAGGCACAAACTCCCGACATTTTTCACACTCTGCAGATGCAAAGAACAGCAGCAGGATTCGGTTTTGAAGGATCCCGATGATTTCTGTCTCTGTGTTGAGTTCATCCTGGTCCCAGTTGTTCTCCATCAGGACTCGGTTTAAGAATAGGTCCACCATGATGTTGAGAAAGCAGTGGGAAATGGTAAAAGCCCACTGTGGACAGAAGAAGTGTTAAAGAATTTTTTTAAAAACACACATGCTACAGATGTAATGTTTTCCACCAGCTAACGCAGTTCATTTCCTTCATCCATGCTGTCCACTGTTAAAGGAGAACTTCAACTCTCAGACACACTGTTGGATATATTATCTGCACATCTGAGGCTGAAAGCTGAACTTTACAGCAACGATTTCAGTTTTGATCTATATATGTACAGCACTGTGCTGTAGCAGCAGCTGTGAGAATTCACTATAGTTGTGTTACAAACCAAATTACAAAATAGTTCAACTCCATCAAAAAATCTCATCTTTGCTGAACTGCTGAACTTTTGCTGTACCTCAGGACCCCGTGACATCAGGGTCGGGTGTGGTTATATATATATTTCTGACCACACCCACTGACATCCATCAGTAATGCTGTCACACTTACAGCTGTCAGACTTAATTGACAGTGACTGGGCAGCACAGATAAACAAAATGACAAGTCACTTTTGCTAATTTAATTTGTGTTCTTACAAATAAGATCTAAAAGCAACAATAAGTTCAGGTCCAACTTACTGTGACGACAAAGACACTTAAGTTCAGTCTGCGTCAATTTATCAAAATTAAAGCACACTGGAGAATACGGTAGCAAAAAAATCATGTTTCCATATCATTGTTAATCTGTTCAGGGAAAACCTCAGCTTCACTGCAGATGCAGTTTGAGTATTATCTGCTGTGGGATAGATGGCCAGTTATTATGGTGACAATAGCTGTAACCAGACAGACTGAGGAGACTGTGATTGTCTGTTGTGGTTTCATTCTCTTTTAAAGGAGCAGATTTAAAGGTTTGTAGTGTGTTTTTAGTATGCTGTTTCCCTGATAGAATCCAGTAATTTAACAAATTGAGTTATGTTTAGCAATAAGGAAAAATACTCAAAGAAATTACAAATAAATGCTGACGAATGTAACCATCTCTCTACGTAGCAGTATAACAACCATTTGGGTTGATGTTATCTTTAACCGATGCTGCTCTGAGACTGACTCATGTTCAGTTTTATGTTGTGTCTGACTGAGGAACATCTCATCCAGTCTCTGTGATACACCAGGTTTTGTAGACTAAAGAAATCATAATGTAAATACAACAGTGCAGCTCAGCCATGTTCACCAGCTGACCAAGGTGAACAAGGCTTTTATGAGATGGTGTTTTCCAAGAGCAGGCTTGAGGTTGAGAAACAAAAAAAAAAAAACTATATTAGAAATAAATTTCTGATTTAGAAATAAAGTTCAGGCCTAACAGCTCAGAAATGTACTTTATCTGTCTCGCCCAGCCTGTATTTCACTGTTGCAGCAGTCGCTGCAGGCTGAGAATTGACAGCGATAACCTCACAAATTAGATTTGGCTCTCTGGCTCTGAGCTGTGCCAGATCTATTTGAGACTGCAACTGTGGACTGAAACTTCCAAGACTGATGTAGGAGAAATATGTTTGAAATTGAGCAGCATTGAACCTTACCTGAAAAAAAGAGGATTTACTGTAAGACTCAGAAAGGTCAGAGCTTAAATCCAGCATTTGGAAAAGTTATTTCACAACCATCCGATTCACTTTTTGAAACTGATCGATAGCACCTGAAATATACTAGCATCGCTGCCTCGTTTTGTTAGGAGCTAATTTAATAGGCCATCAATCTGTGTATGTGCTGTGGCAGCTGAATAAACCACAAGTAATTTACCTCTCCTTGAAAACTTCTCAAAGCCCACAAGAAAAGAAATATATCCAGAGTTTCTTCTCCCTTTCAGGCCATTTCATTCTTCCTTTCTTTTTTTTCTTTCTTCCTTTAAAATCCTTTTAAGTTTGTTATTTTAGTGACACCTTTCACAGCTTCTTCTTCTCTGTGTTTGTAATTTCTTCAGCAAGCACACTGTGATCTGCTGAAGGAGATTACAGATAGCAGGAGGTGTGGCAGCGCTGTAATTCAGGGGCAGAGGTTGCTCCTGGCTCTGTGTGTGTTTACGTGTGTGTGTGTGTGTGTGTGTGTCTACTGTAGGCCTTAAAACTCCAGCTCTGGTGCAGCAATCTTATTACTTAAAGACAAGAGGGGAGGGGGCAAAGGAAGGATGAATGAAGAGAAATTGGATTGCAAAGGGACAACGGAAAGAAAGATAAAGAAGAAACAACAAAACAAACAGGAAAAGGCAGGTAAAGAAAAGAAAGACATGTCTTTACGTGAGCATCAAGTGCTCAGTCCTAATCTGGTTCTACCCTCCATCCACTAATAATAATGTTAACACTATGATTTTTCTGCATCCTGCAGGATGTGAAAAAAAGAAACAAACATAGGAAGTCAATAATTTTGAGTCAAGTGCAGTTCTACTAAAACCCCAGCAGGACCAAACTGTAGAGAAGTAGCTATTGATCTGCAGAGGCACTTGCAGGAAATACCTGGGTTAATCTCAGAGGGGTGAAGTAAATATAGAGGTGGGTAGAGGGAGAGATCTGAAAGGATTAGTCTGAGTCAGACAGACGTGTGCCACTACACGTGGATGCACACACACACACACACGCATTAAACACAAAGGGCCATCTGGGACACAATAAACAAACTGTGAACATGTGACCAAACACACTAAACACATTTTAGGGATGTTAGCAGCATGGTTTTATGGACGCATTTGGGGCAAAAGATGAATTCATTACAATTCAATACAATTTTGGTTTTCATTTTGATTTTAATCCAAAAATGTGAACGTTAGCAAGCTGGCGTTAGCATTTAGTTTAAGTGAGAGCTGTGCCTCACACAAATAAATCAGGTTTTTAACTCTAATTTTTCTAAGTATTGAGTCTTTTTTCTTTATAAAATATCAAAAAAAAAGAAAAAAAATAATCTTGGCACAAATACCGTGGAAGTGACCTGCAGTCGGCGCAGCATGGTCATGTCTCGCAGGTCAGCGGAGAATAAAGGATTGTTCGTGTAAACACAGTGAAGGTGTAATGACAGCCACAATGACCTTTATGTAATGACAGGGAAGGGCCAACACTTGCAGGCGTTAATTAAAATAAACATCTCAACTCGATTGTGGGACGCTTTTTACTGAAATGATGCTGCTATGATCCAAAAAAAAAGGAGGCATTGCAGTGTGTTTTGATGTTGTAGCCACTGGAGCTCTGACTACACAGGAACCTACAATTTTTGGTGTCAGTGCTACCATGTACTTTAAACTGAGCTTTAGGGACTGCTTGAGTGTATCCCCTTTTAGATTAAGTCTTGTGAAAAAAAACACACACACGCACGCGCCCGCCCATATGCACACACACCTTAAACAAGTTGTTCGTTATAAAATTTTTATTTGTTCTTTAGTAAAAAAGACACTTTGTACACACAGAGGAGGGACAAAAATGAAAAGCTACAAAACATCTAGAGTCGGTTGTTTTTTTTTTTTTCTCTCTGATCGCCACAAAAAAAACATAAAGCAACAAAAGCTGCGAGTTTGGGTTAAAGTTGCAAATATGCAATGAAGGGAAAAAACAATAAATCCTGAAACACTAAATTGAACTCATGGTGAAGATGTGTGAGAGTAAAATAAGAGAAAAATGACACATTCATGACTGAAAAAATGAGTGAGGTTGAGTAATAACCTCAAAAAACTAAACAAAACAAAAAAAGTATAATAAATAACAAACTTGCTATTTGGAGTTAAACTAAAAATGTTTGAGTTTAGAGTCAGTAGATGAGGTGAAGAAGAAGACACAATGGTTTCCAACCTGGAGATGAAAACACCCACAAAGTGATGCAAGGTAAATGTGAGAAAAAGAAATCCTCTACACTAATGTATACTTATTATTTATTTGTTATTGTTGTTTCTTAAGAACTAATAGAACAAATGAAGCAAGAAATGTCATCGTTTGGTAGAACTCTTCGTAACCAGGAGATACATGCAGCTGGTGATAAGAGCTGAGTAGACATTATTTCGTTAAAGGTGCTATACTTAAGTTTTCTCTGCTACCAAATGTGATTTCACGCCGGGAGCAGGTGGTGGTGGCAGCGGTCGCTTGCAAAGAGCTTCAACCATCGTTGCGATTACGAGATAATGGGTTATAAAACGCCCTCTGAGCAGCGCTGCTTCTTCAGGATGGACCGGACAGCACAGTGACTCACTGTGGCTAGGTTATTAGCATGCTACTATCAGTGATAGAAAAAAAAAAAAAAAGAAAACAGAAAAGCAGAAAAACAGTTAAAGTTGTGTTGCTTGCTGCTGATGGAAACAGCTCTTGGCAATTTAAGGAATAAAAATTTCATGCTGAATTCGTAACATTTCTGCTCTAAAGGTGAGCGAAGAGCTGTTAATGCTGCAGAATCTTACATAACACTTTAAAAGGTTCAAAAGCCAGGTTGGGAACCACTGAGACAGAGTACATTGCTGTACACAGGTGATATTTTAGTTGATTGTGTTTTCTTCCTTGAGACCTTTTAAGACAGTTCAAAAGGAGATGAAATAAAAACGTTTTATACCTTAGAGGCTTCCATTTTAAACCCAAAACTGACTGCAGCTTTTGCGTGTGAGGTTCTGTTGATGTGAAATAATTGTGGTCAGTTTAAATGTTACCAGTAGTTATTTAGAGACATGTCTGCACATCTGAAAGATATTGTTTTGTTTAGTAAAAGCACTCAATTGGGAATTTATTCAGAATTCAGTCAGGGCAGAAAATCTTGATAAAAAATAATGAGACTATTAATGGACCAGGTTGTGGTCAAGAGATGTGCGCTGGATGCAATAAATAAAACAAAAGCTGCTAGCTTACTCTTCAAGAGTTAACACTACATCTAACCTCCTCTCTTAAGAGAAAGATCAAATTTGGAGAGAGAAATGTAGAAGGAAAAGCATCATCAGCCTCGTGTTCATCTACTCTGCCTTTTCCTCCCTCTTCTCCTGCTTTCTGTTATGTTCCTTCCCTCTTATCCACTCCCCCCCACAATCACAGCTTTGTTCTATCTCCCTCACCCTTATCTCCATTTACCAGAGTTCTCTCTCGCTCCCCCCTCACGTCCTCTCTTCATCATAGCTCATCCCGTGAGCTCCAGTTCTCCAGCTCAGACTGCAGAACGTCCGAGTTCTGGGCTTCGAAGCTCAGCTCCTCCTGCTCTTGAGTTTTCCTCGACTTGGCTCGGTCCCAGTCGGTTTTCAAATTCTCATTGTCCCAAACCACCGACGTTTCCGTGTCGCTGATGTAGCCGGGGTCTCCCGTGTAGTGGGTTGGATAGACCAAAAGAGGCTCGGCCGAAAACGCGTGCAGGTCCCGGGGCTCAAAGTGGTCCATGTACTCCGAGCTGATGAGTCAAGAGATTTGTTGATGTGATTAGATTAACAAGAGCGAAACGGGACAGAATCAAAGACAGATAAGAGACAAATAAGAGGAGCAGAGACAAGATGAAAGGAGCAGAGCTGTTTTACTCACATCGGATGTTTGTTGTACATGACAGGGAGGAACTCATCCACAGGAAGAATTTTGGTCAGAGGATCAGCCCTGAGGAGCTTCTGAGCTCCTTGTAATGACAACATGTAACCTAGTGTCCAGTAGGAGTAGTCAGCCTCCACCAGATTGTGTATGTTAGGTACAGACTTCTCTGAATGGTCGACCTGCATGCGCTTTCGTCCGATATAACTGTACGGAAATATTCAGAAATGGGAGGTAAGCAACATCACGGGCACAGAATTAGTGGTCCAGTCAAACGTCTATAATATTAACAGTCAGAACCAAAATCATTGAAGCAAAAATTGCTGCAAACAGTAAATACATTAGTATTTATTTCACTAGCGCAGAGATTAATATTGCTGCATTTAAGCAACAATAAAAAAAAAAAGCTTTTCCCCTATCGCTGACAAATACTTAATTATACTTTTGAAGGTTAGTGCGTTTGAGGAGCAGAAGCATCATTAATGATATTTAACAAAGAAACATCAGGGTCTCCCAGCTGATGTAACAATACCAGAAGGTTCAGATTTTAATTATTTCAAGTGTGATTCTGAGAAATTGTGTTTTTTCAGTGGGATTGATATGGTAGATGGTTCTGATGAACACAATACCCCCGAGCCTCTGCCAGTGAAGACGTCAATTAAAGAAACAAATTGGAGTTTTACTGACTTAAAAACACTGCACCATATTGTTGTTAGTGGTGCATGGAGTTTCTTATCAAAAACATTCTAAGGATTCAGACTTCTCTAGTTTTATTTTACTGTACTAAGCCTTTTTACCTTAGAATTTTTATTAAATAATTTGCTCAAAATGTCATTAAATGCCATTTAATACCTTCTGTGAAGAAAACCAAGTTATCCTTGCACTTCTACAGCAATGGTTCTTCAAATGTCTGGCAGCAAATGTGAAAGTTCTGGTGCATAGACTTAAGTGATGGGATGATAAAAAGCATTATTTCCACAAGTGTTTCTATCATCTGAACAGTGGTGTCTGAGATATCGCGTGTGACAGATGGACAGATTTCACTGTGGGGGTGATGATAATCCTCTCTGTTTACTACATCGTGTTTTGCTTCCGTTCACTGAGGCATAACTCACATGAGATCCCAGTCCAGCTTTTGTGTCGTCACCTCCTGCAGCAGAGTCTGGAGACGTCGTCTGAAAAACACCTCGAAGCGGAGGTCGTCCTCGATGACCAGGGAGGTTTTCAGGCCACGGTCGACAATCTAAATAAACACGTATGGATTAAGTGTGCGATCATCGTGCTGCTGAGAAAATGGTGAGTCTGATTACACAATCGACAGCACAGTGTGACACGGCATTGGCAGAAATGGAAACGGAACTAGAAATTGGATAAGAAATATTACGAATACAGAACAAATTCAGAAGCAAAGGCAGTAAGATTTTACTCTGTGTGTTCCTGTTGTGTTAATTACAGACATATTTCCTGCAGGATAGAGCAGTTAAACTATATAGAAAACAACCCAGGAGAGTGCACCATTTTTGTTTTTGTTTTTTTTTTTGGAGAACCCACAAGTTGCTGAAGAACATATTTCACAAAAGACCAGAACATTTATTGGTACATAAATAAAACAAGCTGCCTTTTTTCACACAACCTGAGTTACCGTGTTTTTCAGTAGTAAACGTTATCTACCATGTACAGGTAGACTCAGAGAGTCAAGAGGCCTGTGAGAGCTTCTCACCTCTTTCCAAATGTTGTAATGAGAGAGGAAACAACCCAGTTCACCCTTGGTGAGAGGTCGACCATGATAAGGGTCCTTGTAGCCCGGCAGCATCTTAATTCCCATAGACTCTATCTCAGACTTGTTCATAGCTCTGACAAAGAGAGAGGGAAGTAACACGGAGATTAAAGATGGAGGCAATAAATGACGTGGATATGAATTATGCAAATACAAATACAAACAACAGCCGAGCAGGAAGATAACAAGCTGGATGGTTAGGATGAAAACCACACGAGCACAAATATCCTGAGCAGTGAGTTGCAGGTTTAACTTCCATTGCTGTCATTACTTTACTCTCTTTAATCCCTTAACACCTGTCTGTCAAATTATGTCAAGAATACCCACAAAATCAGACATGTAAAACATGGCACTTGCTAATGATGGCGTGTAAGAATTATATTTACATCAGATGAACTGAAAACATGTGTTGAGGGAATTACTAAATGGTGGTGTGCATCCCCACTACTCTTCACTTGGTTGTTTTGTCTCTGCCCTGCCTCCCTTCATCACTTCACACTGCATGTTGCAAAAGCACAAATCAAACAACACACACACACACACACACACACACACACACACACACAGGGAGCAGTGGGAGAAAGACGATGAGAAACGTACTTGCCATCCACAGCATTGACAACCTTACAGCTGAGCTCCTGCTCGTACAAAGTTCTCAACATTCGCTCACGACGGTCAGTTCTCCGCACCAGATTGATCATGAACACCTGGGTGCAGACAAATGCAACATCTCACACACATGCTTTGGTTATTGTGTATGTTTGTGTTTGTGTGTATGCTGGGGCTTGTTTTATTAATTAGCATCAATATATCATGGCTTAGCTTGAGAAAAATAAAATGCTGTTTGCGGGATATAAATTATGGTTAAGTTTTTGGTTTTGATGGTTATGGTGAGGTTTAGAGCGCATTAAGTCAGTGACGGGTCCTCACAAAGATAGGTGTGTGTGTGTGTGTGTGTGTGTGTGTGTGTACCTCATCAAAGCCCATCTTGTTCGGCTGCTTGGGAGGAAGAGACAGGAAGCTGGAGGGCTCCAATGGAGGATTTTTCACTTTAAAAGAAAAAAAGGGGGGGAAAGGTTACAAAGAGAATGTGTAATGTGAAGAAAAAGGGTTTCCCAAAAGGTCCAGAGAAGCACTGGAATGAACCGCAGTTTAACTTTTGCTTTGATATTACAAGCTGAACTTCATGTATGATGAATATAAGGAGAGAGATATTATTATCGTTGTTTTCGTTATCTTCCTTATTTCTTCTTCTTCATTTCATTCACTACAACCCATAAAGTCAGTATTCAACTGTATCTAATTCTGTGTCAAGTCACATTAACAAAAAAACAGCTGCAGTAGCACGTTGCCTGATGGTTCTGATAACGTGGAATCTATTTTGAGAGTACCTGAATTACAGGGTGACAGTCGCACCTAATCTGTCATTGCATTCCCTTTGAATTTTCATGACAAACTTTTTGTTCGCACACTCCTTTCCTGTTGTATCATCTGAACAGCTTTCAATGCTTGTCAAGCCAAAAGCTTAACTAGACAAAAACTGTCTGCCGAAACATTTTAACAGATGATTTCTTTCTTTTCCTTTTTTTTTTTTTTTTTTTCGTGATGTAGCAAGTTAGACGAAGTATAGGTAAGTACGTAGTCGAGCTCGTAACTTTTCTTTCTTTTGGCTGATTCCAGAAAACCTGTTGGGAGCAATACTGTAGATGAGCCTTATGTGATTTAGCAAGCGAAAGATGTAACAACGTTTCTATCAAACTGAAATTAATAAAAGACAATTTCACACAAAGACATCATCATGTGTAATTACAGCTGGAAGGTCTGTTTACATGTTTCACCACAAGCAAACACTCCTGTTGCCAAAACAGTGCAACACAAAGATATCATTGTGGTTTTCCTGAACACTCGTTGACCTTGACTCACCCATGATCTCAAGCAGCGTATGCAAGAAGCTCTCTGCTTCATCCTGCAAGCTAGCGTGGGAGCGCATTGGCACTGGGAAGTACCCATATGTTTCCTTATTACACACATACATCTGCACATCTGAGAGAGAGAGAGAGAGAAAAAAAAGGCGAAATGCTGACAGACATATGGAGCACGTCTAGAACATTATTCATTACCCTCCAGATAACGAATCTTGTCTCTCTTGCATTCGTCTTACCTGCCATGCGAGCTGAGTGGGCAAACACGATGACGTCATCCAGGGCCCAGCTGTACTCTGGGTTCGGTGGATAAAAACCCAGCTGTCGGGAGGCCTCCTTTCGCAGGTCCACTAGGTAGGTGGAGTGGACCATCGGTACAGCGAAACAGCCACGACGCTCCTGCTTACGGATGGGCATGTAGGCTGGTGTACGCTTGTAGTAACCCTGCAGGAGAAGGTCAACACTTAGAAATAGTTTTTTACTAACAAAAGAGCTTTTATGGGACAACTTAGTTTGAAAGACTTGATAGCCAAAGTCTGAGTGTTCTGTATGTCTGAGGAAGTTATAGGAAGACACTGACATGCATTGCTTATTTCCCTTTGGCTGTAGACCTATTAACTGTCAATAAAGAACATTTTCTGTGGAGGAATCAGCGACAGACTTCTGGTTGAACTTGGTTTATTTTATGCTGGAGGACAGACAACATTCGAATGTCTACTCCGATTTGAAAAGAAGCAGAGAGACGAGTCCTTGAAGGCATGCTGCTTTGACAGAAATAGATCACAGACACAAAGCATGAAGCCTCAGATATTACAAGTTTTATTAGTTAAAAATCATCGACATTACTGTGAGAGCGAGAGTCTGGATGTTTGAGGTATTTCATGCATTTTTAAAAAAAAAAAACTAATTTATGACTAAAGGACTCTGTGGCCTCTAGTTTTGAATAAACTTCACCTGTAGCTCAAATGGCTCACATGGTTCAATCTTGTGTTTTCAGCACTTTTGATATTTACTTTTATTTCCAAATTATGTTTACCAGCAAATAAAGCTCCTGAACGGAAACATTACATTGAATATAAAAAAAAAACACTTCTCTCTACACTTTATAATCAACTAATTAAAATGTTTTACAAAGTGAGTTTTATTTCACAAAATCAGTTTCTTCACACATAAGGAAAAACATAATCGGGTATAATTTTTCCAGTATTTCTCTGTTACAAAGCAGGTGGGAGAGGTGTCTTGCAGACGTGCAAGAAAATTGATATTTTATTAACTATGAGTGACTCATATGCTTAATAATGCACCTCGTGAGAGATTTATTTTTCATCCAAGATAAAAGTCGAGGTTTTCATGAAGACATACTGTGAACGGGGCAACGATCAATAAATAATCTTTACAACCTGTTGGTTTTGATTAGGTGTTAAATTAAAACTAAACATTGATTAAAAAAAACAAACATTATTTTGTTGGGTAATGTTACAAAATAAAGATATTAATGAAGAAAAATAAGAGCCTAACCTGCAGTTTGTCATTTAAAGACCATGCATAAAACTTGAACCTGTAACAGTCTTACAGGGACTTAAAAAGCATGTGTCTGACTTTAAAATGACCTTACCTGAATATTTTAAATATCTATTATAATTTCTAATCACTCACTACAGTCCGTTTTGTTTTTTTATATCCTTCTTTGCCACCTGGCTGTCACCGGTGCTGCTAAATTAGTCAAAGCAGCTACTCTATACTCTGGAACTGTGTGGGTCTGTGAGATGAATCTAAAGGTGGCTGATACACGTGTTAATTGGCGAGCAGCTGAAAGGAAAACACATCTGTAGTACCTGTGACGTCATGCCACACCAGAAGTTGGAGTAAGCTGCTCTGGACTCCAACATGGGAGCTACAATGGTCTTGTTCTCGCTCATCAGTTTCCACAGCACATCCTGATTGGTGAGCAGGTTGTCACAGTCGGCCACCTACAGATTGAAGAGAAGGGCACAATATTGACGACAATCACACACAAGCACAATCAAAATGTCTCCCGCTGACACTCTGTGATAGATTGAGCCACAGCAGCGTGGACTGACCACAGATTCTTCTCTGCGCCTCCAACAATCCTCACCAACAGACTGCACGTTGCGCAGGCGTGTTTTTGAACAAATGTTCTGTCAGTGCCAAAAACTTGACATTTAAACCCTGCGTATGTTTCACCTCAGTGTATATAACCAAGAACGACTTCAATAAACAAAGGCCGCTCCCAGACAAACTCAATTCTCTTCAGCTGTAATATTTGTCCACTGCATTTTAAACTAATGATTCAAGGTCATACTTACAACGACATTTAAAACCGAACCTTTCTAGTGTCACTGAATCAATATTTTTAAGAATCTGACAAATTATTAGCCCGGCTCGATAAAATATCAGCTGATTTTAGCTTATTCCAGATGCTCACTGGCTCATATGTCTGCCACAAAAAATAGGTTTGACATACATTAGAACCAGTATTGTCATCTCATATTTGTCTCTGAGAGAGGAGAGTTTTTTTTTAGCTCTAAATGTGATGCTCATGTTCTATGTTACCAAATTTAATTCCTCATTCCTCATTTAATTCCTCAATAATGATCAAACATAAATACTAACAACAGTACACAAAAATTAAGTTTAGGCATCATGAAAATTACAATATATCACATTATATGTTTATGTACAATATACATTATCACTTCAATCTGCTATAGTTGTTAGCATTTATACAACACACAACCATTATATTCATTATATCAAAAGTGAGTAAGTGTAATGTCTGCTAAACTAAAACCTGATCTTGATCTTTCCATTAGGGACTGAACTTTGTTTTCAAACCTACAGTTTTATTTTTTAACCCATAATCCTGTACAGACATAAGCAGATATGGCTGGATGGATATTTAAAGAGCTACATAAGATGAATCAGACTGCTATGCTGCTTATCTGCTCACACATCTGATCCTGAGTCAGACATCAGTGAGAGGACATAATAAGAAGAGGCTTATGAAGCTGTTGAGTGGATGATGATGTACCAGGAGGTAGTCGGCCCAGATCTCGCGGGCGGTGTCCAGCGCTGCCTGACGGAGTTTCATTACATGTTCATAACGGAGATTATTCCAGTGCTTAGGCCCCACCTCGTCTTCAAAGGCACTGAGAGAAGCACAGACAGACCAATTAGGGAAGTGCCCATCATGCACACAGTCACTCTCTCACACACACACACACACACACACACACACAGTACCTGGTTTCATCTTCAGGTCTCCACTCCACATAGTGATAGTAATTCTGCACCTGGATGAGCCAGTCTCTCAGGATGGCTGTGGTGTTATCTATGTTGTGATCTGTCGCCACCCTGTGGGAGGATGAAACAGACAACAGATAACATATGTGATCTGCAGTATCACCAACCCTGCAAGACAACAGGATAACATCATCTATCGCAGAGTGTGGAATTTTACATTACAGAGGCAACATATAAGGAACGATACTGATCATGACACATAAAAAAAACAGCCTCTTTGTGTCGTTATAAAATTCTACCTTCAGAAGCACTAGTTCAATGACTATACTCTGGGCATCGCAGCATCGCAACAGCTCCTCTGCATGATATTGCTTTGTTTATGAATATTTGCCAGCAGTTATTATTCTGCCACTCAAATGGCATTTGCACAGCAGGAGACGCATTGTTTTCTAGACCACTCACTATTCAGTTATTGCAGGGAGCTGAAGTCTCTGCATAAACTAAACTCTATCCAAAAACCTCCACCTACACAATCATTTCTGTATCTCATGTTACTTTATACAAGGAAGAATGAATCCAATCAGCTGCATGTAGCAAGGGAAGCAGATGTTAATGTAAACACATTTTCCACCAATTCAGAATAGATTGTATATTGTATGTTTTCTGTCAATATTCTTTGTAAAACAAATGCTGAAATGATTTGTTCATTAGCATTTTCACTGAAAACACAGCAACAACAAATTCAATGAGATGAAACATGAGAGAACAACACATAAATGCCGCCATCTCTTCAAATATGACACTGAGCTGCTTTTTATCTGTCACTGTGAATTCACACCTATAAAAACCTTTTTAATGGTTGGCTGAAGAAAATAAGCAACTTCTGGATGTACATTTTAGGCTCTGGGAAAATATAACGAGAATATAATGTGACTTCTGTTGGATATTTTGTAAACTAAATGAATAATGGATTGATCAGGAACATATGTGAGAGATTACTCAAGAATGAAAAGATCTTTTAGTTTCAGCCTGATTTTCAAAAAGATAAAACTGAATATATTAGGGGATCACCGTAGGTTCTTTTGAAAACCACGTAGGCTAAGATAAGTTAATAACGATCGAAATACGACATGTGGAAAAACTCACTGTTAATCGTTTTAATCAGCTTGAAAGCAAAAATAAGCCGAGTCAAGCCTGTCAACAGTGAGACAGCCATAAAACTGGAGTTAATTCATTTTTTGGTCGCCTGAGGGAAACCACCGACTTATCGTCACCTTATAAAGCTTTTATGTTGTTGCTGAAGTGTTGGCAAAACCTGCCTGGTTACACACCTGACCACCCAGTCAAGCATCATTAGATCATTTCAGCATTTCATCAAAATGATGAGCTTAAAGAGGCTAAATAAGTACACAAAGAGCTGAGGGGGTGTTGTGATTGAAATTAACCCACGACGTTTCAAGGGATCCTGATGTCTTAAGTATTGAAGCGTAGCCAAGGAAGCAAACACTGTGTAATACCAACCAATTCTGAAGGTTATCTTCCCCGCAGGGCGCATTTAAACCCTCTCAAAGCTCATAAAAGAAGACTTATGACTTGTTCAAATAGGGATATTCTTCATGGGACCACAGCACCTATCCAAACATGTGTGAAGATTTGGTTGGCCACTAAATCCTACACAACAAACTGCATTTCCATGCAAAACTTTCCCAAAGGAAAAGAATGTGTATATTGTAAACCTGAAGGGGAAAACACGTTTTTATGGCTGAAGGCTCAGTTTATAACATGCCCCTAACTCCAGTAAGGTCTACCAGGGCTATGACCTTGGTTGCTATGGCAACTGCCGTGTGGGATTGGTCCATATCAGTGATCCAAGAAAATAAAACTACAGCGTGTTGAGCAACCTGTGGAAAATATCCTCTAAAAATACCTGAATAGGAAAAATTCCTTCACAGACGACTGTCACCACGACAAGCGAGGACTTTAACAACACACTAGAAGACGACACTGGAAAAAAAATTTGATCTTATATCATGATGTCGATATTATATTGATTTACTACATAGCTCCACTTCTGCTTGACATTCTCAGTGGCTATTATTGTCATTAGAGCAGAGTTGCTAAGATCAACCGCGAACAGAGAGGAACAAAGGCAGACAATAGAGACAGAGGAGGGGAGGAACGGCATTCGTCTGCTGTCTGTGTTATCATAACAAATCTCAGTGTGAGCCACAGAGGGCAGAGAAACAGGCTGGGGCAAGAGAACGGGAGAGAATGTGTAAAAAAAATTGAGAGAAATGGATTTAGTAAAAACCCTGTGAGGCAGTGAGTGACAGTCGGCGTGCCGCGGGTGTTGGTTTCCCATCTGTGTGCTGCGTTTTAACACAGCAGTGCCATCTCAGCACCTACATGGCACCAACTCGCAGATCCATCTTTCATTCTCCTCTTTCCTTCTGCATCTGTCTAACTTTCTTTCCTCTTCCCTGCTTGAGAGAAATACCTGAGCGCTGTGACTTTCTGAATGAGCAGATGCAGTGAATAAAGAGTTTACGTGAATTTTTGGGATTGCTTGCATGCCAGCAGTAAAACCGTGTCCAACGGATATGAGAAAGATGAGAAAGGGGCAGAGGGGGTGAGAAGGGAAGATTTCTGAATTGATAACATCAATCCTGCATGTTCCTGCGGGGCACACAAATGCCACTGGGCAGTGTGCATGCAAGTGTGTCTGTGTTGCCGCTGCCAAGGGCACACAAATGCCACTGGGCAGTGTGCATGCAAGTGTGTCTGTGTTGCCGCTTGCCAAGAAGTCAGGCTGCCACATGGGCATAGTTAGAGTCAGACACAGAGACTGGATCTCTGGCTCTGAGTCAGGGAAAAAACTCAACATCGAGGCCGTTCTGTTTAAAGACACAGAAAGACTTCAATACCTAACTTTAGCTGCTAATAAAAAAGTTTAGCATTCAGTAATCAAACTATTAATTCACTTGAATCCAAACTCACAAGGTCACCGCTTGAGGCTAACACACTTTTCTTTTCTTGTTGTCTTTACTGGGTCACTGAGAAATATAATAAACTCTAAAGTTTAAACGCTGATAAAGAGATCATCTTAATCTTCAATAACAAATCTTGTGGCAAGGAATCAAAACGAAAAGAGGAAGTGAGACAAGAATAATCTAGAAAAACTGAGGGGTGGATGACAGTAAAACGGCCCGAGGTGAAGGTAGATGAGTCCTGCAGAGGCTTGTAGTTTGTTGAACCTGGATTTTACAAGATTCTGCCAGTTCAGGTGCTAAATGTTTACCTCTATAATAAAAGAAAATAAAAAATATAATAAAAAGCAACAATAGTGATTTTGTTTCCTGTCGAGTCTGCAGATCAAGATGTGAAAAAAGGGGAAGAGGGAGTGGGTTGAAAAGGGAGGGGATGGGTGGAGGGGGAGAGGGAAAAAACAGGCAATGAGAGACGATCTGTGGCTGAAGAACTTTTTTTTTTCCAAGGGCTTGACTCTGGTGTCGCTGCCTGTCCTCCTGCTCTTCTGCCCGGGCAGGGACGTTGCGGCGCCTCGGTGTGTACAGTCACTAATTTCACCGCTGGTTGTGGTTTGTAAAGTGACAATAAAGCGCTCAAGCGCTTTTTCATCCAACTTGATAATAACACAGCGGCCCCCTCTGGCCGCAACTCACTAGTTTCCCCTCCTTATTTCTGCAGGGTCTTGACGTGTCTTTAATGAGCCCTGCCTCACGTTAAATCACACAATGTCCCGGTTTATTACCCAGTTAATATTCTTAAATACTTATAAAAAGTTTTCACGTGGTGTTGTAGAAAATCTGGTCTGATAATAAGCTTGTTTTTTTTAAGGTTAACAGCGATGACACTCACCACAGCGCAATGCGGTCCTTCGGGTAGTTAAGACGCTCAATGGCACCGAGGAACAGCGGCAGAGAGTGGGCCGAGTTGCGGCAGACCAGAGCGATGACGACCCGGGGAGCGAGCAGCGGAGACTCAGGGCTCCAGCGCTCCTCGGGGAAATATCCCCGGCTCGGGCCCGGCAGGAGAACGAATAGAAGGGCAGACAGCAGCGAGGCGACCCGGTGCATGGCAAAGAGGGGTGAAGAGGAAAAAGTCGCTGGTGACGCGGCGGACAGAGACGGACGCAGAAGGGATGTGGAAGCTGAGGGTCCCGCTGTTGTGTTATGCCGACAGCGGATACATGGCGGAGCGGCAGGCTGAATTAAAGGGCAGGTCTAGACTGGTTAAAGGGGACCACGGTGCTCTCTAAACACCGCCGCAGGCCTCAATCTCTGTGCTTTGTTTACACGGTGGGAATGCACCGTGTCAAGCAGCACCTATCAGGTCTGGAATAAGATTAATTTTATTGTATTTTTACATAAATAACCCTTTGCATATCGTGAAACCGATTGGACCATAAGTCTTCCCACTGTACATTTGCAGTCCTCCCCCTTAAGAAGTGATCCAGCTGCAGTCCATATGAAGCAGTGAAGCCATGGGCGGATCCTGGGTGTTCAATGTGCTGCAGGTTTGTCACAACTCTGGAGGATAAAAGTTAAAGTTTAGACTTAAGGGAAGTGGTGATATATTAGCCCTCAGCTTTACAACAGTGGTTTCAAGCTGTTTGGTTTGTGGAGCTTTTCTAATGAAGTGCATTAATCTGACTAATCACGACAAGAGCTGCACTTAAACCATGGAGTGAGTTGTTTTCCTCTGGGATTGTAGGTGAACACATGCGATAATTCAAGAGGATAAAAAGCAACATATTCATTTAAGTTTTGCTCCTATCCTTTTTTTTTTTTTTTTTTTTTTAAGTCATCTTGTCAGCTGTAACCAAACCTTTGTGTCTCTGCCACAAAGAACTGCAACGAAGTCCAACAATTATATTGAACAAAGCAGAAAAATGTCATTTTTATTTGTTTCAAGGTAAATAATGTTTCTCAAACCAGCACAGGTTTGCAGACTGAAGGCTAGTGGAATGTATGCTTTATTTTTCTTCCAATTATTTGGTGCACAAGATGAAAATAAAAGTCATCAATCATAAATGATAAAAGACACTAAAAACATAACGTTCTCTCTGTGGCACAAAACAGAGAAAAGCCGCCACACTCACATTTTAGAGGCTGTAATCACTTCATGTTTAACCCATTAATCTCTTCGCCTCTAAAGTAACAAGCTACAAGATAACGTAACAGATGTACGGTAGATTGGTGCAGTTTATGTTTGATTATCATTAAAACCGCATGGTTAAAATTGCTCTGGATTAATCTAAACTAATTCATTAATGACCACTATTTTCCTTCCTGCTTACACTATATCTCTAATGAGAAAATTATAAATAGAAGAAAAAAAATACACATACAGGTGTGTGGTTATGTTGTCCTCAGTGAACTCTGTCAGTCTGTTGTGTTAGGCAACAGCTCCCTCATGACTCATTGAGTTGCACGTGTTTTCTTGCGGTTTTGAGAGCTGTGTCATCTCGGTCGGATACAGTGCAGGTTGTGAGTGTCTCCAATTCGGAGGAAAAGCCTACAGAGGTTTTGGCAGAAGTTCTGTGGGCAGTCACCAGGAGGCAGCAGCTTGTATGTGGTTCAGAGAAACCAGAGCTGCAGCTTCAAGGGTAAAAAAAAATGGACTGACAGAAAGATGAACAAACTTCTATGGTAAGGAGTAACTCAATGACTGCATGATGGAAAAAAGACAAAAACACACACATAAAACAGTCTGGTTGTTTTGATCCTGCCAGTAACAAAGAAAACACTTCACACACTGTTTCCCAACTGGGTACAAGAGGTCAGACTGTCTCTCAGGATGGAGTGAAAGATCATGTTGGGCTGGTTGAAAAGGAGTTCACTATAGCAACACAAGGAGACAAATCCTCAAAACGAAGGAAACCATTTATAGTATAAAAATATAAAGAACCATATCTGCTCACAAACACTGCAGTGTCATCTGCAAGATCATTTTGAGATTCACTTCAGATCGTAGAGCCAACAGTTTTGTATCCAATGATTGCATATGAGTGCTTTAATAGAAGATGGTTGATAAGATATCAAGCTCTATTTAGAATTTTAGAAGAAGCATCACACAAGCCTCCATTAAAAATTTCAGTCCTCTGGGCGTGTAAAGGTTTCACATTCCATCACGTACTTATCAAACTGCATTGCTGCCAGATAAATAATGGAGTAGGCTTAATGAAATATAAAAACACCCCCACCTGTCACCTGGGGGAATTTTTTTTAATCAAAGATCCATCTTAGTGCTGACATTTTGTGTTAGAGCTGCTACAACCTTGGAGTCAAATAGTGATTCACAGCCTATTTTGTCTTATGACTATTTAAAAAGAATCACAGATTATGTCTCCTCAGATTATTTCATTCGAAGGATTTCAAATAGTTGTGTTAATATCTGCAAGGGCGTGGAGTGTAAAAGTATCAGGTACATCAAAGAAGAGAAGAAGTCAGAGAAATTAAACATCATTTTCTGGAGCTTTGGGTTTTTTTCTTTTTCATTTAAATATTTTAAGACTTCTCTGTTTTTTCTTAGGCTTCATCAGGTGGTCACAACCCACAGCTTTGGTCTAGAAGATATAATCGCTCTGAATTTTTAATAAAACGTGTGTTAGAGAAACAACACTTTTGCTTCTGCATTGTACATTGTGCCTGTTTTTTTTTTTTTTTTTTTTTTTGTTTTTTCCATCTTTCATCGATCCATTCATTGATTCCAGGTCTATGATGTCATCAGATTTCTCCAGGAAGTGTTGCCAGGAAGATTCAAATCCATCACTGACAGAGTACAGAGGAGTCTCAGGGTGATGTGGGTGCATAGTAGAGACTGTAACATCATCTCACACGTATCCTCTTGGGTTGAGAAGAAATGGAGCAGCAAAGATGATCAAGACAAAGAGCTCAGCCTTTTTCTTTTTCTTTTTCTTTTTTTTTTACACCTACTGACTCCACAGGAAAAATAAACACACACCTGGGATCCATGCAGCACAGAGGCCTGTTGTATTTATGCAGCAGAGCGGCCTGTTGCAGTCCTGCAGAGATCTGTTTCTTCACATCAGAGCCATGATGTGACAGCTCCTCCTTCAGGGCTCACACCAGAGCCTGGAGCTATTGTTTTATTGTTTGGCTGTCGAATGCATCACACAGCAGCTGACAGGCATGCATAAATACACATATGCTAGAGGTGAACAGAAAAGCACATATGACCTGAATGTGTTCATGTACGTGCATTAAGCTTAATTGTTTTCTCTGTAGTTTATGTATCTCTTGATTCTGGCTTATTTTCTCCAATCGTGACATACAGTAATTCTGAGAAATACTTGCTCCTCATGTCCGCACGTCTTCCATCAGAATGCTTACCAACACTTAAAGAGGCCATGAGAGACAGGAGAAGAAGTGGGAAGTTGGGGGAGGGGGTGTAAGAAGGGCCACAAGGCAGGTGAAGAAAAGAAGATCATAAACAACTCAAGAGGGTGAAAGGGTGAAAATGTTAAACCTACTGTCTGATGTTTGGTGGATAAGATGGTTGAACAACAGTGTGGAAAAACAGTAGTTTGGTTAAAAATAAATAGAGAGAGGAGAAGGATTGTTCTGGAGGCATCAGAGACACTAGATCTCTTTTCCTCATTGTCCGTAGGATGTTTGACAGTTTTCTTGGAGCTTTGTCTAACAAGGCTGTTGATTCTGATGAATCCTCACACCAGAGGGTTAACAGGCAGTTGATAATACACATCGACTTCATAGAAAGCACTGAAGGAAATGCAAACTTCAACTCATGGCTTCCATCTACTGCCATTATTGTAAGTTAATGGTTTTACACTGCTTATTATCTATTTATTTAATTTGTTTTAGATTAGTCTTTTATAGTTATTTATTGTTTGTTATCTACTTTTTACTCTTAACGTTGACGCTACTTGCTAAGGCCTGGAATCCTGTTTTTCATTCAAGAATAACAATAAAGTTCCTTGTGTCCTTGTGCAATGGTTAGAGAAGTATACAGACGTGTTGCAACGCATAGTATTTTGAACCGCCAGGTCTGTCCCTGGTGTGCATGCATCCACACAGGAAGCACCAAGAAAACAAAAGTGTGTTTGTTTGGAAAGTGTCTTAGAACAACTGTAATGTATACCTTCAGACAGCCTGTCAGATTGAAGCCGGAGTCCAATAGCATACCTGCGATGTGTCGGCACATGTCATCAACTTACTCTCAATGCTCTTGTATGGAGGTGCACATTTGACAGGCACAAAGAAAGAGCTCTGTCTTATTCCCACAACTACCTTCAAATACCTAAGAGCATAAGTCACAAGAAACATAGACAAACTAAACTATAAAAAAAAAAAATAGACACATGTACAAAAAACACACACATGGCAGCACAAACTAAACCAATACAGTTTCAATAAAGAGTCTGGATTTCTGTTCTCACCTCTCTGGCAACACATTTCTTAAAGCTAAAACTGCAGGTAACCTATAGTTGATGTGTCCAGATCCTATTTTGGTTCCTTATTTGCATGACTGGTAAATATTGTCACTCTGCATTGAGCATGGATGTCAAATGGTGGAAAAAGTGAGGTTAAAGATGTTTTGGACGACAGGAATATAAGGATGGAGATGTAGATTTTTTGTTTTTGTTTTTGGAAACAATTCATGGTATTTACATTTGAATTTACAATAAGTACCACTGCTCTCTGGGGTTTGGGTGAAACATGAGCTTCCTCCTTTTTTTCGTTTTCTCTCCTCTGTTCTCAGTTGGCACCAACCTCATATTCTAATTGATTGTAATTTATCCTCACCCATTTTATCACTCTTTGCTTACCTCTAGCCCTTTATTCTCACACCATTTCACTGTGTTAGACTCAATTAAACAGATTTATGTTGACAGTCATACACTGATGCCCTCACACTCTATTTTATTTGCAACATTAAACAGTGAAATCAGGAACCAGGAACGTTATTATGGAGTTATATTATGGAATATTTGATTATTAACAGTGACAAACAGGAACAGTTAAAGGAACTGCAGATGAAAATTAAATTATCTAAAATATAGTAAAATTTTCTATGGTGTGGATGAAAATAACAACAGAAGAGTTAGAAGATGCTCTGTTCAAACCATCCCTTTTGTTTTTCAGCTTCCTAGATCAATTCCCTCCTCCTACCTCTCACACTCCTGCCTCATCAAACCCTCATTTGTCTTTTTTTGTTTCTCTTGGGGCACACCTCGTCATTTTCTCCGTCTGAAATAGACCAAAGCCTCTTTGACTTCTGGCCCTTTCTATCTCCATTGGTTTGACCTGTTTGACAACTTAATGTGGACAGAAGATAAGTTAACAGGCAGCTTTCCACTAACTGACTGTGTGGAGGAGTTTGTCACATTTTATCATCCCCTGAGGTCGCATAGTCACTGAAGCAGTTCACACATCTGCAGCCGATGGACCGTATGGGCTGTGTGAATTGTCACTGACCTGACAGATATGGAGAGATGGTGCAGAGGACACAGGGGATTGTAGCGCCTCACCCATCCTCTAGTACATCACGCTCTCATCACCTTGGAGTCAAGCCATAAAATCCATTTTCAGACCAGGATGTGACTAATGTTAAGTGGCACAACCCGGAATCAGCCGTTGTAATTGAGCAGACTGATGACAGCGCTGTAGAATCGAGAGAGTAAAATTGTACTTTATAGCAAATGAACCACTCTCAGGAGCAGCACAGCGAAGCCTTTAACTTCCCCAAACATAATTTTCTGGAGAGGGAGACAGACAAGTAACACTCAACTGTCTGGGGATTATGTGTACTGAGAACGACGACAGCAGCAAGAGAGAGAAGAGAGCTGACACGGCACTCAAAAACCTTATAGGAAATGCATGCAAACACATGCATGGACAGATACTGCTGTATGATGTGTTTCATCTTGTTCATCAGTGTGCAAGAAGCCACTGCTCACATCTTCGCCTGATCCAGGTGCCAGCTCAGATACATGATGTAAATAGTGTAGACAGATAAGTTAGAGGTAGATACAGTTAAAGGATGGGTGTGCATTTTTTAACCGCTTTTCTTTTTTTAAAAAATGAATCCCAAAGTTTAAATAAAGTTTGTTTAAGGCGTCAGAAGTTGGAGTCCTTCAAATATGAAGTTGCAGCTTTTCTAGTGCTGCAGTTCTGTCCACTGAAACAAAAGAGACTCTACAATGACCACACTTTAGAGAATATACACTTGATTGCACCAAAAAAGACAGGAATCTGTCTCTCATCCTAGTTTGGAATCGCTTCACTGCTACTGTGCTATGAAAATGCATGTCTATCCTTTAACTGTGACAGTGAAATACTACTTCTTTTTATTAGTATCAAACTCAATGGAGAACTAGTCTGTCATATCAAAGTCTTAGACATGTTTATATGTGGCCACATCTGTCTATGTAGGTTGAGTTTACCTACAAAATCCCCCACTTGTGTCACACCAATCATCTATTTCTATCAGATCATGATGATTCAATGAAATCTGATTCATCTGTCAAAGCGTCTCTGCTCTACATGTGCTCTGGATCTGTTCATCTCAAAATGTTAAAGGGCAACGAAACTGGATCCACTTAACACAAGTCAGAAAGACATTCAGTTCTGTACATGAAGTTTTACATAGTATCCTATAATGTTTCAAAACTGAGCAGCTTGCAAACGTTCTCACTCTCGCTTTTCTTCTTGTAACTAAACCACAAAATATCACTAGAACCCTGCTTTTGCAGATATATATATATATATATATATATATATATATATATATATATATATGTATTCCAATCAATTTTCAATTTGTGCTGCACCTCTATTGGGGGATATGGTTGAAGTCGTAAGCTAACAAGCAGACACAGGAATGAATTTGGCCTCGGGATGTAAAAGTAAACCATAAATTACAAGGTCATGAAAGTCAGTCTGACACTGCAGGGTGATGTACAGCTGCATGTGGTGCAAGCTCAGAGGCTGGGCTCGAGGTTTGAGATGGGACCTGTAAACGGATCTGCTGGATGTAACTTCAGTGCCTCTCACGCTGCACACACATACATTAAGTCTCATTTTTAGACTGATGAATGTCAACTGCACGTGAAACACAAACGCCAAAATGCATGGACGCGGCTCCTCCCCTTTTTACATGTTCCCACTTTTCCCCTGTTTCATGCAAACTCTGTCCTGAAAGTCGACACAAACCGATCAGGCCTCACATCTGAGAGCTCTGCGTCTCCATGAACTGCCAATCCCTTCTCCCTGCAGTCCATCCTGGATTAGGGGAAAAGGGCCTCACTTCTCCTCCCTGGTTAGTTGACTCTCTTGAGCAGTGTGAGGAACACGAAGAGACCCTGTCAGTGTTCTGCTTGGATGATCTGGAGCCTTTATGTAAACAGTGTGCAGCTGTGAGCCATGACGGACACAGGGTTTACCTCTTAACTGAGGCTGCAGCTGACTGCAAGGTAGGAATCAAACTAGGAATCACTGAAGGTAAACATTAATTCTACTATTAAGAATGTAAATACCATCAGTATGATTTTAATTTGTCACAGACAAATTATCTTTGTAATGCCACATCAGTATCACTGGATAACTTTATTAAATCTCTGACAGTACTTAAATCTTCTGTTCTTTCATATGAATATATATCATGTGCTTAATGTTCATTTGCATTTGAATGCATGAATAAAACTTTAACATTTTTACTTAAGGTTATTTTTTCTTTGTATCCCCTTACGACACAGGAAACTACACAGCATTTCAATTGAAATAATTTATTAGTGAGAAGTGTATGGGGTAAATTAACGTATTGTCAAATAGATGAATATGTTTTTGCTTTATTCTTTCCACTCTCAAAAATGTGTCTTGAGGCTGCTTTAAGGGAAACACTAAAAAAAAAGTAAAAAGAGCTCTAATAGGCCTTATTATTCCACCATTGAAAACCATAAAGCACTGTGCTAAAGGATCAGATACAGAGCAGCTGGCAGGAACTCACTGTTTTCCTCAAGGACACTTCAACAGGGCAGATGATTGCCAACAAGTGTACTTGAATGCTGGTTTTCCAGTTAGAGTCGTCCTGCTGCCACAAAGCCAAACCAAACATCAGCACAAAGGCATCAAATAACAGCGGAGCACTCAACAGTAAATGCTCTTTCAAGACATGAACCCTATTTTTCCACGGGGGCCCTCTCATGAATGTTGCTTTTTCATTTACATGCTTGCTGCGACCACAGCAAGAAGATATTTAAACAAGGAGGCAGTCAGGCATTTTTTTCATCCTCTACAAATATTCATTTTCCAGCCCAAACAGATGCCGCCTTGTGTTAATCCAAGATTAGTTTATTCAAGCAGAATTTAGAACGAGTTAAAGGAGGCGCAGCGTTGAAAACTAAGCTGGTAATTACTGTTTCTATCCTCGTGTCATATACGCATGTTTAGATTTCACATCACATGAAATTTGACCTACATGCATATACGCCCACCAAAATGCCAGTTGTGCTTGTTCATGTCAGTATACAGTACTTACTTATTACTATGCTATAGGGAAACTATATGAGTCTCATCTTGATTTAAGTCAGTGGTGAAAGAAAGACTCATATCTTTTACTCGAAGATGAGTAATGGTTATAATTTTACTTAAGGCAGCATCATTGCTTAAACCTAATGAACAAATTTTACTTTCATAGCAACACATTATCATTAAAGCATCATTTTAATGACACAACATGTAAAGAGGGAGCTGAATTTAACAATTCTGTTGGATAATCAATATATGCACACTGCAGATATCTGCTCAAGTACAATGCTTGAGTAAATGTATCCAGTTACACTGCTGAATTTTTGCTACACATTATGTAAATGCATTTCCTGTATTTATACGCATACTTATGGAGCATTATGTTAAAAAAGCTCTTCTATTGTCAACCAGGAAGAGCTAAGAACGTCATTAGATGAGCTGAAGAAGAAGATGGTTCGCTTTGAGACAGTCACACAGACCTGTGAACATGCATCCAAACACAATCAGGTAAAACCGCCGCTACTGGAAATCAAATGAGAAATGTCCAGACACACGCAGTAAAATGAGTGTGTTGCTTTAGATCTCTATTCTTTCCACGCCCTCAAACTTTCCTCACTATTTTCCATTCAACCAGGCTGAGGCTAAAGTCACTGAGGAGCAGATAAAGAAGGAGTTTGAGAGTCTTCACCAGTTTTTGAGAGAAGAGGAATCAGCCAGGATACTTGAGCTCAAGAGGGAACAGGAGGAGAGGAGAAGAGAGACAGAGGAAAGATTAGACCAAATGAAGCAGGTGATAAAATCTCTGGAAGAGAAGATTCAACTGACTGAAGAGGAGATTGATGCAGGAGGAGATGGAGTTAAATTTCTACAGGTAATATCAATCAAATTATACATAATTAGTCAATGAAGAGGCATGAATGGATATATATAAAACAATAAACATAAAAACTAATCTGTTACAGCATTACCAAGACAATATGAATAGGTATGTGACTTTTTTTATTTACATTCAACACACTACCACATGTACAAGAGAGAACAACTGACTGTTGATTCCTTATGTATTTACTGTAGTACATGGATGACTCAGCAGGAGCTGAAGAAGGTTTGCAGGCCTCTAATAAATGTGGCCAAACATCTGGGTAACCTCCGGTATGCTGTGTGGGAGAAAATGAAAAACATCGCCTCCTACAGTCAGTGAATTTCTATGCACGTGTGTGCTTGCTTTTCTCCTCCGTGCTCTCTCCTTCAAACAGTCAAACCAGGTTTGTCTTCCAGCTCCAGTGACCCTGGACCCCAGAACAGCGGGCCATTCTCTGCAGGTTTCTCCCGGGTTGGATTGTCTCTACATAGGTGGACCTGGTCCATCACTGGGGTTTGTTCAGAATATAGATGAGGTTAACCCCGTCCCAGCGAACCCTGAACGTTTCCACCCTTATTCCAGCATCCTGGCAAGAGAGGGCTTTGACTCAGGAGTGCACTGTTGGGATATTGAGGTATTTGAATAATTTATATACTAGAATGTGAGGGGTTTATGATTTTAACTCTGTCACCGCTACTGATAATTAAAGAGTTTATTATCTTGTTAAATATCCCTGTGTTTAAAGGTTTTTCATCTTTAAATACTGGCCCTGATGTCAGAAATGTGTACTAGTATTTAAATAAATAAATACATGCTTTTTTGTGCAAGTTCTCCTTATTCTCTCACTTTTTGTTATTTTATTAGGTTGGCAACACCAATAACTGGACGCTCGGTGTGGCTGCTGAATCACTGTCCAGGAGGTCAGAGTTTGAGGCCTGCCCAGAGGCAGGACTCTGGTGTATCAGCCTGCGAGACAGCGAGTACCAAGCTCTGACCACTCCCACTCAGACAATACATTTCGACAACTCCTGTCACCTTAACAGGATCCACATAAAGCTGGACTGGGATGAAGGGCTGCTGGAATTCACTAACGCTGATAATGATGCACATCTTTTTACATTTAAGCATCGCTTTACTGAGAAAATGTTCCCATATTTTGAGAGTATATCTTTGGTCGGGGGCATTTCTGTGTTGGCACAGAGAGTAGACGTTAGCAAGGGGTCAGATTACAGTGTTATCACTGAGGAGGATTGGATGATAAAAAGGGAGTCTTCCACTGAGGGAGACATTATCGCTGCTGAAAGCAACCGCAAGACATCAGAGAACGGACCTGTGACAGACAAAAAAAGCTCAGTAATTTGTCCAGTGACAGAGGAGATGAAAGCCAAAACTCAGAGATCCGCCAGGAAGGACCAGCTCATTAAAACAAAACCCACTAGAGAGGGAAAGACATCAGATAGTAAATTGTCAGTCAAAAAACAGAGCAGCAAGACTAGGTTCAGTATGACCTACCATGTTTCACTGAACAAAGCTCTGAACAACAATGAATCACAACAATGAATCTGAAAATCACCAACACATCCACATAGATTATGTTAATAATCTGAGTCATTCTACCAGTGTTGAATAACAAGAGCTTTCAGGTATAGATAAATGCTTATACTGTACTTTTGAATTTCTAGCTGTGCTAACTCTAAGCTTTGTTCCTGACCATAATATCTCAACAATTTATGGACAGAAGGATGAATCCTAAAGAATCTGGTCCCATGGCTTTACCTTCAAACACAGTATAAGGTTCAGATTTGTGATTTGAACCTTTTAAATTGAAGACCAGATAAGTTTAATAATCTGATGATTCTGTAGCTTTTCATTTCATAGCACATCAGCTCAAACTTTGTCTTTCCAGTACTTTGGTATAGGAGTAAATACCTGCAAAAAAGTAACGGCACTGCCCTCATGGCTTCAACTGTCAGCAAATGTGAGCACGAGCATGTTAAAATGCTGATGTTGGCATTTAGCTCCAGGTACCGCTGTGCCAAAATACATCCTCATAGAACTGCTGCAGTTACAAACAGCTAAATTGGATTTTGTTTCCAAGGAGCGTGGTGAAAATATTCAACATAAACATTGCTCATCAGTATTTAAGACAGTGAAATTGCGTTATAGCTGAACAGAGTTTCACTTGAAGCTAAAAGCTGAGTTTTAGCTTAATGTGTTCTGTTTCTTTTAAATGACTGGTGTTAATCTATTGTTTTCAGATGACATTAACTATTACGGGCTTCAGCATTTTTTTAAACAAATTTATTTTGGACAATATGATATCACACAAACACAAAGGAAGAGCCTGACTCTTTTTTTGCATAAAAACTACAGTCACTAAATCCATAGAAATACATCTTTCTCTCTCTCGTCTTTACCTTTTGAAATATACAAGTTGTATATTTCCCTCTAAACCTCCTATTTCATAGACACACGTTCCCCTTCATGATGGCATGATACAGTTCCTCAGTAACAGTCTCGTAGCACCCAGCACGACTGTTCAGAAAATAAACACTTTCACTCGAGTTTTGTGGTTTGTATCCTTCTCTCTGTAGCCGCATCTTCTGAATTTTGAATGTACCTGAGGGCAAAAGTTAAAAGATAAGTTAGTGTGACTTTTCTTCTTCTTTTTTTTTTTTTTTTTTAAATATGTGAGTAAATGTCCTTGAATTGTTGTCTCACCTGTAGTGTCAACAGATGGCATGAGTCGAAGGAAGAGGGGGCGTGCGTAGGAGGGCAGGGCTTTCTGTACAGCAATCAGAAAAGCATTGAGGTCAAACTGGCCTCCTGCGTGAGCTACTGCTGCCATACCAGCCTTTCCCTCCACACCTGCACTCAGACAGACAGATAAATAAACAGGCAGGTAATCAGTGAACAAGATATAACGTAACACCCACACACATTAAGCCATTAAACTAGTTTTTTCCTGTCCTGACTCTGTTTTATCTCATCTTTACCTGGTACTGAAACTCCATACACAGCTACATCAGTGTGTCCCAGCAGCACACTGAGGACGCCCTCCACCTCTGTGGTGGAAACATTTTCCCCACGCCATCGAAAAGTATCACCACTGCGGTCCTTGAAATACATGTACCCGTATTCGTCCATTACCAGCACGTCACCTGAAAGGCAGGCAGAGACGGGAATGATAACAATCATCATCATAATCAACCCTGGAGGGGCCTAGACGGAAAATCAGGACGAAGGTGAAGTCTGTAGTGACAATGACTCACTGACTTTACCATAAAACTATGATGATTCACTATTTGTGACTAATGAAATGTTGAAAGTCTTTTATAAATGTGATAACTGGGAACTTAAACACTGATCGTCAACAATGACATCACTGAATAGAAATACACGTTGTTGACTGTATTTGCCCTGTGGTCCTGTGGGGTACAGTCTTGTAAATTTTAAGGGATGTATAGTTGTGTCATCTCCAATAATCACCATTCACCTTTTGATTGTCATGAACTGTGTAATGGGGAATACCACTGAGATGTTTTGATTTTTTGTTTTTGATTTTATCATTAATGACAGGGAATCATTCTTATTCTTTCCTGGGAAATTAGGTTGAAGTTGCCTGTCAATTTCGAAAATACATGTATGACGCAGACAAGCTGTAAATCAAACCCACACAGTTCATCATCATCATTCTGACATCATTCATATATTAATGAGTCAGGATAAAACATGCCTGAGATATAAGCAGTGTCACCCATCTTGAAAACGTTATGGGCTATTTTCTTATTGGTGGAATCCTGATCGACGTAACCATCAAATCTCCTGAGTGGATCAGTGTGGTTGATGTGTCCCACCAGCATACCAGGCTCACCTGCACAGAGACAGACATTTTTAATACATTTATAACAGTGAGTATATTTTTCCATTTGTAGCTTCGTGAGTTTTGTGAGTTTTGTGAGCTTTGTGAGTGTGTCCTCACCAGGCAGACAGGGTATACAGAGTCCCTGTGAATCCCTGAGCAGCTTTTCGTTCTCTTCCTGAACCCTGACCAGTCTGATTGGGTAAAAGTTGGGTATGATGCGACTGTTGAAGCCGCACGCCCCCACCTGGATATATAAAAACATGTGTGTGCCACCGACAGCTGAAAAAACAATTCAGTCCACACCGATGTCATTAAAGATAACACACACACAAACACACCTTCCCGTCTATGTTGATCAGGCTGCAGTTGCACTCTGTGGCACCATAAAATTCCCCAACTCTTTTGATTCTGAATCTCCAAACAAACTCTTCCCACACAGAGGGACGGAGGCCGTTACCATAGGCAACACGGATTCGGTGATGTGCCTCAGATGGGCGGACAGGCTGAGCCAAGAGATACCGGCAGATCTCACCAATGTATTGGATTACCTGGAAATGTGCCCAGAGGAACAAAACACAGATCCATGTCACCTGTAATTATTTAAAATCAAATCAATCAATCCAATATCTGTCCTGCTGTACGTTTTTATTAAAGCAGTGATGACTCACAGTGCAGTTGTGTTTGACGCAATCATCCCAGAAGCGACTGGCTGAGAACTTCCTCCTGATTACAACAGTCAAACCAAAGAGCAAACACTGGCCGACACCCATGATGGTACCTGTAAGCATCCACATTAACTCATAGGCATACATGTTACTATTTATCTAACACATCACAAGAACACTGCTGATGTGGTTTATATGAAAAGCTATGGTTAGAAATGATCAAAGAGTAAGACTGGGTATGATGAGTGAAGTAAGATTATCACTTAATATACAACAACCTAACATAAATGTAACTCTAACCCTAAACCTGACTTGTTCAACAGAGGAGATAAAGATGAAACAGAATGACTACCTGCAGAGTGATACAGGGGAAGGCAGTTGTAAATGATGTCTTCATGTCGCAGGCCAAAGGAGTGGAAACCAAAGGCAGCAATGCGAAAATACCTGACAAGAAAGAATAAAACAAACCAAAACATCCAATTCACCAGAACTCATCTCAATAGGAAACAAAGATTATTCAGATTTTAATTGAAAAAAACAATTCAGTCACAATTCTGACAGTTGTTAGACTGCATGAGTCACAAATCTGAGAAATGAGAGGGAAGTGAAATTTTGTCCATCACCATCACACAAAGTGTGTCATTTAAAAATGTGGTCTCAAGTTTTTTTGCATAAATGCAACGGTGCAGAATCTGTTCAGAGAAACTCACCGACTGTGCACCACTACAGCTGCCTTTGGCATTCCTGTTGTACCAGAGGTGTAGATGTAAAAGAGCCGGTCTGCACAGAGAGGATGATAAAACTGAGGTGAATTTTTATGAGATGTGTTCAACATGCTTTTCATGTTTATGCTTTGTCTTTTGTTTAGTTGCCAGTGTTTCACATGGATGGTATGCACCCCCCCACCATCATTTGTTAATATGTTTCTGTCTCTCCTCCCACAGACACAGAACATGCAAAGACTTGAAAAGTATTACCTTTGGAATGTAATTTGATAACAAAGATAAATAATAATAATAAGAAGAAAACCAATCCAAGACAAGTGATTGCATAACTATATCACCTGATGACTCATAGGTAGCATTTTTTAATTTAGATGCATTACGTCAAATTAAACTAAAACATTTTCCACTATGCACATACGTGTTGTATGTGATTCCGTAATTCTTGACAGTGTTGTGTATATGCATGTACTATCTAGAGTCTCATAGCAAGATCTGTGAACCAAATCTTGCAACAAGCAAAGCAGGCAAAGACTTGCCAAGGAGAAGAAGGTGTCGCAATCAAACCCTTACAATATGTAATAGAAAGACATGGAATGACAACAATTATATACCTCCACACACACACCCTCTGAGGAGCTTTACCGTTAAATTCCTTCCTTCCTGAGTAGTTTGTTGGGTGGCTTGGGGAAACAGCCAGCAGCTCGTCCAGGTTTTGAGCGCGGAGACTGCAAAATTTCACCTCATCCTGCTGCTCACCACTGCTGAATAGCCGCAGGTTTGGCTGCAGAAGGCTGCTCACCTCTGACACGGCTGAAAGGTGACCAGTAGGTAAATGTTACAAATTTGAAGAGAACATTCTTGTGTAAATATTTAGTGACATCTATTATTAAATGATTTGATCTATGTAACTGTACTCACAGCATCTCATTACCTGCAGTCAGCTCCGTCTCAAACACCATGGCTCGAGCACCAGATACACTGACACAGTGCAGTAGTGAGTGCTGTCGAAGGTTGCAGTTGATGAAGGCAGCTTCTACGCCGACCATAGCAAGACCCAGCCACAGAGCCACCACTAACGGCTGGCTTTCCATGTACAATGCCACCACATCACCCTCAACCCAGCTTTGTGCCAGCGCCCAGTGGGCCACAGCGTGGCAGCGCTCCTGTAGCTCCCTGAACGTCCAAACCTGGAGTAAAATAAATAGAATAGATAATAATAAAACAGAATAGAATAATAATAAATAATAATAGAAGAGAATAAAATAAATAATTTCAGAGAAGGTGTTAATCTATATGATATGTCCTCACCTCCCCTGTGGCCTCATTAATCAAGGCAGGTTTGTCTGGGTGTCTAGTCACAGTCTGGGCAAACAGAGCAGGGATGGTGCTTCTATTTCGCAGATTATGGTACATGGAAAACTTAACTCGTAATATTACAGCCAGACACCTTTCAGACAGAAAGGAGTAGATGAGTCATTGTCAATAACACAAGTATAAATACACAAACACGCATGCGCTTCCATACACACTGCTTACATTAGGTCTCTTTTAATGGTGCGTAGAGCTACTCCAATGAACTTCCAAGAAGCTCTCTTGGCCACACAGAACCCCAGCCCTGCCAAAAGGCTGCAGAGCCACGGTAAGGACAGAAACTTTACAGCTCCCATAACACTGAGGCACACTATTACACCGCTCATTAAATGCATAATGTGATCTGTGGGGAAACAAAACAGTGACTTCGTGAACCAAAACAAACACATCATAAAGCATTATGAATTGGTGAGAGAAGTTTTACCTGGCCAGGAATTTCAATCCTTATCCAACAAGAAATAAACAAAAGAGTTGACAGCAGTGGGCTCCAAGACTTCTCCACCGGTGTTGAGAAGTGTCAGCTAAACTTTTTAGTTAAGCCACAGTGTGACCAGAAGCTCAGACGAGTTGTCAGATGCTTGCAAAGCGGCCGTCAGAAGTGAAATGCCTGATATGTGGCAGTATGCAGCCGAGAGCAGCACAGGTTACAACTCATAAACTCGTGTGTCAGTGTACTGCCCTGTGTTAGTCTGAGCCAGAGTGATTCATTACCCCAGAGGCAAACTGTCACAGAGCCTGAGCTGCAAAAGTAGAAAAATGCAATTTCATAAAAGAAACTGTGTTGGGATTGGGATCGTTGGCTTCTGGAAATTATTTCTTGAGAACAAATATTGATAAACCACACAGAGATTTTTCAGTTCAGTTTTAATAAAATTTGTGCTGCAGATTCTTTAGAGAAAACAGTACCAAACAACTCACAATAAAACCAAGTAGAAAAATAAGTTCATATAACTTCAAACTAGAGCTCATATATATATATATTTATATAGTATATTCTAACAATAAGATTTTTTACATTCACAAAATGCTGCATATTGCATGTTTTTTCACATAAAAAATACAGTTTGCAATGCATGAATAAACAGTATCAAAGGTCATTAAGAATTACAGTCACACTTCAGAACCAAAGAACAGTGTTGTTGTTAAAACCAACACATGTTAAGTGTTGAGAAAAAAAAGGGACAATGGTAGTCATATCAAAAGAGGTTTTTTTGTCTAAATATCAGTCTCTATAAAATAGCTAACTAAATTGAACACGATTTATAACTTTATTTTAAGATACAAACTGTTCTGGTTCTGTAAGTTAAACTGATTCTCAAGTCTTCTTATTCCATGTGTGTGAAAATGTGCTGAACTATCATTATCACTATCAACTATCATTTTGACAAAGAAAAAGTGCAATAAAATAATTAAAATCCCATTTGACCTAATTAGTTTAAATTCTTATTTGAGGAATGTGATACCTTACAGTCACTGACAGTGTGTTGAGGCACAGATTATAACAGCTATAATAAGAACATAATAACAAAACGTACATTTCTATTCTATGAAAACAGGTTGATTGCAGGAAGTTACAGGCTTATCAGATGGGTGTGTCTGTATTTGTGAACTGTCCAAGCGGTCATTTTAGACCATTTAGACCATTGTTTACAGTGGGTTTTCAGTTTTCAAGAATATAAAGCTTCACATATAACAGTGGAAAAAGGTACAGCTCAATTGAAAATAAAAAAAAAAAACCAAAACAAGACAGATGCTTAGAAAAAAAACAGCCACAAGTGCTTATCACTTATTTTGTTTAAAATAAAATCTTGCATCAAATCTCATTTGGATCGAAGCCCACATGAGGCTAAGGCACATAATGGGTAATTTCAGATGGTCAATTATTTCTTACATAATAGCATATTGTTAAATATGGCAAAGATATCAAATATTTCTCGTGAAGCTCCCATGAACATTAGCACATCCATCCTTATTTTACACTTAATATTTATAAAATACAAAACAAACTGCTTCATTATACTTTTAAACTCATATTTTCTTATAGTCTACACAATGTAGACTTTATACTCTGCTCTTGAAAATAAATAGTCTCTATCAGTATCACTTTTATCAACTCTGAAGGGAATACAGCTTATGTTCTGGCTGAACTGATAAGCTCCTAAAATATTTTCACTTTCACCCACAGAGCTCCTGAATAAACACTGTTCGAAGTTGGCTTCTTTTTGCCTGCTGTGACAATAACAACATTCATAGGATTACATCGAACCAAAATACAAATTCAGTCATTATCAATAAAAGTTGAACCACCATGAATGAACTGTACAATATTGCCAGCGGGATGTAAGGAGATAATGAGGTATGTGCGCCAGATTTTCTGATGTACCATAATTGGTCCCATTAACTACAATTACATCTGAAAGGCCAGAGATACAACTACTGATTCCAATCAGATGTAACTGTTCCCAACCTTTTTGAAAATGTTTACAGCCAAGCCATATTTAAGATTGTTTGGCACAGATGACAAGATGGCTTCATGAGCTACAACAAGTGATGTTTCCCTCCATCCTGATTGTTTCATTTTGAATAATTAATAGGCCTTAACTGATAAAACTCCCAAGTAATTAAGACCAAAAAATGACTAAATTTGTATTTGATATGATCCAAACCTTTCAAAACAGGACTAACTTAGCCCATTTAGCCAAATATGTGGTAGCCTACTCTGTCTTTGGTAAAAAAAAAAAAAAAATTAAAAACAGAAGACAGAGCTCTTCAAATGTGGGATTCTCCGGTGTGGTTCCCACTTCCAGTACCCTGAGCAAACAGAAATCACACACATTAGAAGAATAGTGAGAGCAACAGAATGTGTGATCATTTACTGAAACCCAAGGGGAAAACTGAGTGTCTTTACTAACAGTTGCACCAACCAAGAATAGAGATATGCAGTGTAGATACAGAGTAAAACAGAAATATAAAATATAAATAAGGAGAATATAAATGTTCATGTGTGTAGAGAGTGTATAAATATGTAAAGATGTGAGTCACAGTTGCAAAAATCTAATTACAACAGACAAGACATGTCATCGTGGTTTTGTTTAGTGCATTTTGGTGAAATGAGTCTGTGGCTGAAACTCCTGTGTTTAACCAGGGTAGAAGACATGGTAACAAAACACCACGTGGCTGAGAAACCATAAATGTTTGCAGTGATGGAGGAAGTACCAGGGCTTTTCTTTAGTGAAAGTTGCAATACCACCATGAAAAAAAAAAAAAAATTCTTAAGTAAAAAAACAAATTACCTACTTCCAGCCAAATATAAATAGTATATTATTTTTAAAAAAAAAAGTATATTATTAAAATTTATTATTAAAAGTAAAAGTGTTCATAAAGAAAAATAGTGTTGTGGTGCCATATATTTTAAGTGCATGAAAACATGCATAGTACTGGTACAGAATTAAAACTATTAATAAAATAACTCATGTTTGATCATTAAGTGTTTGACAGTGCATCATATGTTGTATGTATGTATATATATATATATGAATGAGGTCACTTCATGCTCACCTGTGTCTGACTACTGGAGGGATTGGTGCTGCTGAAGTCTGAGTATCTCTTCCTCTGTGGTGTGATGACACAGGAGAAGAAATGGGCGTATTCCTCTCTCACCTGCAGAGGGCAGCAGATCATCAGAAGAAAACCCACAGCTGGAAACTCGCATTGATCTAATGTACTGTTGTTGTATTTTTGTTTGTTTGTTTGTTTTTATCTCTTAGTCTTTTTTTTATCTTAAACTGTTTTAACTGTTGATGGTGTGTGATGAATTGTGGTGATCCCTGATGCAAGAGCCCTTAAAGTGACGCTGAAAAACCCAAATTCCACACAACGCAAGACACACACACACACACACACTATCATTCTTCTGTATATCCTACCTGTTTAGAGAGCAGGCAATGCATGATGAAAACCAGCGCCCCCTGCAGACTGTTGAGAATAGTGAAGATGTATGCCACACCTATTGGAATATCTTTGCTGAACAGGAAGGCTCCAAATACCCACATTAGACCCAGTATACACATCTGGGCAATAGCAGTCACCGTGAATGCTCTGCAGATGGAAAAAGGGGAGTGGGTGGGTGGGGTGGGGGGGTATCAGGGCAAAGATGACAGACAATGATTGAAAGGAGAGATTAATGCTGGCTCAAACCATACAGATGACTCAGTTAGCACTGCAGTGCCTGGAAAACTCCTGAAGACTGAAATGTGGGAAAAAAAAAGTATAGGGTCTTGGCGTAGCAGCCACAGGACAGAAATATTTTCTTATTGGTTACTTTTGATTGAAATCTTGTAGAAAAATAATAGCTAGAGTCAAATGATGCATATAAAAATGAGGTCAGAGGTGAATATTATTTTAAAAACAGAATCTGGCAAGGCACTCTGCATGGGCAATTTGTAGAATACACTGTTGTTCCTATTCATATGAATAACTATCAGTGACTCTACAATGACACACATCCTATAAAGGATATTAAAGTGAAACTGCCTGAAGTGGATCTCAGTGGAACTTAGGTTTTAATTTCAGTCCATCATAATCAGTGACTGTTTCTTGCTGCCTTCACTGACGTTACCAACGATTTATCAATCCGACAAGGAGAAATCCATCTGAAATGTGGTTTGGATGCAATTTTTTTCCCCCTGTCCACTGGAGAGGCAGAAAAAAAATGCTCAACTGAAAAAATACTTAGTTGTTTCCTTTTTGAACAGTAAGTTCACATTCCCAATCCCCTTAGCTAAACAGACCACCACTGATTGATTATACAGTGCCTGCAGTAAAAAATGAGCATGCTGTGGATAGATGGGGTTGGGGGGGATAAGGCCTTTAGTGGCACCCCGATTAGAAAACAGAGTCGGTATTATGAAAACATTCCTGACATTGTTCCCTCACAAAACTTACATTCTTTCCATCCATTAGTTTCTCAGTTTCCAAAGCTGCCGCCATTTGATCAATGTACGTTTTACCTCTGTGTTTGGTTGTGCAGTGGAATAAGTGTCACAATATTACTTCACACACTGTTAACCACAGTAGAAAAAGCACATAAGCAAGGGCTACAACGACACACACACACACACATAAACCACCCACACATACATGCACACAGGAAAACAATTGCACAGTCTGACCTAATTTTGTGTAGCTTAGACAATTCTGGGTTGAGGCTCGTGAACTTCTGGGCAAGCTTCCAAACCGTGACGATGAAGAAGAAGACATTAATGACGATGATGAGGCACACAGGGCCGTAGAAGCTCCAGATGAGGCCGTCTTTCAGGGATAGCCAGCAGCTAGTTAAGAAGAGGAAAAAACATGTGTTTCACAAGGTTTACTTTTAAATCACTAGATTGCAAAAGGTCTATGTAATCCACTTATGTAACTGCTATCACACCTCTCCCTGTCTGTGTCTAATTTTCTCTTTCTCTTAAAACATGCAAACAGTATCTATTTCCTCCCTTCATGCACTCACTGCTCCTCGGTGCCGTATCCGTGTGGTCTTATGATGGCAGATATGATGACAATAGCAAGGGGCATCCCATAACCAGCGGCAAATAGGTAGAGGGGTCGCATGGTGGCATTGAACACCAGGACAACCATACGGTACAGCTGTACACCTTCCAGCAGCATCCAGGAAAAAACTCCCAGGAAGGAATAATGCAGCAGTGCTGCAACAAACCTGCAGCCGCCCTGTGATATAACAAAAAAGAATATTCAAATGTTGAAAACTGCACCTGAAGTGACTTTCCATTACTGTTCAAGTTTCTTTTAACTTTTGCTTTCTTTTGTATCACAAAATTATCATAATGATGTTTCAATGGAAAAGGTCAAGAAGTGATGTAAGTAATAGTTTTAATGTTGCAACAGTGTTGCAAGCTAACAGGTGAATGAAATCAGCCGGTTGACATTTTAAATTGATTTATGTTCTCAGCCTCTCATCAACATTCAGATTATTACACTCTGTGTAAATGAAGTCATTATTTAGTTCCACTGTTATACCTCAGGTTTAGTTTTTGAAATGCCAGCCAGGAAGACGAGATCGGCCACAAACAGGCAGATACACAGGTGCAGGTGGATGGTGGTGCGTGTCCCTTGGATGGAGCGGCAGAAGATGAATGTCAGGATGCAAAGTGTCAGACACAGTAAGGAGATGATCAGCCCAATCTTGGTCACCAACTGGAGGCCAAAGGTGTGCTAGAAGAGAAGACATGTAAGATATAAATATAAGTAACCAAATTCATAAAGGAAACATTTACACCATTCTGTGTACGCGCATATTTCACCAACTGCAGAGAGAACTATCTGGCATTTGACATGTTAAATGTTTTTCTAGCTGGCACTGTAGGTGTGCAGTGGTTTTATCAGGAGAAATGCCGACTGCAAATGGAAACAGCCTTAGTTAGAGAGAGAGAGAGAGGGAGAAACAGTAATGCCAAAGCAAAATGAAAATAATGAGCTGTAAAAACTCTGCTCAGAGCTTCAGAGTCAATATGATCATTTTACGTTTTACTGAACTTTACTCTTTGTTCAAAACTGGAAAGTTATTTTCTTGGTTAAGTTTTGCACTCATTAAAAAAGTGATAGTAACAGTCTAAGATGTTTTAGTTTAGTTTGTGTGTGTGTGTGTGTGTATCTGTATGTGTATGTTTCTTCTTACCTCCATGGGGTAGAGAGCCATGAGTACAGCAAAGCTGCTTAGATGGTTACATGTACACACAGTATATGAGTCATTGGACAGCTGCTGATAACAACCATCTTTAGACCAGATCCCTTCCTTCACCTTCCAGTATGCACAGATGTAGCTCACATTCACATCAGGAGACTTCTTTATACCCTAATACACAAAACAAAATCATATCTTCATTACATTACTCCTGATTTGACTAATATGATCAAGATAAGTGACACACTAATAAAAGCAGTACAATGCTGAAAATACTGTGGGACAAAGTGGAGTACCTCTACATGCTGAAGTGTGATTTTGACAGAGCTCAGGTTTTGAGGCGACGGGTTGGAGACAACAACAGACACAACTCTAGAGGCAACCTTGAAACCAATTGCAACTTTTTCAGGGTCTTCCAGCTCCTGAAATGACTCGTGGGTGGGGATGCTAAGGTTCTTGTAGCTCAACAACGCAGCGAAGGCAAAACCTGTTGAACAAATGTGCAAGTATTTAATATACATGAAAAACTTTATTAGTTTTGAAAAAAAAAAGTGGACAAAACAAAACAAGTAAAGGAGAGTTGACCAGGGTATGGTCCCGATCCAGATGCAGTTGTCCAGTCAGTGTCGACTGTTGCGTTTTGATTGGTCAAATGGATCGGTCCAGTGGGGCGGTTCTTCCCTCTTTGAACAGCAATATCTGCTTCTGTTCAAGCAAAATAATTATTTTAAAATGCTAATCTGCACAATTTAAGTCAGCTCCCACCAAGTTTTTCACTTTCAGTCATTAGATATCACTCTTACTGAGGGAGCAGGTCAGCGAGCTTATTGATTTTCAAATATGCAGAGATTTTGTACAGCTGAACTTATGGACACTGTTACCTGTGTTAGAGGTGTCCATCTTAGTGCGGTTATTTTTGAGCTGAGGGCTGATGAGCAAAATGGAGTTTTCCACTGTACCGAGAAACCTGCTCACATCTTTACTTTTGTCCAGGCGACCAGGGGACAGGACAGCTTCAGTGGCGGTGAAAAATTTCTGTACCAGTTGCAGCACAAAGAAAAAAGTTTACAATTATTAAGATGGGCTAATTGTATATGCTTTGTGTGTGTGTGTGTGTGTGTGTGTGTGTGTGTGTGTGTGTGTGTATGTGTATAAATGTGTCCCGTATCTTCTGACCTTCAGTAATGTGTCTCCATCCACCTTCTCTTTACTAGAAGCACTTGGGTCAGACAGAGCCAAACAGCTGTTTCTCATCATGGACCAAATGTTTCCCAACCCTCCGAACGACTGAAAGACAGAGAGAATAATGATACCATTCAGCTCGGCCTATACTGACGTTCATGTATACTAAATCCTTCAGGGTGGTCTTATAAATAGTAAATAAAGGAGATGAGCTTATATGCTTTGTAGCAAAACACAGCTTGTCCAATATACTCATGAATTTGTATTTAAAACACAGTTTACCTGTGAAAATCCGCTATCATCACCGAAGACGCCACAGTTAAGCTCTGAACGAAACAGAGAAAAAATACTTTGTGAACAAACAAACCATGTGAGTTTGACACTAATAGATGGACTGAAAGTATGTGTGTGCTGTTACAATCTACTGCAAAAGTACTTCCTGTGATTTATGATCTGCAATATGTATAAAACAAATTCACAGAAAAGAGGAAATGGTAGAAAGAAAAGATACACCACAACACAGGATTCACAGGTGATGCATTGCTTTGTCCTTTCTCTGTGTATGTGCAGGCACACACGTGTTTGATCTAGGTATTCGTTACATTGTGGGAACTTAATTTGTTTACGCACTCACAAATATGGGGACTTCCTTGTCTTCTTTAAGGGAAGAAAAAAACAAGTCCTTGTGATGCAAATCATTTAATGACAGTTTATGGTGCTTATGAGTTTGTTATGGCTGGGGGTTTAGGGTTAGGTTTAGGCAGGCACCAGTTGTGATTGAGAAAGAGTCTACAGGAAATCAACATAAGTTGTGGGTTAGGGTTGTGTGTGTGTGTGTGTGTGTGTGTGTGTGTGTGTGTGTGCTTTTAACAATGGCATCTTTGCTCAGAGGCCTATAGAAGGATGATGTGAAGATGTAAAGAAGAGTATTAACACAAACAAATAAAAACCATGAAATGCATATTCTTATACTGACTTGAACATTTCATCTTGTCGTTGCCATAAGTGGTGTATCCTGTGTCACAGTTGCACTTGTAACTCCCATCAACATTCACACACTGGCCTTTTTCTCCACAGAGGTCCTGAGCGTTTCTGGAAACATTGCATTCATCTATGTCTGTGCACGGATAAGAAAGCAAAGATATAATGACCGACCAGTCAGAAATGACTTCTGAATATAGCAGGTAATGCTTTAGCACACAAGTCAGCCAACTCCACTGCAATGCAACTGGAGCATGATCGTGTGAGACTTTCAATTTTGAAAAAGTGGATCTTAAAGACAGGTTCTAAACTTTTTCTGGTAAACAGTGTCGTGAAATGTTGCCGTGCTGTTTCAAGTTAAGAGTAAGAGCTGTAATTAGAGCTTAGCAGAAGGCAGGAGATGGCTTTGTGGTTGAGGTCAGAATACATTAAGTCATAATAGCTGAATATCGACGAAACAAAAATAAACAACACTTTTACAGGATCAGCTCAGGCCAGGCTTTATTTTTAAATCTTGGAAATCTCTGCTGTTGTGAGGCTAAAGTAAGCTGACGTAGTTAAGCTAAGCTAAAGTAGCTAGCTTCATAAAAAGATATTGTAAAAACAGATTGATGAATCATGACTCAACTGATACAATTGTTACAAAAAGTTACAATTACTGCATTTACCATTAACATGTAGTTTCCAAACAAACAATATGATAAAGCTATTTTGACATTGTTCACATACACTTCATATTGTGCACTATTTGGCCTTGTCAATGTGTGACTTGTTGCAAGGGTGTTAAATTGTGGCAAGGGTAGAAACTACTAAAATACTCTCCAGCTGATATATGGGACACACGGTTTTAGAGTGAATATACATCAGAGAAAAAACTCATTCAAATCAGCCAAAACAGTACTGAGCTGAGGGTTCTTGATTTGTCTTTTGCTTGTGTCTGCTGTTAAGGATAACAGTGCACCCGTTTGCACACAACAGTGTATCATTCATGGTGGTGTTGAGTTTACTTGTCCGCACAGAATGTGAGAAATGTGAAAAACAAGAGCCTCTGCACATTTGTCAAATAAACATGTGCTCACCCTGACTAAAAAGTTACCAAAATTGTCTTTCATGAATGTGATGGGTTCAGAGTGAGTGTTTTGTTCTATAATGGGAGAGAACTCTCTACACATCACAACACCATTTCACTGAGTAGTGTAAACACGCCATAGTAGATGTAACTCACCTAAGCACCCTCCTGGGTTTTTGTTGTCATTTGTATACCCAACATGGCAAATGCAAGCGAAGCTCCCAATCAAGTTTTGGCAAGTAGAATTGATGCTGCAGTTGTGGGATTCGTACAAACACTCATTGTAATCTGACAGAAGAACAAGTGAATATAGTGGTTACAGTGATTGGAGAGAGACCAGTGATGGGTCACATACAGTCACACACACATACGCGTCACTCACCGTAGCACACTCCATCAAACGGTGTGAAGTTAGACGCGTTCTTTAAGTGTGTGAACCCACTTTTGCACTCACAGTAGAAGCTACCGTTTGTGTTGAGGCAGGTTGCATTTTCCCCACATATGTGTTTGTTATCACACTCATCCACATCTGAATTGAAATACAGAAACACAAAGAGGTCATTACATTAGAAAAGACTTGATAGTGAAGGTTACTGTGACAATGTGTGACATTAAAAAAATTGTAATTTTTACTTTTCCTTGAAAGGCCATTAAAAAAGCAGCAAAATTATTGTACAAGAGCAGGAGTCACTCACCAGCACATACAATAAAAGGACCAGGCACAAAGCAACACAAATCATCTACACTGCAAAAACTGGAAATCTTAAAAGGATTAAAGGATTAAAATAAGTTAACAAAAAATTAAAACTTGATTAAAAATTGATTTTTTTGTTAATTTATTTTAATCCTTTGATGCATAAGTGGGTCAAAAATGAAAACTTGTTATCATTTCATATTCCAGCTATTCCTCAAAAATCAAGTTATTGACATCATGCACTTTAAAATTTAATAACCTATGTTTTATACAATTTATGAAATTTTAGTTTTTGTATTACTACCTCAGGCTTCTATAAGTGGGTCGAAAATGATCCGTATTCATTTCCTATAGAATTTCATGGGAATCTTTGATTCTTATCAACTGTGACTGTCAGCAATATATATTTTGTGGACCACGCAGACTACATCATAAGTTTCACCCTTTAAGAAGATTATTTTACCCAGAAAGATCTGATACATGTAAATATTAACTTTTTTTTTTTTTTTACCTCATACCTAGAAATGTGTGTGCATGTCATTCATGACTACTGTGTAAGTATCTGTGAGAGTATGTGTTATTATCATACATCAACAAATTAACACTAGCTAGTTAACCAAGCTAGGTAACATTATTGCATTACTCTTTATTGTGTGTGTGTGTGTGTGTGTGTGTGTGTGTGTGTGTGTGTCTGTATTGTGTGAAAGAATGATTCTTATCATCTAATTAGCCTATTTTATAGTTTCTCGAAGCAAGCTAGCTAACATTACAGTATGTATTGCATGTGTGTGTTTATTTATATAGTTACATATTAATCAGTGGGTTTGTATGTTATTCAAAACATTCTCTTCCTTTTATGTTTCCTCATCCAAGGTGTCATGGCTGCTAGATATACAGCTGAAATGGTCCTACAGCTGGCGGGTGAAGAGCCAGATTTGGGATTGGACTGAGAATCTGAAATATATGAGGACCCAGACTGTTGTCCAGAACTATTGAACAGGATCATCTGTCTGGACAGTTACACACTAATACACATATACTCTTGCTTTCTCTCTCTCTCTCTCTCTTTCACACACACACACACACACACACAAAATGGTCGTTGACAGTTCTGTCCTCTGTTGTTTCCAATTTTCAAAATGTCTTAAAAATGTTAAAAAGTGAAAAATAAAAATATTCAAATGATTATTGCGTGGTCCAAAATATAATACAAATGATTATTCTTAACAAAAATGTCCAAAGTAGCATAAAAACACATTGATTTTAACACGGGTCATTTCTATGGAAGAGTGCAGGGTCTAGTCACTCGTGCATCTAAGGGTTCATTAAGGTATTTTTCCAGCGTAAGCTTGTAATTTTTAATTGTAGAAATTGGTAAGACACAGAAACACTGCCTAATGGTAGTATTAATTAACCTAAGATAAGTCTTTCCAGCCAACTCTTATCATAAATAACTTTCTCAAATTGATTTTGGGATAACATCATGTCAATAAATAAGCCTCATATCAGACAAGTCAGTTTTCATTATTTCCATCAGCAGATTTTTTCACTTATTACAAGCAAATATGCTTTGTATTGATCAATTATTTCCTATTTTTGAAGGACATTTTTTTGCTGTGTAGGACATCACTCATACACTGCACAGTCAGTATTGCCCCCTACCCCCAGGTCATAGATTCAGATCTCTCCTACTTAGGACTAACTGAGTCCTGTCAAGCTTTGTGCCTGCTCCAATCAGACTCCTGAATGACTCCTTCAGACTCCTGAATGGTTGAAGCCCCGTATGAGCTGACATTGGGTCATTTTTAATTATTATTTATTGCCTCTCCACTAAGGAGATATTATTTATTAGACCACATAGCTTTGTGTGCGTGTGTGTTGCTTTTTTTCAGCACTTGAAAAAAGCAACAGTGTGTGTGTGTTGCTGTTTGTGAGCATGTGTGTGTGCTGCTTCTTCACGTATGAAGTTCCTAATGCAAAAATAAAGTTTTTAAATTAAAAGTGAAGAAAGGGACAGATAAATGGGGGTGTCATGGCAGATTATTTACCAACACATCCGTTTTTTGTGTTGTTGAAACCTGATGGACACTGTCTACCTTTAGAACAACATAGCTCCAGAAAACACATTAAGCCTGTGGGAAAAGAAAGAGAGAGGCCAGTTAGTTTCATTGCATGATTCAGGAAAACTCTCACAGCCAGGCAGATCCTGATGGGACATATGACATTTCAATTATTGGCCAGAAGAGGCCTTTGAGTAGCTCAGATGACCGTTGAGTTGAGCTGAGTGTGGCTGAGTGTAACCTCAGTGCAAACATTTTTAAACACAAATTGTAAATCTGCTTGCGTTGTTGTAGTGCCATTTTTTCATTATTGTCCCTGTCCATTAAAGTGTCTGTGCACGTCACTAATTTGATTGCAAAATATAACAAAACATCCCAAGAAAGAAATCCTTCTGAATCTGCACTATTCTCTCTGCCTCTCTTGAGGACCCACACTAAAAGGGCTAAAATATGCCTCTATTAATTAATGATAATAGTAATGATGGAGATATAAGAAGAAAGGAGAAAGTTTGTTGGAGTCTCTGTGGATCAATGTTCTTTTTTTCTTTCTTTTTTTTTCTTTTCTATTTCTGAAAATACGAATCAAAGGTAGGAATGTGGATTTTTGTCCTCAGTTTGTAACTGCTGGGTGAGTATGTGTCTCTCTCTGTTTCAACATTTATCTTTCACACGAACATATACCAAACTATGAGGAACAGCATGTGATTTTGGTTAAAGGCTTCTGCCAAACGTGACTTTCTAATTACATATGTGCATGCTCCTTTTCAGTGTGATATTGGTTTCTTTTTTCAACTCTTGACTCCAAACTGTTGTGTCACTCGACGACTTACACATCACAAAAAGACAGATGTCAGTCACAGTGTTTTTGACTCAGTAGCCATAAATTGCCCCATATATATGGTGTAAGTCAAAAAAAACAAACAAAAAAAAAAAAAAACCCAACCCTCTCCCTCTGCTGTGTTTCCTCTCCCTCTATAACAATGAGCCCTCTGTTGCTGTGTGATGAGATTGGAGCTCTCACAGTTACGCCACATTAGATCAGGCAGAGTTTGACAGTGGCAGTGAGTGTCTTCATGACCAAATAACTACATAACAGACAGAAACAAGGCCTGACTTTATGCGCAGCTGACTTTCGTTCACCAGTAAGCATGATGGCAAATAAGAACAGTTAGTGTGTCACAAAACTGTCTGCATGTCTCTTGTGGATCACTTTTCATTGTAAACTGTATTCTCTGCCGTCCGCCTCAGCTCCTGCTGCGTCACATTAGGGCCTGATAGTAAGGTGGAGCTCCATCCATCCAGACAAAGCTTCCACTTTAGTGAACTGGTGAACTGCTTTTTGTGTGTTTTGACAGAAGTTCAGTCTTGTTTTTTTGCCATTCAGTACCTGATACAAGATTATGAACATTTGTATTTTTTGCTTCTGCTGACCAGAGCTTGAAAAAAGCAACAGTTCCTTTTTTTGGTTGTGTTTTTCTTGCTCATATGTTCTTATTGCACAAACAGTGGAGGAACTCCAGTTTGTGTTTGACATCCCAGTAGCATAAACAGAGACAGATCATGAGGAACAGATCATGAAAAAGTATCATTTCAAGTATCGTCTCATGTCGTGAACTTGAATGACGTTTAAGTCCTGACTCCCTTCTCTTTCTTCTACTTTTGGTCATGTAATTTTATTTATCAACATTATAGCTTGTCCTGGATTCTTTTTACAGACCATATCCAAAAATATTACTTTAAATCTGCATCTCATCACCTTATAAAACAGTCACAGAGTTGGATGAATCTGTACTATGATACAACCACTTCCCTACAGTTTGCTTTACATTTCTATTTTCTAACAGATTTCAGATAAAACTTTACACTGTGTTGTATAAGACATGATAAAAAATAACAGCCAAATATGTTCAGTATATCACATGTATGCAGATGTATGTTAATAATCTGGTAATTCAACATATAGTTGGGATACTTCATACATAAAATAGTTGTTATAATGTATAACATCTCAATAAAAATAGAATAAAACACTTAATACACTTTATAAACACTTAAACAATGTTGCCTATAGGATACTGGGGTGATGTTCATTTCCTATTCCTGATGGTGGCGGTTTGAGGTTTATTCATGAAATATTTTTTTTTTTTTAATTTTTTTTTTTACTGTAATACTGTGACTTAATACTGTAACGGACCTGATGAGAGCAGCATCAGTTCAGTGACGCTCTGACCTCCGTCGTCGCTGACCGTCTGACAGGGTTAACATTACCAACGTTACCCATGTGAACTTGAATTACAGGTTGCTAAAAATGAAACTCCCCCACCACCACCACCACACCAGCACCACCACCACACCAGCACCACCACCACACCAGCACCAGCACCACCACCACACCAGCACCAGCACCAGAAGTTGTGACCAGTCTTAGTGGTTTCCACAATAACAACTGAGCTGATGAAAAATGAAGTAATGGGATGTCATTTCAACTGAAACAAAAAAACACTGAAACTTGAAACATTACTGGATGTCTTAATCTCCCCGTGACTTTTGTTGTTTCTATTCCTCATACATCAGCTATTATTTCTATGAAGCCACATTTCTGGTTCTCTTATACACACACATACATTATCTTCTCATTGATAGACTTACCAAGAATAAGTTGTTGAAGTAGTCGCTTTTTCTTGAGCTCCATGTCAAAGGTAAATGGTATTCCACACGGACGATGATTTTATCAGATTGATGATTTTAACCAGTGGTTAAATTTTAGGTCATCTCATTGAAAAAAAAAAAGTAAAAAAAAAACAAAAAAACTTGTAAGATCTTAAAAAAAAAAACTATCTTTAAAACTTTACTTAAATCCAAGGTTCACAATATCCACAAAGTGTAAAAAAGAAAAGATTTTAAATATAAATCCGTTCTAGAAAACGATGAAGGTGGCTGGAAAACAACAGCGAACCAACTTTGTTCCTCTCTAGTTCAGATTCAGATTCAGACTCAGTCTGAGCACGCCTCACTTTACCCTCAACACCACCTCCTCCTCCTCCTCCTCCTCCTCCTCCTCCTCCTCTCTCTCTCTCTCTCTCTACCTCTGTCTCTCTCCCTCTCTCTCTTCCTCCCTTTCACTTTTCACGTTTCTTTGTTGACCTCGTCTCCCTCGCTCGATTCTCTCACTCCACATCTTTCCTTGTGTGAACACACATTTCTCATACACTCTCACCGTATCACATTGCGAGCACAAACCTCCCCTCTGTCTTTCACATTTTCCTCTTTTACGCTCCAGTGGGCTCTATTTCAGGAGCTGCTCACAGCAGTCTCCTGAGAGACAGAAAAAGGAGAGGAGGGAGGAACATAGACTGAAGAGGGGGCGATGACTAACACTTAATCTAAACAGCTGCTGCTGTACTTGATGTTTGCCAGTAAGTAATTTTATATCCGTTCCACTACTCCCCCAATTCCTATTGAATCTCCTCCCACTTTTTCTCACCCCCTCCTCAGCCCTTCACCCAATTCCAGTGAAAGACCTTCTGTATTTTCTCAGTCATGAGACTGAAAAGCAACTTTAATCTCCTGATGACATGAAAGCTCTGAACTCAAACAATCTACACACACTGAAATATTATATTTTACCACTGTCATGGAGATAAAGATTCACAATGACCCAACATGCACAAACCATGTGGTGGTTTTGTGCATTTATCACATATTGGTGCTGTGTTTAGTCTAAATGTTAAAGTGAGCATGAGGTGTGAAGACATTAGTGAATCAGACCAGAGGGGAATTCAGAAACATGCAGCCAATACTGTCAAAACAGAAGTAAACTTTAGCTGTACTTTCAACATGATCTTTAGTTGCGAGTGGCTAATGTAACAGAATTTTAAGCTTGTTGTTCACTGAATGTCTTGTGTTTTATCTTCACAAGATTAGACCTTTGACCTTTATCAGAGAATCACATGTTTTGTTCTGCAGTTGTTAATGGTTTGGACTGACGATTGAGTTTAGTGCTGATCCAAGTGTTAGAGATGATCCAACTGTGAGTCACCCAATTGTCTATGAGAAAATGAATGGGACTTTTATGTCCAGAACTAAGAATGCTTGAACTAGCCCCTCCCACTTTGTAACTTCATGCAGGGAGAGAGAAAAGAAAAACTGAAAGACCAGAAGTGTATATATACACACACACACACACTCACATTTATGTGTTTGTGTGTGTGCATACATGATTTATGTCAACTGTACACAACAGTTACTGCACATGGTTATTGTAAATTGCACATGGTTATGAAAACCCATCTGGTCTGTTTATACAGTAAATATAATAAATATGAATTAAACTATAAATTAAACTGTTGAAAACTGTACACAGCAGTATCTGTTATGGTTATTGCACATGATTTTTGAATATTGCACATGGTTACATGGTTACAGAGAGTTATGGTTATTGCACATTGTTTTGTAAAGTCTATTGCACACGGTTGTGCCGAGTCCATCTGTTCGTTGGTCTGTTGGTCAGACAGACTGCTCCTCCCTGTCCATCAGTCCTGTCCTGCCCCCCCCACCCCCACCCCACCCCCCCACCCCCCAGTGTTTTTGGTTTTGTAAAGGCTGATATTTACTTAGCAACCTCTGACTAAAGCCCCATGCCCATTATTTCAAAGTTATGCCTATGATTGGACAAGTGTTGTTCCACTGAAAGGTTTTGCAAATGGTCAGCTGACATGCCACAGAAAAAACAAGAGGCAAAATACAGCAGCTGTGGGGGAAAAAGCAGCAATCCAAATGGGAGGAGAATAAACTAAACATGCATCAGTCAACTGACAGTGGTGAGTGGATCAAGAACATCATATTTTTAATGTTAGTGTTATTAGATTGAAAATACTTTTTTCAGAAGACACAAGGTCTAGTGCATACATTGATCCGTTAACTATCTCAAATAGTTAACAGCATGCAACAGATAATGAAAATGATCTATTTACATAAATTGGTGACTTATCACCCATTTTCATCTGTTGCTGTTACAGAAAAAGCGTGATTTACATCTGCTGTTTACCACACCGTTTTCACCACAGTCTCCATTTTTCTGATAGTTATATGTCATCATTTCATATAGAGAGGTTAAGTGGTGTGACCTTATTTCTTCCCTTCAGTCTCTCTTCTGTCTGTCTCGGCTTTCTCACACGTCGTCTTGACTCTCTGTCGTCATTTTTCCAACGTCTTCATGCAGACTGGGCCAGACATGCAGAGACAAAGGGGCAGACTTGTGGAGACGCACAAATCAGCCACACATGTCGGCAGAAAGAGGATGAGAGAATGAAAGTTCAACTCTTCAGCATCTCTACTAAACAAAAAGATAAATAAAAGCAGACATTTTGCTAACAAGGATCTGGTGTGCACGCATGCGTGTCTGTGTGTGCATGTGTGTGTACTGCTAATATAAGTACAGTTGAATTTAGCTTATCATTTGGGTTAGGATTAGACATTAAGTTGGGATGGTTAAGGTTAGGTTTAAGGGCTGGGATAGGGTTAGGGGTGTGTGTGTGTGTGTGTGTGTGTGTGTTAGAAGTGTAGGTGGGTTATATCCATCGATCTCTCTTTGTTTGTTTATGTCTGTATCTCAGAGAGTGTCATGTTGTTGCAACTGCAGCTTCATCTGCAGCTGTAAACACTTCAGTCTTTCCATGTGGAAAAGGTCCAGTCTGTGTGTGTGTGTGTGTTTATGATGGCAGCCACTGAATGTTAATCCCACATGCATTTAATGGACATCTGCCAACTGTGACCATCAGTCATCCAAAAGGAGAAACACCATGGGAAAAATGTAATCTGTCAGACGGGGAGTGTCATTAATAGTAAGTGGTGGAATGGTTAGACAGTAGTTAGGAAGCTACTAGCTCATACTGTAGTTTCAAGATATGACTGCAATTTATGCATTTACGCAAGTAAGAAAGATTCACACTGTCATAACACACATCACACGCAATAAGTAATGGTGGGGGCATTTTCCCCCACTCAACCACCTGTGAATGACACTGTAACACTGAAGTCATGAAGACGTGTTGTGCAGATCTGTCTTCAAAAAACATGATGTAACCGAAGTTTGTGTCTTCACCCACATCTTAAAAACACCCATGCATGTTATGTGTTGGTGCGTAAGTCTGCAATGATTATGTTTTTTAAGAACTACGCAACTTTTTATTCTTTTATTCGAGCCTGTGTATTTTTGTGCACATAACACCAACATTTTAGTATTAGATGACGAAATGTGGGTGAGTTTAAGATCTTGTGTAAGTGTTAATGATTCAACATTTTTGAGTCACTGGGTGTATTTCACACCAATTCTTTTTTAAAAAAGGAACTGTTTAATGTACAAAGTATTTTGTAAAGATGATATTTTTATTGTGTCATATTTTACATTTTTGACATTACATTTTTATTTTACAAGACAGTTGAATGCTATTGTTAGCTAAGTTCTGCCACTGAGAGCTATCGGTTTGGGTTTCAAACCTACCTATCTACGATAGAAGTAGAATTAACCTCATGTGTTTGTACATCTGTCCCGTTGCCGATCAATAATGCTTAAACTCAGTAATTCAGTAATGAGTCTAAATGTGGTGTTGAGATATTACATCCAAGGTTGCAGTGAACTTTGACCTTTGACCATCAAAATTTAATCAGTTCATCCATGAAACCAAGTGAACATTTCTGCCAAAATGTAAAAGAATTTCTTCAAGACGTTTGAGACATAACATTTACAAGAACCCAAACACATAATAGCTCCAGCCATGACTGTCTGACTGAGCATTGAGCTGCATTAAGGGATTTGTAGGATCCCATACCTGATCTAAAGCTTGGACTTAAAGTCAGACTATGTGTCTCTTATAAAATCCCGGGACACTCCATTACAGCAATAAATGACTGAATCATCTCTTTAATCCATTTAGAAAAAAGTAAGTAAAAATAGTGATAAAAAATATGGTATGAAAATCCACTAGGACAGGATTGGGACCTGCTTTTATTGTTGTCACCTCACTTTTTTCTTCTTCTTTTTTTCTTTTTTGCATTAATGAAGATACAGATTGACTTTTCCAGCGACTGTAGTACATGCTCTACAGCTCTACATCTGGAATGGAGTTTGCCAAGTTGTCAAACACCTAAAAGTGCTTCTCATAAAATCATAACAGCCACTGCGCTAGCAATGTCAACACATCCAACGTCATAACAACTGAACAATGTCCAGGCACTGATGAAGACTTTGTGATAAGGTCTGAAGATGGTAATATGGGACTTTACATCAGCAGCTTGAGGGGAGCGTGTTTCTTGTTATGTCTATGACTGCAGGCTTTATCTGGCACTTTAAATCACATGAGCTGAAGATTTGATCAGATTAACGCATTGACAAACGTGGCGCATTCACAGAACAAAAGTAGTATTTCTGACTCATTGCTGCAAAACATGGAGGATTGACTTTCAAGACATAACCCATCTCAGCACTGTTAATCTGCCGCAGAGATAAGATCGAGCAGAGATCTAACGCACGACAGTGGTGGTTTCCCTTTGGATCAAAGTCAGGGAGAAAGAATAAAACAATGACAATAATTAAAAAAAAAAAAAAAGTATCATGAGGAAACTTAAAGCCACTGTTTTGGTTAAACCAGTTGAAACTGTACGCTGTTTATGTCTGTTCAAGTTGGTTTCATTTCCTCAACGAAGCCTGAATATTTAGAATGAGAAGTCACATGTGTCAAATCCATTCAAAGACTAGACAGCACTTTAAACCATTGCATGGTCTTAACCCATCTGTGGGTCATGGGAGAGTTTAAAAAGCATCTCAAAGGGTCACTAATACATGAAATATAAATCTGCTGTTGTCAGCTGCAAGACAAACTGCAGTAAAAGTAAATTTCTTACAGTTCCCCCACTGCACAGAAATTTAGTGTTATTTGGAAAGAAAGACTCTTAATTCACTCCTGAAACTACAGTCAAGATAGACTGAGAAGACGTCAATGTGGCATATATATATATATATACTGTATGTAAAAGCTACTTCACTGTTGCTTCACACCAGTGTGACGGAAAGTTTCAGTGTTTTTTTTTTTTTTTAACGCTGTGGAATAAAGCTTTAGAATACTGACAGATCTACAAATATAAGTGCCCAGAGCCACAGACACAGACACAGGATCTTTCCATATGGAAACAGAGTAAACTGATCATAATCACACAGTTGCAGTTGCTGTTTACATCCTGCGACTCAGAAACAGGCAAACTATGGAAAAGAGCTTCCCCGGCTCTGGTCAGCAACCTTCATACCATTTTATTTTCCACCGATCCAACCATTAAGAGTGAAGAGAGAAGAGATTTAGAGTTTTCTCTGTTGCCATCCATTCAATCACCCCCCCTCCGCCATCACCACATCCTTTTTGAATTTGTTTCTGTTTCTCTTCTCTTAACCCTTTTCAAGTTTTCTCTTCATAGCTCCAATCCCCACAACAATAACTAATTTAATACCATTTAAATGAAATTAAATCAGGTTTGAGTGTAACAAAATTTATATTAGCCTGGAGGTTCATGCTTAGGTCTTAGGTTGAAATGTTCAGGAATGACTTGTCTTTTTTTTTTTTATAGTTTCAGTACTGTAAGTCATATGTTTTGGGAAATGACAAATCATGTGCTTTTATATGTCATTATTATTTATAGTTTACTTTAATGATTCACATCCCAGTAACAGCAGAGACACTAAATAGAAAGAAAATACATGATTTCAAATCCTTATTTTTTATTTTTTAAACCTTTATTTAACCAGGTTGAGTCAGTTAAGAACAATTTCTCATTTGCAATGACGACCTGGTGGTTTAGCTACTGCTGTTTTATCATCACAATACAAAAAATAATTTCGGGTAAAGCATTTTGTAATTTCCGAAAAAACAGATACATTGTTGTTGTGTTTAACAATCAAAAGAAATGAAAGTCAGAGCGACGGACTGTACGTGTTGAACGATGTTCTGTTTTGATCAGCGTGTGTGTGTCTTCTCCTTTTATACCAAATATTTTTAGTACTTTCCCCAAACCACACGTGGCTTCCTTCTGACACCACAAACGCTGAGGTGACGAAATGTTACAGTGCAAAAAAAAAAAAGAGCGAGCAAGTAAGAAAAGCGTATCTGGACGATGTGTGATGAACATTTTGTGCTTTTGTAAGTTTTGCATAAATGTCTGCATAACACAACATCCTGGCACAGCTTTATATTCATTTTTTGCCCAGCAACAAGCAGCAGCACCTACCCAATCTGTTATAACATAAAAAAAAAAAAAATTGATCCTACTCTTTAAGGACTCTTTCACTTTGAAAGGATTCTACGGACAATAAAAGAGAATTTATTTTTTAACAGTTAGTTAGTTAGTAGTATTTACTCTAACTACGATTATGTGCAGTCTGTGATGAGTTCATTTATTTAGTCTTTAGTCTCTTGACAGTATCATGTGATCACATTATGATGCTTATGATGAGATTTAACAAATCCTGTTAAAAACCAAGCTGCTTTAACAATAGTCTGTGTCGGATATTTCACTGTTAAGAATTTGACAACATAACAACGCTTGTTGTTGCTGGTAGTACAAAGGGTGGGATTTTTTTACATCTTTACATACTGAGAACAGAAACAGCTGAAGCAGGTCAGGTGCAAACACTGTCAAAAACAGTGTGGAGGCTCTGATGCAAAGTGTCAAATTTACATTTTCCTGTATTGATCAGAATCATAGTTATGAAATAACTAGTACAAAAATAGATTCAGTATTTCATGACAGTGTTCTGCACCCAGTTTGACCTATGGACACTTAAAATGACATATTGTTTTATCAGTTAAACTAATTTCTACAGAAGGATTACTTCCTCTTTCTGCGCATGGTGGGGGTGCAACACTTAAACGCTCATTTAAAACAGGAACTTTTTCATTGAAACAATGCAAGATACGATCTGTGGCAATGTGTGGTTTGCCCTGCGTCTAAAACAATGCGGGAAGATCCGGTGCCTATCGCCCCATCAGCTACGGCCTTCTGGAGAAATTGTTGTTTCTAAAAACCGCTGGCTGGTGGAAACCATAGCAACAGACTTCACAGGCGCCCCTCTTCCACCTGTCACTTCCTGAGGAAGCCCTCACCTCATTTTTTTCCTTCCTGAATGATCTAGTTTTCCCATATTACTGCAGGGATATCACTGTTTATACAGTAACAGTTTTTAATTGTCATCGTATATTGAGTGTGAACAGAACTATCTCTTTATCTATCTCTTTCTGACTGATAAAGCCACAAAGAGCGACAGCGGAATGTTTTTTCCTTGTCCTCGCCTCTTAAGACTAACATAAACACTGTGTGGTCCAGAGTAAATGAAGCACTGTTGTGAGATAAATGAATGTAAATGCTTCTGAAATTCTGACAAACTGTCTGTGCGAGTGTGTGCGCAAATCCCTTTTACTGGAATGTCAAATGAACTGCTGTGAATCTCTGTGTTTACTCCACACTCCATTACAGAACATATGTCTACGTCTAGTTAATATGTATACAAAGACAGAGAGAAGAGGAGCAGGTTGAATGAATTACAGCTTCCTCCTGGTCTCTGGTGTGTTTTTTTCTCTTTTCCACCTCAATGGTTCTTTATCACTCTAAATTAAAATGCTCGTGGATTTCCCTCATCTGCTATCCTCCAAAGCTCATTTATTTTGTTCCTTCATCTTCTCTGAGTCGTTCAGTCTCCCCCTCTCTCTCTCTCTGTCTCTGTGTGAAGTGAGGGGGTGGAGAGAGGTGACAGAGGGCAGATGTTTCCTCCCCAGGCTTTGAAGATGCTTGTAAAGATAGAGGGAGGAATCCTGGTAAGGGTAAGGCCCGTTACTATGTGGAGCTTGGGTATTTTGTTGTTTTTTTTTGTTGTTTTTTTTTTTTATAAGGGAGGCCACAATCATAGACACACACACACATGCGCACACAGCAGATAGCGGCTTGATTCTGGCAGCAGCTTTGGAAATAGTAGCTCTTTTTCCAACCTTCTGCTGCTGAAGCCACAAACCCAAAATGTTGAGCTAACACCTCATTTAGGGCGGAGCTGCTTTAAATTCTGTGTAGCCAGCATAAGAGGCGATGGGTCATTTTGCAACACGTCTGTCTGATCAAACAGAACTTTGGCTGTTCAGGTGGGGGGGTTATAGTCCATATTTACACAGATGGGCTGCAATGATCAGACACATGTTTTTGCTTTTTTCCCAACTTGAGGACACGATGTAGTCATTAATGAAACAATGGCCTGCTTGACTGTGCACAGCATCTGTCCCTGCAGTTGTTGAGAGTATGACGGCTCAGATTGCTCTCCTTTGGCCAGAAGACAATGCGTTTGCTTTAAAGCTATATATTGCCACCATGTGGTTAAAGAAATGACTGATGCTGTCGAGACATCAGTTTGTCAAAATGATGGCAAACTTAACTTAAAAACATAAAAGGACTGTACCAATATTATATATCTTTGTATTTTCTATCATATTACTACTTTAAATTATGAAAAAAATACAAAAATGTGAAAACTACACATTACAACAAGTACGAAGATATAAGTGTGTTATGTGTTTATAAAAGTGTTTAAAGTGGAATGGCACCAATATGTCTGCCCTCAAGTAAGATTGTATCAAGTGATTCAAGTGTTTTTGATTAAAATATTTATGTAAGTACTAACTTTATTCTAAGAGAAGTCACCTGAGCTCCTCAAGGAAAAAGAGAAGCTCCCCTTTAGCCAAAAAAAACACATAGCAATAGCACTTTCCTATTTTTTCAGAATTTTTTTTTTTTTAATTTTTATTATTTGATCAGTTTTTTTCTCTTTATTTTGCATTCTCCTTTCAGCTCTGATCAGATGTTATGAAGGGAGGAAGACACGGTGCAGAGACACTCCAGCACAAGATACAACTCCCACACACACAAACTGCAGGAAGTCAGTCAACACACAGTTCCAGAGAACAGCAACACAACAGTCATCAGTTTTTTATAAAAGTACAAAATTAACCCCATACGCACAATAACACCAAACATTTAAACTGAACTGATGTCTTTCACCTTTTATACGTCAAAATATATGAATCTGTTGACTGTGCTTTTCTCTGTTTTCTCAGTGTTAATGGTTTTTAACCGTGATGGATCCAGGCCTGCGGAAATTGTAAGCAGCACACAGATGGTTTGTCAATGAGACACAGTGTGACCACAGTGGATTAAGCTGTAAAAATACAGGAAATGAGAAACCACATTAGAGAGTAAAAGAAAGAGAGGAGAAAGTCACATCAGTTATTTTGCTAGACCATAATTTGGTCAATCTTAAGCGACAGCTCACCCTTTACAGTGACTCTGGCCACTGCCTCGCTGGAGCCGATGTGGTTGGTCGCCACACATTTGTACGCTCCACTGTCGCTCAGTTTAACGTGGGCTATCTGCAATCTTCCATCCTTGGTGGTCTCTGCTCCTGGGGGCAGACTCGCCCTGCTCGCCCGACTCCACTCGAACCGGATGGGATGGGAGCCGTGGGCGAGGCACTGCAGGCGAAGGGCATCACCGGGCCTCAGTCTCACCTGATCAGGCAGGCAGGTGGCATATGGAGGAGCTGTATGAAGGAGGAGACAGTTACTATTCATCTGTGCGGTGTCAAAGAATATGAATTCACTGTATCTGTGTTACTGTCCGATGCATCCACTCACTGTCCACCTCCATCTGCGTGTACGCCTCACTGAAGCCGTGGATGTTGGTTGCATTACAGATGTATTGTCCTGAGTCTTGGCGCCCCACGCTGGTCAGCGTCAAAACACCACCGGCCACTGTGTGTTTCCAGGGCAGCGGTGCTCGCAGCTTGGACCATGTGATGACTGGAGGAGGGGAACCTGGAAGGAAGAGGAGGAGAAGTCAACGTTGAAGTAAAAAATGAGAAGCGAAAGCAGAAGTGGGAGACACTTTAACACGTGGACGCCGTACCAGTGGCCTGACACTCCATTGTGACAGTGTGTCCCTCCACAACTGTCATTTCTGTAGTGCTCACTGTAGCCACCGGTGTTCCAGGCTCAACTTCAACAATGACTTCAATTTTGACCTCTGTCATCCCTTCATTGTTTCCAGCCTGGCAGATATAAATCCCTGAGTCCTCTGGACGCGCCGAGTCCCACTGAAGAAAGAGATGATTGTATTAATAACCTTTAATCAAAATGTGGAAATGAATGAAAGTATTATTGGTTCCCGTATGAGTAATTAACCCGTATGGTGTTAACGTCATTTGCTTCTGTGGTAAAAAGCTGCAACGTGGAGCCTTGACGTTTCCATTTGAGCGTGGGCCGTGGTCTGCCTGTGGCGCGACACTCCACAGACACACTGGCACCTACCTGGACCCTCAGGGGCCCCGCCGGGGTCAGTCGCACCTTTGGGGCATCTGAGAAAGAGAGGCGGAAACAAAACATGTAATAATTTGTTTTTTTCTGTCAACCTCAGAGCAACACATATTGTGTGTTGACATATTGTGACCTTTCAAGATAAAAATGCCAAACTTGGCAACATAATCTTTCATTTGGATGTTGTTTTTCTGGACACAAAGTCCAATATTCAACCTCTTTTACTTCTGTTTTTGGCTCTATCACCTGCCTTTTTTATTATTATTATTCAATTATCAAAAGGGACCTGACCGCAGAGTACTGTCAACACATCACCTCACATTCAAATAAATTTATAAATAGAATATTTGGATCCTATTTACATAGAAAACCAGCTAGAGCTCAACAACCATGTGTAAGCAACATTACAAGATCATATTTGTTGTAAGAGTCTCCTTTTAGTAGTTGCTTTGACAAGGCTTTAAAAATAACACAAAATTGTCTTCACGAATCTGTGAGTTCAGGGTTTTCTGAACCATTTTGTAGAAAAATGCATTATATGGAGATTCATTTCAACTTATGAGATGAAACTATTTTGTTTGTTTGTTTTGTTTTAAATCTAGTACTGTTATTTTATTTTTACGAGCCCAGATAAAATAATTGTTCAGGAACCTCAGACTTTCTAGCTTTGGTATTATACAGTTAAAGAGATACTTAAGCTCACGTTTGACATTGAGAACGGCTGTGGCACTGGTGCGTCCTGCAGCGTTGCTTGCAATACAGCGGTACTGGCCCTGGTTTGCAGGTCGGGCGTTGGTAATCGTCATTACAGAGGCATCAACCATAACATTGTCTGAAAGAAAAATAGAACTCAGTTCAAATTCACGTATGTTTATATTATAAGAGCAATGTTTGTGCTTACTTGGTGTTACCTCTAACCTGGCATTGGCTGGTTGTTGGCTCTCTTCCACTCCAGTAGCCTTGGCACTGGACCGTTCCCGGGCTGGCACTTAAAGCTGACAGTCTCCCCCTGGCGTACGGTGGCAGTCTGGGGCTCCACTGAGATCACAGGAGCCTGGCCGGCCACTGCACAGACATGATGGGGGAACTGGTGAAAACCAAATACACGTGCAAAAGCACACGCCTGAACAATTCAACTCCCTGAACCTTTAGACAGGTCTCGGTGAGTCTGGGTAAAATACAGTGTAAACAAGCACCACCACAAAGCAAACAAGACAAGCAAATACAGAGATGACAAAACAAAAAAAGACAGCTGAACATAAACTTATAAACATATTTTGATCAAGACTTCTTGTGTCTTAAGAAAAACATGGCATGACATGTGATGTCAGAGACAAATTATAAACACATACATTCTTTATACATCACTATATAGAATTATTATCACTATATTGGTCATACAGATTATTACACTTTAATTTGCGTAGATTTTGGGCTCTGCAGACAATTTTATTTGTGGCTGAAATCTTAATTTTAATTATACAGGCCCGACCATAAATGTTCCTATTATTCTGGACCAAATCCATTGTTTTTAGAGTGAAAAAAACAGTCTCGATTAAAAAGGTGATACAGGTGATAAAGGTGACGTTTTTATGGTTACAGCGTTAGCGCTACTTTGTGCGACCATTTATAGTATAAAAATACAGGCAACGAGCAGGTCAACAGCAAAATGTTTAAAAATCTAAGACACGTCAAATAAATGAGCAATGTTGCAATGTTTATGTTCGACTGATGAAATGAAATAAAAGTAAAGATTACCTGAACACAGCAGAGAGCACAGGATCAGAGCTCTGGATGATAAATCCATGATGAACAGAGAGAACAATCCCACTTTCTCCCCTCGAGTACAACCACTGTCTCTCACTCCTCTCTGATCTGATCGTCTCTGTCTCTTTGTCATACAGTCACTTTCAACCTTTAACCCCTGGTTTACCATTTACCCCTTCCCCTGTTCAAACACTGTGAGAAGAGCCAGGCACGTATGAAGCGTTTCACTGAAATATCGTCGCAAGAAAAAAAAGGATAATTATTTCTTTGCAAAATACAAAATCTCAATCTGTGTCTGACTGACATCTACAGTAAATAATAATTTAAATAAAAAAAAAAATGAATCTCACTGATATTACACAGAAGTTGTAGGACACTGACACTATTTAAAGGACAAAATGTCGACCTGGTATGACTTAAATAATTATAAAGTGTCACTAATGCCTAAATATGGACACTGATTTTATCACGTTACCCTTCAGTGTCACACTGCTTTCCAGGAAAATGACTTCAATGCAGATACACACTGCATGTGTCTGTATCGATCACCCAGAAACCAAAGTGATAAGCCAAGTGATAGCGGCTGATGAAAGAGAGCATGTAAGATTCCTTCATCTTTTATCCGTTTTTTTGTTTTTTTGGACATGTTAGCTTGTCATCTGACATCAAATTTGAGAATATTGTGAAATTTTTCTTTTTTTTTTTTTTTTTTTAGAAAAAAGGCCATTAGTCCTCATAGAATTAGATGCATTTCACCAAAAGGAAGGACGAGGAAATTTTCAAAGGTAAACATTATTGGATTAGGTTCATATAAATAGAAACCAATCAATTTCTTGGACAAAACACAGGAGACAAATTGTAATAAGTGACAATGTGTTTATTAATTTTTGGTTATTTATGCCATTTTGACTCGTCTTTGTTGCTTCCTATTCATTTTCTCTGATAACAATCCATTCAAAAAGTTAAAAAAGAGAATGTTATCTTAGTCCAATGTTTAAAAACAGCATGCTTTTTTTTTTTTTTTTTGTAAATTTTTTTCACTTATTTAAATTTTTTAAAATATGATAAATCTACATCTGGCTCATGTCCAGATGTAGATTTGGTTTAATAAAAAAATGTGATGAGCAGTTACATATTATTTTAAAAATGAGTGATGTTTACATACATTTTAAAATGACAAACAGTGAAAAACATCCAAGCATACGAGCATACAGTAGGATGGGATCATGATTTTTTTTTTTTTTTTTTTTTTTTTTTTAAGAAATGGTGAAGAGTCTGGCTCAGATGGAGGGCAGCCCAAAGTCTGAATTTATATTAGTTGGAACAAACAGGACAAGGAGCTGGTGCTGGGAGATAGAGGAGGGGAGGTGGGTGGAGGAGTCACGACTTTCCTGCCAGACATCATCAATCTGCAGAGACAGACACTGAGTGTGGGACATTTGCGAGACTCTGTGTTAAGTTATTTTGCCTCGTCCACTGAATGTATGTTTGATTTTGGTGATACAACTTGAGATATTTGACACATTGTGCTATTTAACTCCTAATTTCCAAACTTGGATAAAAACACACCAGTCAATGAACTAAAACGGGAAGGTGTGCAGTTAATAGCAGTGTGTAATTATGTGGCTACTCACATGGAGATGATGAGTTGGTTCCTCATAAGCTCACATTAGGGGTGTAACACAGGGCTGAGTTAGGGTTGACACACACATATACACGCGCACAAACACAGACACAAAAACACAAAAAAGTAAGATTTGGTTAAGGTTATGGTCAGGTTTAGATAGGGTTGGGGTTAATTTAGATCTCTAGTTTTTCCAGGAAAGTCTCCTGGAAATGAATGCAAGTCAATTAAATGTCCCCTTAAGTTATGGAAACCTCACTGTGTGTGTGTGTGTGTGTGTGTGTGTGTGTGTGTGTGTGTGTACCTGAGTTTGGTAGCTGTGGTGAGTTGTCTTGACTCCCCTGTGAAGACACACTTGAAGTGTCCACAGCAGGTTTCATTGCATACAGGTTGGCCTCTTCCTGGTACTTTGCAATGTTCTTCTTGTATCGAATCCTCTTGTTTCCAAACCAGTTGGCCACCTGACAGAGTTAGAGAGAAAAACAAACTCAAATACAAACCAAGAAAAAATTTGTTTTTCCTTATTAACTGCTTTATGTAGCCCTGTATATTTATGACATCCTGACCTGTGCAACAGTGATGGAGCACTTCTGGGCCAGTTCCTGTTTGGCCTCCTCACAGGGGTAGGGGTTTGCCAGGTGGGAGTAAAAATATTCATTTAAAATCTCTGTTGCATTCTTGCTGAAGTTTCTCCGTTTCCGTCTGTCAGATAAGGTGCAAATTCAACAAGTAACAGTCAGAAAACAGAGATATTTTTTGTTCACACACTGGGAGATTTAGAAAATAAACCAACCTGGCGTCCAGGAACCTGGAGCGCAGGATCATGACGGCTTCACACGTGCTCTGCTTTAACTGCAGCTGGATGGCGCTGAATTTGCGGTGGATTATTTCCACCATCCGCTCGATCTCTTTGGGCGAGATGGGTCTCGTACGGGACTGTTCCCTCAGCAGGTTCATCACATGTCCGGTGAATTCATTGCATGCCTGCATACGGAGAAGGATGAGTCACTTGCTTATGATGTGAGAGAGAGAATGAATTTTAAAAAAAGACACTAAACTTCAGACCAAAACCCCATGTGGTATCCCCAAGTATTTGTCTTCTTTGGCATTGCAACACAAAACAACTGCATTCACAAGATGCTGTCACATAATCAACAATGTATAAAGTATAATTTTTAAAACACTAATAAGAAATGAAGTATGTAATTATTAACATATCCAACTATTTGTGACCATGATGTACAACAATCTTTGAAATATCACTGTAAATCCTCCTGTCAAACCTGTTCATATTTCTCCAGCTCAGCATGATAGATGTGTCGTATCTGAGCCAGTTTCTCTCTGTAGTCTGTGTGTTCTGAGGTGTCATCGTCAGGCGATCCTCCAGCTGCCGCGGCGACAGCTGCTGCAGCTGCAGCTGCTGCTCCACCCTTGTCTGGACCCGCAACCCCTTCCGCTAACAGCATGTTGTCCAGTCGCACCATCTGAGGGTCTGGAGGTGCCTCTTCTTGGACACTTTGGACACTCAGAGCTGTGGAGATATGAAGATAGAAACTGTCACGGTCTCATTAAGTGTTGTTTAATCTTTTAGTAAATGTTTGGATTTGCTACTCAGGTCATCCAGAAATCAAGTTTTAAATGCTCAAAATTGCACCACATTCCCCTTCAATAGCACTGAGAAAAGGGGAAAAGAAGAAAAGAGACATTATGGGGTGAAAAGTTTATAATGTACATCCTGGTTATGACTGTATAAGGTCTGTCTCGGCTCAGAGGCAGAAAATAAAACTAAACAAACAACTTAGTGGTATTCAGCCAAACTTTTAAGCTGCCCCCAAACATTGAATTTCCTGTTGGTAAGTAGCCTTTGGTATGCCAGAACAAAATGAATTAATAGATATTTTCACATGATCTGTAGCTTCTTTGGTGTTTTTAATTTCACGGGCTATTAATCATTGTTTGTTTGATAACAATCTGAAGGACAAATACAGTCATTATAGTGAACTGGGTCACACAGACTGATATGGGACAAAGAAAATAAAGAATCTCAGAAAACAAAGTGCTGCATGAGACCATGGTATGCGTCTAATATTTTTCACTGGAACGGCAGCATTATTTGTAGCAGACTGACGTCCTCAAACGACAAGTAGAAAACCCCCTTTTCCATCAACATATCTTCAGAGTGAGTATCATGAGCTGCCAGGCATTAAAAAAAACAAGCTCTAGCTTTTAATCTCACAAGACCCAGACTGGCTCAGTCTTTTCCATAACAGCCACTAAATGACATCATGGTGCTAATAAAAGTGAAATATTAGAATGACCTACAACACAATCATGCTCTCTGTATCAGAACAACTCATTCAAGCACATGGCAGATGATGCAACTTAAGGGAAACACTAGTTTTAACCAACAGTATAAACACTGGTTGTCATGAGAAACCTCAGTTACAGCTCTGTTTGTGTGTATGTGAGACTGTGTTTGTTGTAATGGCTAAATTAGTGTGCGAGTCTGTACACGGGGGCACACTGGAGTGAGACAACAAATAACACTGTTGGGAAGGAGAGTTAAAAGAAAAACAGTAGCTGTTGCTACGTAAGCGATGCCAGTTTTCCTTGGCATCCCCAAAGCGAAAAAGAAACACACAAACACGAACAAACACACACACAGCTGTTAATTAACACCTGTTCTTAAAAAGGGACTAAAGACCCCCTGAAAAATGAAAGCTCATTGGAGAGGTTGTTAATTTGCACAGTTATGCAAATTAGCTGCCAATTACAAGGTAGTTTCAGCACTCATCTCACATTCATAATCCCATAATGAGCGTGTGCGCACACACACACACAAACACACATACACACACACACTAATCACTCCATGTGATCATCTTTATTTCTACCCATTTATCAGACCCTGACAGGCCACATCTTGGAATGAGAACACTGCTCTTAACACACAGACATGGAAATAAACCAGGTTATCAAGTAAACCAGCAATTCACACTGACAACAGACATACACCATCATCATCATCATCATATACAGCTAAAATTTAATAAAGTCTAATACGGACATGTTTCTTAAGTGTCTACATCCACCGTCCATCTATACTTTCCAGCATCTCAGCAACTTATTTTCTACATGTTGCATGTGGATGCAAAATGCAACATGAATGGAAATGCCTAAAAAGACTTAATATTAGAAAACCCAATACAACTGAAATCCCACAAATTATTTCATCCAAAATGAAGATTACGTGGAATTAAAACCTCTGAAACCTTTCAACAAAACCTTGTAAGGCTCAAGAAGGAAGGATTTATAGTAGGATCAGTGCATTAGACTGCATTCATTTTGGCGAGATGTACCAAACAAACTGGCACCTGATAAAATTATAGAAAACATGACTGATGTTTGAAAGAGGCTGGGTCACGTTAATGTTAATTTATGCGTAATTAGTCCGGAGTTTGGGCCAGCATCCAAGACTTCCCACTGACTAGTGCTGGACAAACACTTAGACACACAGTCACATACAGTTTGTGAAGAGTGGAGGTGAGTACCGGCAGAGTAAAGCCAGTTCTGGGTGGCAAACCATCCTCCACTGACAGTCTGGTTATCCAGAAAGGACTCTGACATCTGGAGATTATCAACTGTCTGTCAGTCCATGAAACACAACCACTACAGTCTCTATCTCCAACTCGTCCATTAATCTGTCCTTCCCTCAGCATATTCTCACACTCTCTCTATTTTCTTTTTTGTATGTTTTCCTGTAAGAACTTCCCATGTTTGCCACCGTCGGTTCTGCCTCTGTACTATTCTTTGCACCCTCAAAAACAGGGTTGATAAGAAAATGATATGTTACAAGGGGAATGACGTGACAAGTGTGTGAGGAAGGAGGGGCAGGAAAAGGGGCAGATCTAGGATGACGATGATCGAGGGTGGTGGGTTGGTGCTGGGAGAGAATGTAACCTCGGAAAACAGCAGAGTTATGAACTGCGGCTTATTTTAGTGGATCTAACTTGGGACACTGGAAAAGAACAAAACAATGACAGTGAAGGGGGAGAAGGGAAGGCAGCATGAACTTGTTTGAGGCAAAGTCAAGTGGGAAAGAAAGTAATTTATGACCTAAGCTTCTACAAATATCTGGATATGGAGCAAGAGAGCAAACCAATAACAAGAGGAGGGCAACAACATGAAAAAGGATACTGAAGAACAGCTCAAAACACTTTCGGTCTGTGAGCTTGATACAGAAACATTTCCTCCCATTTCCATTCTTAGTGCTAAGCTAGACTAACTGGCTGCTGGATCCAGCTTTGTATTTAAATGAACGCACCGCTGAAAATAGTCCCCCACAAATTCACTGTTCACTTCTGTCTGAGTAACTTTGGGTAAAACCCAAAGTGGGTAAAACCCACAGTAAGAAATGTCTGCAACCTTTTTAAAAGCTCAAACTATATATTTGTGAACCACTTAATAAAGATTTACAACCTCAGTAGGCAAAAGTGGACAAAATAAAGAAAAATACAGTTTAGCACCAAACTTATCCTTGGTTCCTGTTCAATGAACTCAGAAGTGAGGTAAACATCTCTTTCCTGTTAAAAAACATATGTTTTGGCATGCGGCGCGTCAGTTATGGATGAGCATAATATTTAGATATTATCAGTCATAAATATTTGTGACTGATAAGCTGATGCTGCTCAGTTTATTTGTGTAATTCACAAGAAATTCCAGCTACTTCAACATCACATGATCTTCACTTCCTAATGTTAATCACCCAGATTAGACGATCCTGTTGCTCCCATGAATTTCTCAGTCAAAAGCGTCTGTTGTTATGACGCTCCTCCAGCAGTAGCGTCTCTAGCCTTTTCACCATCTGAGTATTTGGGGGTGAGGGAGGGGGCGGGGGGGGAGAACATCACCAAAAACCACCAAGGCAGCCAGCAGAGGATGAGTTTTAGAAAAATCCCATCACAAACTCAAGGCACGAGAGCGCGACACACTGAGCACAAGAGCAGGAGAGGGAGAAAGAGAGACAATGCATTAATGACAAAGCAGCAATAAATTAATGAAGGCTGGGGAAAAAAAATGTAGCTGGACTAATATAAAATCAGCTTATCCGTCTCCAATCTCTCTCTCAGTCTCTGTCACAGATGTGTCATCATAAGGCTCACTATCAAAAATATAAATATCAGTGAAATACATCTTCAAAATATTTAAAACGGCGAGTTCAAGATAATGTGGAGTGTGCAGACCGTGGGTTAATCTCAGTTACAGTCATAAATGTAGTGACAGAATAAAAATGCTTAATCTTATCAGCATGCAACCTTTTTCTTCACTGCATTATGTGAAAATAAAAATAAAAAAATAATAAAAATAATCTAACAAATGCACAACTTACCTGTCTTTTCTTTGATCTCACACAGGACACTGAAGAGGGCAGGCTTCATTCTATGGTAGTTTAAACCGTGTTTTCTTTTATGGGAATGAAAAGCACAGAAGATGATTGTGAATTACAAACCAATATTTTACTACAAAACAAAAACAATTAATACAGATGCATAAACCTGAGGCCTGAAGTTAAACTCACTCACCTTGAGAAGTGAGCAGAGGAAAGAGAAGAAGATGTGAAGACACATACTCTGTGTCTATGAGGATTCAGGTTGTAGCAAATAACCTGTGTGATTGTAATCAGTGTAATAATATACTGTGAACCTCAAGATACCTGTGCTGTAAACCATAAGGCTGTTTAAAACTGATGCATTAGTGAAGTGTTTGCTTTTTATCTTTACATTTTCAATTTTCAGATGTTGTGTTTTCTGGCAATTTTTTACTCTACAGCTGTTAAAGTTTGTAAAAAATAAATTTTAAAAAATGCTCAGGTGTTTCTAGTACTCCCTAAAACTGAAGGTGCTTTATTTTAAAGTAGGAGATAAACCTGAAAGAGGTTGAAGAAGAATTATTCTATCAATATAAAACATGTTGTAGAATCCTCTAAAGATTCAGAAATAACTGTGATTCACAGGCTGGTAAAGTTATGCCATAAAACACTTAACTCTACATTTAACAGTCTTGAATGTTGTTTGTATGTTGGGGGTGGGACTGTGGGGTCAAATGAGTCACAAAGGTTATTTACAATAGATTCAGGGTCAAATGGAAATCAATCCTCTCACCATGTAACCGATAAGCAGCAACACAAAAGCTTTCCTCAGCTGTCAACATCTCATGGAAACGAGGAAATCCCTTCCCTTCACTAATGTAATCTCTCTCTCTCTCTGTCATTATCAACATAAATGCCATGATGGCCACCTCATAATATTTCATCAGCCTGTTATACGATCATGAAGATTACACACACACACAGGCCAGTTGCATAGTGTTTGTGTGAATATGTGTGTGTGCACCACCAGACCAGCTACAATTTAACATTATGAGAATTTAAAGTTTACAGGCTCACATTCATTTTATGATTAACAATTATAATAATTATAATAGGCATCCGACCGAAGTAGGTTTACAACAGCTTCTATTAGTGGTTTTTAATTGCTCACAGAGAAGTCAGCGGGGGCTCAGATTTGTATTCAGCACTGTTGATCAGTCATACATGTGGTTAAAGTCGCTACTAGTAGGTGGTCCACATACGGAGAAGGAGCAAAACGGAGCTGGGGATGAGGGTTGGTTTTTATGTATGTGTGTAAGAGCGACAATGTGATGACAGACCTGGTCCTGTACCTCTGTTATTACCTGGCCTGGGCCTCATCCAGACTCTGTTCTGTGATGGCCATGATCTGCTGGAGGATGTCACCAATGCTGCTGCTGCTGCTGGTTCTCATGGCCGAGGTTATGATCTTTCCTGATATTGTCAGCATCACCTACGTCTTCCTGAGACAAGCCGGTCAGTCCAATGTGACCCAACATGTGGCGGGCCTGGTCCTCCATACCTCCAGTGTGGCTGTGGGGGACTACAGAGGGGAGGGGAGGTCCTTCTTCAACTTTAAGTACTTAAAGAGGTAGAGAAGTTAAAAAGTTTCCCTCCCAATACAGGTATCAATCAAAAGTGAGAGCAAATTTGCTTCTTCTGGTCTGAAAAACAAAAGAAAACAAAAAAAAAAAGTGGCAGTTTAACTATTTAGACATTTAAAAATGAGCAAAAACCAATGAAGAAGTGTTTTTTTTTTTTTTTTTTTACAAACGGTGTTTCTTTTTTGCCATGTGGGGGCAGAGTTCACAAAATATTACAGCATTATTTCTGGTATCTTTTCCAGAAGCCTGGCGAGTATAATCACGTCTTTTCTTTCCTTTAAAAGACAAAATCAAGAGTTTTTTTATGCTGCGTAGCCTTGATCTGAGCAACAAAAACAACAACAACAACAAAAAAGGCAACATTTACTAAAAGTGGGTCTATCACATTCCTGCTTCACAACACACGGCCCTTTCCCACGTCGCTGTCTCTTTAATAACATAGAAGATGGTTGTTAAATAAATGCTTCGGTTATTTCAAAAGTTTTTTTTTTTTAATCTAAATTGACCTGAGAGTATTTCTAATGTCGGCGTCTCTGCCAGCTTCCCCCCATCTCACCCTCTTCTCATGAGTCCCGTATACCTGCTCGGTCATTAAAAGTGTGAACCGACAGGGTCACATAAAAGACGGTCTAGGAAACGTCTTCACGAGAAACTTCATCCATCTGCTTCGGTCCAAGTCTCACGTTATTACATTTAAACCAGCAGCTGTTTATTTTTTTCCTTCCTCTCTTTTCTCTCCACACACGGTTCTGGGTTTGCGGCTCCACTCCTCCCAGGGAAAACACCACGGAGCAACGCGTCAAGTGACCCGACGTGAAATAGATCAACTTCTGCTTTAACATTTCAAATTAACACAACCTAAACTCACTGAAACCATTTTACTGCTTATCTTGAACACCAGGAGTCAATATAAATAGACAAAACATGCAAAATAGAAGAATGTCGAGAAAAAAAATAGATCTAAGTCTGGGCAGTGTCACTATTTATCACCATTCAGCAGCACATTAGTATCATTAACTGCTTCTCAGGAGTCGAGTTATTCATACTCTAAACTGAACAAGTCATCAATTTATTATAGTGCCAATAAGCATATATCACCTTTTAATCTGGACATAGGTTTATATTCTGTGTCTGCCTTAGTTCACCGGTCTCAAGTGTGAAAATGTCATTTTATAAAGAAAATACTGTCACATATAATGTTTGTGTTTGTATCAGTGTTTTTGCATAAATACTTGTCTTCTGCATCAGCAGTAAAATTACTTTAAACCCTTGTAAATCCAAGCAGCTTGAGATGATCATCAATATTCAGGGGCAGATATAAATAAAAGAATATTAAAAAGGGAGGGTTACTAAAGGATTAGTTAGGCTCGTTTTCCTTGTTTCATACAGTATCACCTACACAGAGATGCAATAATTGTTGTTTTTTTTAAAAGTACTTTTATTTTGAAATCAATTGATCAAATTCCGGTCTTGTCCTGGTTTGTTTGTGGCTTCTTAACGCAGGTGACATCAGTATGTCGGCGAGCACAAGGGAATGCTGCAGTTTGACTTGAAACCGGGAAGAGGACATCCTTTCACCATGGAAACAGTGTTGTTGTTTCTTAAAAACAAAATTAAATTTCTATGTCATGTTTCATCACTGCCCATCGGTGCATAGTGCAGTTCAATGCGTAACCCCTCATTTTTAAAGACCTCAATGCACACATCATTAAAGAGTGAGGAGGTGTCCCTGAGTGTGTAATTGAGACTTAATGCTTTTGAGAAGCATGTGACCAACCTGATGGAAATCATGAATGAATCATCCAGCACAGCAGAAGCTTACTCACATATTTACTACCAGTCAAACACAGACAGCTGCTGCTGCTGCTACACTGAAAACAAGCAGGACACATACAGATGTGCTCACTTCCCTCCCCCTCCCATTTTAGTCTCAGCACACTACAGCTGGCTCATTCTAATTAATTGAACAATCAACCAATAAAGATAAACTGCTCTGAATGAGCACTCATTTAAAAATTTTAATTAATTGTTTCATGAAAAATGGGGCAGTCCACCTGCTCCAATCCTGGCTCTCCCCACAACCATCCCCTGTGGTTTGTTCTGCATGTTGCCATGTCAACAGGGACCCGTGCACCTCTGGATGCTCCAATCAAGTGTCTCAATTTCACACATATGCACAAAAAGTCAATGGAGACACGTGTGTGTCGTCTGTGGCTTCGTTTTTATTTTATATTGAACCAGTCTGTGTGTGCAGCTGCTTCCATGTGGCAAGGGGAATATCATGCACACACTTTATCATTTGGATTTTTTTTTTTTTTTTTTTTTTTGCCTTGTTATACAACAATCAGTTAAAACAATCAATGTCTTTTAGTCATATCTTCCTAGTCTGTGGTGCTCAGTTCATCTCCATGTCCGTTCATTTTATCGACATAACTTTTTTTTTCCCCCGTAGATGGTCCACATTATTTGGTTTCACTTAATTAAAGGTGCCGTATTTTTTACCAAACATTTCCACAGGGATACACAATTAATTAGTGGGGGACTATTTTTAACCGAGGATGAATACACACTTGTGCTCTAGTGGGTATTTATGACAGCAGGACACAGTGTAAATGAGAATGACATAAACGAAGCTCATCATTATGATGGAGGATTGTTACACAGTGCAGCACTATGGCTCAATAATGTGATTTTACTCTGTTGCAAAGGGGAATAATCTTTAGCACACCTCCTTCTCCCTCATTTTTATGCAGCTTAAATATAAATTGGTTTTACTATAATAGCAGCAATAAGGCGGGAAAATGTGCAAGAATTCGCGTATAAACGAAGCATTTAAATATCAGCTGTCAAAAAAGAAAAATCATGCTATTTACTGTCGTACAGCTGTTACGTTTCCCTCTTTCTATTACGTTCAGACGTGCGTTCGCAATTTAACGACGTATGACGCCTTTGCCCCGTGGCATGACGGGAGTCGTAGTCAGAATGGAGTCAGTACTTCCTGCTTTGACGAGGAAGACCAAGAAATTCCGTCTGTTAACGAAAAAGTTGTTTTCCTGCCAAACTCCAACACCTCGAAGAGACAGAATCGAACAGGGACACAGAGTAAGTGTGTGTTTTCGTGTTTTTATTTGTTGACTTATGAAACAAAAAGAAAAATAAGTTAATTTTGAGCAAGAAACAACGAAGTTTTGTTAATGGAACAATCGCCGCTGTTTGTAAGGTGAGCTAAGCTTGTCATTCAAGGAGCTTATGGATTTGAGTCCAAATCAGTCTGTTAATATTTCACGGTTTTATAAAATATGAACAACATTGGTAATGATTAGGTTTGATAAAGTTGAAGCCAAAGTTGTCGGTAAAGTAGTTAGAATTTTGGACAGGGTTGATTTACCTGGATCCACCATGAAACCAAAATCAACTTTACACAATAACAAAGTTCAACGTCAGTGAGAAACATAGACGATGATAGACGAGCAAATGACTCAACACGTTCCTCAAAAATCTGATCTCAACTCTCATCAACTCTAAAAATAAGTTCTTTATTCTTATGATTTTTAAAAAAAATCACTGACACTCATCCGGATTTATATATATATATATATATATATATATATATATATATATATATATATATATACAACAGAATATTTCCACAGACAATGTATTATCTCAAATGTTATCTCAAAATACAATATAAAAATGCTTTAGTTTAATGAAAGTGCTTAGTAAAATAACTTTAAACATACAAACATTTTTTACAATGCTTTAGTTCATAGTGAGTTCTTGCAATGAATGGGTCTTTTTGTCCTTAAACATGTAGCGATAACACAATTATTTAGAGTGAGTGGGGCCTTTCTGTCCCAGACAATGTGGCCTTGGATGATATGAAGTCTCAGACTGACTCGTAGTCCACGTACCTCTGAGAGTCCTCACTCTCTATCACATGGGCACAGCGGTGCGGCTCTCATGATGCCATTAAGTCCCAGAGTGTGCACACAAATGAGTGTGCTCATTTGAGTGAGCACAATTAAATACATGATAATGAAAACATCTGCTGCCACAAAAATGTCATTTGTACAATCACAAATTCATTTAACCTGGCGGTATCACTGACTCAAGACACCACAGTATAAAAACACAGTTACATAGGATCATGCCATCAACTTCTGTAGAGCGTGCTGTCTATATACTTTATTCTCATTTTTGAGAATACTCTACACTCTAGAAATGGAAGGCCTGTAATATTTGCATTAATATGCAAACATTACAGGCAAATACAAATAATACATAAAGCAAGAGAGAGACCAAACAGCCCTATTCTTCTCAGGGTCAAGGTTAAATGATTGCCTGTAGCATTACTTAGAGCTCTGCAGGCAGGAAATGCAGGAAAATGAAGATTTTAATTATACATTGCTGCTGAATTTCTTTTTTTTTTTTTTTTACAATCCCTCTAACTTCCTGACATACTCATATAGTTCTTTTATTTCCTTTTATTTCCTCAGATGTCCTTAATGGAGCATGGAGGTGTCAGGCCAATTACAGCAGTGGCGTGGACCTCTAACAGCAGCACCTGCCCCAAAGACTTCAGCATGGTAGGCGCAGAGATGTAGATTAAACTTTTATACAGTTTTCCATGTACAGAAGTTCACTGGAGCCATTGGAATGATGATTGTAGTGGTTAGTCCTATACTTAAAGCTTGAAGTTGTTAAGACGTGAGCTCATTTTAAAAGAAACAAATAAAACAATAGTCTATTTTCCGTGATTTTCCTTTTATTTCTCTTGACGATTCCTTTGGTTTTAATAAAAATAAGTAGTACAAAACGTAAACTCAAGCACACTATCAGCCGGTAGTGGTTAAATATAGGACTAGCCACTACAATTTAGGCCGAAAACTGTTAGGCTCCTTCCACTTCAGCAAACAAACTCATCATTAACCCAAACTTAAACACCTACAGCCACCTCCAACCTGCAAACATTCAGGTTTCTCAGTGTTCTGCATTCTGGGAATGGTGACTATGCCATATCCACTCTCACTAGCATCTGAAAAATGATACAGCTGAGCACTAGAGATCCTTCCAAACCCTTTCCCGGGTTTGTTAGCCTTTTGCTCCACTTCAGCTGGAAAGACTGTGGAATCAGGTCGTTCCAACCACATTTGCTGCAGCACAACTCCTGCAATAGTAGTTTGGCGGGAAGTAGAACAGGTGCCAAGAATCCCAATGGATCATAGACGGAGCTAATTATGTAGAGCAAGCCATGTTTGGTGTAGGGATGTTCCTTGACTTTCAGTTTGAATTTGAAAGTGTCCGTCTCAATACACTATTGTAAAACTAAGACCCTCTCCACCGGCAGCTTATCTCTGTCCAGATCCAGCTCAAACAGAATTTTTGACATGTGATCTTCTGGAATGTTTTGAAGCACTTTCCAGCTGTTGCTGATCCATTTTGTGGGATTAAAACCTCCTCTGTTGCAAATGGCTCTGAGGTTATCAACCATGGTGACAGCATCTTCTTCAGAAAAGAGACTTTTCAGAATATCGATAACTTCTACTGGAAAAATGGCACAATCCTCTGCAATCCTCCTAAGAGCGAAACATGCACAGCTAGGTGAAGATGTTGCCTCCACAAGATCCTGCTCCATGTTACCATCAGGCCACCACAAAAATCTTAAGAAGTCCACATGCTTCTTTGCCACCTTGACTTGGTAGAACATGGTTTGGATGTCTGCCATTATTGCCACTGGCTCCTGTCTGAAATGCATGAGGACTCATCAATGTGCTGATCAGGTTTGGGCCTTGCAGAAGTTGACTATTGAGTGAGACTCCTTTAAACTCCGCTCCACAGTCGAACACAACTTGTAGCGTTCCCTTCCTTGGATGATACACTCCATGATGAGGTAGGTACCACATCTTTCCATCACATGGTTCCAACTGATGCTGTGGCACTTGTTTAGCGTAGCCTTTGCAAATGACGTCCGAAAGAAAGTTTGTGTAACCTCATGAAACCTTACGTTCCTCCTGAACTTCTTTCTCAAGCCATGAATATGTTGCTTAGCAACACAGAGGTTATTTGGCATGGTGACATTTTCGCTTTTAAATGGCAGTTTAAGCACGTAGTGTCCCTCTTGAAGCTGCACAGAGCTTTCCATAATCCCTATTAACCTTTTATCTTCTTGAGATATCTCTTCTTGATCGTTTACAAGTTCTCTCATTAAAGTCGTGGTGGTACTGATTAGTTAATGATTCCTCTAGTCTGTTGATCTCAATCCTGTTGACAGTGCATGCAGGGTAACCTTTCCCATTTTGCCCATCATGTCCTTGTAATGGACCATTAATTACCCATCCCAGTAGAGTTTTGATTTGCATACGATCCATCCATGTGACTATTTATCACTTCCCATGGTTCCATCAACTTGGAGGCATTGGTGCCCATTAATGGGTCAACATCAGCCTTTAAACGAGGGATTTCAATGCGTTTGAGGTACGGCCACTTGGACATCTCCACTTCACTGATGATATTGTCTGGGGAAGCTCGTAAAAGTGCTTGCCAGACAAATCTGAAATTTCCAAGCCGTTAATAATGCTGCTTGATACTTTCTTGTTAAGTCCCATGGTGCAAAGATGATTTTTAGCTCTTCGTCCTTCGGCTTGTAGCTTGTTCACCATCTTTTGAGAACAAAAGGTTCCAGTTCTTCCTGGATCCAGAAAAGCATATGTCGCTTATCACTTTATTTCCTTTTAGGCACTTCACTTGCACTGGCAGGATGGGAAGAATACCATTGTTGTTGCCAGGCCCTGTGTGACCACAAGTTAAAATAGTTGTACAATTTTCCAATCTTTTCTTTGGCAGGTCTATAGTTTCCTTCCTTTCCACATGCAAAATGCTGGGATGAGTTTGGTTGCATTGTTTGCAAGTGATACGCCAATCGCAATTCCTGCTCAAATGTCCTGTACTCAAGCAACCGAAAAAGATTTTCTGCTTTAGAAAGTCCAATTTCTCTCTGTGTGCCCTTTTTCCCAGTGTCGTTGCAAAACTGTTTCTCTTGAGATGTGATTTGAGTTGAGGCTTGCCTTTGATCCCTGCTTTTCCCAGCAGAGTGTCCTATATATCACCAAATACTGGATCTGAAGCGATTCTGACCTGTTGTTCAATGTACTTTACAATGTCAGTAAAGTGAGCTCTTCTATTTGTCCAAAATGTCACAGGCTTTGGCCCTCCATTTCTCTCTCAGTTTGTATGGAAGCTTGTTTAGCTCTTCCAGGTATTGTAGGTCTTCCATAGCATTAGCACATTCACGTAAAAAAACACATATTATTGAAGTTCTTCAACATCCTCAGATTTGATGCTTGACCATCCATAAACCTTTCCATATAGGCAGCAGTTATCTTTATGCTGTTTCCGAAAGGCTTTTTGTGCTTGACATGGCTGTAAACTCTCAGATGGCATATGGAGGCAACTGCGCACAAGATCCCTTGGCTGACCGCTGGTAAACTGCTCACGATAGAATAAACAGTCACCTTCTTCATTTGTTTTTGCTTCCACACTATGCTCAAATGCCTTCATCAATGTGTTAAACTGCAAGGGATCTCCACTGAAAACTGGGATTTTTCTGTGTGGTAAAAGCTGAGAGGTTTGTGTTTTAACAAGAAGGGATGTTATGTGATTTTGTTGTTGCAGCAAACTGTGAATGTCTCCTGATTTTTGATTGGTGCTTTGAGAGGGTTCATCCTTGCTCTGGTGATCAGGTGCTACTGCCTTTTCCATTTTTGGTAAGGGTTTGCTTTGCTCTGCGTGAAGACATGTTGCTGTGAGTGCTGCTCATGGCTTGCATTAGGAATGAAATGGTCATTTCTTTATGTCTTTATGTTGAATCCTTTTCCTAAAATATGACTCCATTCCATCGTTTCCACCTGTACCACTGCTGCCTTCACTGGCCTGAAGTACTGCTAGTTTAGCAGTAGAAGCTCCCATTTCTGTGTCCAGCTCCAGCTGCTCCTTTTTCCTCCTGAGAAGAAATTCCTGATCCTCCAAAACGTGCTTTGCCTTTAAGGCGGCAGCACGCGCCAAGAGTCCAGCTTGCTCCGCTTGTGCTTTGATGCGTGTGGATGAGGTGGAAGAGCAGCTACTTTTAGAGCTTTTTGACCCTTTGCTGGAGTTATTAGACACCACATTAGAAATGCTGTCATGAGGTTCAACAACAGTTTCCTCTTCAGCACCAATGTCCTCTTTAGCATTGACACAGATTTCACCATTGCAATTTTCATTATCATCAGCGGGAGAACTTTGGCTCCCTGTCCCGCTGGAGAATCGAACCCTGGTCTTCCGCGTGACAGGCAGAGATACTGTCCACTATATAAACACATCATTAACCTAAACCGAAACACCTGTAGCCACCTTCAACCTGCAAACATTCAACCACTGCAGGACATTTCGCTGCCCCATTGTGGCTCGGAGGGAAACAACCCTCTTACAATAAAAATGTGGCTCTTACAATGATGATAAAGATAAAAACATTAGATGAAATAAATAGACAGGAACAGTTGTGCAAGAACCTCAGTGAATCTTCTCTTTTTTTGCTTGACAAGCTGAAAAACCCACTTCCCACTTTGTTGTCCTCACAAAACCAAACCTAACCCAATTATTGCTGCTAAAATTAAAAAAAAAAAAAAAACTAGAGTGAAGCACAGGAGCAGCTGTGTTTGTACACTGACCCCATTGAGGAAACATGACCTTTAGAAACAGAGTGCCTGTTTAAAACTGCTATCAACATGATGTAACTGTAAACTTCCTATAAAAATCTCATCAGAAAAAAATATGACGTGTTGTCATTTAATGTAAAAGTCTTACATTTGGCACTGATGCAAACAGTGTAATAACTGCAGTCTGAGTTACAGCCATCGGTGTCATTTTTTTCATCTCGTCTTGAAGCAGACACGTGAGCACATTTGTTTTCACCTGCTTCTCATAAACAGCTTCATATTGAGGAAATGCACCGATGGGAGCAGTGCCTGTAGGACAGTAGTGAAATCAATACTCAAGTGTCACATGTTTACTTCCCCCTTCACTCAGTCTAAACGATAATGCATCACTGACATCAGCTGCTCTCCTTGTGCCTAAACTTGCCATGCTACTTGCTTACTTGTATCTAAATAAGATGTGTTTATGATATCAGATGCACTCTCAGATCTAAATGCCCCTCCTCTGCCTTTCTACAGATCAGCATCACAGAAGATGGAGCGGCAGCGAATTTTACACGCAGCTTTGCAATGAAGTCTGGCTATTACCTCTGTTTCAGCAAGGTAAGGTTGGTCTGATTAGAAAGAGACATACTGTAGTCCCACAATACATCATGTGTGTTTCCCACCAGCCTGATTGTTGTCTACGTCTGTCTTCATACATGGATTATGTCTCCTCTCTTCATAGAACTTGTCAAGTGGTATGGTGGTGTCAGACATTCAGCTTCTTTCAGACAAGGACCCAATTCCTCCTGGATACACCTATATATCAGAGCACCTTGAGCCGAGTGAGCACACGCTAATTTTCCTAATATTTGATGAACAGTTTAAGAATATGTGTTTTATTTAACCGTAGCTCATTCACTTTGGCATTCTTTGTCTTTGTGTGTGCGCATCCAGAGGCCTCTGTGTCGAAGAAGAAGCGCGTGTGTGTGCGCGCCGTCCCGGTCGGCAGTGTGGACACAGCTGTGTTGGATATCAAGCTCACAGCCAAAAGCAAAATGATGCTGCAGCATTACACATATGTGGGGTTGGTAGCATTCACTATACAAAATTTAGACTTATTACTGTGCCAATATTGAGCTCTACGTTCAGTATTTATTTATAGATTTATTGCAATATATTATTGAATGTGCCATTTCTCCCCCAGAGACGTACATGGCTACGTGTTGTGGTGCAGAAAGGGACATTTTTCCAGCCCCATGCCCCAAGCCAAACCCCGTAGGTTGAGCTTGGACATGCGCAGACTCTCACTGGAGCAGCCGTCGGCGCCTCTGCCGCTCAGACCCAGGTATGGTTCTGTTCACATGTGTAATGTAGAGAAGTCCTGCATTATGTTTTCATAATCCACAACATCAGTGTTTAAGTTATGATTATTCCACAGTATATGTTAAGTATATCAGTATATATCTTAATGAACATATACTGTATGTCAAAATAAATAATTATAAACAAATAATTTTGTCTGTTTCCACAGCAACCCTCCTCCACAACGAAATAAAGTGAGTCAGAGACGCCAGAGCCTCACTAACAATGACAAACCTGCTGATAACAGTATCCAGGGAATTACAGGTGCTCCCATCACTGCTCATACACAACAACACTATGTCATATGTTATATATTGTTTCTCACTGGAGGAATCCCACTCACCTGCTCTCATTCTCTGCAGCTCTAGATGGAGTTCCCTTCAGTCTGCACCCAAAATTTGATGTTCAGGCAAATGGAACAGTGCGTTTGACATTTTCATTCTTTCAGTAATCTCTCGCTCTGTCCTTTTTCATCTTTAGCACCTAACATAAACTCGTATCGACACTTCTGACTCTTTTATCTCTCCTGTAGAATACTCAGCTGAACGCTCAATTAAACAACATTCGTATCAAGTCTCTCCAAGACATTGAAAATGAGGTAGGTTTTAGATTTAAGCCACATTGTCGTCACAGTGTGTACATGCGTTTTCATGCTCATGTTAATATACTCATTTCATTTGTGTTTGTTTATTTAGTATAACTACCCATTTACCGTGGAGGAGTCCGCTGCCAAGAGGATCAGACCCTCAGTGCCAGCAGGAGGCGCCTCATCAGCTCAGTGATCTTCACTTTGGCACAGCAGCAGTATCAGATTTCTGTTTTTGAAGATGATATCTCAAGTCACGCTACAGATGAAGGATGACCATGCCTACATTTAGGTTTCTAATACAAGGCTTTAAAGGGCTTTAAGGTGCAAAGAATTTATAATACAGAGTCAATTGAAAGGTCATTTAAGTGCACTACTATTCTACATGAGAATACATGAGAATGACAATCATTTAGATGGTTTGGCTGTTTGAATTTCCATTTATCTATCGTGTTAAATCTTTAACCAGAATAATCATCTTCACACATTCCAGGTTTCTGTTTGGTAAAGGAAAGTTTGAATAAGACCAAATGTAACTATTGTTTTAACTCGTTTTTTTGTAGGAATGCAGCCTTTAAAGGTGTCAATAATCTTAAAAATGTAAATGATTTATGGACGTGTAGAGTATCTGCTGTTTAGGGCTTCTCATCTGCAGCATTAAGCCCATCATGTTTGTTTTCTCATGCATCGTTTCAAAAGTTAGAAGGATGTGTGAAAAATGAAGATGCACTTGTAGTTGATGGAAAAATGTGTTCTCCTGCTGCTTTGTTAAAGGACATCCTGCTACTCGTCTTTTATTATTTCGGTTACTTAGTGAAGCTCTACAATGCAGTCGCTGCACTTACGTTGCTGCAGACAATGTTTAACTAAACCCAGTAGATTCATCAACGTTTGTCATATGATGTGGTGCATTCCTTATATAAAGGGTGGGCGTTTATCAGGGCTTAATTGTTACAAAAAATAGTATGTCCTATTTTAAGGTGAAAGGAAGGAAGGTTATATATGTGTGTGTTCTACCTTATGTGATGGTCATGTTAAAATGTGTAATGTGGGGAAAAGTGGAGAGAATGAGATGTTTTTTTTTTAACCAGTTTGGTGAAAAGGGCCAAATATTTATCTATCTCTTTGAACAATGTGTAATGTTTTGTATTGAATTGCTTTATAGCAATCTTATATTGCATGGAAAAAATAAAAACCAAAGAAACACTATTTAATGTGCATTGACTTTATTCTCTTATTACATTAAGGAACAATCATGGTAATAGAATAATACTAACACTAGCGAACGCTAGCTGTGTCTCTGCTCTTTGGTTTGGAGGTTTCCTGGGTTTTGTTCCTCATGAAATGTCGACATCATACGTTGGAGGACTGAGTCCAACATTGTAGGATTCTTCTATGTGCACCAGTCCTGCTGCATCAGTTGACATCATGAACATGGGGCGATTCAGTCGTTCCCACAGTTTTTGTTTGATACGACGTCCCAACTCTAAAGAATATGGAAGATCGCGGCCGTTCTCATCTCTGTGACCAAAGGAAGGAATAAAGATCATATAACTACATGTATATTTCAGACGCTTCTATTTGGAGAAATTAGATGATTCAAAAAAATCATGACTTTAAATGAAAACATACTTAAGCATGTCATCTACCACTTCATGGTAGATCTTCTGGTACTCTTCCACTGAGCGGTTGTGGATTCTCAGAGGATCATCATGTTGCACAGGAGCAGTGCTGGGCTGAGGCAGAGGGGCTCGATGTGAGGCCACAGGCAGGTCTGCATCTGGGATGGGAGACCGAGATCTGTGGACCAATTTCAGCACCTCTGGATGTTCAACAGAGGGTTTAGAGGGAGAAGCCACTGAGGTCCGTTTCCTCTTCAGGGAAAGATCAGAAGTAGCAGAAGATGTCAGACTATGTTCCACTTCTTACTTGACAACATTATTTTACAAAAATCTAGATCAGATACACACAGATACACTTTTTTGGATTTTACAGTTGCAACCTGTGTGTTTTTACAACTGAATCCAGATATGAAATATGTCAATCAGTCGTCTAACCTGGTCTTCATTGCAGCATGGACACTGTCTATATGCTGCAGGCTTTCTTGCGCGCTCTGCCTGACGTGTGGAAACTCTCCTTCCTGTGCTGTCGTCAGTGGTTTTCAGGTGGCCATGAAAAACACACTGCACGTGTGATACAAGCATGTGTTAGAAGCTTTACAAGCACCGTATCATCTGCAATCTGTCACGGAGCAGAGTGACTTTCATTTGACAGCTTCTACCAGAAATTTCTATCAAAATTAATACCACTGAGGAGAACAGGCTCTACATTATCAGATCACTCAGCCCATGGAGACCAGATACTGGGCCTCTATTAACCCCTGTTCCACATACACTTGAGTGCATTGTGAGCTGTTTTTAATCTCATATGGATTCAGATTTGCACCAAATATTATGTTGCTATATTCTGAATTAAATTGTATATTTTTGTTCAAGTCCTTCAGACAGAAACACTGGGTATCACATTGTAGTGGCACTTTGGTTGTAATTCTCCTGAACCACCTTTTGAAGTCAGTCTAACAACCAGTATTTGAAACACGAGTGAAACCAGATAATGTTACTTTGAAATGTTTACTTAAAAAAACACAAAATTATATATTGGTCAAACTCGTGGTGACTCCGGCTTCCACCGTCTCTGACTTTAAACTAAACAACAACACCCACTTAGTTACAAGTGACAGATCGACCGGAGGCAGAAATGTTTTTAGAACATAAACATTACTAACTTGTGTATATTTTTAACAAACACAATCATTGTGAATTCTGATGAAATAATCTTCACCATTTTAAACTTTTTTTTTAACTAAATCGTTATTATAAATCAATTATTCCCTGATTAGCTTTTACACCTACTGAGCTATGTAAACCAGCTGTGAGCCAGATGACATCACTTATATATTTATATAATAAACATCACAAAGAAAGTGATTGTAACTATGAATCTGAATGACAGTGTTTATCATTACTGTAATAATGACCTTCTCATACTATGTTCATCAAACAACACTGACTTTCATAAATATCTATATCTTACATTTTCCATGATGGAAGTGATGATGTCTTTGAGTCCTTAGTTTGCTGTCAATGTGAAAGAAGTCCTCAGCTGAAGTGTTTGTTTTGGAGAAATTGTTGGATAAAACTCAAGAAAATCTTCTTTTTTTAACTGGAAGGTTGAGGTTTTCTTTCAGTTTAAATGATGGTTAGACACAATAATTAAATGAATAATGCACCTGGAGACGAAATATCATAATAGCAACCACGGAATGGTCGCAAAATTCCATATTGAGAGTGATGTTGTTTTGTATTCTGATGTTTAAAGATCACATGACAGTGGTGACATTTCACCACTTCAAACAGCTCCACTTTGAAGTAGAACAATGTATTTCAGAAGAGTATTGATTGTAGATGATTGTGGACGTGAAAGGCAACAGTGTGGTACAGAACACCTGAAAGTCTCACTAATGTAGAAGTACAGATACCTGACCAAAAATGACTTTGGTAGAAGTTCAAGCCACTGACTAGAATGATAATAAACTAAAAGTCTTAAAAGTAAAGTAAAAGTACAAGTACATGTTAAGAAAAACAGAGGGCAGTCAGAACTTTGAATATTATAAAGTTTATCCAGCAAACAAAACATGGAGCCAACAACAGTCCTCACAGACAATGTTATGAGTCTGAACAAAAGTACAAACCTACAAAAGTAATTTTTTTCTGCTTGATATTGATTGATATTGATATGTTTTAAGTTTCTGTATCCATCCACCCTTTAAGATGGAGCCTACATCAACCCTCAAACATGGTTTTGATAACAGTCACAGGCGGAACCGGAGCTGTAGAGAAAACATCACATTTTATTTCATCTGATTTTTGTAACAACACTGCACATTGAAAATGTATCAGAGTAAAAGTATGACATTAATTTTGGAAATGTAGTGAAGTTAAAGTGAAAGTTGATGGAATTAAATAAAAAAAAAAAAAAAAAACTCAAGTTAAGTACAGATACTCCCAAAACATACTAAAGTACAATAGTGAAGTATTATTACTTTATTACTATACAACACTGGAAAGCAGACACATACTTAAGATGCTGAATTAGTGGAGGAATGTAAAAGTGACCTTTTTAAATAACCTTTATCTCTACTAATCTAATGAGCTGCATTGTATTGAAGTGACCCATGAGTCCAGACAGTGAGTCATGATTTGTTTTGTGTCCTCTTGTGTATAAAAATGCTGTCTCAATTATCTGCAGTTCCTTTTCAGTGGATAAGTGGATGAGCTCGTCATTGAACAGGTCATTTTGACAGACTGAGGAAAATGTCATGTTATGTTGTAGTGCTGCTGTTTTTTTGTTTGTTTGTTTGTTTGTTTGTTTGTTTTTTACATTGCAGACAGAAGCTGGGACAACTAAGATGAACCACATGAAATGATTTCTTTCTAGTCCCTGTCACAGTAAATATTATTTGAATTAGTACTGAGCAACAATATAGTTTTGTCCCCATTCATTTTATTTCGATGTTTTATTTGAATAGTTGTGCTTCAGTTAAAAGTAAAAAAAAATCTTACAATTCAAATGCAACCGTAATTTGCATTCTGCAGAGTTTCCCTTCTGACACAAAAAAATCAAAGACTATATACATGAAACCTTTTATTAAATACATTCACAGTCTTCCACATATATCATACCAGTCTGAACAGTTATATGTAACTGTAAGTTGGCTGGGTACATCTGCTGGAATTCATTTCCATTCATTCTCCTTGTTCCACTTCTTCTCTAAACTATTCTTGGATTTAAATTGGTAGCTGCAAAGTGACAGGTCCATTTTTTTTCTAAGCTCTAAACCGCAGCCTCTGTAGAGAACTGTGTTTAGGGCAAAACTACTAAGTGAACACCAAACAAATCAGTCATGTTGAGTGAATAATTAAAAAGTGGTTGTAATAATTTGTTGGTAAAGAGCAGGAAATAGAAGTCTTGTCGCAGCTGTAGCGACTGTGAACTTGTTTCCTGTTATCTGTGTCTGCACATGCATAAATCTGAAGACACAGCTTTAACGTTACAGTTAAATGAAAGATAAGTGTGGCTCATTCATAAAAAAACAGGTTTCAACAGGATTTGATATAGACACCAAAAATGTAAAATGTATAAATTTATTATCACTAGATCATGTTTACAACTCAACTTAAATCCAAATCCACTTCATCCAAATCCAGCAAATCTTTTTATGGTATTTAAAAATCAATGATACAGAGCATCACTGCCACCTGCTGCACTGGGCCGGTATGTTGTGTTTTTAATGTCTCTTGTACTTCATGTTGCCACAGTGTAGTTGATATTCATCCTGGACATTTTTCATATGTTTTGTTAATTATTTATTTTTCAGTTTACAATTGTTAAGATTAAGAATACGGTCTTGATGACAAATTGTAACTTCATATAGTCTTGTATTTACACGGCAGCAACTGAAGATGGTTTTCATTCTCTATTAAACTATGAATATTAATAGACAGAATCATATTTCAATCTATTATTAATTTTGCATAATTTATATTTAATGTGTTACAAGCTTCAAAGTTATATATCACAATGACATATTTTGACCAACAGATTTTTTTTTAAATAGAATAAAAATATAAGATAATTTCACATGATGAGAGATTATTAATACATCGTCATTACATCATGATTAATGATTATTAATCAGATTTACTGTTCAAATTCAGTCTTTATTAACATTCAGAATGTTTGTCAGTTTTCACCTTTGGTCGTGCTTATTACTATATAATAAAACAACATTATATCTGTAGATAAACAAGTTTGAAGTTGTTTATTTGTTTAGAACCTTTATTTGACATAATGTGGGTTTTATATTCTGGTCTAAAAGAAACTATTTTTCCTTCTAAGTTGTAAATGAGCTAAAAAAATAAAAATAAATAACTATAACAGATGGGTACATTTAAGTGGTCAGTAATAGATGATCTAGAGCCAGAGACAGATTAATTTTAATTTTTTTGGCAAAAACAAGCTGTGGGCCTCTCATAACGTGATTTGAATAATAAGTAATAATACAGGTGTTGCGTTTAGGGCACCATTTCTTCTGTTCTGTTTTAGTCATGGGTGGATTACACAGTGTTTTTCAGTATTACACTTTAAAGTCATTACTTACGTACAGTCATTACCTTTTTCTTTTTTTTTTTTTTTTTTTTTTTGTTCAGTGTCTTCTAGCATGTGCTCTGTGACTATGAGGATCTGATTTGTTCCACTGCAGTTACAGACACGCGCATATGTACACGCGTACTCGTGTAACTGCGCGCGCGCACACGCACGCACACACACACAGACACACACACACACACACACACACACACACACACACACACACACACACACTGACTAACCCTTACTGGTTTGTTTGTTCTGCTTTCCGGAAAACGGTCTCTGATTCCAACCAGCTGTTTCCCGCCTCACACAGATCAGCTGCACACACACACACACACACACACACACACACACACACACACACTGAGAGAGAGAGAGAGGGAGAGAGAGAGAGTAGTAGGCGGAGGCAGCAGACACACACACACACACACATACAGACAGACACGTAGTAGGCGGAGGCAAGAGGCCACACACGCACACACACACTGGAGGGAACCCCATCAGCTGTGGAAAGCAGCACAGCTTTAACTTTTTATTTTTGTAACTCTGTTTTTCAGAGCCATATATTGTGAAGCGTTGTTGTTTTTTTTTTTGTTTTTTAAAATAGGCTATAATAAGGAGTAGAGCCGGTGGAGAGAGAGAGAGAGAAAAAAAAAAAGCGAACATCCTTATTTTTTTTAAACAAGGAGAGCAGTGGAGGGAGAGAGAAAAAAACCGAAAACACGGACTGTAGAGAAGGTGGCTTTGAAAGCATGGAATATTTCATGATGCCGACAGAGAAGATACCGTCCCTGCAGCAGTTCAAGAAGACGGAGAAGGATGTTATCGGGGGTCTCTGCAGGTGTGTGTTTCTACCTATTTGTGTTGTGTTGCACAAATCTTTCATGTGACTGTAACGCGCGTGTATGCCTGTGTGTGTGAAAGAGAGAGATGCGGGATGACTTCAGTTAGCATGTTAGCTTAGCATGCCTCCAGCTCCGCCGTGGTGCCTTTGGCAGCAGCAGGAGCGTGGTTGTAGAAATTAGCAGCTTGTTGTGCCAGCTGCTGCTGCTGTTGTCGCTTACTGTTGTTGTTGGCGGTCAGGATATTGATACTCGTCTAATCCTTGTTGTCACATCTGCTAGCTAAAATGACATGTAACAACCCCACAAAACACGTCTGCGGCCATTCGGCTCAGAAATGTGTAAATCTGTGACATGAATTCGGTACATTTGCTTCCAGTTGAGCACCAACCACGTGGTAGTTAATGTGTTGCCCGCCGCCTCGCTGCTTAACACAGAATTACATGTCTGAAACGTCTTACTTCGTCACTCAATGCGATATTTTCACTAAAGTACTTATATGAGCGGTTTACTCAGTGTGTTTTGATGAACAGGACGGTGTTTTTGCTGCGTGGTTGAGCATTGCTTCGCGCAGCAGCCATGGTTGTGTCGTGTGCTAAAATTAGCCTAGCTTGGCTAACTTGTTAGCTATCACTGCGTACTTGTTTTCTACCCGCTCCGTGTACGCGCTAACTTTGTGTTTTTATTCACACGTGCTGGCTTGTTTAACTTAAACACACCGACTTTTAGTTTTAGAAGGTGAATAAAGATGTGTATATGTTAGTAGAGTGTTAATAACTCAGTGCTAGCTCGGTGCTAGCGACGGAAAGCATTGTTCTCCATGTTGCCAGGGGGCCTGCTGCTGCCGCCGCCGTCCAGACGCGCCCTCCGCCGGCCATGTTGGAGCTCCGCAGCTCCTGGCAGCTACAGCTGACAACAGCTGATTTCATGTCTCAAAAAAAAAAAAAAAGGTGGAAAAAAAAGATAGCAAGAAAAAGCCAGACACGCTGTGTGGGACAGATGTGGTTGTTTTTCTTTGTTGTTCCTCGGCTAAATCCGCGCCAGTGTTTTAATTAAAGAAAGGTTTTCACTTGGGATGCTACATATTGAATGTTGATGATTGAAACGTGTTGTGTACATATTTAATCAGTGAAGTCAAAGTCTATATAACGAGAGTAGATATAATATGTAAAGTACAATATCTACAAGTAAAAGTAATATATGCAGGTATAAATATATATAAATAATGAGACTATGCTTTATTACTTTATTGTTTAAATTTTATAGGAAGGCCTATATATATATATATATATATATATATATATATATATATATATATATATATATATATATATATATATATATATATATATATATATATATAGACACACACAGACAGATGTGGATGATAGTATTTTACCATCTCTAATACATTATTCTAGCTACATATTTTGTACTAATGTGTTGTTTTAATGTTAAGTCCTTGTATTCCACCAAGAAGTTAATGTATCTGTTTTGCAGTAGATGCAACACTCTCATTTAGTACACACATCTGCATTTTACCCAAAATATGTCATCACTTAAACCCATCTAGTTCTCAGCCCTTGTTAAATTGATCATCTTTTCTTTTACCTCAGATGTAACCCTTTTTTCTCCATTAAACAACACTAGGGGTCAAAATCATCTCTGCATATTTTGATAAAATCCACTTACAAACCTCATTAAGTGAGCACAAGTCTCACATATAACTTTTGAGTTGGTCCTGGTAGACCAAATATGTCTATCTTTGTTGATATGATCAACTTGAAAACACTACTTCAGTTCAGATCAGGCTACTTAAATTTAGCTACGAACATTCGCATCCCACACATTCATCTTTAGTAGAAAAAGAGTGATTTAGAGCCGTGTGACCTGTGTCTTCTCTCAGACTGTTCTCCTTTTTGTAAACATCCCTGATCTGGTTCTTCAGGTTTCTCATCCTCTTGGTGCCATGATCTTCTTTTGTCTCAATGGTTCACCTATTTCTCCCCCTGAGTAAATATCACAGAGATGGTTTTGCCACCATAACATTCAACCTCATGGGTTGGAGGTGTGTGAGGGGGCAGTGAGTTCAGTCACACTCAAAGACCTCAAGGCAGCTACAATGAGGAATGTAGAGAGGTCAGGACTATCGTCTGGTAAAGTTTCAAGTTAAAGGTTTAACGTGTCAGAAGCCCCTTGCAGCAGGTTGTGGATTTTATTATTGTTCTGCGTCAGATTTAATTATTTAGCCCAGAAGTGCAGATGTGTCTCAGATGTCTAAGTGATGTTAAACACAGAGGGGTAGGGAATTGTCAGTTTTCCCTATTAAGTGACCTGAAAGGAAATTCATTGACTATTATTTTAGATTGTTTGTATATTAAAAATGAAACCATATATTTAATTTGTTACAAAGTCCTTAACTGTGAGGATTTGCTGTTTTTTGTCTGTGCCGCTCACACAAAATTAAACAATCTTGAATTTTACAATGCCTCATTTCCTTGCACCTGCGTTTCCTTTGATGTTAAAGATTAATCTCTTTTACTGCCTCATTAAAAACAAAGGCGTCGTGGACAAAACAGGTGATCACTTTTCTCCTTTGACTTCTCTCCATCAGCCTGGCCAACATCCCCCTCAGTCCAGAGACGGCGCAGGACCAGGAGCGGCGAATCCGCCGCGAGATCGCCAACAGCAACGAACGCCGGCGCATGCAGAGCATCAACGCAGGCTTCCAGTCCCTCAAAACACTCCTGCCACACACAGATGGCGAGAAACTCAGCAAGGTGCAACAAACACTGACACACACGAAAAACATCATCCAACATCATGTGATGGTGTCGATAATGAAGTCTTAAGTGATTCTGCACAAATGTCGAATGGTTTTGATTCACCTTTTTTTCTGTTTCGGCAAAAGTTTTTGAGCCTGTAAAGTTAAATATCCATTGGCCGTGGTCTCATATTTACCTTTTGGTTTTGTCCCTGCCAGGCTGCCATCTTGCAGCAGACAGCAGACTACATTTTCACCTTGGAACAGGAAAAGACACAACTCCTGGCACAGAACAATCAGCTCAAACGTTTCATCCAGGTAACAGCTTGTGTCATTGTTTATCACCAAATGTCTTCGCGTAGATAAAACTAGACTGCTTCAGTTGTTGCTTTAGAACATTTTCTATAAATCACATATATCTTGGATTGCAGCTATAACCTGATAATAATCTGTATAATTATCATTTTGGGCCAACGAGTATTTTTGGTTGTTTATGTTCAGTGTAACACTATTGTACTGCAGCGATTCAAAGCTGTATCACATTTAACTTCATGTTGTCTTCACTTTGCTAATGTATTTCAACCTTTTTAAATGAAACAATTCCTTTAAATGCATTATCACCCTGCAGTGTCATGGGTTTTGTTGTGATTAATCTCACACATGAAATTTTTATGTGGGGAAAAAAACTCAAGTCGAGTGAACTGCCAGTTTAATGGAAAAACATTCCCTGTGTGGCTGAAGTGTAGCAGAGTTTTTCTGTTGGTTGTGGTTCACTTATAATGAGGCAGGTGAGAGGTTTGATACTGAAACATGATCAACTAGTGAACAAGTAGCACCAGGTCGTGTGTATGTTTGATGCTGTAGTAAAACTTGTTGAAGTTTATTTCTTTTAAGAAACAGCTGCTACACATGAACATGTTTAAAACATGATACCTGTATCATGTTCATGTCTAGCAGCTTAATGCTACTTTAGTCTGTACTCAGTCGTGTCACACGATGTCACAAGTGTTTACAGGTTTTTGTTTACCTCACTGTGGCTATTTGTTCAACTTCATACAAATAGCTTGCATTGCTGTTAAACAGAGCGTAGACTCCTGCTGCTACCTTACCGTGGGATTGTGCAATATTCAGGTTGCTTGGATTACATTTAACTTTAAAATGGCCTCTGCATCACTTCAGGAGTTCAGCGGTTCGTCGCCGAAGAGGAGGCGAGCGGAGGAAAAGGATGAAGGCATCGGGTCTCCAGACACGCTGGAGGAGGAGAAGGTGGAGGAGCTGAGGAGGGAGATGTTAGACCTGCGGCAGCAACTGGACAAAGAGCGCTCGGCTCGTATGCAGCTGGAGGAGCAGGTGAGGAGAAATGACGAGCGGCTAGAGATTACTGTGAATATTAGTTAACAAAACATACAAACTAGTTTTCATATTTAAAAGCCACGTGGACTTGTAATCAGATTATGGGCCCTCCACGTGATCAGCAGTTCAAGTAAACAAGGTGGCAGCTGGTGGATTTGTCAGTTCACCAGTCGCTGCAGTTAGCTAGTTGCTGACAAGATCACATCCTGGATGTACCTGACCAGCAGGTTACGACACATGCAACTGAATAGTTTGATGGTGACAAACAGGAACTTAAACAGGAAGTGAGAGAGGAAAGTAAACGGTGAGATTCATTATCACTTAAAACTTAAGATCATTTAACCTTCAGCTTTTCCAGCTGTAATTTAATTTAAACAAATTCAGCGTCTTCATTTAATCACAGTTTTTCAGTCATTTTGCTGCTTTTAACTTTAACTTTGCTTTTAACTGTGTGGAGGATAATTTCAGCAGCATAACAGAGGCAAAGATTGCGTAACATCTTGCCTAAAATAATTCACACAAAACACAATAGGTCATGAGATTCACACTCTTTAAGATTCAGGGGAAAAAAAAAACAAAACAGCAACAACAAAAACACGCAGCAATGATATCCTGCCTTTTAGTTGCTTATATGGGTCAAGCTCCAGTAGCAGTGGATCTTACATTTCATTAGACCCTCAGTGTCTGGTAGAACCAGGTATCTCTTAACAGGTTGAAGCTCAGTCCAACGTCATTGTGTTAACACCATCTGGGTTATTCTTTCAGTCCTCAGTTTTCTCAGACTAAATTCTAGTATACAGGCTTAAGATGTCAAGTAAGACACAAAAAAGCAAGTATAGAAGTGTGTATATAAATACCTTGACTAGGTTGCAGGTCAGGAGAAAAGGTTTTTCATGTCACTATTTGATATTACAGCATCGTGAAACATGTGATGTAACTTGCTATTTTTGATCATTTTAAGTCATGGATATGTGTGAGTTTGTCTTAAATTTCTAGCTCAAGTGTTACGTCATGTATTAAACACACACCTCTATGTGTGTGTGTGTGTGTGTGTAGGTGCGCACCCTGGACACCCAGCTGCACCCGGAGCGTCTGAAGGTGATCACCCAGCAGGTGGAGGAGGAGCAGGCACTCATCCAGAGCCAGACGCTGTTGAGGCTGCAGCAGATCCACGCCGCTGACAGACAAACGCACAGTCCGCAGGTTAGAAAACACACACACACAAATATATATGTCTGGACACAGAAAAGATGGTCGCCACCTGTGATGAACTTCCTAAATCCCCAGCAGGCTGCAGTTTATTCACCTTTTTTTTTCCTCTGTCCTCTAGGTGCTGGCTCCTCCCACCCCGCCAGCTCCAACCCATCACCCCACAGTTATCGTCCCAGCTCCGACACTAACCCAGCACCCCCACCATCACGTCACCGTGGTGACCATGAGCCCGTCTGTCCACACCAGCACCGTGTCTACGTCCAGACAGAACCTGGACACCATCGTGCAGGTACGTTAAGTTATGATTTCATATTTAAACTGTATTTGTTGTCAGTTTTTGGTGTCAGTGCTCTGAAACGTGGCCGCTGTCTCCTCTCAGGCCATCCAGCACATCGAACGCACTCAGGAGAGGAGAGCCAGCGCCGAAGAGGAGCAGAGACGAGCTGTCATCGTCAGCCCCCCCACGCCGCCATGGACACCGCCTGCTCAGACACAGACACCGACACAGAGGGAGAGGACTGCTCGATGAACTGAGCCGCCCCCTCGAATGAACAACACACAAACACTTACAATACCTACTCACTGTAAGATTCCCTCCAGGAGCTTGACTACTTTTTTTTTTTTTTAATCTGTCTTTGGCATTATCCAAACTCCTAAATCCAGTGGTTAAGCTCAGTGTCAGTCTTGTACTGTAAAATCTCTGAAGATTGAAAACTGGACGGTCAGTGTGCAGAGGAGACCCTGGGGGATTTCTAAGAGGCTGTTTTTCATTGTCTGAGCCGGTCTGTCGCTACTTGAAAACTTAGGGGTCTCCTCAAGTAAAAAGCTCTCTGCATCCGTCCATCCTTCACGTGTGTTTGTTTGTTTATTTTTTTTTTTGTTTTGTTTTTTTTCGTGTGCTACATGCAGTCACAGTATCACCCATCATCACTGGCACACTGACAGTATTATTTGTGCTACAAATTGATGGATTTAGCATAATGGAGAGTTGAATGTATCAACACAGTAAGCATGCAGCTCTTGATTCTCAAGAGGGTCACAGAGTAGCATCTACTTTTTTTTTTTTTTTTCCCCAGTCTTAATTTTTATTTTATTTACTCCCTGGTTCCTTAATTCTAGTGCCAGTGGCCACGAAATCCAACTTAAACTACAACTTAGGGCATTTCTAAATCTAAAAGATGGTAGGGAACGGGTGCACATTGGATCGTAGAGGTAATTGAGGATATATGTCGACAGAAGTTTGTCTGATTTACTTGGAATAAAAGTTTTGTCTTTTTTCAAAAAAAAAAAAAACTAAATAAGCCCTTACAAGAATAAGCTGTTGAACAATTTACATCGATCATCTTTTCGTTTTAATGTTGTTTGTTTGTTTCCGTCAGGGTTACTGAATGTTGAAGGTGAAGATGTTTCTTACAATGAGATTAACGACTTAAAAATTGGAGGTTTGTCGTGTTTTTTTCACGGGGATCCGGAGGCCTTCAGATGAGTTCATAGAAGTCTATTTCACCTTTTAGCCACCATTAAAATGTTTAATTGGTTGCATTGGTGATGGTGGATGTTGAACCCCCACCCCATCGCAAAAAAAAAAATGCTTGAGGATATTTACCAGCGTTGTGTCACTGGCTGGTGTTAATTTTCTATCAATTTCAAGCTATTTCAGAGAATCAGACTTTAGTCCTTGCTTGTGAAATTAAAGAGTTTTTGACATTTTCACACACAAATGACAGATGAAGGTTTCTGGCGTTTCCCTCCAAAGACTTCAGTCTACTTCTGGTCTTGGTTTGTTGATTTCAGTGACTATGCACTAGAGTTTTTGCTATTTATGCAATCCCATCTTCAGTAGATTTTGTTGGTGTCATTTATACACGAGGTGAAGTTATCTATGCACCGTTGGTAGGTGTGTACATTACACCTACAGTATATGTATGAAACTTGACATGCTTGTATAAAAGAATGTAGTCGTCTCTACTCGCGAGGTGCTCTTTGTCAACCTGGTGCTCTGCTGACGAGCAGTGAGCTGAGACCAAAACTCGTCATGTAACTTCACACTTGATTACATTTCCTGATTTTTTTTTTTTTTTTTTGTCTGTTTGTTTTTCTTTTTTGATTATATATTTGTTATTTCCACACTTTGGAATTCCTTAAGAGAGCAGGGGAGCAGGGAATACTTGTATCCAAGTGAACAGCTGGCAACACAAACCGTTTGTGTTGTCTGGTTGTAATATTTGCTGACATCATAACAAACATCATAAAATAGGATCACATCAAACATCTTACAGAAGTCCGTCCCAAAAAAAAAAAAAAAAAAAAACAAGATTTTAAAGAAGAAAACTGTCAAAAGAGAATTTAGCGGCTTTAGTTTTGGAAAACTAGGCTCGCTGTGATGCATCCATTCATGTTTTCTTTGCATCAAATGCATCAAAAAAAAGTGTTAAATCTGCGTTCAGTGAGAATGAAAAAGACTGAACTGAACTCCAGATCCTCCCACACAATCCCCATCTCTCTTTCTCTCTCGCTATAAAATGCACCAAATCTGTCCGCCTCATGTTACATTGCATGTAATTCTCTCGGGACTTTGACTGGAAATCCCTGCTTGGAGCCTCTCTCCTGTCATACTCGATTTGATACGCTGACTTGATGCTGTAAACATTCCTTTTATTTGGATTTGTATCTGTCGTTTGATCTCTTACATGTTCTGTTGCCAATTGAATGCATGTTACTAATTGCTGTTTCCTCTTGTCCAAAGCGGGCTTTTGTTTTGACTTTTTCTTTTTTTCGTTTCTTTTCTTTTCTTTTTTTTGGCTGGTATTCCTTTTTTTTTCAGCTTAACATGACTGATGCGTTCAGTGTAAACCTGTCTAGTATGAGAAGTGTGGACACTATTCGTTCACTGACATCAGTTTTATATCTGGTTAGACTAGTGTTTTTCATGCCAAACTATCGGGGCGGGAGGGTTGGGGGGGGGGTTATCATTTGTTGTTAGTGAAGCTTGGTGGGTTTGTTGTTCTGCTGACAGATGTTAAGCCACAGCCACAGAGTTTGGATGAGGTTTGCTATTGGTCAGAAAAACACTTCGCTCCACCCTCAAATGTCTCTGTACATTGTTCTGTACATTGTGTTGCAGCACTGCTGTCTTTTGATGGAATTTTGACATATTTGATATGAAGCACTTGCTGTTCTGTACTGCCTGAATCGATGATGATGAGGATTTTTTTTTTTCGCCATTTATTTTTTGTAAGCTCTTTGCTGTGACGCAATTTAACATCTGTTTATTGTATTTGTTTTTTTTTTTTCTTTCTGTCTTTTCATTTGTCGCTCTTGTCCCATTTTCCAATATTTTGGGTTTTTTTGGTGACAAGCATTTTTTTAAATATATTTGTGTGTGTTTTTTTTTGTTGTTGTTTTTTTTTTTTTCATCAGTCCAGGTCGATGAGAAGCTGTTATATTTTGTTTATAAAAAAAAAACTTGGGTAAACAGACCTTTGTAAAGACGAAAAAAAATAAAATTTGTACTTTTTTTATTACACCCCTTCTGTTCGTTGTACTTCAGTGTACGCCCATGACCCTTTCTGTCCACCAGGTGGTGATATCGAGCAGCTCGTATACAGCAGCAGACTGGAGCGTTAACATAAACACAGGTGGCACACAGGCCTCATTTTAATCTTCGATATAGGAATGCAGTAACTAGAGATGTTCAGCTATGATTGTGCAATATATGAACTTCATGTGAACGTCTAAATGAAACTGAAACACAGGTAAGGTTCACAAAACCTCAAGGTTTAGTGTAATCTTACTAAATTATTTATATATTACACTACAATTAGTATTAAAACAACATGACTGCAACACAACCAACCAAATCCTCCTGTTTCTTTCTGCTTGCAACGTGCCCGATTAGATCAGGCAGCTGCTCTGACACACAATGGCTGACGAGGGTGCAGTTGCTGTGCCCCACCTCCAGTGGCATGCCCTCTGACCTTCTACCAGAGCAGTATATATAACCGGTCTGGATAGAGGAAAGGCCCCTGGCAGCCAAAATGAAGTCTCTGGTGTCTGTGTGCTGCTTGCTCTCTCTGCTGGTCCTGTCTGCTGCAGGTACGGTGGAGGGTGACGGGAGTTTTGGTTGTAAAATTTAATATATTTATCTGTTTCTATCATTGCTGGAGTTATTTAAATAGCTGTGTGTTGAAATTGAAATTTTGATCCAGTGTGTTTGGTCAGATAGGAATTGAGCCTGTGTGAGCTGGTCAGAGTATTGCATGTGTTGCAGAATCTCAGGATGTGGGCAGTGATTTGTAGATCAGATGATATGTCTCTTTTTTTGTTGAGCTGTTTAATGGCAAAATGTGTTAATAATTAGTTATGTTTATTATCTGTGGAATGATTTTGCTTCCTGTCAGTCTTAAGCTGAAAGCTAGTGAGGTCACAGTGAAGGCTGTACTCTTAGATTTATGTTTTCCAAATGTGTAGTGTTTTACACCACTTCCGTTTCCTTTGGGGAAATAGTCCCTCTTTTCTGCAGCCCATAGCTTAATATAACAAGAGCTGTGTTGACAGATGTTTTAAACAACTATACACACAGTGCACACAGTTTACATACAAGAGTACTTTATGTTACCGTGTGGTGCAGAGCGGAGCTTTGTGGTTGTACGAGTTGAAATGTCAGGGCTGAGGTGTGACACCAGCTGATGGAAACTGTCCTGTGTGCTGCTTATTCTCTCTCTCTGCCCTGGAGAGAAACACAGTGACAGCACTGACAGAGTGACTTGGACTCACTACAAAGAGTCGCACACTGTTGCAGCCAAAGCAAAAGCTGGCTGAAATTATTAATTTTCCCACTGGATCTCTTTCAGTTTGACCGTCCTTTCAAAGCACTCTCATGCATGTAACTCCACCACTCGCTGCCTAAGTGATGCTTAATGTTTTAAATGCTGTCCTTTCATTCCCTGTCAAACAAGTTAATTCATTTTTAAATTTGATTAATCGGACATACCAGATTACAGTCACGACCCACTCATTCAAGGTTTACACATCATTACTGCTGCTCTGCTAATTTCCACAAGTATCAGGAAACTGTCAAGTGACTTAGAACACCCTTTGTTTGTCCTTGCGCTGGTTCATTTTTAATCCCACAACTTGCCGTAGTCAGGTGTCAGGCATCAGTCAGACAAAGTCATCACCAAATATGACACTGTGGTCACCAATGGTGCACGCTGGTAGTCTGCTCACACACGTTCATCATGTACATACACACAAGCATAAAATTCATGAGCCGACAGTCACAAAGATATATGCGAGTACCGATAGACTTTGTGTGAACAACTAAAGCCAGCGCTGTGTTTAATGTCTCAATAAAGCCTCATCAGTGTGTCCTGTCTGCAGAGCTGCTAATCTGTCATTCTCGTCAGTAGACTGCCCCACGTCCAGGGGATGTCCCAGCTAAAACAGGCATGAGAGGGCACAGCAAGGGGCGTGTAGGACCAGAGTACAGTAGCTCAACAGTTGAGCTTTTTAAAATTACTGTACATAACTAGATGATAAAGGATAAACTGAAGTAGCAATGGAGCTCAAAAGGAAATATTCCCTCAGTTAGATGTGTGTAAGTGTGGGCGTGACAAAGAAAGAGTGACTTGACAAACTGGGAAACACAATAAATATGTGAGGTTTATAGGACAAAGCTCCAATAGGTTGAGCACAGTGAAGGATTAGGGCATTCTCCACCTATACTGAGCTAATCAACAGAATAATCGCTATGATGAATGCTGATTTTCATAATAATCAATTTCTATGACAGTTTTCACAGATTCAGTCTATTACCTCCGTGTTATAAAGGAGTCAGTTTGTACATCATCATTTCTGGTGCTAATATGTCCACTGTTCCTGGTCTTTGAAAAGATTCTGAGTCAGGCACATTGTTGCAGGAATGAGAGCAATATTGAAGCAGCGCTGCATGCCAACCGCATGACAATCGCAGGGAGGAGAGGAGCGTCACACTTCCTGAAAATAGGAATGGAATTATCCCTCCTTCTTTTCACTTAATGACTCATTGTGGAGGCTATTTCTGTCTCAAAGAAGCCAGAAGCCAGCACCCAGGCACCTGTCCCACTCTGTCCCCGTGATACTATTCTCTGCTTCACTGCAGCAGAGTCCTGGAGAGGAAGCACCACACACAGTCGACTTCAATAGAGATATAAACAGTCAAAAGACTGCTCAGATAAGCCCTGATGAACTGATTCATTAACTACACACTTTCCTTTCTCCCCATCCTTGTTACCTCCAGAGTTTTCAGGACCAAGTTATTTGCATATAAATGACCACAATGTACTTATGTCTAATATATTGCACTTATACAATTTTGAAGAAATCAGGCAGATATATGTGTTTTTTAATGCAATAACTGTTATAGTTAAATATAATAGAGCAAATAAAAAAGGAGCAAACTTTAATGGATTCAATAAGAAGGTGCAATTATGGTTTAAAAAAAAAACAGACAAAATTATAACCTAAGTCTGTAGCTCTACAAACTTATTTAAGCGTTTTTGGTATAATTTGTCCAACACCAACACATCAGTGGAAGATTTAGGAATTGATGACATGTTTTTACGTTTCAAATCCCACCCAGGTTGACCTTTTTCTGAATTTCTCAAATTGGATTTTGCTCAGTGTCATATCAGCCAGAAGCGACAACAGTCAGTAAGTTAGAAACCAGCTGGTAAATACAGTGCAACATTTAGCATATAAAGACCTGGATATTTCCACTTAGGATTTTGGTGGAGAACAAAACTGAGCTAAAAAAGTTACATTAATAGACTAATAGACATTTTATAGTCAGAAACACAACTCCATATGAATGTGAACACTGTTCAGAGATCCATTCGTTAACTATAATACTAGTAGCCAAATCCCAGCTGACTGTGGGTGGTTGTAGGGTGTATCCCGGACTGGACAGGTCGCCAGTATATCACAGAGCCAACATTGTTCAGCTTCAGTGATTGTTTTTTAAACCAGTGGTTGAAAATCTTTCAAAAAAAGTAAAAGCATGGAAAAAAAAAACTCTCTTATTGACTCATTTGGCACAACTCAAGTTGCATATTTCTCTCTGCATCCTCAAATGCACACAACTTCTCTGCAGTTCACCCAGGAGTATGTGAGTTTACAGAGGCAGGCGGAAACATGTAACATATTAAGATTGGGATATTTAAGTGGATAAAAAAAGTTGCGGCATTACCACACCCAGAGGGGGACATAAATTTCTGTACCAAAGTTCTTGGCAATCAAATACAGTAGTTGTTAGATCGTTTTCAGTCTAGAGCAAAGCAGTGGACTGACAAACCCACAGACACATGTTACCATGTTGCAAATAATGTAGCAATAAATCATTTTTTGTTTTTGTCTTCTGAATTATATTTATTGTTAATTATATCAGTTTTGGCAGAATGTGTGTCTGAAATCCCACAATATTGTTTTCACATGTATTGTCTCACATCTTTTCACATCTTCCCAGTGATGTAAATGTCAAAGCATGCAGTGTGTGGAAAAGCCAGAAAAGTAAATTTTGCTTGAATTATGAGTCACGTGAATAGCATTTCTTCTTTAACTTAATGTTGTTTGCTCTTTCATCAATCAGAAGTATAAATCTTTTATATTATGAATTTATGATGTACAAACCAGGCAACAAGCTGATAATTTACCTAATCAGATGAAGCAGAAACAAACTTGCAAATAGTCATTAGGGGCTACCTAACTTTGGCAGGGATTTTACCAAGTCTCTCTAGGATCTTTGCCACTGCTGCTGTTCATGTTACAATGCACACAAATGCTGTAGCACTATGTCTTTGGGCAACATCCAAACTTCCCTCGTGGCTCCATCAGAGCAGCATCTGTCCACTCGCCTCAGGTTACCCCTCGCTAATCTTCCTCTCATTTCTTTCAACCAATTACTAACACCTATGGTACACTTAAGTCCAGCCAAGACACGTTTTACGAGCTCTGGTCCATGCTGAACACCGGCACGCCGGGCAGGACAGTTCATGCTTCAACCTTTGCCAGTTACAGGAGCGGAGTTCATGATGAATATGTGATACATGTGGTGCATCCACCCACTGACTTCCTGAAGATGTGGAAAAAATTAATTTAGTCCAATTGGTTGTGGCTGTTGGTAAAACTCATCACAAATGCAAAAAAAATAACCTAACAACATATGACTAAACTGATTTTCACAGAGCATAAATGCTCAGGGATTATAGGTTTGGTTGTTCTGGTCACTTATGCTAATAATCCCCTTAGGAGGTGATAAGATAACAATGCTTCCAGATGCAAAACTATCAGTTGTGTGACTCAGGACCTAAAATAAAATGAAGAAATCATCCTGAGAGGAAAAGAAGAGAGTACAAGGAGTCCTACTTGCATCATTTAGGACAGCTAGATGAAAATTAGGTCCCCCACTGACTTGTATACAAACTGAAGAACATCTCTGAACATGTAAAATCCATAACAGCTGCCTCCACCTATTAGTCCTCATTCCCCACACTGACCCCATCGTGTAACATGAACTGCAGACATACATTTAGCTGCCTCATATCACACTGTGTACTACTAGGCGTTCTTCTGTCTTTAGACGTCACAGGCTGTTAGAAATAAACAGAGGTCACGGCCTCATGCTCTATGTATGCTGACGGTGTAAAAATATCTCGTGTACATGCATGAATGTGGCGTAACAAAGAGGGTGTCCCCTGTTTTAGACGTGATTGTTTGAAATCTATAGCAGCTGTAACACGCAGTACGATGCTGAGCTGTGCTAATGTCTGTTTACCCACATCAATGAGGAATCAGGATTGTGCACTTGAGGAGTTTGTAAATGTCGTCTGAACAAAGAATGAAACCATCTCTGCGTTAGATCTTGATGTAACGTCATGTCAGGGAATTCATTAAATCAAATCAAAATAACATGCACAATCGCCAACTTACCAAAAATAGATGCAAAGAATTATTTTGAAAGAAAGAACAGACATGAAGTATGTTTTGAGTTTAATAGCAAATACAGGAAGTGGTTGAATCTAGTGTTCTTTTATGTAACATATTAAAAACACATGTAACATACGTATGATCTTTTTTTATTATCGTAGTTTGGATAATAAAACTTTACCGTGAAGTGCTCTCTTTCTCTAAGCGAACACTGAATCAGATTTTATGGATGTTGAATATCCTCAAAAATATTCATGGAAATTCTTCTTTAATTACATTTAATTAAACTTGACAATTGTTATAAATCTATTCAATTTATTTCATACATTTTTCTATTCCGATCCATCCTGTCCACTCAGCTGCCGTCTTTTAGATCCTCTACACAACTGTCCGCTGTGTCTCAGCTACAAATAGTTCATGCCTTACTGTCACCATTCAAGGAGCTGAAATCTGAGTCTTAAATCATGGATGTGCTGAGTATCTGATGTGCTCTGTTCTTGTACAGTGACTGAGTACTAGTCACACACTGACTGGATTTCAGTTTTCTGGCTAGTTTAGCCTGAATGTGACAGGGTCCAGTATTTGTTTTGTGCCATGGTCTTTTTTTTTCTTGTTGATTGTGGCTGATCTTTAAGTTGTACTGTTTCAAAAAGAGACATAAGTAAGTATTCTTTCTCCTTTTGTCCTCACAGATCACCTGTCAGAAGCCTCCGTCCATGATGAGGAGCCTCTGGTGCATCTGCAGCTCCAGCAGTCGGAGGGAGACATCTTCTCCTGCGGGTGTGACACAACTGAGGAGCCGGCGAGCCAGAGCTCCTCCAACGACACCCCGGCCCCAGAGATAACCATGTGTCAGCCCTGCAAACCTCCAACGGCTGTAGGTGCTGATGCTGTAAAAGAGGAACAAGCTTCCATGTCAGAGCATGAAGAGGAAGAGGAGGTAGCAGTTTCCATTGAAGGGGCGGCAAATGATGGGGAGGAAGAACAAGAGGAGGCTGTTTCTCAGGAGGGGGTAGTGAAGGAGGAGGAGGAGGAAGAGGTGATGTCTGAGGAAGAGGCTGAGGAAGAGGCTGAGGAAGAGGCTTCAGAGGAGGCTGAAACATTAGAGGATGAAAGTGTGGAGGACGAGAAAGAACCTGAGGACAGAGAGGATGAAACAGAAGAGGAATTATCTCACGAGGAAGAGGAAGTGACAGAAGTTGCAGAAAAAGAGGAAGCTGCTTTTGAGGAATCAGTTGAAGAGACAGTTGAGGAGCCAGAAGAGGAAGAAGATACACAGGAGGATTCAGATTCAGAAGGAGCAGCTGGGGAGGAGGAAGAAAGTGTGGAAACTGTCCTGAATCAGGTTTCAGGAGAGGAAGCTGCTGCTGGTGCTGATGCAGCTGAGGAAGAGGATGCAGTGGATGAATCAGACCCAGAAAAAGAAGCAGAGGAAGACCTTACAGCTGATTCTGAACCTGAGGAAACAGACGCTGAACCTGAAGCTGAACCTGAAGTTACTTCAGAGTCTGATGCTGAAGTCGTTCCAGAGCTAGAACCAGAACCAGAGGTCATTTCTGAACCTGAACCAGAACCACAGGTCATTGCAGAGCCAGAACCAGAAGCAGAAGTCATTTCAGAGTCAGAACCAGAACCACAGGTCATTTCAGAGCCAGAACAAGAGCCAGAGGTCATTTCAGAGCCAGAACCAGAACCAGAGGTAACTTCTGAATCTGAACCAGAACCAGAGGTCATTTCAGAGCCAGAACCAGAACCAGAGGTAACTTCTGAATCTGAACCGGAATCAGAGGTCATTTCAGAGCCAGATCCTGTTGTGGAGGAAGTAACACCAGAGCCCGTTGAGGAAGTGGATGTACCATTGGAAAGTGTGGAGGAAGCTCCTGTTGTGGAAGAGGCACCTGGCGATGTTGAGGAAGCAACAGTGGAGGAAGTGACTTCAGAGGAGTCAGTAGAGACTCCCACAAAAGGTATAAAATAAAATGCTACCACCTAGATTCATATCTAGATATTATGTCTAACTTACATGTTTATTTTTTCACATCTCTGAAGTTAACTTGCAGCACCGAGGTCATTTAAATCTTTTCACTGACACCAAAGGCCAATGTCTTGTCTTTTTTCTAAGCTTGAAATAGAGCAGGAAGGATCATGTTACAGTAAATCTGTCCCCATCCGAACTGTAATTAAGGAAACATGCAATTATCTGGTGTCTGGGTGTTGACAACCACTATAACCAATGATGGCTGAGTTTTAATAAAGATTCCCATCTCTTCTCTGACCCCACTTTATTAGCTCATTTATTATACTAGGATGAGTGTCACTGGAGGTGGTTTAATGTAGTTAAAGAGATATTTGTTGACCTGGTTGTTGGAAAATCATTTGAGTTTTTTCAACTCAAACTTTCTTTCTAAGTCCTGTTTAAGGGCATATAGTTTGCTTTTTGTTGCATTTTGTTGTAACCAGTGGCTTATGTAAGTGTTAATAAATCATTCAGTGATGCTTTATATATCACTACCAGTGTAATTATAAAGATAGGTCTGGGGTTGCCATGTTGTGCAGTCTCTGTGGCTGTTGTATTCATTTTTCACAAGGACTTCTGAAAAGACAAACTGACATTTTAGAAAACACATTTATTTATTTACTTAATAAGAGTTAGATGAGAAGACTGATACCACTGTAAATAAGAAGCTTCAGCCAGCAGCCAGCAGTGGAAGCAGCTAGCTTGGCCTTTATAAAAAAACAACTGGCAATCTACTGATAAATTCATATCACTGCATTACTTACAATGCATAATGTAACGTATTTAAACATGTCCCAGGAGAAATGAATCCTGTTTTACCGCTTGCATAAATGAGACAGCAAAGATCTCTATCTTTCTGTCTTCCTCCTCTCTTTCTCTCCAGGATGCCAAAGCCCTCAGAATATGACACTGTGTGTAGCTAAAGAGGAATTAGCAACAACCACTGGTACCAAAATAAGCAGACTGAAATAAGCAGACAGAAATAGCAGAGGAAAGGAATAGACAGATAGAGGGACAACAGCATGATATAACAGTTGGGCCTGTGCTCAGCCCAGATGGCGTAGTCACTCAAAGCTAAAGAAGCTATTCACCTGGGGCTTCACAGTCATTTTGTATCCATGTAAGCAGAATTTTTGTTATTGCTAATTGCTCGAGAGGTTGTGGTTCATTTCACACATTGACAGATTGTCATTAATTTTTAGTGTATGCTGTAGAAATATGGAAAATTGTTTTTCAAGACATTCTGTGTCAGATTGAGCATCACTAGATTCATGCAGCCACATTTTAAACGTATCAGGGTTTTTGAGTTTAACATCGACTGTTGGTCTGATCTGATCCTCTGATCAGGACACGATGAGGCAGCAGGTTCAACACTGAGGGATCGCTCCCACATTGAGGACACGCTGCGACTGACCTCTGCAGAACTCTCAGCGGAGTTCACAGGTACGTCTTCCCTTCACGTGTGAAAGAGCACTAACACCAGCTACAAGCACATATGCACAAATACAAACATGGAAACATACACACACATCCTCCTGATCAAAAGTTGGACCTTCAGTGATAACGCTGCTGTGCTGCCCACCGTTTCGTTTCAAATGTCTTTTGTTGCGGAAACGCCTGAAGCCCTGGACTGAAATGCAAATGCAGCAGCAGAGTGTTTACAGACCCTTTGTCAATGGAAAAGAAAAACAGATGTTTTTCTGAAAGCGAACGAATGGAAGTTTTTTTCATTCGTTCACATTCAATTTTGGGAGGTTTTCTGCTGAATAGTATTCTGAAAATTGCTTCATGATGTCTAGGTCCTGAGGCCTTTATAAGTCAGCGAGTAGCATGCGCGCATATATGCATGTGTATACGTGTGCGCGTGGGCATGCAGACATGTCTCGAGGCAGGTGATTAATCAGAACGAATGTGTAACTCTGTCCTCGGCATGAAAGCCGCTCTGTTCTGTTCTGCCAGATTCATTTGAAGGAAGCCAAAGTGCTACAGCAGAGCCAGTCTGTTAATCACCTCAGCTCAGTTCAACAAATTTTCTGGGGGCAATTCATCACGTTCTGCCAAAGCAATTGTTGTAATCAGTAATGGTAGGGAGAACATTAATAATAATCTTGTCCAAAATGTCTCCTCACCATTATATCTCAATTATTACTTCCTATTTCCTCTCTCTTTCTGTCTCTAGCTGCTATGAAGAAGCTATTGAACATCTACCACACAGCCATCAAGCCAATGGAACAAGCCTACAAGTACAATGAGCTCAGGCAGCATGAGGTCACAGGTAAGCACAGTGCATCAAGATTTTACAGGTCCACAACATTAGACCTGTTTGTTTCTGTTTAAAAACCAAAATCTTCCTTGTAAAATGTGGCATGAATAGTCTTCTTGTGACAGTGTGAGTGAACACCACAACTTTGGCAGTGAGCTAAATATAACAGGAAATATGTAAAATAAAATCACTGTAATTCTGCTCTGCAGTTAAACAGCTGATGTAATTAAATCTTTCCAGTTTTCTTTACAAAAGGTTAACAGTCGCGCATAAAACCATTAAATGTGCTTCCGGTCGTCGTGACTCAACGGAAATCATGAACATCACATCACAGCCGCTCACCTGGGTGTCTTTATCAGGTCACCACGCTGTCAGTGGTGGTGATTGATACAGTCTGCAGCTTAATAAACAGGGGCTGCACAGAAACAGTGAAGTGCAAATAAAGTCACGATCTGTTAAAAAAATAAAATAAAATAAGACCAGAACTTGACGTTATTCAAAGCAGGCACACAGAGAGGCACAATAAGGTCTCTGTCTGCTGAAAATTAAAGGGAACGTTGTGTGGGCCAGACTCTGACGACTACTTTGTTCCAGCACTGGAGGGCAGACAGTATTATTTATGCTAAGGAGCGGGATGAAGCAGGTTGTGTCATGTGACGTTGGGACACCTGGTGGTTCAGAACTGAAGGACATGTAAATGCAGTGATTTACGCATCAGCATATTTATCACAAAAAGGCATCATTAAAAACCAAAGGGATCTATTAATTTTTGGGATAATTCATTTATTTGACCAGTTACCTGTCAAATTATGACATTGTCGTGTGTTAATTGACCTTTTGGCCTGAGAATGGCACAAATGTCAAAGGAGGATGAGTGTACTCGTACTGAAATTTGCCCTTTTGATCTGAATATTTCCTTTGCGCAAAGGAAAGTTTTAACTTAAGCTACAAATGTGACATCTGGTGACATGAACGGGGATTGTGGTTGCAATCAAACATTCTGAAAAAAAAAAGAACGTGATTATTTTTCCATTTGCCTTTTTTCTCTCTATCCTTCTCATTCTGTGTATGTGTGTCTCTGAAACATATAAACACTGCAGACGGTGAGATCACCTCCAAGCCAATGGTTTTGTTTTTGGGACCCTGGAGTGTTGGCAAGTCGTCCATGATTAACTACCTGCTGGGTCTTCACGGCACCTCCCAGGAACTCTACACAGGTTTACAAAAAAAAAAAAAAAACAAAAACACCTGCACATTCACTTAAAGGGAAACAATATCACTATTCTTGAACATCAGCTCTTATTTCCTATACACGTGGCAATTGCAAAAATAATTGTACCTTCAATTTCACAATATTTTCCAACATTTGCATGAGCCAGATACTTTAAAACACATTATCATTAGGCAAACTGACTGAAAGAGAGTGGAAAAGTAAAAAGTAATAAAAAATCTTATCACAGAAAATGCCAGTTACACAGTAATATCTGGTTTTAAAACATCAGTCACCACGAACTGATGTCAGTGAAGATGTAAAGCAACAAAAATGTATAAAGGAAGAACGTCTCTGTTTTCACATGCTGTCACTTTAAAAGCTGATTGAACTGCAGCTAATGTAATGAAGGGATATACTTTTTAATCTAGAAAGAATACAAACAATAGCGTATATCTATAATGTTTTTTTTACTAAATTAAGGACAGTTAATCATAAAATAGATTAATGTGTCATGATTCAACATCTGTTAGTTATTGAGGAAAAATGAAGATGTTTTCATTAGCTAATAATAAGGTAAAATTATAAGCAAATTGAGCATTATTTTATTCATGTAAAATCCAACATGTATTTCTACCAGGTAGAATTAAATCAATAATCAACAAATAAGCTTAACCCACAGATACAAATGATTCCTTCCTCATCCCTCCATCAGGTGCTGAGCCCACCACCTCTGAGTACACCGTCATAATGCATGGCGAGAAGTTTCGGACCATAGAGGGCATAGTTATGGCAGCAGACAGCTCACGGTCCTTCTCGCCCCTGGAGAAGTTTGGCCAAGGTTTCCTGGAACGGTTGGTGGGCATCGAGATGCCCCACAAGCTGCTGGAGAGGGTCACCTTCGTCGACACACCCGGCATCATTGAGAACCGCAAACAGCAGGAAAGAGGTGATTGTTACTGATGGAAATGTTTTCATATCAAAGCAGTAGTAGCTCAAACAATATGTAGGATCCTATGATTTTTAAGATGCTGTTGTTTTTTATGGCTTCACCTGTGTTTCTGCTGTATCTCTAACGTTCCTCCTCTCCATCAGGTTACCCTTACAACGAGGTGTGTCAGTGGTTCATAGACCGAGCTGATCTGATCTTCCTGGTGTTTGACCCCACTAAGCTGGACGTAGGTGGAGAGCTGGAGATGCTCTTCAGGCAGATGAAGGGTCGTGAGTCCCAGATCCGACTCATCCTCAACAAGGCCGACAGTCTCTCCACCCAGAACCTGATGAGGGTCTATGGAGCCCTCTTCTGGAGCATGGCACCGCTGATCAACGTCACAGAGCCCCCTCGGGTTTACGTCAGCTCCTTCTGGCCTCAGGACTACGCTGTAGACACCAGCCGAGAACTGTTCATGAAGGAGGAGACCTCTCTCCTGGAGGACCTCAATCAGGTACGATGTTCTAAATAGTTTTTGTCTGCTATATGCAGTGTTATATGAAATACCTGAAAGTCACACTAGGGTAGAAGTACAGATACCCGACCAAAAAATAACTCTGGTAGAAGTTCAAGTGACCGACTAGAATGTTACTCAAGTAAAAGTCTTAAAGTATCTAGTATTTACTGTACTTAAGTATGACAAGTAATCTATAATGAAATGTGCTTAGTGAAAGTACATGTTGATAGAAATAGTTTATCCCACTTTAAACGACACTGCACATAACTTAGGAAATGTAGTGAAGTAAAAGTAAAAGTAGTAAAGTACAGATACAGATAATATACTTCAATACAGTATTTTTACTTCATTTGTATACATCAGTGGCTACTTGAGTTTAGAGTAAATTCAGCCGTTGCTTCATTAAACAACAGGTATATTCATTCTTGTTCAACTGAGGACTAAAACACTAATGTTTCTCTTTCCTCTCTGTCTCTATATGATGTATTTCTGTCTTTCTTCCTGCAGGTGATTGAGAATCAGATGGAGAACAAGATCGCTTTCATCCGCCAGCATGGTATCCGTGTGCGCATCCATGCTCTGTTAGTGGACCGCTACCTGCAGACCTACTACGACAAGCTGGGCTGGTTCAACGACCCCTACGAGGTCTTCCAAGACATTGTCACTGACCCGGACAAGTATTACATCTTTAAGTCCATTCTTGCCAAGACCAATGTCAGCAAATTTGACCTGCCCAACAAGGAAGCCTACCGGGATTTCTTCGGTGTGAACCCTGTTTCAAACTTCAAGCAGCTCTCCTACCACTGCAGCTGGACCAGTGGGTGTCTGCTGGAGAAATTAGAGAAAGCCATTTCGCACGACCTCCCAGCTCTGCTCAGCAGCGTCAGCAAGACCACAAGCACGCCTGCCCCTGCACCAACCACACCGCCGCCACCTCCGCCTCTTCCTGGTACCTGCGAAGGTCCAGAGTGTGAAGAGAAACCCAAGAATCGCTGGAGGAGGCAGTGAGATGGAGGAGAAGGATGCAGGAGGAGGCAGATGGCAGCAGTAGCAGCAGCCAGACGGTTTTTACTGAAGTTATCACCTCTGCTGTGACTGGATGTGGGGAGACTGAGCAGAGAGAGAAAACAAGAGAGAAAGAAACTAGAAAATGTTCAAAGATCAAGCAGATCAAACTCAGTATTTCAGAGTACTTTGTAATGCTTGTTTTCATCTGTAAGTTGTACCAAATGGATGAGTTTTACTTCACTGGGACAGTGCAGATAAGTTATAGATGACAGAAAAGTTTACTAAATTGATTTTCAAAAACTTCTCTATGACTATGTAAGATCTCTCTGCTACACATTGTCCTATATGACACTTATCTCGTACTTGTGTAGGTCAAAACAAACAATGAAAAGTGACAGTGCTTAGTATTTTTGACCACAGTTTGGAAAGATATGAATGTAGAACAAAGCATGTAGTCTACTTTGTATTTGTAACCTTTATGTGAATGTGCACGGCAGAAAAAAATCTGTAGAATAAAAAAACAATCAAAGGCCTATATTTCTACATAACAGCTTGTGATATGTTAATGAAAAGGAGATTGATTGTCGTCTCGTTTCTCACTCAAGTTCGTACATTATTTATTCATGTTTCTCTCTTCAGAGAAACATGCTGGCAGTTGCCCACACTCTTCCAGAGATAAATGCTGCCGTGCTTGTCTTCTGTTGTTTGCAAAGTTTGATGATTCTGTCAAATCTGCTGTGCTGTGTTTGATTTTTGTTAAAACAACGTAGGTCATTATCATGTCCGGGCACATGTTTTCATTGATGGGACAATTAAACAGACAGGCGGGTTCTCTCATAGTGTTTAATGTAGCAGTGATTCATTTCAGTGTTTAGGAGCTGTATTCCACTTCACTGCTGTACTGATATTATTCTTTATTCTTTCTATGGTATTACAATATGTTCAACACAGAAACAATTGTTTTACTATTTGTTAGCACTGGACTGGGACTGAATTTACCAAATATAACCGTATTCAAAACTTCATCATTTAGCGGTAGTTTTCTGTCCATGTAAATTTGCATTTGTGACCTTTTCAACCCACTGAACTGTTACTTGGCTGCAAACCACACAGGCATTTCTTTTAAAATGTAATATTCTCTTTGTTCTTTTGGATTTGTTTGTAATTGTCTCTCTTTTGTGTGATTTCTTTTGAGTAAATGCCAAAAAAAAAAAACAAAAACAAAAAAAAAAAAAAATCTGAAAACTTGTTTTTCTTTTCATGAGTCTACAAAGACGTTGCAGACACAGACTCCTTTCTCCTGAAATGATATTTAATTAATAAATGTGGTTATTTTGCAGCAAAATGCAGCGATGTGTTTGGAAACACACACATCCACAATGAAGTTTTTATTTATTTATTTATTTTATTTTTATTTTTCCTCATTCAATATCACAGTTATTTATTCATACCCCAAAAATTATTATGGATTAAAACATGGTTACATGTGCAGCAGCTGTGAGTGTTCACATCAACCCAAAGCTTCTTTATTAGTCAAAATAAAAATGATGCTCTCTTGCTTATTAAATCTCCTCCTGCGGTGACTGTAAACAGCCACCAGGAGGCGCCTCCATTCAATGTGTTAATTAGGCTGACTACATAACACAGTCTGTGGTAGAAAGACACAGAGAAAAAAATTTTATTTCTTTTTATCAGTTAAAGTCAGTTGATTTTTGCCAAATGTGTGTGTGTGTGTGTGTGTAAATGAGAAACCCAGTAGTAACCCATTAGATGTTACTTCTGTACCGATGATAAAAACAGTCAAACTGAGCCCACAGAGACACACATTCAGAGTCAACTTAACTGTGACAAGAATTTGCTCATGTTTACTTTTAAATATCAAATTTAAATAAATCCAGGATTTTATCTTGATCACATTTTACAGCACACTAAACTTTTAGTACAGTGATACATAGTCCAGGATGTCCTGTAGTCAGCAGAGATAAATCACATTTATGTAAATACAGTAAAGTTATATTTGCATACAGGAATTTGTTCTAAATCTCACCACTAAGTGCGACTTTGCGTTTGAGGAAACGTACAATAACGTGTTCATTAGAACAGTTGGACTCATCACCACCACAGACAATGTTATAGTTTGTCAGACTAGCTCACTCAGCGCTAACTAATATCTAACTGAAAGGTTTAAAGTGTAACCAACCGCTTCATCTCAGACTTCACATTTACATGGTTAAGAGGCTTTGGTCTTCCAGCCTCTAAACGTTTCACAGTTGAGTCGGTAAAATTTCTCACAGTTATTAAAACTATAAATATTGAAATCAGCAGTAAAACAAGCTGACTCTGAGTTATCTTCTTCCATGTTAAAACATGCAGAACTGTCAGTGTCACACAAAAGCTTATGCTGGAGGATACAGTCTCATAAACACTTTAAAATTCACATTCAGTCTCTATTTATTTTCTAGTCTTGAAAAACCTGGTGGACAATTGTCCTTGTTGCCTTTTTTTTAATGTAGAGTTTGATTAACAAAGACTTGTTTGGTCACTGAGAGACGGGACAGTACGTAATTCATATCTTCAATTAGTGGTTTTATTTCATATCTGTTTTTATAAAGCATTACTGTTTGAATGACGTATTATAAAATATAACATAATCAAATGAATATTTTGATCTGATGATGACATTAAGTAAAATGTCATGCTGCATTTGCACCAGATTTCACAGATATCTCAATCAAAACTGATCAGCCTAACGCTGGCATGAGAGGAAAAGTCAGTCATTAGGAACAGAACGCTAGATGGATCAACTTGTGGTAGTTGATCCAGTAGTTGTTATTTAAATCTGGAGGAAATCCACCAAATACCTGCAAGACAACCTGCAACTGTCCAGCAGCTAAGATCAGCTCTGGTAGAAACGTTAATTTCCCCACAACAGTAAATAAAACATCACATAATGACAGACACATGCAGCATCAACACACCCGTGCATATGTTGTAAATGTGTGTAAATATGTGCCCGAGCTCATATTGTGTGTTTAATGTGTGTTTGTTGAGTTGACAGGCAGCTCTCCCCAGGTTTTACCGACAGTGTTAACACAGACTTATCAGTGTTGCTTTATCAACTCTACAAACAGACCTCTCTTGTAAGCTCTTCAACATAAGCACACACGCACACGCGCGTGTGCACACGCCACCCACGTCATATATAAAACACACACACACACACACACACACACACACACACACACATACGAATGATGCACAGGAGGGTAGTTGCTTATTGGATTCAAAGTTTAAACATTATTGCCTCTTCATAGGAACAGGATACACACACACACACACACACACATACGAATGATGCACAGGAGGGTAGCTGCTTATTAGATTCAAAGTTTAAACATCTTCATAGGAACAGGACACACACACACACAGAATCAGCACTATCACTCTGTGTTAACCTCATTTATTGTTTTCATTCTCACCTGCCACTCACAATCTCACCAGAAACACTGATAAAACACATCATCACCTTGGATATTAGATAAACAAACACTGTGTTTTAGACATTAATACTTCTGAGTTTCCTCTGATATTTTGTGATTGTGTCACAACTTCATTTACCATCACTTCCTCCTTCACGTTGTTTTTTTTACTGGTATTCTTGAAATTTAACCTTCAAATTACCAAAATAATAATATTTACAACGTTGAACTTATGCAGTCATTTGGATCATGGACATGCCCATGTCAAAATGTGTGTGTGCACTGATTCTCCTATTACAGGATACAGTATTCAACAGTATTTAACTTCCACTCCCCAGACGAATACTTGTCACCTCATTTATTTATGTATATCATAGTATAATATGTAGAAAATCGGGTGCACTCAGTTATGTTTTTTTCTCAACATAAAGCCCACAACAAAAGCTTCTAGTACAAAATAATAATAATAATAATAATAATAATAATAATAATAAAATGACGGCTTGAAATGTGTTCTCTGTTTGGAAGTGTTTTTTCATCTGTCTTTTATTTTCAGAACAAAAAAAGAAAGAAAAGAAAAAAGAAAAAAAAGACCTTTCTGCAAATACAACCACAGCACTTTTACTGGCAACAAATAAAGTTTGTAAAGAATATTATGAGACAGTTTATATATTATATTTATTTAATAATGTAATGTGTGTTGTAAACAACAACACTATACACTCCTACGCGTCCACATCCAACAGATAAGGAAATACAGAAAGGGAACAAAAAGTTTTAGAGAATAGTATCTTATTTTGAAAAGGTCAAAGTTAAGGTCAAGTCAGATTTTAGAAATAAATGTCACAGTCTCTAAAGGATAAACTAATACTTTACTGTGATGTTTATCCAGTAGCTCTCAAATGAAATATGTCTGGTGATAGTTTAGTCAATTGAGTAAAAGTTTGACTAAATTATTCAACTCCTGTCAGAGTTTTTTAAAAAGTAAAAACTAGCATCTGCTACCAAGTTGTATTGGTATTGAAAACAACAACAACAATAACAAAACAAGACAAGGCACCACTAAATACTGTGGTTGGCGATTAAGACTAATTTTATAAGTACAAAAACACAATGGTTTAAGAGCACAGACCGGGTTAATAGGCAGTGCTGGTTGAGTGTGAAGGATGTGATAATCATTTCCTTACTACAGCAGCGACAAAGATGAAACAGAGGAACATCAGAAGAGTCAGATTTAAAGAGTAAAGACTTTGTGGTGGCAGGATAAGTCATAATGTGACTTAAAGGTAGCTTCACTCTGGACACTCACCACTTCCACCACTGTCAAGTCACACACAGAAACAACCCGGAAAACACCGCAGGTTTTCAAATTAAAAGTGCGTAAATGTTATTTTAATTCACTTTCTGGATCAGTTAAAATTAGTTTCCAACACTTGACAAAGAAAAAAATCTGCAAGTGTTAATAATAATAATAATAATAATAATAATAATAATAATAATAATAATAATAATTAGTACAAAAAAAACTCTTTTAAGTTATTATCTTCTTGGACACTTTTATGTTGTTACTTGTATGTTTTATGCATGAGCTACAAAGCTAACAACTGCTAGCTAACTTTAGCTTAGCATTAACCGTTATATTCAAACGTTAGCTAAATTGAAAAAACCTACTGGAAATTTAAGTACAAAAATGCTTAAATGCAACTAAAGTAAACTAGTATATATTTTAATAAATGTATTGTTTGGTGGTGTTTGTGAAATAAACTAATAAACGTTATATTAATTTAAACAAAACTACAGGATAACTGATATGGTGTTAGCTTGTCAAAAAAAATTAGCTGTTCATATATTTTCTTTCAATAACCAACATTTAACATTTTTTCTGTTGTCTGTACCTTTTTTTCCGACACTATAATATTGATTATGTCTTTAAGGTCCACATTAAAATGTTAAATTTTATTTATAATTCTGCTTGAAAGTCTCGACCGGAAGCAGTGTTTATGAAAACTGCGGTTTACTTGACAGGCTGGTCCCACCAACCCGCACCGCCACAACAGCTGGGGGAGGATTTCCGACCCAGTCATAGCGAAGATGGTGGCAGCTACAGGAGTGGAGATAGTACGCTCGCCCGGATAAGACAGAAAACCAACCACAAAACTCCCGCTGTAGGTCTGTTTTTTTTTTTTTTTTGTTGTTGTTGTTTTTTTTTTTTAATAGACAACAGCCCCAACTCCAGCAGAGAGATCCACAGTATATGAAGGAGGAGGGGGGAAAGGGTGGCAACCAGCGGCGGACGGAAGAGGACGCACCACAGCCAGAGCGCACGGTGTTGTGTCTGTTGGACACATGCATGCCAGCGAAAACTAGTGCTATCCAGACCTGAGGAGTTGGCTCAGATGAAAAGACATTGACGCTTGTTGAGGGTGGTTTTTGATAATCCCAACTAGGAGATATCCAAGGGGTTTCCTTTATTGCTCTGGGGATTTTCTACTTACTTTTTTTTTTTTTTTTTTTTTTTGCTCTGGGGGGAATGCGAGGGGAGGAAATCCAGCCTCAGCTCCAAATAACCAGAGACTCCTAACTGTGTCTCTTCTCCAAACGCAGGAAATACGGCCTGGGAAAAAAAGTTTGGGAGCTTTTGGAAACGAGAGGGGGGCTAATCGCTGACGTTTTTGCACGCGTTTTTACGACTTGATCCCCCACCCCCCCTCCTTTTTTTTTCTTTCTTTTTTGAAAGTATTGACGTTTGTTTTTGTATCAAGCCCTCCTGTTATACCACAGAATAAGTTGGAAGAAAAGCATTGAGATGTTACACGCCGCTGGTGTTGTTATTGCAAGAGTTTTGATCATCACTATTTATAGACCAGCCCGTTCCAACCGAGGCTGTTCCTCATAGCTGTATGTTTTGCCAACTGCGCGCAACAAGTTGCAGACACTCCCAGCAGAGGCAAACCTACGCTAATTTGGGCCAGCGGATGGTATTTTCTGCGCTTCTCTTTTCGGATTACGAGTCTTTGAATAGCTCATACCCTCTCCCCGACCCCCTCTTTGGAAAGCAGAGGGGGAATAAACGGTGGAGATCCGGAGAGGGAGTTCAGGAAAGGACGGGGCTGGATCCGTGGGAATAGGCCTGCATGTCAGGCCTCTTTATGATCTGATTCTTGGACTGGACATGGATCCAAAATAACTCAGTGTGGAATATTTGCAAAGGCCCGCTGGAATAAAGATGGAGGGAGAATGTATGAGGATAATAAATGCAAATCTTTAACATGAGAAAGGGAGTAACACATGAGAAAGGGATGTAGTGGGAGGTAAAGTCGCATTAATTATAGATCACCCACTTTTTTTTTTTGTTTTCTTAATTAACCATATTAACACTTAACCCACATTACGTTTTACCAAAGTGAAAAAAAAACAAACAAACAAACAAACAAAAAACAAAAACACTCAGAGCATATAAAACCAACAACGTAACTTAAAACAAGAACATTTCTTTCTTTAAGAGAGGACTGATAAATTATATTAGAACTTTTTTTTTTCATAATGTCCAAATATTTTCATTTTAGCACCATAATCTGATCACAACTACAAGACGTTGGGAGTGTCTTAACGAAAAGGAAAGGAGGTGCAAACGGAGCATTTGTCGTGCACGATATAAGAGGGACAGTGTTAAGTTTTGTAGCCACTTGCTGTGCACAACGACAACTGTTGACAGCCAATATCTGCATCTGCTCCTACAATGAAGCCTTGGACCTGAACTTTGTTTTTACCCCCAACGAAAACATTTTTGTTAGTATTAATAATAATAATTCTTATTATTATTATTGTGGAATGAAGAAAATCCTGGGCATTTTTTCCCGACGCTGTCTGACTTTGTAATGTCAGCAGTATCGAAATATTGCGCACTTTCCGAGGAGGTCATTTCCCGTCATGTAACGTCAGGACTGACTTGATGAAGGCATAAAAAAAAAAAAAAGAAAACGAAAAAGAAAAAGAAACCGTTGCATCACCAACCCAAGTCCTTTCCGAGAAGGATGTTCAATTCAGGAGGCAGAAAGAGTGATGACAGTGTTTTTACCGCAGCTGGAGAGAAAGCCGGGCTCAAACCCAGAGCCTCTTTGGAGAAGGATACATGTAATGTGAGTACTGACGCAAACCCAGGGTCGGATAATGAACTGCTCAAGAAACTGGAACGGCGCGTCTTGTGTGAGTGAGTGTGCAGGCTGCTGTGTGCGTAGCAAAGACGTCTGTGCCGTTTCAATCATCATTCATGCAGTGTGATTATTCCAACAAACACCTTTGCTCTCTCTCCCATCCCTGTGTCTTGTCTGCCCGTCACTCCCCCTCCTCCCCTCTCGTCTCCTCTCCGTGCCACCTGTGCACACACACGGCGCCCACGCACAGCGTCTAATTGCCCGAGCGCCATCAGAAGATAATATTAATATTTTAACACCTCTCTCTCCCTCGCGCGTATCGCCAGTACTCCCCTCTCTCTCGCTTTCCCGCGTCACACTCAGTCAATATGGCCTCTCTGCAACATCACCGGCAGGTTCTCATGCATGGCACGGAAGTGAGCTGCGACTCCAGCGGGGATGGCGCCGTGACCGTACGGATTACCAATAGCGCACCACACGTGCATCAGCATGAGCCACTGAGGGCTGCCAACAGTGGAGCAGGAGCAGGATCAGGAGGAGGAGGCTATGGTGCCGTGAGTAAAACGAACCCAAACCTCCACAAATACAGCATCTCCTCTAGCTGCAGCTCAGCAGACTCCAGACCGGCTGTGACCTCCACTTTGAGGGTGCAAAGGAAGGCGCCGCCGCTGTTCGAACGCTCTGCTGCCCAATGCTGGGACCCCAAGTTTGACTCTCCCATCTTAGAGGAAGCATGCCAAGAGAGGTGCTTTCCTCAAACGCAGCGGCGCTTTCGTTATGTCCTGTTCTACCTTGCAGTGTCGGCCGTACTCTGGGGTGTGTACTTTGGGGTCAATAAAGAACGCTGTAACCCCCTGACCTTCCTAGCTCCCACTGCCTCCTTTTTGGTCCTTCTAATGCTCCTCTTTTTGTTCACCTTCACCCATTCTTACACACGGCTGTACAACCAAACCTCTTTGCTCCTGATAGCTGTCACCTTTGCCATCACCTTAGCTCCACAGATACAGACTGCTGGTTATACTGAGCTGGAGAGGACAGGTGGAGGGAATGCTTCATATTTTTCAACAGTACCATCTTCAACTCATTGCATCTCCCCTGTAGGAACCTTTTCCCTTTGCATCGAGGTGCTGCTTTTGCTATACAGTGTCCTCCATGTCCGTCTGTATGCATCAGTGATGCTGGGGCTCCTCTATTCTATATTATTTGAAGCATTAGGATGGCTGCCGTTGCTTCACAGAAGTTATGACACAAACGGATGGGGAACGCGGTTTGTGGGCTCAGGTTCTGATTGGGAAGAAGACACACTCCACTGGCTGGGCCCAGCCAAAGCTCTGCTCCACCTGTGTGCCCATGTCATTGGCATCCACCTGTTCATCATGTCTGAGGTGCGTTCCCGCAGCACCTTCCTCAAAGTGGGCCAGGCTATCATGCATGGCAAAGACTTGGAGGTAGAGAAGGCCTTGAAGGAGCGCATGATCCACTCAGTCATGCCACGACGAGTTGCGGATGAGTTGATGAAGCAGGGTGATGATGAGGGTGCTGGTGAGAACTCCGGTAAGCGTTATTCCTCTGGCGCTTGTTCAGCCTCGGCCGTCTCGGTGGGAGCTGGAGGAGGCGGCGGAGCCTCACAAGTCCAAAGTGCCACAAGCCCCAAAAATTACCCTCACAACAATCACAAACGCAAGAAGACCTCCATCCCCCGTGGACAGATAATATTTAGACCCTTCAACATGAAACGCATGGAGCCTGTCAGCATCCTCTTTGCAGATATTGTGGGTTTCACAAAAATGTCTGCCAACAAGTCAGCACCAGCCCTGGTGGGCCTTCTCAATGACCTATTTGGACGTTTTGACCGGCTCTGTGAACTAACTTGTTGTGAGAAAATCAGCACCCTGGGAGACTGCTACTACTGCGTAGCAGGCTGCCCAGAGCCCAGACCAGATCACGCCTACTGCTGTGTAGAGATGGGCCTGGGCATGATCCAGGCCATCGATCAGTTCTGCCAGGAGACATGTGAGACCGTCAGCATGCGTGTTGGCGTCCATACGGGCACCGTCCTGTGTGGGATTCTGGGAATAAAGCGCTTCAAGTTTGATGTATGGTCAAATGATGTGAATCTGGCTAACTTGATGGAGCAGTTGGGTGTGGCAGGCAAGGTCCATCTGTCAGAAGCCACTGCCCGATTCCTGGATGACCGTTACCAGAGGGAGGATGGGCGTGTGGCGGAGAGAGCCGGCCAGAGTGTGGTGGAGAAGCTAAAGGGTAAGTGGCAATACTCTCTGATTTCCATACAGGTTTATTTGATGAACTGAAACTCAGTATACAAGTTAAACATTAAAGAAATTTAGGGCAGTCATAAAAAGAAAATCAATGGTCTTGAACAATGGCTTTATTGAATAGTAATTTGACTTTAAAAGAAAAACACTTTGAGATTTACTCATTGATTTATCTTCAACACTCATTGCTGAACACTGAACTCAGGATAAAAAGCTGTTTGAGCTGTGAGTGCTGAAAAAGCAAGAAAAGTACGATAAGAACCAGCGTTTACACTTCAATAAACTCATACATGTATAGGATAACGGTTGAAAGTCTACATTATCTGTACATGATGGTCATTAGGGTTGTGTGGGGTCAATGCATGCCCAGACAGCACTAAAATATGTTATCTGACCAGTTAGTCCTGTTTAAACACTGTTCCAACAGAAGCAACAGATCAGGCTACAAGATAAAGAGATTAGGAGCAGCAGGAACAGAGGTGTGTTTTTGTATTTTTGTTTGATATCAAGTAAAAACCACTTAGTGTTCAGTAACGGTCTATTAATTCAACTTATCACTGGCATGACCTGTAGGATATTTTTGCTAAAAAAAAAACAAACAAAAAAAAATCAAAAAAAGAAAGAAACCAGTTTTAGACATTTAAAATCTGTGAAAAGCAAACAACAAAAAAATCAGTTTACTTCACTACACAGTGTTTACCCTCCATAAGCTGTTGGTCGTCCTATCTCTGACTCTGTTTGTAGCCTGTTGTTGTGGTTGGCCAGAATGTTTGAGCTAGAGATTGCAGCTGATAAGAGGAGGGCTGACCGGCTTTACTGTTCTGAGGCAGGTATGGTACTGGATTCCATTGGATTAAACAGTTGATCACCATATTGTGCCCACCACTTGTAGGATAGGAATAGTTGGTGGGATAGTGCAGAGACTAGACACACACCAGACAGAGAGTTGTAGACATGGAAATAAATTTGACTTGACTGTCTGCAATTTGTTCATACATAGATCATAACTATTTGCTTAGTGGAAAAAAAAATGGAATGGAAATGAGATTTGTTTCTGTGGTGTCCAGTAGTAAAGTAGAGGGGGTGCAACAGATTGCAGAAGTTATTTATCAAAAAAGTCTTTTAATGATTTCTTGTCTCTGCTGCTGGTTAGATCAAGTTGAGATTTTAAAGACACTACTCAAAGCTCTGAATACTCTAAAAAAAGCAGTATCATTGGAGCTAATCTTTCTAGCAGGGAATTCCTTGTGGATGTCTAATCTTAGGTCTTTTGCAAACAGAGACTGTCTGTTCTATTGTCAGGCCTTATGTCAGAGTGTATTCACACTTGGCTCTAAATGGTGCCATCACTCTCTATTTCCAGACTAGCGAATAGTGACAGAGTGAGATATTGACATGCAGCTTTTGTTGAGGGAGAGAAAGGGGGAGAAAGGCATCTAGTTTCCCTAACTGAAACAGAGACACCACAGTTTCCTGCTTGGAGAAAGTGTTGATCTTAACAGTGAGGTTTCTGTAGCACAGAGGAAGACGATTTGTAGATCAATGCACACAGTCTCATCATCAGATCGATCAATCAACACATCACTTGTTGTCAAGAGAGAGAAATTAGAGATTTATTGATCTTGGGAAATTTGTCTTGGTGGGTCTAAAGAATGAGTGTAGTTAGTTTTAGTTTTAATTCAGAGTGTTTTGTGCTTAAGTTGGTGCATGTTAAGTCTGTTTAATCTGAAGCTCACAGGAAGTTAGTTATTTGGTTAGAAAAGTTGCACAGTAGTGCAAATTCTCAGTGCATAGCATTTTGAAATTGAGTTTTTATAGATTACTTTGTCCCTTTCCTTTTTCTGATGCGCTCAGTATCAGCATGTATTTCTTCTATTCCTCTACCTCCCTCCGTCTGTCTGTCTTTCTCTTTTTGTCTGTCACGTTCCACTCCTTTTCCTTTTTCCTTATCCCCCTTGTGTTATCACATTCATTGCCTCAGACTCTCACCTGTCACTCAGGCCTGTGCATGTGGTCTGTTGTGTAACACTGCTTTAGTGCTGTTTGTCTGTCTTTAGTCAAGGCTTTGCTATAGATCCCCCAGTAGGCTGACTGATTTGCCTCAGACAATGTGCTTTCAACCTTTCCTTTTCTGTTAGCTACTAAACACCCCATCACTGTGCTCTCATTTAAACAGCGAGAGCTTGTTTGACCACAAATGCAATGTGGTTTTTTCATCCGAAATGCACGTTGTCTAAGTGATCTATGCAATAGACTGAAGGGCTGAGGGGCAGCAGTACGTGGAAGGGAAGAGTCATATCTCTGTTGACAAACGTGTTAATTTTGTAGTGCGCAGTGAAGAATTTTTATGTTAGGCCAAATAAGTCATTTTTTTAAGGCTCACTATAAAGCTCTATATAGATGGGCGAGAGGTTCAGGCTAATGAGAGTTTGAAGTGCAAACGTACAGTGTGATCTAAGCTGTTTCCTAATATTAAATATTACAGCACAGTTGCCTAACAAATGTAAAAAGATAAAATTAAAAATTAAAAATTACAATGCCTCATTTGGAAAAAAAATAAAACAGGATTGGACCTGCTTTTAGTGCTGTTTGTCTTTAGTCAAGGCTTTGCTATAGATCCCCCAGTAGGCTGACTGATTTTCCTCAGACAACGTGCTTTCAACCTTTTCCTTTTCTGTTAGCTCCTAAACACCCCATCACTGTGCTCTCATTTAAATAACGAGAGCTTGTTTTACCACAAATGCAATGTGGTTTTTTCATCCGAAATGTACGTTGTCTAAGTGATCTATGCAATAGACTGAAGGGCTGAGGGGCGGTGTAGTGACAGTCTCCTGACAGGCAGCAGTACGTGGAAGGGAAGAGTCATATCTCTGTTGACAAACGTGTTAATTTTGTAGTGCGCAGTGAAGAATTTTTATGTTAGGCCAAATAAGTCATTTTTTTAAGGCTCACTATAAAACTCTATATAGATGGGCGAGAGGTTCAGGCTAATGAGAGTTTGAAGTGCAAACGTACAGTGTGATCTAAGCTGTTTCCTAATATTAAATATTCTAGCACAGTTGCCTAACAAATGTAAAAAGATAAAATAAAAAAATGAAAAATTACAATGCCACATTTGGAAAAAAAATAAAACAGGATTGGACCTGCTTTTACACAGTTGCTGTTATTTTAATACTTAAACTGAATATATTTATCTGCAGACACGAGCCAAAAGCAGCCATAGAGTCAGGAGAGGCGTTTAATATAGCGATACAGATAGGATTTTACTAAAAAGTCATGGCACATATTCTGGGAACATGTGATTTCATTAAATTGTTAATTTTTTTTCTAATGATACATCCTTGTTTACACATAATATCGTTTCTACCTTCGTTGCTAGGCTTGTTAAAACAAATGTCACCACAGCTGTTTTAAATGTTAGCAACTCTGTTGATGTATTCGCTACCACAGTTTGTGTCCAGCTATCAGTCACTTAATAGGTGACGTTTAGTCTCTTAGACCACTCACTCATAAATCCTTAGATGATTATCCAGTGATCATCACACTCTTCCCCTTGCCTGCACTTCCTACATCCTCTATTTTTGCAGTCAGTGTCCATTTGTGTGTCAGTAGATCTTTATAAAGTCATTAGCCACATTTAATTAAAACACATTAGGACTTGTAAGTTTCTCCTTCATTTGTCTCACATGAATGAGTTTTAAATCTTCACTTGAATCTCACTTGTGTTGCTGCCAGTTTCTCTGCCAGACTGCTCGTGTCTCTCTAAACCAACCCAGTCTTGCCATGTCTCTTTCTGTTTCTAGCTCACAAACATACTCATATTTCACAGCAGGTGGAGAGGACTGCAGTTTTCTGCTCTGGTTTTTTTTTTTTTTTTTTTGTTTAGCTGGTCTTTATATCCTGCCTGTATCTGCTGTGTTAATGCCTTTTTTAGGTTTCCATTATTGAGTGCTGTAGCTTGTGGTAATGAGGTTGTGTAGTTTCCAGGCATCTGTGCATTAGTCTATCTAGATTTTTATTTTTCAATGTTAAATGACAGGATGTTGTATAGTTGCAGACTCAAGGTTCGAATCCTGAACTGTTTTCACAGTGTCATAGTGAAACACTGGCACCTCATTAGTTTCAGTCTGCGTGCTTCTGAAGGTACTTTCCACATGTGCATATTTGTGTTTACACATGCATATACGTACATGTCTACATTTATCTTTTTCTTTTTTGTGTGACATAGGCTATGTATACACCCATGTGCACAAACACATCCATCCTTTTAGCGCACTGTTTCACTGAGAAATCCATCCCTTCAGGCTTTAAATCACACGTGTCACTCAAGTATGCAAATGGAAGGTCCTTAACCTTAACCAGGCCAGCCCCTGTTGGTTTACTGGCTTTGCTATTCTACTCTGTATTTGTCACTTTCTCATCTTTAAAACATCTGTGACATATCTGTAAACCAGCTGGGAAAAAAAGTGTTTGTTTTAATTGCAAGCCATCGTATTCTTCATCATAGACTTCTCGATAGTGTTGACAGGCCGAGGACAGTGAAAATCCCCCTTTTCCTCTTGTTTTCTCTTGTGGAGGCATGGAAAATCCTAATCTAGATAATACACATCAGGAGCTCTCTGACCCTTATCTAAGTGCTGTATTTTATGGAAATACATTTATGAGTTTGTGTGAAACCCCGGGGAATTCAAAGTAAAAAGGTCAAGATAAAACATACGATAACTTAAGCCTTAAGTTAATCTTAAGTTTACCATTGATTCAAACGATGGTATCAGTCAGGTGTTCATCGCTTTTTCCCCCTTCAGATATTTGACAGTAGTAGTCTGTAGTGACAGTAGTAAAAGTACGGGTATAAATAATAAAATGAATGATGGCTGTGGTCCATTTAGCTGCCTTTGTTTCAGGGTCCTGGTATTGTTCATGCTGGCTCACCGTCACACTGTTGTATCTTACTGTGACACTTGCATAGAACAGAATCATCCTTAGCGTTAACAACAGCTGTGCTTCTACTGTCATGACAAAATGTCTTGGTTAAGTGATCAACAGAGAATTGTGACCTGCCAAATGAATTATCTCAATCATACTCAATAGGGTTACTGTTGCACTGATTGAGCAATTCTTGGAGTAATACCATTTTTTTTTTTTTTTTTGTGATGATGTCATTTTTTTTGTTGAGTCTACAGTTGAGAATGAGTATATACTGTTGTACAATTTCATGAAATCAATCTCTAATAACTTGGTTCCTCTGAGATGGTGTAATACTCCTGCATGGTAGACATTTTTCTCTCACTTGTAAAAAAACCTGCTGCTTTTGCTCATTCTGTGGCTGTGTGCAGCCACTTCTGTCTTTGTGTGTTGCTGTGCAAAACACATACACATACATTTATATTTTGTATAGCGTGCACACATAAAAGCACATGCAACCTGCCAGAAAGTACAGAGGCAGTAACAATAGAAACACTGTTTATTTATTAGACATATTCAATAAGGGGGATATGTGCTGATATTTGACCTAAGTATTGGTACATCTCTGGTACCGAAGGTCTCAGCTCTATTCAACAGATTTCCCCAATTCTGAAAAGCTCCTTTGACACGTCTTTAAACTAGCTCTTGCACAAGAGTGTTTTGACAGCAGTCAAGGAGAAAGAGTATCATGTTCATAGTCTTAGTCTTTCTGCCAACAAAGTTTATCTGATGTTTTTATGTTTTTGCTCGATTCAGATTTTGTTACACAATAGAGAATGAAGGTGCGGAGCAGTGAAGAGCCACTGCAGAGGCCGACAGCAGCAAGTTTGTTCTCTCTGCTGCGTTATAATTGCCTCGCCTTCTAAGGTCGTCATCTTGTGATGTTGGCGGCAGCATAATGTGGCCAAAGTGTGTGTGTGTGTGTGTGTGTGTGTGTGTGTGTGTGTGTGTGTGTGTGTGTGTGTGTCTGTGTTTTATGATAAAGATAAGATGTCCTGGACATAAAACAAAATGACTGTTCAAAGTCTTTGTGTCTTAGATACATAGATATATACACAAACACATTTCTAACTTAAAGGTGACAGAGAATGGTTGAACAGGTTTTTGATCTATGATGTGACATAAACACAATAAAAGTTTGGATGGATGTTTAATGCCTCATTAGCTTTCTAAAAACCTCTCTCAGAAAGTTAAACAAACAACAAACAACTGTTTCTGAAATTGATCCATTTTCTAGTGGACATTTCTAAAAGAGGAATTTCTATGAAAAGGAGATGTTCAGTATTTCTAGCACTTTTCACATGTACCTGAATATGGTTGACTGTTCTTCAACAAAGACGAGGTAAAAACGCTTTTTGATTCTCTGTCACCTTTAAAGATTAGCGCAGTTGTTACACCAATTTATTTAGACTTTTATGCAATGTCTTTATAAAAGTGTATCCTGTGTGTTTGCACATTACTTATTTCAGCTCTTTTTGTCCCCCTGCTTTTTTCAGTGCCTTCCTGTGCTATGTCACACACCCTTTTAAACACATCCTGTATCTCTGTGGATGCACATTACATCTGTCTTCCCTGTGTGTGTCTTTGTTGGCCGTGAGTTTGTATAATAGTCACGCTCTGTGTAATGTTGAGAGGAGACAGTTGCCCTGAGGCCTGTGACCCATCATCATGTTGTTTTGCCCTCCACTACTTTCCCTCTCATTGGTTTTCAACAATACTGTCACCACAAGGTTCATAGGTCAGCTGTAATCGCTGAAGTAGGTGGTCTCACAAGTGTGACTGTCACGTCTGGCTGTCGGTGTGTATGATCACAGAATAAAATGAAAAATGCTGCCCAGTTACATTAAAGCTAAATATGTAAAAAAAACAGAGAAAGACAGACACCAGATATAAATTTACTGGCAAAGTAGGCCAAATTATCTGCCATGACCTGAGTCTTCGAATGACTATGAATGACTGAATGGCTTTCTCTGTTCTGAGGGTGGTGCAGATATGGAGGAGCAGGGTTCAGGGTTTATTACTCACGTTCTCTTCTACCATCTGAACTGGGTGTCATGTGACGGTGGTAAAATACTGGAAAAAGAGTCTTAAAATAAGATCTGCCTCTCAGACACTAAAGCAGTGTTTTCTTGCTTGTGATCCTAGGTAAAGTGACATTAATCAGTTTAATTACATCCACATCTCGTTCAGATTATGTATTTATATGAACATATATTGTATATAAACTGAAAAAGGTTTTAAAGCACATAGATATCCAGTCAGGGTGTGTCATCATTCACAATGTCATTGAAATTAACTCATTCTACATTTGACAAGGCACACAAGGGAATTGTAACACACACACACACACACACACACACATATATATATTTTCTGCATAAAATTGTCATTTAGCAAGTTAAAATAAATCCAAAGATGAGAAAGCATCTCTAGTGCAGTTCTGTTTCTCCAGTGCTGCACTCGCACAGACTGTACAGGAGTGGACCTACAATTACTGACGTTATGCTCCTCTACAATATTATATTAGGTACATCCTGATTCCATTATCATTAATGTAGTGTGTTCGTTCCAGAGAGAAAAAGACAGTGTAGATCCGACACTAAATCATAATTTAATGCTGACGGCTACTTGCTAATGAACCAGCAGACTCTAAGGTGAGGCCAGTAGCTCTGATAGCTGGAGCTCTCTGTAGATAGTTTTCTGTCTTCTCTTTCCCTCCTAACAGAAATCTGCTCTCTGTCTTCCCCAGTATCTCAGCAGAGCTGTAATAACACTTTTTGTTTCTACATGAAATGTATCTGTTGTGACATTCACTCCTGTTGTCTCCCACACTGCTGTCAAATCAGCCCTCTTTTATTCACCCACCCCACATATTTCACTACAAGTTTGTCATTCCTATTGCTCAAGAATGTGTTGAGTCAACTGTGTTCATGTGTGTGCTCAGTGTTGATAAGCGTGCCCAGCCCTGTCCCTGTCTGATTGTAGATGTGTAGTGCAAAACACACACACACACACACTCACACTAGTCTTTCCAGACAGTTTGCTATGCTCTCCATATAACACAGAGCTATTTTTGGTTGAAGTCTGAGTTAAATTCTGCAATTAACTACACACTAAACAGACGAGTCACCTGCTCATATTGTATTATTTAATCTTTTTGACAGGTCTGTCCAGTCTTTCCTGTGTGTTTGTATGCGTGTTGCCTGTATTTAACTGTAACTAAAGTATTATTATAGATTTTCTTAAAACCAAATAAAACCGTGTCACAGTGTAATGATTTACTGGAATGTGACTTGTTACAGTTGAATTCACTCCACTTGGTTTCTTCTGCCGTTTATTATTACCCATAAGGTGACTTGTATTTTATTCCCAGGCACCACCCTGCAGTAGTTTTGCCCATAGCAGTTGAATGTGAAACTCAAGTACCCAGAGTATTTATGAAGCAAGTTTGCATAAACACACAGGTTGTTTGAAAATGAACAATAAAGATCAAATGCTTAATAATTGTGGGCATTTTTGTGCGTGCTGTTGTGTTCAGTTGGGAGCGGACGGCACAGCAGCAGACAAGGGCACTGATCAAACTGTTACTAATTGACTAGCTCACACAGAATGAGTGACTGTCACAGCAGTAAATAGCAGAGGTCAAAAATTGAATATGTGTGTGTGTGTAGTTTAAGACTGTGCCATGAATTTCTGTTAACTCTCATTTTGAGCCTCATATATTAGCATTTCCATTTACTTGCTGCTTATTAGGTGTTTTCTGTGTATTTGTGTGTTTTTTGACAGCTTTATGTGCCAGTGTGGCAACAGCAGCTGATTGTCTCTACTGCCCCTGTGTGGGTGTGTGGGTGTGTGTGTGTCGCAGTTTGCAGTGATAAATGTCCATCATGAATAATAAGAAAGAACAGTTTGACAGACATGTAATGATGCTTTACATTTCACAGTCACATTAACTGTTTAATTGTACCCAAAATGAGAGCTTTTAAGGTGTTCTACTTCTGAGATGTTTTTTTTTTTAATTTGTGTCTATTGGTTTCCAAAATCTATATCAGTTAACTTCTACCATAAAAAGCTTGTTGAGCTCTGTTCCCTGGTGGTCTGTGGAAAGAGAGACTTGTGTGACATTAGAGGGAAAGAAGGGAAGAGGGAGGGATAAAAAGAAGATGGGAGAAGAGGGAGCATATTTTCTGGTCATAACCCTTTCCCAAGGATTTCCCACAGTCTAGCTTAGGGCAGCGGGGGAGCTGTGTGTGTGTGTGTGTTTGCGTGCATGCGCCCACAAATGTGTATATTTGTGGTCGATGAGGGGCATCGTGAATTCATGCCATACAGCGAAATGAATCACCCTATGCAACGACTGTATGACTCAAACGAGACTATGTAGTTCATGCAAATCTGTGCTCAAATTAAAAATACGTCAAGATAAGGCCTTAAAAGGAGAATACACATCTGTCTCTGTGCTGCATGTACATATTTTATTTCCGCTGACTGTCAGCCTGCCAGCGTGTTCAGAGTTTATATGTGACTGAGTGCGTGAACACGCATAAAACAAAAGTGATGTTCGAGTCGTCATCAGCGTCTCCCTTCGCCGCAGGACCAAGGCTGTGTGAAGTGAGACACTAAAATGCCTTGTTAGCAGCTGCGAGTGTGCGTATGTGTTTATCAGAGTGACGCAGTGACAGTCGGAGTGCGTCACTGCTCCTGTCAACCTAATGCACTACATGTCTTTCTCTCTCTCTTTCACACACACACACATACACACACACACTTCTTGGGCCTAGTCACCAATAAATAAATGGTGTATTATGAAATATTTCTTTTTTTGTGAGGGGGGGGGGTAACAGGAAAGGGGGAGAGAGAGAGTAGGGAAATTGAAAGACTTGAATTGGGAACCAACTACTGGAGGCTTTTTCCTATAAGGACACAATGACGTGTTCTTTAAAACTTTAGATGACTGGGATTTACAGCATGGTTTAGATTTGACTGATTCTGCTTTACTTCTAATTCTGTTACTGAATCATATCATGTTATCTGCATGAAAAATAAGATATATGTATACTTTCAGCAGATTTAATGCATCTTTTTAGTCCATCTTTTTAGTCTCTCGGAGCTGGTTCCATTTAGAGCCACTTCTTAAAGCATTAGGGGTGATGTGACAATGGTCCTGTGTTTGACCCAAACCCAAGAATTAGTGGCCATGTGTTACATGCCCACTGATCCATAAGACTGCACACAGATCATCTGTTAATGCTCTGAAATGTGATTTTAAAAAGAAGAGATGAAGGACGTGGGGGAAAAAAAATAAAGGGAGGAAGGAGAGGAGAGAGAACGAGGAACTCCCTGGACTGAAATGATGGCACAGAAGAGTAAGGAGGGGAGGGAGGGAGAGATGGGACGGGATGGATGGGAGGGAGGAATGGGAGGGTATTTGAAGGAGGATCGTGTGAGAGCCTCATCCCTCGGTTCCATCAGTGTGTCCAAATATGGAGGCATGTGCTATTGCATGAGGCCTGTAGTCAAGACCCACCACTGATCAGGGAGAAAACTGGAGGGTAGTGAGGGTGGGAGCTGGGGGAGTGGAGAAAAAAAGAGAGAGCATTGGTAGAAAGTAAAGGGAAGATGAATGAAAAATCACAGTAAAGACAAGACAGAGTAGCTGGACATAAAGAAAGGTAGTGAGAGGTGGTGATAGATGTAAAGTTTGGCAAGACAAAAGAGAAAAAGCTGAAGATGAAGGTTAGAGATAGATGAAGAAAGTTGAACAGTTGGAAGGCCAACTCGAAACTGCGAAAAGGGAAAACAAGTTGAAGTCTATTTTTAGTGCTGGAGTTGTTTATTTTCTGACTGTTCCAAGCAGCAAGATGAAAGTGAAGAATGGGAGAAAAGGTTAGATGAATCTCGGAAGAGAGAAGGGGGAGTTTTAGCTCCCGTCCGTCTTCTCCTTGTCTGATTCCTGCTTTAGTTTTGAAGTGGACTTTAAGCTGCTTTGACGCTTAATGGGTTTGAATAAATATCTCGCTTTGTCTTTCATATTCACACACATATTCTTGTTCCTGTGTGTGGGATCATAGAGGGAGCTGGTGACCTTTGGGTCACAGGGGATAGTTTTGATCATGTGGTTGGAAGCTGACATAAGGTCAAGGGTCATTTCTCAGGAAGTGCAGAGTCTGGATTGGGACAGCCCTCTAGGGGTTATCTGAAATGTCAGCTTCAGTATAAAACATTCACCCAGACACTCTTACAGGAGGACTGCTGAGCTGGGCCTAGCTGTGCATCTGTGGAGACGCTGTCTCTCAGCAGTTTGTGTTTTAATGTGTTGTGCGGTTAGAGAGTGAATGTGTCAGTATTTGAGTGTGTAGGCAAACCTGTGAAAATCAATTACCTGAATTTGTGTGTAAGCAAACAACTGTACAATGTATATCTGCGACTAACTGATTTTCATATTCACCCCATTTTCTTGTTTTTTTTACTCAAATTGATTTATGTAGTTTTTTCCGCAACTGGTGAAAAAGACATTTCACGGTTTTCTCATTTTCAAATAGATTATCTTGTCAGATTGTCCCATTCTCCAAAAATATACATATATTTTTATATACATATAGATGAGAAAATCATTGCATTTCAGAAGTTGGAAGTCAGCAAATATTTAATGTTTTCCATAGAAATGACTTAATCCGTCGATCTATTTTTTTATCGCTGATCCTGTTAAGAGCTATGGGGGTTGCTGGTGTCCAGTCCTAGGTGTCTGGTCGAGGGCAGGCTACAATCTGGACGGGTCACCGGTCTATCACAGGGCCAATACATACAGAGAGACAACCAGACACATTCACAATCACGGTCTCTGACTGTGGGAGGAAAGTGGAGTGCCCAGAGAAAACCCACGCAGACTCAAAAGGAATCAAACCCAAGACCGTCTTGTTGTGACCACCATTCGTGCAGTATTTCTGTGTGTGTGTGTGTTGGGGTGGAAGGTTGGATTGTGTCGTTTCTGATGTGTGCACATGTGTGTTTGTGTGACCACGGCATGCCTAGTCTCACATATACATGTGGAATTTGACGGCTCAGCTACGCTTCCTCTCCATTCATTCCTCTGTTAAGTCATTTATTGATTCATTCATTCATGTGTCTACACACTTCACACTTGGTCCTCTGAAAGTGACTGTTGTGTTGCGTGTGTGTGTGCGTGTGTGTCTGTGTGTGTACACTAATTCATGTAGGGGTAGTTTTCTAATGTCAGGATAAAGTGATCACAGTACACTGCGGTGCAGCACCTTGAGTCATACACATAGGAAATGCCAAGTGTGTGTGTGCGTGTGTGCATGCGTGCATCCGTCCGTGTTTGCGCGTGTGTGTCCATTACCATTCAGGGAGATCATCCAATACGTCTGAGGCAGACAGCTACTCCATTTCCAGGAAAGGGCGTCTCATGTGTAGAAGGCTGGGATGTGGGGTGTATATGGACTCACATACACACAATCTCAACAAAAATGAACTGTTTTAAAGTATTGTACTTGTTTATTCCACAGAAAAACAAACAATTGAATAGAAGCACACAACTTGTCAGTAAGTAAAGAGATAACAGTAGAAACACTGTTTATGATATGATGTATTACTATTGTTGTTGAGTTGTTGAGTTGTAGTCATGCACTTAAAGATGGAAGACAAATTTAAAGATCCGTCTGTCCGTCCTCCCACGTTTATCCAGAGGGTCCGGGTCGTGGGGGCAACAGCTTTAGGAGGGAGACCCAGACCCTCCTCTCCCCGGCCACTTTCACCAACTCCTCTGACCCTGAGGCGTTCCCAAGCCAGCCTCGAGACATAGTTTCTCCAGCGTGTCCCGGGTCTCTCCCGGGGCCTCCTCCCAGATGGGCATGACCAGAACACCTCCATCAGAAGGCGTCCAGGCTTCCTAATTAGATGCCCTAGCCACCTCAATTGGCCCCTCTCGACTTGAAGGAGTAGCAACTCTGAGTCACTGGAGGTCATCCCAGCTGTTTCACACTCGGTTGTGAACCGCCCCAGTGCGTGCTGAAGGTCGGCACTCGATGATGCCAACAGAACCATGTCATCCGCAAAAAGCAGAAATGGGATATCCGAGGCCACCAAACATGACACCCTCCGCCCCTCGGCTGCGCCTAGAAATCCTGCTCATAAAAATTATGAACAGGACCAGTGAAAAAGAGCAGCACTGGTGAAGTCCAACAACCACTGGGAACGAGTCTGACTTACTGCCGGCAACACTGACCAAGCTCTGACTCTGACTGCTGTCATTGCCCATGTGAACGCTAAAGTCACCCAGTTAGGGGACTGGCTTTGGCTAACGCATGGCTTTGGCTTTGCCCGGCCAGGCCCCATTGGCGAAGGCCTGGCCACCAGGTGCTCCAACAAGCCCAGCCCTCTGGGCAGGGTGCATTAAGTTAAAAAAAAAAAAGGGCATAACTAATAGTACTGTCATAAATAGGGTCGAACCCGGGGTGAATGAGTGTTAAATTAAGGCCATCTCATACCAATCTGCAGACAGAAAGTGGTACCATTCTGTCTTCTCATATGAGGATCTTTGTGTGCTTTGTTCTGCTTTTGTGTTTCAATAATTGTTTGGTAAAGGTGTTAATTTTTTAAAGTGTTGAGTTCCTCATAGACTCTGTTCTTATTGATGTCGGCTTTACAGAAGGTTATAATGTTTACTATCTTTTAACAGTGACAAAACCACATAAAAAATAATGATTTAGTAGGTGTAAATATATAGTATATGTAATGTGGGTATTTCTGTGTAGGTCTGCGTGTGCAGTAGTAGTAGTAATAGTAGTAGTAGTAGGTGCTGTCCTCAGTTGAACCCTCTCTGCTCCAGCCAGCTGGTATGAATAAATCAATAAAAATCATTGAGCTGCATTGAGACTGTAGAGTGCTGGTGTCAGTTTCTCTCCCAGAGTGCTGCCTTCACAGAGCCTGGAGAAGATCAATACACAAACACTCACACAGACCCCCACACACGCAAGAAAGAACTGCAATGTGTAACAGTGACAGTAGTAAGGACTGGCTTTGTTATGTTTAAGAGCTTGAATAACCATCACACAGATACATGTGGCATTTAACTGTATCTGGAAGATAGTTGACACTCAAACCTTTGTGCTCACTCACATTAACCCACTGAAATGTTGGAAAATGATCATTTTCCACAGTCTTTTTGTCAAGCTTTCAAACGCCTGCACAATTCAAGGCCTGCTATAGAGTTTAGAGCAAGTTGTTGATAAACTTAGAAAGCTGAGATGGAAGTAGACAAGGAATGTGGGTTATGTGAAGCATGCTAAACTCAATGACCTTCAAAGTGCTCTCGGTCTCTTCCTCCCCCTCGCTATCTGTACACCGTTTGTCACTCTGCTTTCGCTATCTGTTCATTCCCTGTGTTTCTAACTCATCAGCAGTCGCCTCTCTTGTTTGACACGATAGAGTAAAAAGGAAGATCACAAAACAATGCTCGTAGTCACCACTGACCACTGTGTTTTTTTACCTAAACTGACAGTAAGTAGTAGTGTAGGTCAAAGAAATGACCCGTGAAAAAAATCAAAAAGGGAGGGCAACTTTTTTAAGTTCAAGGCTTTAAATTATTGGAGTTTTTATTGTCACTTCATAGAAATAAGATGATTTATATTTGTATCAAGTAAAAATTATGTCTTAAATTAAAGTTCTGTAGAAGCAAGAAGCAAGTGTCTTGAATCAATGAGTGATGACAACGACAGCTGTGTCGATTACAGACTGAGTTTTTACACAGTAAAAGGAGTCAGTTTTAGTTTTATGATTTCTGTCATTTCAGACATGTTAACACATCATAGTTTGAGGAACATTGGATGTAAATTACAAAAATGAACAATGACTGAATTCCATTTAGCGAACATCACAAGAGGCATGTGTATTAAAAAAAAAAAAGATAATTTAGTGATTTGGCTTTAGTGAATTTCTAGAGCAAAAATTGCATCTTAAGCTTCTCTTGCATTGGCTTCAGTGTTTTCAGACATTGTGATGACAGCTTGGCTGGTACTTAGCTGTACCACAGGAGAAACTGGCTGTGTTTTCTATTGATTGCTCGTATGGTAATAATTTTTAACTTTCGGTGGGAGGCTGTGGGGAAAAGAAAGAGCTGTTCATCATGTCCTTAGGTCTTATCTTGTGCAGATTCTGATCATTGTCTCTAAAACTCTGAAGTGAATTGCTTTCTTTAGAGATGTTCCCTCATTTGGTGATTTGATTATTAATTTGTTCAGAGATTCTTTGTTTAATTATTATAAATAGAATCCTAAGAACTTACTTTTTATTTGAAGCATCATGCAACTAGCAGATAAACATGATTTAAACATTATTTTGTGACTTCAGAAAAGGCAGATTCAGTATTTCGCAGATTTGTATATTTCACCTGTCCTCCTTCCTCCCCAGTATAAGGTTCACGTTTACATAATTCACGTGCTCAAGCTGTTGCTAACAGCAAACTGATCTTCTGTCTCTGTCAGTCTCCGGTCTGTATGAGTCAGTGAGCATCTGGAGATTAAGAAGAAAATAGAACGAGGCAGATGAGCCATCATTAGGCAGTTCACAGCCATGTGCTTTGCTTAAACCTGCTCTTGCCTAAGAGCGAAACGCACCGTAGAGAATAGCAGTAAAACCTTTGTATGACCTCGCTGGCAGAAGATAAAGACACAGTGACTCATGTGATAAGTACATTGTTCATTATGGGATGATAAAAAATAGTTATACAGACAAGGGAGCAGGACAAAAAGTTGTGATGAAACTCAGTTATGTTTGTTGTTTCCACAGCGACTAATTTTACTTCTGCTGTATTGTTTAATACACGGTGGTGCAGTGAAACAACCGTACACCAAATCATAGAAACTGACTTCAGTTTTGTCAATGATGATTAATTTAAAATAGTTCCTGTTCAGCATCATTACATCTTAAATTATGAATGTTTGATGGTTCTGATACTGTAAGAAAAATAAATATAGTATTCCCTTAAGATTCCAACTTCTCTGCAGAATTTTCAATTTGAATCCGAGGTTTCATCAACGTAGTTTCTTTATTAGCATATTTCATTTCTGTCACACCTATTTAATAAAAAGTGTAAGCAGTTTAGAGAGTAAAAAAAAAGGGTAACCTTACAGAGTGGGAGTGGAGGACAGAAAGAGATGCAGGGGTGATTAAAACAGTAGATGCAGGCAGTGAGAAGGGAAGTGACATGAAGGGGAGTGAACTGTGTGTTTGATTCACTAAAAATGTCCAAGTAAAGTGTATGACATAGACGGACTTGTGAACACACCTACACAGTCAGACTGACGCATATGCTTTCACATATGAGTTGACAGTTTATCAGTCACGCTCACACAGACGCATTGTCATATGTTTTTTTTCATTTTTCTGTTCTAATAAAAACCTGACCTGTTGGTTGACCTGGTGTCATGGTGAGAACACAGTTCAGAAGTTAAATTCTCAGGTTTAAAAAAAAAAGAATCTTAAAATTTTTGAGTAAATAAGTCGAGAGAATTTGATTCATTCGTCATTTTTATATTTATATATTTACAGTTTACCTTTATTTAAAATTCATTCCTTTCACTTCAGGACATTGCATAAAATGCAACATTTAGGTTTTCAAATTTTGCAAATTTCTTCAATTCTATGAGTATCATGTAATATTTAGAGACAATACAAAGTTTTACAAAAGTTTTATTTGCTCAACAGTTGAGACAAAGCTGAAACATATCACACCTTTTATTTGATATTCGGAAATGATCTGGAGTGATAAAGAGACCAGCCCACCGGGTTACAGTATGTTTGGTCAGGCTGATAGTGGCTGGCTATGGGCCATTGCTCTAATCCAATGTTTGTGTATTTCCTTGTTGGCCCCACACCAGTGTGAACATGGCCACAGCTCTGGGCTGATTTGCAAACATTGTTGGAGAAACACCCAGTATTGCATTACCACTGGTTTGTTAGTGTATGTATGCGCTGTAAGCACAAAGGGTGGCTGATGATTGGCTGAGGAAGGTGTTTTTTTTTCCAACTAAATTACTGATTTTATAATACATACAAAAATCACACAGACGGTATTGTTTGAACAATTGAAGCTGTAACACAACGCTTGATCATCCACTTAAATCATGTATTATCAAAATTATAAGCACTAATTGTCCTGTAGTCTGACTTATTGTTTCAGCATTAGATCAGAGCACACAGATGGAACATGCAGCAATCCTCACATTAGAGGATTTGTTGCCCAGTGAATGTTTGGTATAAACACATTGCTCATTACTTTGTGGCAGTGGAGCTTCCTGTGCTGTTGAACAGATTACATTCCCAGTGTAACCATCAAGGCTTTCAGGAACATTTCGCTATTAATTGCCATTATTTTGATGTTTGTTTTAGGACTGTTGAACATATTTTTTTTTTCAAAGTCAAACCAAGAATCTAATAAAAGTCATCATTATTATTTCTAAACGGAAGGAATTTTCTGTTTTCTGATTCCCCCTCAGGGCTACAGACCTATCTGATCTCCGGGAGGAAGTTGGGACATGACGTGCAGTGTGGCTGCTCTCAGGTGGGACTACCTGGTGGGGATTTTGTAGGAGTCAGCATGTCCTCTTGTCCTCAGCCCCGCACACCTGACCTCATCCCTGGAGGAGCACAGGCTGCTGATCCCCTGCTGCCTCACCAACCAGCGGACAGGATAGGGGTATGTGAAGTTCACAAAAGACCTGATAATTGTTAACTTGTTCCCACTTTCTACATGTCTACCAACACATGTAACATGAAACATAAAATAATGTTCACTGTGTTTGTGCTTCTTATGATGACTTTGCACTTGGAAAGTTTAGCACTTTTTGGTGGAAAATTTTACTCCCTACTCTCTACAACATGAAGAAAACTGTTGCTGTAACATTCATACAGCTCCTCTTTACTCACCCAGCTGCAGATGAAAGAAACCTCATCTCCCCCACTGTTAAAGTTTTTATTTTTTGTGGGTGTGGCTTTTTTTTATTATACTCCCAAACGTTCAGGCTCACACACCCTGTTATTCTGAATTCATTTTTTCTCATATTCATTTCGGAGGGAGTTAATAATTGGGAAAGGTTAAAATGTCAGAGACTACACAATTTTCACAGAGACTGACTCGACAATCAGGTCATCATGTGCAAAATAAAGATGATGTTCTATTTCTACTTTTGTCTCTCTCCAGCCTCCCTGTGTGTCCCGCAGTGTGGCTTTGTCTGCGGGAGCAGAGCAGGGTGATGAAGGGGCGGTGTTGAATGGTTGCCAGGAAGAGCACAAGCCTAGTAGTGCCAAGGTACAACACACATGTGCATGTGAACTTGTCAAGGATCCTTTGAAGCATTTGTCACATTAGCTGCTTGACCATCAGTCCTACTGATACCTCCCTTTCCTGTCTTTTGCCTTGTTCCTCTCTTCTGTCATCTAATTCATCTATTTGTTCCTCTTTATTTTCTCCTCCTCCAGTTCATCCCAGGTCACAGCCCCAGGGCGGCCAACGGCCTTCTGAGTCCCCCAATGGACGACCCAGTGCGGGCCAGCCAGAGCTCTTTATGTGACATGCTCCAGGAGAAAGAGAAGAAGACAAGCACTAGCACAGGGACCGGCACCAGTCTGGGCATGACTGGTGGCACGGGAACAGCAGGTCCAGGTATGGACCACTCCGCCCTAATCCAGCTGCGTGCCAAGAACTTCAGAGAAAAGAGCGACGTCCACTTTGTGGATGTTATCAGGGAAGACAGGTAAGCAAAAAGGTTAAAGGTAGAATTTATGACAGATGATGCCATCCTTGGGTGATGGATAATGTATGATTAACACGATAGAGTGAGTAGTGGTGAGGAGATCCATTTGTTATCAGCACTTATACGAATGATATAACCCATTCTAGTCAGGATGTCTATCTGTCCATTGAACCATTTTTTTAAACCACTTATTATGTTCAGGAGTGAAGGGTTGGAGCTTATCCCAGCATGCATCAGGTGATGGGTTTCCAGCCCCTCACATGGATAATGGACATTAAACTGATACATTAATTATTACATCCTACTTGTCTTTCAATTGGAGCAGGAAATGTACAGTACAGAGGATCCACTCAGCAAGGCCTAAGGATGCTCTTAAAAACAGAATCCATTCTTTAAAATTTCTTGGTCTATTCAAAGACTTATTATAATCTGATGTTAATCTAAAACAAATACTTGAAATTTGTCACATCATCAACGAAGGTGTGTTTTTCATTGCTACTATTCAGTTTTCAAAAGACACATACATTAGATTTTATTCAATCTTTTTTTTTTATTTCTTTCACAGTCTGATGAAGGAATACTTTTTCAAGCCACCCATAAACAAGATCAGCCTTAATTTCCTAGAGAGACCTCTGGAAAAGGCATATCGCAGCAGCTACAAAGAGGAGGTACACACACACACACACACACACACACACACACACACACACACTACAACATGTAACAGTATGTGATTAGACCTATAGTAACTTTGTTTTGTATTGATGTTTTAATTACGTTATGTTTCACTGTAATTATAACCTGCAACACTGCCATCCTCAGCATTAATCGTAAATCAGTTCCAGGTGAAATTTTCCTTCCCCTATGAGGATATTTGTTCATCAAATATCCAGGAAAACAGAGCACATACAGACCACAAACAGACTGTGTGAGGCACATGGACCGCAGACAAACAGTAGTATTGTAATACATCCAAAGGGTCTTGGCCAGTGCTTTTCTTTTTTCGTTTGTGAGTCAAGGGGGGAAGGAATTGTTGTAACTTGTTCCTTGTACACCCCCCACCCCTCCCATCCCTTAAATTTTACGCCACATTAGTGCCCCACTCTCACACACCCACTACCAGTTCCAGTTGGCCTGCTTTAACCTCACAGCCTTGCAGCCCCCTGCTGTTACACCAGTGCCACTACAAAACAAAACAAAATAAATACTCTGCATGCAAAATATCTGTTGTAGCTATCCAGGGAAAGTAATATCAGGTAGACACTTTTAGATTTACATTCAGATTTAGTTTTTCAAAAATACTTTTTTAGAAGGTTTTCTTCCAGTTAATGTAAAACACCTGTCTTTTATCTCAGGCTTCTCTCATCACATAGTAAGTAAAGCCTTTAATTTATTTGTGTAGCATTTACCACAATAGTGAGTTTCCATGTATATTAAACGGGCTTTATCAAGGGTATAAATGTAAAGTTTATCGATTATGTTTTCTGGGAAATTTGACAGTTTCACATCTTTCTTCCTCTGCAGGTCATAAACCAGGTTCAGGTGCAGACTTTTGCGAGCTCCACTTTCAGCTCCTTCCTAGATGTTCTCCTCAGCTGTTTCGTCTTCCTGGCGTTGACCCTGGCCTGCTTCCTTCCACCTCTTGTGAGCCCAGCCACCGTGGGCTCTCCAGCTCGCGCTGCCCTGGCTCTGGCTCCCCTGGCTGGTCTGTTGGAGCTGGCCTCTCTGGTGCTGTCCATACGGTACGGAGATTTAGGCACATGACTTGAAGTTTTTGCTTTTGTTAGTGGGACTATGTATAAATTTCAAGGTCAAAAAAGATATACTAACACAACATATTTATTGTCTTCAACTTGACCTGACCATGTTATGAAACAAAATGACTGGGAGCTCAGTGTTTTCCACATATTTATTTTTTCCTGGCAGGATGGAAAAGCTTCTGTCATTTAGGTTCTTGTTGTCAGTGCTGTGCCATCAGGGCCTGAGAATATGCAAGTGTTTGTTTCATATCGGCTGCTGTAGAGGAAAGGACTGGAACAAAAGACTGTCTTTTTTGGGCTTTAATAAAACAGTATGGAAAACTAAGTGCTACATGATGATAAACCATCATGTAGCACTACGACTCTCCACTGAAACCAAAACAAATTATTATATGTGTTGGTTGGCTCCTCCACCACAATGGATTAACTTCCCTGGTCAGATACAACTGGCTCATGTCCAGTTTTTTTTGTGTCCAAGACTAGTATTGGCTCATATTTTGACATAATGACTTACTGGTACCAGGTATGGTTCCAATCCTGCAAAAAACATTTTTACTTGAATTTTCCAGCATTTGGGAGCAGTAGATGTGTTTTATTGATTTTGTGGTGTGTTTTTTGTGGGTGTGTATGTGTCTCGGTGGAGAGTGTTTTTACAAACAAATTAATTTTCACTTATTGCCGTGCCTAAATGGGCAATAAATCTTCATCTTCTTGCTGGGAATTGGACAGCATGGTGGTGTTTTAATGTGTCTTAATTAAGGACTGATGGGTCTGCTGCAGTTTTTCCTTTACCGGGTAGGAAGAAGACTGAAGGGTGGGGTGAGAATTTTAGGTGGAAAGAAAATATTTGTCTTGACCCTGATTTCTGTTTGATTTCGTTTTGTTCTGTTATAGCACAAGTTTTTGTTTATGTGGAACATTCAGGCAAGTTAAATAATGAAGTTATTGTTTCTGAGTTGTGCTGTTAGAAACTCATCGGTTGTTTTTTTTCTCCTGACACTTTATCTCCTCTCTTCTCCTTTAGTATGGCCTTCTACTTGGACGATGTGATGACCTGTACTCACTCTCTGCTCTCAATCGTCTCTGGATGGATTCCTCGTCATGTGATTGGCGCCATATTAGTTTCCCTCCCCGCCATCTCTGTCTTGTCCCACCTCACCTACAGTGTCCACCTGCCCTTGCAGGTAAATATGTGCAGTGGGTGGTGGGGTAAACACCTGTCTAAAGACTCCTGCTCATATCATACTGTTTGCAGCTTTGTTGATGACCATCAATAAAAAAGTAAACTTAAATCATTAGCATTAATTATGGTAATAATAAACATGCAAATGTGAAATGTGTCTATAAACAAACATACGATCCAGTATAGATGAAGAATTAAGTTTGCACTAATAAATGAATGAGGAACAAATATTCACTTGGGTTTAAATGGAGCAATTGATATAATAGAAATGAATCTGCAAGTAAACTCAACGCAGCTAATCGAACAAACTGAGGACAACAGCCTGATGATTTTGACTGACATGGCAATCAGACTACATGGTTCTTCCCACAAATTTTGCAAGAATATATTGGGAAATGCTGCACACTTTAACTGATTCAACTACTGCTCCTAATCTCAGGGAGCCTTTGCTGTGGAAGAAGCCACTACTAATTGTGGTTGCCACAAAACAGTTTGCCCTCACTGATGTCTTTAAGCTAAAGTAAGAGAGAAGAGCTGGGCAGTTTGAATCTTTGCCTATGGTGGTCTGAAGCCAGAGATCCTCAGAGGCCAGCAGAGCCGTTAGCTGGCATTAGCGCTGATAGGAACTTTAGAAGGGAAAACAGCTGGGAGGCTTCAGGAGGTTTCAACTGTGGACATTGGCACCAGACATGTTGACATTTCTTCTTCTCCGAGCCCTGCATGTGAGAAGATTGAGAGCAGCCTACTTTGCAGCATTTTGGTGCTGTTTTGAATCAAGGCCATATCCATTTCTGTATAAGCTTGAGTCTCAACTTCCAGCTTTGAGCCAATAGCTGCTTTCAAGATGTGTGGTATTTTGGTAACTTGTTTTTCAAGGATTTTCAACACTCTTGTTCTTAATCCATTTGTCCTCCACACTGCTCTGTCTTCATCCTCCTTTTACAAGCCAAACCAGTAGTCTGATGGAAAGTTGGAAATTAGACACAGTTTTATAGACTTCATTTTTTTTTAAATATTAAGATCCTTTCAGTTAATTGGATAATTTTTAACTTTATTTTGACAGGACTGTTTTGGTGCTACATGTAGATAAGTTTGAAGTTTTAGTTGAAGTTTTAGTTAAAACTCAAGAACAGAAGTTAAAGTTAAGTTAAAACTCATAACATTCTAATGCAGCCAGATCATAATGTGGAGGATCAGCTAACAGATTGCCTGTGAGCTGAGAAGGAGAAAAAGAAATTAAAAAAAAAAAAAAAACTAAAAAATAAACTTTAGACAGAACATGCTGGTTACTTACACAAGCAACATGATGCTCAAAACACACTTGTTGTTGCTGATACACAAGCAGATACCCAAGTTGGAAACATAAAACATTTTTGATTTATTGCTAAGGTATATTGACTTAAGCTATGGTGAACGTTGTTCATCGTTCCCATTATTTCTTTGTTAAATCCCTTTAAATCCCTTTGGTTTTTTTCCCTCCAGGTGATCATGTTCCTGTGCTGTGCCACCATCCTGGCCATTATTCAGTATTGTAACTTCTGTCAGCTGAGTTTCTGGATGCGCTCAGTCCTGGCCACTGCTACAGGGATCATTTTGCTGCTGTTGCTGTACAGCCCCTTACACAGGTACAGGCGAGCGCTTTTTAACATACTTTTTAACTTTTAAATGTGCAGGAGCTCACGTACTTGTGTGTGTGTGTGTGTGTGTGTGTGTGTGTGTGTGTTATATAATGTGTAACAGGTTGGGAAAATATATATATATATATATATATATATATATATATATATATATATATATATATATATATATATGGTCATATACACATACATATATGGTCATATACACAGCGGGTTTGTTGCTACTAACCTCCATCTACCTGTTCCTCAGTCAGTAAACAACCAGCCCATAAACCTGATCTGTATTATTCAAGTTATTCATATGTATTGTATATGTCTGTGTGTGTACGTGACCAGTGCTGACACCACCCTTATGTCTTTCAGCTCCAGTAATAACAGCATGCCAGTTCATGGGTAAGTGTCTCTGGGTTTTGATGAATGAGTGATGAATGAGAATGAGATGAACAATGAATTTTTTTTTTTTTTTTGCATTAACAGGCATTGCATATTATTCACCTAACTTTCTCTCTCAGTTCCACTGTTGATCCATGTGTGGACCAGTAGTAATGGCTGCTAAAATGTCACTAGTGGTGAAAATGACTCACACAGTTTGAGCTTGAATTTTGTACTAGAGCCACAAGTTAACCAACTACACTGCTAAAGAAGAGAGAGGCACTGACAGAAATCGTCTTACTTTATCTGTTAAAGTTAGACTGAGCATCTTTACCCTAACCGATTGAAGATGCTAACGGATGCTTCAGGTTTTTTTTTTTTTATCTAGTTGCCAATCACTTATTAAGCCAGAGTTTATGATGCAGTTAGTGAAGTTACAGTCAACTTTTCAGTTGGAAGAAATTCAGGTCTTTATTAGTACTGATAAATTCACCAACCAGGGTACAAATTACCCCTTGTATATGTATAAATGTGCAGTGGAAGTGAAGTGAAGTGGAACAAATATCACATCATTGAATCAAAACATAGAAAATGTAGTAAATCAGCATTAAATGTGATTTGTTGAGACCAGTAAAACTTTGTCTCTGTGCTCTGCCATGGTCACAAAATTTCAAGTGTTTAGATTTTCCATCCATCATCTCACAATGAAGTGTGCTTTTTAAATATTTACATGTATATTGCCTATCCCCTGTTTTCTCTCAGAGTGAACATCACCATTGACGCTCCACCACGACCTCTTGACATTTTGGTCCCGGAGGCCATCTTGGCTTTCTTCTTGCTTCTTCTGCTGGTCTGGTTCCTCAACCGTGAGTTTGAGGTCAGCTACCGTCTCCATTACCACGGCACAGTGGAGGCTGACAAACATCGCTCCAAGATCCAGACGATGCGAGACCAGGCTGAGTGGTTACTGGGAAACATCATCCCCATCCATGTTGCTGACCAGCTCAAGGTTTGTTGATCGTTCAAACAGAAATATGAAACTTTATAATTATGAGGGCTATCAGAACAAAACTTAATACAGACTTAATTCCAGTATTGTGATCCAGAACACAACACAAATACAGTCTTCCTAGTATTTTGTTTTTTAAATGAAATAGAGGAAAGAGGAAACTCTGAACTACTCTATCATCCCTCAGCACAGCCATTGAATTTGTTATAATATTGTTTAATATGTACATATTCAAATGTCAACACTTTTCTCTCAATTAGCTCATCTCTATGTTGTCTTTGTTTTGTCAGGTGACCCAGAGCTATTCCAAGAACCACGACAGTGTTGGTGTGATCTTTGCCAGTATTGTAAACTTTAGTGAGTTTTATGAAGAGAGCTATGAGGGTGGAAAAGAATGCTACCGTGTCCTTAATGAGCTAATCGGAGACTTTGATGAGCTCCTTCGCAAACATGAATTCAAAAGTGTGGAAAAAATCAAGACAATCGGTGCCACCTACATGGCAGCGTCAGGACTGAATGTGCGGCAGATGGCGAGGAACGAGGAGGTTTCTCCACACGCACACCTGAGGGCGCTTTTCAACTTTGCGCTGGAGATGATGGGTGTCCTGGACGACTTCAACAAGAACCTGCTAGGTTTTGGTTTCAAGCTCCGAATTGGATTTAACCACGGGCCGCTGACAGCAGGGGTGATCGGCACTACTAAGCTGCTGTATGACATCTGGGGAGACACGGTGAACATCGCCAGCCGCATGGACTCCACCGGTGTGGAGTGTCGGGTGCAGGTGAGCGAGGAGAGCCATGCTGTGCTAAGCGCCATGGGTTTAGAGTTTGACTATAGAGGTACCGTGAATGTTAAGGGAAAAGGTCAAATGAGGACCTTTCTGTATCCTAAAAGTGGAGAAAATATATGTCAAGATCATATGGAGCAGGCCATAGGAGTCGGATCGACGTCCATGCCATTACCAGCCAATAAGACTTCAGGATCTGTTGCTCAGGCAGCAGCTCTTCCTCCCTCTTCTTCTCCTTCTTCTTTCACTCTTTCCGCACTCCCTCCTCAACCCCAAAGTGCTGTAAGGCCTTCAGGAGCAGGTCCTGAACCTGTCCCAGCTAAGTCCACAGAGGTAAGGGAGGAAGGATATAGGGACGCTCCACACCTTCATGGGCAGTCCGCTGCCACAAACATTCACACTCCTCCCTGTTCTGAACTAGGCCCAGAACCTAGCGCTGCACATGCCTCCTCCCAGGTGCAGCCTGCTCCTCTCGCACATCAAGAGGAGGAGGATGAAGAGGAGGAGGCAAATGAGCTAACAAAACTCAATGACGAGTTTTACGCTCGTCTCTGATCCCTCTTCTCCTCCTTCCCTTTCTTCTGTCCCCCTGCTGCTCCCAGCTACTGCCTCTCCAGGACTGATCGCAGGTGTGGGCAGGATGTCTCTTCCATTGGTAAAATGTCCTCGGCATGGATGAAAAAAAGGGAGTATGTCACTCCAACACAAACAGTGGCTATAGTGGCTAGAAAAATGGCTACTAATGTCTTTCATGGGAATGCTTCATGAGTGCTGGGGAGGGTTAGACCTGTGTTGAACACAGCAGTTTATAATAGAGAAAAGGCCGAAAGGGTAAAAGGGAAAAAAAAAGGAAGAGTCATTGGTATTATTGTTGATGTTATTTCTTATTCATTTTTGTTATTAAGTGCCTTCAGAACTAGAACAGTGAACGATCAAATATGAATACTGAACAAAGTTTGAACAATCTTAGACTACGGAACATGCTGTGGTTTCTTACTCCATGCTCTTACTTTCAATGCAAGTATTTCTTAAGAAAATCATTATTATTGTGCCATATCATTTGTTTTAACTTGATCAAAGTCTTGACTTAAGGGAAAAAATAATTTTAGATTCTATAAGTGCCAGTGTAGCATGATGGGCTGAGCAGGGAACTAAGGGAAGAATGAGGATATCACATGAAGCAGTGTTAATTTATGTATTCTGCTTTGACAAGAGGGCTTAATACATTATTCATTTGTGCTAGAGTCTCAGTAAAAGGGGACATGCTACAAAGCAGCTGCAAAGATGTTTAGTTTGTGTAGTAGCTAAATGGACATTTTAAGCACAGGTCTTGCACAGTGTTTTCTTGACCACTTGTATTTGGTAGTTATTATTACCGTGAGAAAGCTTTGAAAAGTTTAAACAAAAAAGTTCTTGTCTTTCACAAGTACAATCAAAAGCACAAAATCAAACCAGATAAGGGAAATAGGGAATATATATTTGGAAGAAAAAGTGATTAAACAAAAAAAAAAAAAAAAAAGAAAGTGAAATCATCACAAAAGCAGGAAGGCACTTTAAATATACATAAAGTGAAACTCTTATTTTTGAGTAAAAAACACTCACCTCATGTAGCCCTGAAGGGTGGCTGTAAAAACGTAGGTTTGCCCAAACCTAAAGTTTATGCTGGTTAAATTAGATTCAGTCAAAACTATTCAAATCAATCCTGCACTAGAGTCCACTTTTCAGTTGTCATACATACATTTCTAAAAAAGTACTCTGCTCCACCACTTCAATGGGGCGTGTACTGACAGGCCAGATTGAAAGCTGTTGTGTGCTGCGTTAAGAAATGCAAACTAAAACCTTTTTACATCCACCTACAGGATAAGGATGACAGTAATTCTATACTTTTGTTGTTGCCAAAAAAAAAAATCCCTTGATAAGACCAAAACCAACAATGTATAAATGCATCCCTCAGTATTTCCTGTCTTTTCTTTGTTTGTCATAGCAGACAATAGAATTATGACAAGAAACAAGTACAAAAAAAAATAAGAGGGATGACAAACAACAAAGGTGTCTGGTCATATATGATCTGGGGACATTGTTGTTTTTTATCAGCACCTTAATTCATAGGCCACCAGGGCAGTAAATAATGTATTTGTTGGGAGCTCTTTTCACTTCCAGTGGTGATTTAGTGCAGAAGTGAGTATTTATGGCAGTAGGATAGTGTATGTGGGATTAATTTAAAATAAATGATAGAGCCTGTGTTTGTTCTTTGAAAGAACATGGCACCAACAGCGGGTAACAATGCAGCTGTGTGGCACAGAGACATAAGATATATAAGAGTATACATGTCATGTGGATCAATTTTAGTTTTAGTCTTTTCAAGGGATAAAAATACACATCACCAGATGTATCCTTTAAAACCTACTGTGGGGTGAGAGTTTGATACCCAAAGGATTCTGGGTGGAGTAGCACTTGAAGTGGGACTGTGAGGGACAATCACTGTGTAGTTCTTGATAAATGATTGGATGGTCCACATTGCTGTTGGTTAAAGTGTCAAAGCACAGATCAAGTACAGTTTCTACAGTACTATGTGTAAAACCTCAGACTCACATATAGTGACGTTCCATCTGTTGCCTTCATTGCTAGAATAAAACACACACACACACACACACACACACAATGGTCAGTCCATCACTATAGATTTATTCAATAGTTCAGTATTGTCTGCCTTTAGCTGTGTGATTTGCTGTTTAAGGGGTGGGACTTTAAACTTAAAACTGATCTTGTCACGGCCTCTTCACTGAGGGGAGCCTCTACTGTATCAATATACTTAAATTGTGCCACTTTAATTGAGTGATCAATAGGTGCAGTGCAACCTATACTAGATGATTGTTTTGTGGTGCCTAAAAGTATGACTGTATTTTTTTTTTTTTTTTTTTGAGTACTTTGGTTTTCAGAAAGTTTTTTTTTTTTAATCATGCTGTTGTCATAATGAGGTTAGATTATGATTGTATGTTTGATGGAAAATTATGCTTGTTTTTTTTTTTTTTTTGACAAATTACATCCTTTTTTTTTCATTTATTGTTCATCATCTGGTCAATTTGAATAACCTGGTGTTCCCATCAAATACCTGATACTTTAGCTTCCTTTACTCTTTACTCACTTCATACTTTCATACTGTGATTTTTCCTGAAAGCACTTGTTTCCCACTTGTACTTTGTGTGTGTGTGTATGTGTGAGTGTGCGAATGTGTGTATGTATGTATGTGAGAAAGATATTTGAATTTTACTCAAAGTCAATAACACAGAAGAGATCACTGTTAAATGATGCAAAAAGAAATCAGTCAAATACATGTTCCACTGTTTAACTGTGACTTTGCTGTTGCTGCCTTGTCTGTTGGAGAATCACATGCACAAAGCTGCATTGTTTAAAATGGAGAAAAAAAAAAAGCCCTGAAGTTTAACGTATGTGCAATGATCCTACGAAGACACATAACACGCATCTTCAGTGAAACATGTTGGCTAAAGAACCGATACAGGACACATTAAACCGGAGGAACTGTTTCTATTCATGCAGCCTACAGCTACATCTGTAGCATATAAAGCATCTTTTTCATCTCTACCATTGTGCACTCCAAACATACAATAACAGTGCCTTTTGAATTATTTTGAATATTTCAGCTGTGATTACTTGTATCAAATAATCATGATAACCTCAGTAGCATAAATACCCTGAAAAGTTTCTGTTGTTACTCCTGTAGTCTGTAATAACATAAACGTAAAACCTAATTAACTATAGCACTCAAAGTCATGGAAACAAATGGGAATGTCAGGTATTATTTTTTCTGATTTTTCAGACCCTGTTTTGTCATTAGATAATCCTCCATTATTATTATTATTATTATTATTATTATTTTAAAAGCTATTGTCTCTATAGCTATCCGTATCCAAAACTACCCACAAAAGATTTGAGGTGTGGGACTCCAAAGATTGATGGGTACACCACCTCTACAGTAGCATACATCTGTACACATGTATAAATAAAATATTCAAGTGAACACTGCTGGCTCTGTGATCTGTGATGTGACACCACTGGGGGAAAGTGAGCATGATCTTGTTTGCATGGGAATGAATGAATGAATGACTTGATTCTTTACTATCTTTCATCCTTTTTATTTCATTTCAGTGTCACTTTCTATTTTTCTGTTGAAGATTTATTGGCAACACGCAGGATTCCTCAATTCATTATAAGCTTTGCTCATTTAAAGTAATTTTGATTTCACCAAACTCTGACAGTGTTTTATTAGATGATGTGTGACAATTTTTTTTTTTTTTTTGCAATGGGAACAAATTCTCCACAGAAGTCCAGCACTCTGACTAGGAAAGAAAATTGCTATCAAGAAAACAGCTGAGTACATAGAGAAGAAGTTTAATACATTCAGTCATCATATTTTGTTGAAGAAGTGTGATTCTGTTCTGTGCCAGAAAAAGGGAGAGGCATAAAGGAATACAGTGTTTTATTATTGCTTGTTGAAAGCATCATATCATTGCCTAATCAGTCATTTGAATGGTGACAGCTCCACATCTTTTCATTATAAATTTTTTTCTAGTAAATTCAACCCATATGTGTTTTTAATTACACTGGGACAAAAATTAGACAGAGTTGTTTGATTTTAAATCTTTGTGTATTTGTTTTATGTTTTTGAATGAGATGTATTATGTATGTTTTGTGCACATTACCCATGTATCATTTATCAACACATGATCGTAATCTGTACACATTTGCACAAAGCACTCAGTGTTTGTACATATGCAGTTAGTTTATGCCACACATGATTTTTTTATACATGTGCATTTGTCAGGTTTTGCTCGAAAACAATGAAAAGAGACACATATTATCAAATTGATTCAATGTGTGTCTATTTGAGTAAGTGTGAGTGTTATGATTTTTATCACTCTTTTTTCCCCTGGTATTTCCCAGAGAAATAAATCTCAAAGCAGAAAATAGTTGAGTGCACTGTGAAGTATAAAGTGAGGATGGGTTTATGACAAACCATTAGGCTGATGATCAGGCTGACTTAGTATTGTGTCAAGGAAAGAGCAAGTTGAGGTCTGGAACCTTTGATCAGCCATGTAATCACCAGAAATGTGGCTTATACAGTATGTATCTACATTATATGTAGTTGCGTAAGACATTCGGATCCTTTGCTTGATGAAAAGTAACAATAGAGAAATGTACATCCCTCAACACCCAAAATACAAGTAAAAGTTTTGAATGAAAAAATAACCATACTTTAATAAAAGTGTCAGCAAAATGTGGTTAAAGACATCATCATTATTGATATTACAATTAGTAAATGGACAGAAACAACAGAGGAAATAAGAAGAAAATGTTGTGATATATAAATCTAATTGTCTGATTTTTGTTTATTTTTTCTCTGATTTGATTTTCTGTAGGGTTTTAAATTTTACTGAAATGAAAGCATTTGTGAAGTTTAAAAAAAGGGGAAAATAACCATTTGTTATTATTATTATTATTATTAATATTATTAAAACATACATCTTATGACCATTTTAGTTCAAGCTCAAGAATGAGCTCACAAAAACTAACATGTTAAAAAGTCAGTATAATACTATTGTCATTTAATATTATGATTTTTAATCTTTACTTAAAGTTGTGAGTAATTTAATAAAAATATTTATATTTATTACATGAATATAAATAAATAAGTGTACAATTGTAAAATAAATAACTAACGTGAATATTTTTAAAAATATAAATTTAGTTTAACATTTAAAATGTTATTAAATATGTAATGTAACCATGATGTTCATATAACAATGATTTTCTGAAAATGTATGACTTGTGTTGTATGTATTTGTAGCGGTGCTGTGGCGCCCCTAGCGGTTAAAGAGGGGCGGTGTTTTCACGTAGGGCGTGATTGCGCGGCCCCTCCCCCTCCACAGCCGATCTGGAAAAGAAAAAAAAACTTTTTTGTATCGAAGGAATCAACAGCCGCCATCTTGTCGTGGCTCGGAATTAGGATTTCGGTCCAACACTGGTTTTTACGTAGAAATCGAGCATCATTACCGCGATATGAAAGCGTCCTTAACCCAAAAACGAAATCGTAACATCGCATCGGAGACATTTTGTGAGAAAAAACGGGAATTGGATCGGTGGTCGTCGGGCAGAAACGCTCCGTATATCTGATTTCCCCTTCAGAGTGCGGCGATTCAGCCCCTGTCGCCGTTCGGGAGCAGTATTGTTTACCGTTGGCAAGCGGAGACCAGGTCGTGACTTTCGAAGTGATTTGCAAAAATACAGCATTTTTATGCATTTGTGCATTTTTGTGGAGCTTCGCGCGATTTTTGCATGAAGAAATTTGACGTCACGCAAAATGGGTACTTTGAAGATCTAGAAATTACGACTTCACCCCGGGAATGCAGCAATCCACTTGATCTCATTAGATTGTCATTTTGAAGTTCGAGTTTTACATGGGGAATATTTTATTCTGGGTTATTTAACGATGATAATGTGGGTGTTGGGTGTTGGGTTATCATGGGGTGAATGGCGGTGGCGAAGCGGGGCGCTATTGCATCTCTTTTGAAAGACAGAGACTCTCGCAGCAAGGAGTAGCTAACGCTAACAGTTAACTTAGCTGGTAGCGGGCAATTAGCTAGCTATTAGCCAGCTAGTTAACGTTAGCAGGCTTCCAGCTTGCTAATGTGCTAGCCGGGAAGGTTCGGGTTGATTGAACAACTTCCCTGTCATAAGGTAATAATAATTATAAAGCAACCAGCCGGACAAGACAACAACTATGGCTGAAAACCTGCTGGACGTCGGACCTCCCAACTCCAAACGGCCGAAGCTGAATTCACCTGCCCTGTCAGCGTCTGATGGACAAGGTAAAGGCCTCGACACTGTCTGCACATGTAAACACCGACATCATTTAGATGTGCATCCAACAGTTACACCTGATTTTGATTTGATATTACATTAACCCCCCGTGCTGCACAGTTAAACAGTATCACTAGTAATAGTTGCTGTGGTTTTCCTGCATTTGCTGCAGTGTTGTGGTTTTGGTTCTCTGGTGAGCGCGTAACTCACGGACCCAGCCTGTACACACAAATACCAGTTTATCAGGTAGACTTCCCAGGTACTAATGAAGTCTGATCCAGTTCTAATAACAATTCCTGCAAACTATCGGTACCTTCATAAATCAGTCTATCAAACCTATCACCCAATCATCAGTGTGTGCTATAGCTTCCAAAACGACCACTCAGTCATTAATGCCACGCCTCTCTAAAACAGTTTACGCAAAAAGGGGAAAAAATATTGTGGCAGTGTAGTTAAATTAAATTCTCAGGTTTTAACAAAATTGTACCTGGCTGGCAACTGAGCACATGTACATGTCGGTAGGGAGTGTTTCTTACATGTACTCGACTCTGTTAACAGCACTGTAGGAAGTTTAAACGTCAGTGATAATTGAGAATATATGTAGGCACATAGCTGTACTGTGGCATCTGTTATTACAGTCTAGTAGACGCTTAAAAGATAATAATGGTATGGTGAAGATCCAATGGCATCTTGTCAATCAATGACAATCTCACATACTCATATAAGGTAAACTGCTAAATCACAGCATCTCCGAGGTGAGATGTCATTTCACTTCCTTGCATATTGCACATTTAATTAAATTTCCAGACTTTCTCTGCTGAAGTGGTTCCATTCATTGTATGAGAAATGATCAGTTTGTCAGTGTGAAGGAAGAAAAACGCTACCAACTGTTTCATACTCGTGTTTTATTCACCCACAAAGTGAAAAAACATGAATAAACAGAAAGTTAAACTTCGTCTTCATGGTCACAGGGACCCTAAGCAAACATATGAACCCACGCACCAATCTGTATTCCTCTGGATGGCTTCTGATTGTACAGTAAATATTATATTTGCTGAAGTTTTCGTTGATTGCGTTACACTTTGTGCAAGGTTCTCAAGTGACCTTTCTCGCTGGAGATATGCATGCTAGATTATTAGACAAACCCCCTTTTTCGGAGCACTGTTTGTACATAAATACATATTGAAGAGAAGCATGATGACAATGATGATGCTCATTTTGATTAATTAGAGTACAAATAAACTGACTAAATCGGGTAAATATTCATGTAGTAAACATTATAAACTTGGTCACATACTCGCACACACTCCTGCCACGCTCCTGATAGTGGCTGGTTTGAGGAAAAAAAAAATCTCTTACTGAAACACCTCTCGCCAGGCTTGTTATTTTCTGATACAGTGTGAAGCGATATTCTGTGATGCATGTTTCTTGGCCGTTTGACAGATGATTCTCTGATCCATTTTTGAGTTAAAAAGATTTTTTTTTTTTTAGCAAACAATGTTTTCTCTGTGGCAACAAATCTCGCAACATTGGCCAGCAGACAAACTAACTAGACCACAGGAGGGGAGGACTCACTGATGTACTGATGTGTCAAAATATTTGCTTATGTAATTAAAGCATAAGCAACCCATTATTCCCACTTTGATACACCTGTATTTTATATATATATATATATATATATATATATATATATAAAACCTTTAGCCCTTTTGTATGTCAAAAAAAAACATAGATAAACCCAAACAGCAAGTTAGTAGTTGTAAACATCGTGTCAAGTTTTGTCAGGAGATGACTAAAAAGAGCTGAAGGATCAACGGCAATCCTATAAATGTACATGAAAACATTACAAAACAATATAAGCCAGAAATACAAACTGGCTGTTTATTAGGCAGCTAAGGGCTTAAAACCATATCAGTAAAAAAATAAATAAAAAGACAAATGCAGCTTTAACTGAACTTGCATTCAGATTTAATTCATACGCAAGTCAACGCTCTGCCTGCTGTGGTGAATGCTTGTCATTTATAAATGTTTTTTTTTTTTTTAAGGAAAAAACAGTTTAATATTTGGGCTGTTGAAGTGTAAAAGTCCTGTAAGACGTAGACCCCTTATGCACAGAGGATGATGCACGTTGTAATATATATATTTGTAGCTTAGCTGATGGTTTTCTTGAGTATGACATCCAATGAATGGCACATGTTCTTCATTGAGTTTAATTTTATCAAGTCAGTGAGTGAGTGAGAAATGAATAAGCTGGACAGCCCAATACAAAAACAGCAGTCACAACAACAATGAATTATAACGCCCACCGCACATGGTAACAGCACCACATGTCTCGAGTGATCAATCATTAAACCTGCCCCACCTCCTCTTTATAGTTTTTGTCATTTACAATTGAGACTTAACGCGCCCCGTCGGGCCGCAGCGAGCAACGCCACGATCAGCCGTAAATTACTTCAGATAAAGAGTTGGCTTTCACTCTTTGACGACTGTCATGCTCTGGGCTTTGTGAGCTGCCCCCCTTTGGCCTTGACATTTGGCCTTTGCCCTTTGTGGCAGAGCGTGGTTTGAGTTGCATGTCACTTTTTGGGGTGTAATGTATAACATTTTATGGGGAGTGTTTGGGCTTAGCATATTTATATGTGTGGTGGAGCATATACGCTTGCAGTGTCTGTGCACTTGTAATGTTTTTATGCAGTCGAGTTTGTGTTCCTATGGGTAGGTTCCTTTCATTGTTATGGCAGAGAGCAAACACGTGCCCCCTGTCTGCCTATTCAGGCCATCTGTCACCCCGCAGGGTTCCTCAACTCCCCCCTGCCCCTCTATGCACAACAAATCGATTGGCAGTGCGTATAGGTTTTATTAAGATGTCTTAACATTGTTGAACTTGGAACAATGGCTGTTGTTGTTACACATGTTTTAAATGCATATTCATTGTTTCTGCGTTTTGACAAATCACATTTTAAAACCAGTGTGTGAAAGAAGTGATCATCTCTAGTTAGTAAACCTCTTTTCTCTGGCAGGGTTTTAGCCGTGCATGGGTTGGGTGAGTCTCAGCCTACTCTGTCTTTATGTTGATCGAAGCCACAAGTGGAGTAAAATGGAGCCAGTGAATATTTGATACATGCCTCTGAGATCCTAGTTCATCTCCATGTGTCATTCCCAGCCATGTTTGTGAGCCCCCTCTTCTGCCCCCCCCTCCAATACCCAAATGTTCATTTACCACTGCGCAAATGGCACCTTAAATGCCTAGCAGGCAGAGAGTAAGCTCATGACGTAGCCCCTAATGGAGCCATTTATGCCTCTGCCTGCGGGCAACCAGAAAACCCTGAGAAAAATGAAGCGGGAGCAGATGAGGGGAGGTGGTGGAGGGGAGAGTGGTGTGTCACCATCCATAAATCCTGTAAAGTATTTTTGACAGCGCCCTCTCTTTTTTAGCTGGTTGAGTCTGCTGCATTGGCTAATTGGTACTTTTTTCCTCAGTGTCACTCATTGCTTGTGTATAAGCTTGTTTTTCTTGTTGTATACAGTCTGTTTGTATTAGCTATTTGCTACTTTCACTTATTGCACATGCAGCTGCCCACATCTGTGTGTGAGGTATAGAAGTAGTTTTGTGTGTGTGTTTGTGGACAACCTAGAAAGTTTGGTTCCCTTTTTGTACTAACATTGATAAGAAAATGTGACTTTTTCAAATGTACATTTTCCTTCACAAACTTTCCTAATTTATGAAAGGGGTAATAAATCTCAGTATTTCTCATTTGTCCATACACGCTTGGCTAATGAATGCAGCTTTGTCCAGCTGTTTTTGGCAGACTTGAAAGGCAGCTTTGCATAATCATTGAATCTCCTACATCTGCATTTAACCCGGCCGTCTCATATTGTTTATTTGGAGAAACTCATTCCAGCACGGGTCAATACATCTCTTTGACTTAGTAATTAATGAGGCATATAGCCTGGTGAGGATGGGAATCAAGAGTGCTGTTAGACAGTGATATTGAAATAAGAAATTTTTTTTTTTTTATTGAAATGTATAGAGTGGGTATACAGACAAAATAAAAACCTCATAAATGGGGTTTTTTTTTTTTTTTTGTAGATTTTAAAGGATGAAATAGTGATCAGAAAATTTAAATAGGAGGGAAAAAACATGGAGAACCTTTGAAATATAGTGACAATATGGTTATGTGATGAAGTAAAAAAGCCAACATGTAATAATGAACCTTCAGCGAATTGTTGCCTACCACAAACCTCACTACGTAATTTGGCCTTTAAAGGTTTGACTGCTATGGTTCACTCTCACAACGTGACCTCAACTAAGACGGGCAACAGTTAAAAATGGAAAAGCTCTTTTAAAAAAAGATATCCGCATCAAACAACAGACACAGTTGAAGTTGTTCGCTTCTAGAGAGTCGAACGTTTAATGATAAGTTGATAGAGACCAAAACAGTGAAAAAAGAGTGAGTGTTTGTCTTCCATCAACAAGGTGGCCAATGTAACCACTAGACGTATGTGACTTGACTGAACAAAAAAAAAAAAGCGAAACAAAAGCAAAGGGTTATTCTTGATTTAACACATACGGTCAGAGGTCAGAAATTCAAAGATGCAACTTTGACCTTTATGGTCAATATATGGAATTTACATCAGGCAAATCAGATCATTTACGCTTAATAAGTAACTTTTTCAAGTATGTCTCAGTTAATACCACACCACAGTTTGTGCTGTTGTGGCTCATAATTTGCAGGCATTTGCTTCACAAGCGTTGGATATAAACATTTAACTGCAGTATTTTCTATTTTAGTTGCAGCAGTTAATGTAAATGTGAAGCGGTGTAAGACTTTGCAGTGACGTTGTCTTAACTAATCAGTAATTTGTTTCCCCTGTTGTTATTGGACCATCAGTCAGGGTCTAGATTGTATTGTGTATTGAAGCCAATTTGCAATATCTGCAATAATTTCCCTGGTGGGAGCTACTAATCTATGGAGATTGAATATTTTGTTATGTAAAATGTTATGTAAATTCTGCATATTAATTTATTATCTTTTGTTTGTTCTTGATAGAGCTGTCAAAAGCGGTTGATTTCCATTAAAACACTGGAAAGCCTCCTAATGCTGCGTGTTAGCAATCCACAAATGCCCAGCATCCTGGTCTGTCAGTTAATGATTATATGTCAGAGTGTGTCATCAAGCAGTGTGAGGAGAGCTGGATAAAAACAAATGTCTTTATGCCTTTGTTAGGGTTATTGTGATCTGAAGTGGTGTTTGTTATATTTAGTTTTTTTGTGATGAAGATAAAAGATGCTATTAATGTCATGTCCCTTTTCTCGTGTAGTGGATGCCCACTCAGTTCTCCTCAGACCAGCTCTCTATGTAGATTTCCCTCTGAATCAAAATTCAAAATGTTGCAGATGCCTGTTTCTTTTATTAACCGTTTTCTCATTGTCGTTGAATTTAGCTTATTCTAACTCCCCCGCGCCCAGACCGTAACCTAAAAGTTATCTTCTACTCTATTTTTTTCGTGCACAGAAAATGTCTGCGTCTAACAGTAGGATGTAGGATTAGCCTACAAGTTCATGGATAAATGACGATGAAAGATTTAAAAACGTAACAATGCCGGAGCGCCGCGGTCAGTGACAGACTGGCATCTGCCCAGAGTCTGCGTCAGAGCACATCTAACCGGGGGGCATTTAGTGAATCCGAGGGTCACTTTCTGCTACTCAACAACTCAATATACGATGACTGTATATACCCACAAGCCTTCCTCCTCATTTCTGGACAAACTATTTTATTTTATTTTCTGATAACTATTTTACTTTTCTGTCAAACATCAATATCAGTTTTCTGTGAACAATCAATACACTATATTCTATTCTAAATACCAATATCAGTTTTTTCTGTGAACAATCAATACACTCTCTCTCGTGTCTTATACCACACACACACACACACACACACACACACACACACACACACACAGCCTCTCTTTCACGCACGCAGCCAACTGTAATAGACCACACAGCCAGATTAATAACATATTAAGTTTGGAACCAAAAGGATGGGCTGCAGACGTGTGAGGGCGGGAGAAAAATTGGGGCACAGTAACTTATTTGGGGGGCATTAGCTGCAAATGCCCCCCTCGTGACACAGACCCCGCATCTGTCGATATTCCAGATTACCGGACCCTCACTGAGCTCTGTGCCACCTGTGGCTGCTGCGTTTGACTGCAGCTGCGTTTTATGGAGTAAAAAAAAAAAACGTTCCGACCACAATTAAGGAAATCTCTCCAACCTCCCTATGGCCAGTCCGCCCCTGGCTGCGGTACTTTGGTGCTTTGCATTAAAAAATTAAACACCTATCTATATAGACGCCTGTCCCAAATAAACGCAGGGTTTGTTGAGTCATTTGGCAAAATAAACAACGGGGCTGTTATTTGCAGTTTTACGGTACTCTAAAGCGCTGTGAACTCGGCACATGTATTTTTTTCCCAGACCACAATCAAACAAATCAATAATCTAGAACAGATCATCTAGTTTTGTATGACTTTCACGATGGTATTCATATATTCTTGTGTAGCTCCAAGTGGTTTTACTCACTATCACATGTTTTGAGAACTGAGGTTTTTGACTGGTTGATGTACAGCATGTTAACTTGCATTAAACCAACAAGTATCCGTCGCTGGCTTAAGGTGTTGGGACAAAGAAAATGGACAAATCTGCTGACAGTTGTCAGTGTTAGTTACAAAAAATAGCTTTCAATGATTAATCTGTGGGGCTGTTGTGAGGAACCTGTTTAATGTTAACTGAATAGTCACTTCTTGTTGGTTTTAAACAAAGAAGTTGTTGACGTGATTTTCAACAACTACAGATGGCTGCAAATCTCAGCTTCCAAACAACAGTTTGCATATCACATCCCAACACATCCCACCACAGCATAAAAATGGTTAGTTTTGACTAATTGCCTTAAATGGCTAATTTGTCTGCATTATGATGCTCTGGCAAGATTTGTGCTTAACACTTGAGAATTTGGGTGTGAACACATCACAGCCGGCATATTTTGGTATGTTTGGTCTAATACTTGTATGAAAATTGTTTAATATGCTGCAAATAGTAGCTTTTATATTTATAATTAATTTAGACCACCAAGCAGAGTGTATTCATTGTACTGTGGCCAATTTCACCACTGTTGTTTGTATGCTGCCTAGCTGATAACGTTTGTCTATGGATATAGGGTTAATTTCCATGATTGAACCAAAAATGTAAAAGGCTGCAACCTGATGTTTGATAGTTTAATGCAAATACCATAGACCAATTTTTCATGGGTTTACAGTCATATAAGAATTCATTTTTTGTTTATTCAGTGAAGTCTGCAGTGATTCCTTCCAACATCACATTTCTTAAAACAAGCTGCCAGGAGTATTGTTACCTACTCCAAGACATCTTTAAGTATTGTTGAAAAACCAGAGGATAGATCACTTTCCCTGCTTTCTTTCCTTCTCTGCTGCCAAACTGAAGAGTAAGCAAAGGTTGCCAGCAGCCATGCACCTGTCCCTCTAAGGCCAGACACTTGGCCCTTAGGCAAAATGACAAACAGCCCCAGTCTGGACCCCTGCTAGTGCTGCTTTTGTGGGTATTTATAGCCACCAACTCCAGACAGCAGCCACAGGGGATATAACAGGAAAAAGTAGTGAGCAATTTGGTCATTTAGTTAGTCAAGGAAGCAGGATAATTAAGTAAAAAAAAGCATAAGAGAGAAACATTCATTAGAAATAAATGTGGCCAGAGAAAGGAGGGAATTACAAGAAGAGAAGAGCGAGAGAAGAGTTGTCAATTTGAGGTCTCCCCTCCCCCTCTTTTCATGGTCGGGGCTCCCTTCCTTGACTGCGTGTGGTGCCACCTAACCAAAACATTGCTTCGCATCATTGGTCTCCAGCCAAAGAGCTTGGGTGCCAGGTTACATAGTATGTGCGCGATCCCATTCAGAAATGAATGCAAGACCAGGCTTAGCACACGTGTTTGAATTAGCCATGTGGCCGCTGGTTAGAGCAGGGAGGCCGAGCGGAATGAGTGAGGAAAAGATGGATGGTTCCTTCAGTCTTAAACAAGCTTCCACCACATGGAGCACCTGCTTTCCTGATGCCAGGGACAGACAGCGCACTAGCGTGGCAGATCAGGAAGGCTGTGTTTACTCAGCATCGTGTGTAGGCCTAGTGCCCTCATTAAAGTCAGGATCCTGACTGAATCTCAATGAAGACATCCAGCAGGAGCAGATGGGAGGGTGACTGCCTCACTTTGTCCGCCACTTTCTGCTCTCCAATCTTGAGCCTGGGAGACCAGGGTCTTGTTCATCATATGTCAATAAGAGATGAGCTTGATTTAATGAGGAAATGTCTAATCTTCCTCTGCACTACCTACAGCAGTGCAGCAGGAGTATCTTACCCTTGTGAAGACATGGGTTTAGGTAGATCAGATGGAGCTGATAAAGTTTTTGCCTGTGTATTCAACTTTTTGTGTGCATCCAGACTGCTAACAGTCAGATATTGTTCAGACATACCTTGAAATTTGATAGAAGAAGTCTAGTTTGAGTAACAGATAACGCTGATTTCTGATCACCTTCTGTACCGGAATCATTTAATCTTTTGTTTTGTTTCCCCTGTGAACTAAACATTAAAAAATATTGGCATCTGCAGCACCTTGCTAGATGATGTCGCATTACACACCAGGCAAAATGCTGAGCCTCATTAAACTGTCTGGAGTCCACTGTGTTGGCAACCCTGCTGTTTGCTTCACAGTCAAGTCTGAATGCAGCTTAAGGCTTATTTAATGGAAGAAAGTTTTATTTATTCAGCTGTCTTATTAAATCAATAAGTAGGGTTACCTAAAATATATATATATATATATATATATATATATATATATATATATATAGTAAATGTTGGATCATCCCATGCTCTTGTGTCCTGCCCCTGCACAATACCTAATGGAAATGGAGATGAATTGCTGTTTGTTTGCTATGTGTCTCTGTTGATTAATTTGTTTTCAATTTTTTTTTTTTTTTTATGGGGCATTGTATTGTTAGAGAGTAATGGTGAAACGGAGACCAAAACAACTGAATATATTGAGAACCACTTGTTGCCTGTGTACTTAGCAGTAGGGCTGCTCGATTATGGAAAAAGTAATCACGATTTTTTTTTGGGTTAAAATTGAAATCATGGTTATTTCAAACGATTACTCTTTGACTTGAACTTGAACCAAATTGAATTTATTGCACATAATAGAAACGGTGAATGGTCTTGAATGTGAAATTTTCCATGATACCTTTCTTTATGAATCTTTTGTGAATAAATCAAATCACTGATGTTGTGCATTTTCAAAGGTTGATGGGTATTGAATTGCGCTGTGGAGCGTCTTAAAGCGTCGATTGTGTCACTTGCAGAGCCCTACATAGCTGTATACTTTGTGCAACACTCAAATTGTAATATAGCACAAATGGTTGAGAGTGCAGAGGGTGTTAAAACCCATGTGTTCTCACCTATTACATGCACTCGGTGACACTCCCAACACCTTTTTTTTTATCCTAGTCCTACTAATTTATTAGTTGCAGAGGATTTTTTTGAGATCAGCCCTAATGTACAGACACCTCCCCATTTTTTCTCGCTGTCTTAATCACTTCATCTCAAACTAAACGTGGCTCCCTGGGCACTCAGCATTACGCTCACACGTCTGGATGGTGTGATGCAAATATTCTTCCACCGCCCAGCAGGAATCCTGAGTGCTGCTGGATTCTCTGTGTTGTCACACTGCGTTTGTCAGCCAGTGGTGATGCTCTTATTATCACGTTCTGTCTTGTTTCTGTCCTGTGCTGCAGGGACAAGGCCACACCACAGCATCAGATAGCACATCGGCTCATTATTATCCCATAATTGGGGGTGTTTACAAGTATTTGGACTTGGAAGAGAGAGGGTCTGCTTACGAGTAATAGGATATTTTGTTTTTTGATATTTGCTGTTGTGTGTTGAAAATGGTACATGAGGAAGATATAAATACATGACTCTAAGTGTGTTTTAGCAAAGTGAATATTCTTCACAGGCTGACACATAGTTTAATGCTTATATAAAACACAGATCTACAGGAAAATATTTTGTGGCATAATTGAAATCACCATCAGAGTTAATCTTGCCTTTTCCTTCTCTCCTAGATCTGGGATCATTAACCTGGGATGACTTGGAGAATAACCTTCCAGATGAGTTGATCCCTAACGGTGGAGATCTAAGCCTGATGGGTGGGATGCCTTCAAACGGTGGTGCAGCACCTGGAGCTGGAGGGCCAGGTGGCACACCCGCAGGCCTCGGTGGGGGTGGCGCTCCAGTTGTCCCAGATGCTGCCGCCAAGCACAAGCAGCTCTCCGAGCTCCTCCGAGCTGGTAGTACCTCCAGTATCACAGGAGCCGGGCTGAACTCAGCTAGCCCCCAGCCGGGGGGTATGGGGCCTCAGCTGGGCACACCGCTGGGTAAGAGCCCCCTTGGCCAAGGCTCCCCTAACAACCACCCGTCCCCCCAGGCCCAAAAAGCAGGAACACCAACTGGAATAGCAGGACAGAACAACAACAATAATGCTGCAACAATGGGCTTAAACACAGCAGGCTTTAACCAGGCCATGATTAACAATAGCCAGAGCCATGCAGGGCTGCTCACCCAAGGAGGGCAGCCCCAACCTGGGCAGGTAATGAACGGTGGTCTCGGACCTGGAGCTGGGAGAGGACGAGGTGCGGGAGTAGCGGGCATGCAGTACCAGGCACCGACGATGCAAGGAGCTGCAGCAGGTCCAGGAGGAGCAGGGAGCGCTTTGGCAGAGACACTCACACAGGGAGGGCAGCAGATGGGAACTCATGCCACCCTCAGTGCAGCTCAACAGGCAGGCAACATGAACAAGGTGAGTCACACACACATTTGTCATCAACATATTTTTCAGTGCAACATTTTACACTACAGATGTAACGAGATGCAAATGAATACATCTCTGTGTCCATCATTCACATAGAATGCGGACATTTAGATTCGTGCAGAACTTGAGACAAACTTCATGATGATGAGTTTGTGTTGGTATATGCTGGCGTTCTAAGTCTTGTCCTTCCTTTGATGCTTGACTGATCCAGACTAACAAGTTCACCAGTCAAAATGATCTTGTTTGTTCCCATTTGGCAAAGTTTGGATAACAGTAGGAAGCAGAAACAATCATCTGCTCTAATGTGATTGCCTGGCATGGTGTCATAACTACAAGGGTGCAGTTTTTATTTATCTATTTATTTCACTGAAGTGACAGAGTAGACATTAAAATGTTTAATAGAGTTTTCACTGTAAACAAACAAGGTTGTTTCTCCAATAAATTATGGCTTTATGGTTTTAAAACTATGCAAAACAAACAAGTTGTTCCATCCTCTCCAGTTTTACTTCATGACCACCGTAAAGCTCATATTTGTGAACAACCTCTGCAGTGGGGACACATATCGATCAACCCTGTACTTGTACATCATACATCATTGTGATACAAACGATATGATGACTGTCTCATGAATCATTACTTGGCAGCACCAAAACTGGTTAGAAAAAAAACAGGGTACCTTTTAATTTGGGGGCCTCCTAGTGCTTCTCCATGTGGTTGCTCTCTGTTTTTATCTTCTCGCTGTGCCTCTATCCTCATCCTCGCATTGAAAATTGAATCCTGACAAAATATCAGCAAAAAGGGACTTTGTTCTATTGTAGGTGCCCATCTTTATGTAGTTCTTAATTGGTTTGCTCAGGAGAGAAAGTTAACAGTTTAACATCACTTATGTCTTTCCTCAAAAATAACTTGGCACATTCAAAACAACCGTTCTTTGAGATCATTGATAAAGAACTTGCTCCTTTTTTTTTTGCATTCATTGTTTTTTTTCCTCTCTGTCTATACATTTTCCTGGCTGTGCTGGTTCATTTACAAAATCTTTTCTCTCTGTTTAATCATTTTCATCACTCTGATTAATTAGACATGAAACGTACGCTCCATGTTTCGCAGCTATACTCTAACTCTTGGCAAAGAGTTTGTATTGACATGATAGTCTGCTTTGAAACCATTGTTAAGATTAGTCTTTGGCCTCTAAATAGTTGTGTGTGTGTGAGAAAAAGAGACACTTCATAGAGTCACTTGCTGAGTAAACCTTTAATGTAAGCCTACCACCGATGTGGTTTCACAGGAAATCAGCAGAAAACCATCTATTTCACAGGCTGTGTGTCAGAGCCAAGACACTAAAGTATTATGTGACCACAACACACAGACGGATGTTGCAAGCTACTGAGAAGAGACTCTGAGAGATAGTGAACACAAGTGTTGAGATTCATTCTTAAATATAGTATGTCCACATGCTTTAACCACAAGAAAGTTTGCATGCTGACAGTTTTTCAGGGCACTGTCAGCATTTTGAATTAGGAGGCCTGTGCGTTTGTTGTAAGCTTAGCTGCGCTCTTGTGATTATCATGTCCCCGACAGTCCTAGAGGAGAAAACCACTAGACCCTAGTCTTTGTGGGCGGCTTCCTCTATTGTGCTTTAATCCTAGGTTGTAAATCTCTTTCTGGGTGTTTGTGTTAGTGAGGGGCTAGTGTCACTCCTTCCCACCTCCTGCCTCTTTGTTATTGTATATGCGTGAACACTCCCCTCGCTTTCTCTAGCTTATTGAATGGTTACTTGCCCCGCCAGTCACGTAGAGGAAGACAGGTATTGTAAACCACTTAATCAGTAAGAATGACAGAGGGCGAGTGCAGCGAGGAAGGAGGAGGGAGTGGAGGGCAGCTCAGCTGAATAGTCTGGCCTGGCAGCAGAGCGGCGAGATGATAGGTGGCAACTGTCCTGCCTGCCGATGTGTGGAGTGTGTCAGAGAGCGGGGGGCTGAATGGGAAGAGAAGCAGAGGGGGTGTGCATTTTTGTGTATGTGCAACTGTGTGTGTCCGCCTGCTCAGCTGTGTTGAAAGGCTGCCAGTGTCTGGTCGTCTCAGCTGGGTCTTTTTTTATCTGGTCTGTTGGAGCAGTGTCAACAGCCTGAGGGGATACAGCTTGGCCTGGCACGGTGGAGTCTGGTCTGGTCTCCCAGCAGCTCTGTGGATGAGAGAGCAGCAAGTTGATCAGTGTGTAAAGCATGGCAGGAACAGGGCTTTAATCCCCTTTGGCGCCTCACATCTTAATGTATGCAGCCATGGCTCTTAAAGGTGGGAAATATGACTATGTCTCACAGTAACTTTATATTGTGATATACATTCAGTTTGCATTTTCTGTTGCAAAGAAAACTATGTTAAACTACATAAAATTGTAATATTCAGTTGTTGCTACTCGTAGGGCTTAATAAATTCTGTGCATTGTATCATTATTGTTTATAAAGTATTTTATGATTATTCACATTATAATTTATGTTTAAAGATAATAGCCTTTTGATCTTATAGATTAAATTCCTCACAAATCTGAGTAGTTCATTAAAATTCTTGTAAATCTAATATTGTCATAAAGCAGTCCTGTAATTTCTGTTTGAAACGGAGGCTGCAAAATCAGAATACTGTAGTTGTTTTAAGATTTTTTTTTAAATTGTTTTTCATTATGTAATGAATAAACTAAAAGTTGCATTAAATAAATTGATGTTTAATACAAAACTCACTTGAAAATCACTTGAATCAAAGTGTCTAGCCGTCGTCTCTTGATATACATTTTCTGCCTGTGGGGAGACCCCTGAGTGTAGGAAGTTCATTTATGTGCCTTAATTAGCTTAAAACTTAATTTGTTCTACAACCCAACAGGATCTTGAGATTACAGCTGCCAAGCTGTGCTTAATTACCTGTCACAGTGGCTAATTGAAGAAACATTTTGCCAAAATAGAGCAGCATTTATCTAGTGGCTCCTTTAGAAATGCTTTTGACTGTGTTTTCTCTAGTGACACTGCTATTTGCAAACTCTACTACAGTAGGGAGGAGGAGGAGGAGGAAAGTTGGAAATGTTTTTATTGTTGAGGGCAAGAGAAGTCGTTCCTGCCAATAGTTGTTGTCATGCTGAGCTGTAATGGCACCAGAGCATCACAGAGCTGGTTAACACCAAACCAGCTCTGTCAGCATGACGCCGCTGTGTTGCTGCCTGCATTGGCAGAGGGGATCTTGTAATGACAAATTGGCACTGAAATGGTGGTGGCATGTTTGTTGGCATGTTGATGCTGTTTTGGCAGTTGTGGGTAAATAAGATCACATAGTGAAATCATAACCCACTGTAACATCTGGATGATACTGTTCAGCACTGTTTGTTTATGGAATAAATCTTTTAATACTTTTAATTTCAAGGCTGCTAAGTAACCTGTTCTGTCAGTCTGTGAAGCTAAAATGTGCTAAATTATCACATTAACTTTTCTGTCAATGTGCCTGTTTTTCCAGATGGGCCTGGGTAGCAACGGTGGTCCGTTTGGGGCTCAGCCCTACGTTCAGGGGGCTGCAGCCCCGGGCCAGCAGCTAAACCCTCAGCAGCAGCTCCAGAACAAGGCTGCCCTTGCCAACAGTCTGTCACCCTTCCCCAGTGAGCTCAAAGGGGCTGCTGTCACAAGCGTGCCAAACATGGTTAGTGCTTGTTACACATGATCAGACATTACCATACAGATGATAAAGCAACTCTTTTGTCTATATGTTTCATACACTTGAATTCCCCTTGATATAGCAAAATGTGCAGCAATATCTGAGTTTTTTTGATTAATAATCTGAATGTTTTGATCTAATTCAAATACAAATTGCATGTATGTGTCTGTAGGTTTTACTGTATTATTAATGTTAATATTATGCGTCTAACACAGTAATTGTTTTAGCACCACTAGACCCAGATACGTTTTTTTAACTAAATATGTTTTTAACTTAATGTTAACTGACTCACAGGAAGTCACCTTTGCAACACCACAAGCAAAAGCAGTTGACACCATTATTTAACCCCTTCTAACTGCCTTCTTTCTTTGTCAACCACACAGCAGCTCCAGCAGCAGCCTCAGCAGCAGGCGGCGATGCTCCCCCTGGCCAGCAGCGGAGGTGTGGCGGTGCCTTCGGCGGGCCCCACAGCCGACCCCGAGAAGCGCAAGCTGATCCAGCAGCAGCTGGTCCTGCTGCTTCACGCACACAAGTGCCAGCGTCGGGAGCAGGCCAACGGGGAGGTGAGGGCCTGCGCCCTGCCTCACTGCCGCACCATGAAGAACGTCCTCAACCACATGACCCACTGTCAGGCCGGCAAGTCCTGCCAGGGTGAGTCGAAGTGTACAAATAAATTGATCGTCGTTGAAAAGCGAAGCTCTCTGTTTTCTAATAAAGACTTAGCTACCATATGGTCACCTTGTTTAAGGTCAGATCAGGACACCATAAACTCTACACTTTAACCATCAACTAGTCTCCACATCTTGACAAAGTAAAAAAAAAAAGATTTGTTAATCCTCAGCTTTGTTGTGAACTTGTAGTTGCAGTGACATTTAAACAGCAGCTCTTTATGATGTTGTGTGGGTCGCAGATGTCCCCTGGATTTTCCCAAGTTAAAACACTAAGAGAACACAATATGTAAATGCCTGATCTTAAATTTTGCTGCTGCTGTTGCTTGCTGCAGATAAGGAAAATCTTTTTTAAAAATCCCCATGCACTGGAAAATGACTCTCAAGATATCATGTTGATTTCCCCACTACGTGTGTGATTCCCTAAAGGTGTGTTACATTAACAAAAAATAAAAAGGTTTACAGGTTGTGCCACGTTGCTTAGCCTGATAGAAAATGAAAATGTTGTCAATCTCATTAGGCAGTGATTACCAAATTACCCTCAGTGACAAATATATACCGCTTTAAATGCTAAATCCTCACCATTTATCTTTGTGCAATAACATTTATAGATCAGTCAGTGCACTCGGTGCTCACAGTCTCCAGTCACTGTTATTAGTGAAGGGTGTGGATACAAACCGCAGAATTAAATAATGTTCTGAAGAACAAGTTTCATTCCTTATAAAACATTTGTTTGGCTGTTCCTAAAAAATGTCTGTCCAAAAACTGTTAGTTCTTCAAAATTTAAGTTTCTACTATTGTGTATGTTTTCCTTCGCTTTGGGTTGTTTGTCTTTTCAATAGAATACGTGTCTTCATAAATTAATTAGATCCCTCAAACCTCACTAACTCTGTTTAATGCTGAATTTTCTTTCCTACAAATGTCAGATGTGTCTTTTCCTTGCCAGATTTCCAGCACATACTGCCGTGTTTAAACTGAAAATTGTCTTTGCTTCACTTCATAGAATTAAAAACACATTAACATCAACCAGATCTAAATATAGTTCATCAATGAACCAGTCATAAAAGTAAAAAGTGTAGTTGAATGGGAAGTTTTACTTCAGTAATATTCAAGTAATAACACTTTAATTGTGCAGACTTGCTTCTGATCATCCCTCTTGGTCTCTGACACAGGGAGGCCAGTAGCCCTGCCAGGACAGGGCATATGTTTCCCTTCACTTCTTGTTGGTCGCACTGTGTCTAATTCAGTCTGTGCACGTGGGGATTTCCATCCAATCAAAAAAAAAAAAACGAAGCTCTCCCCTCCCACCGGTGTGGCTGTGTGCTCTTACATCTTGTCTGCTGCTCCACCCACCACCAACTTCTTTATCTAGATTTGCAATAATGTCTTTTTCTGTCTCCCTCGTATCTCCCAGAGAACTGCTGTGTCTCTTAGTTCTCCTAAATCAAGACGCAGGACCCTTCTCTTCATTGCTGCCCTACTGCTTTTTGTTTTGTGCCTTAACATTGTGTCTCAGTGGCTTTTATATGTCATGTAAAACACTTTAAATACCCTTGTTAGTGAAATGCACTATACAAATAAAAATCCCCCCCTCTCCCTGCCTCCCTTCATCACTGTTGTGATGAAATTGTTTCCCTCAAACTACTCTGTTAAGCTTCACTTCATGTCTTTGGCTTTAAATTTTACTCAAGCAAGTCTTAAGAGTAGCACAAACATATTCAGAGGCTATGGTTTGTTGAGTGCAGAGAGTCTGTGGCCCAGCTCCCTGCATGCCAGCTCATTTCCTCTTGCTTGATCTGTGCTTCTCACTGTCACTGATGACAGTGAGATATTCTGTTCTCTAACTCGTACTTCTCATCGCTGAAACTTTGGATTTATCTTTGGCTCATTTCTTTTTTTTTTACCTGAGGGACCTGCGGACTGCTTAGTTTGGCTTTGGACCGAAGTTTGAGCTTTTTTCTATGTTTATTGCTGCAAGCTAAATCACAGAGCGCCACCAATGTGATAGCACTGCTATGTTTTGAGTCTTTGCCAGCAGTATTGGCATTCTTACAAAGATAATAACATTTAATTGTGTTTATATGTGCATGGCCCTTGGAGCTTGAAGCTATGTAGCAGTTGTATATGGAGCAGCACTTAGAAGTGCCAGACAGCTAGCAAGGCTGATTTTAGCCTACTCGTGATTTCTTGTCAGATTAGCTGCTAGCACATTAGCCTGGCTGCAGATGAAATGAAGCGACTCAGTTTATTCAGTCATGCACCAGGAAATATGGTTTAGGTTCCCTTACGACTGAGCCAAATTTACAGCCTTCCAAGAGTGGAAACTAGTGTAGTGAACTGAACCTGGGGTCTTGCGTTTTGGGGTTTTTCTTTTCTCTAGATTTTCTCATATACTCTGTTACACTTGCTGTCCATTTCGCCTTTGCCTCTGTTTTCTTTTTTCCCCCCTCACAGTTCCTCTCGACCATCCTCCATCCACTGCATATATAAAATAATTTCCCATAATTGCGCAGTATATGATACAAAATTCAACTCAAAAATTGAAGAGGATGCTGCTGTGAATGAAGGTACAGAGAAAGAGCTGAAACAACCAAAGTGATGTGTTTGTTGCTTGGACATAATTTGGCTTCAGTAAAAACAATATGGATTTTTACTTGGTGAACTGTAACAGTTATGATCCAGGTTTAGGTGAAGCTTTTGTATCTCATCGCTCATTTTATCTGCTGTCTTTCTCTGTCTGTCCTCCTCTGCAGTGGCTCACTGTGCGTCGTCCAGACAGATCATCTCCCACTGGAAAAATTGCACACGACACGATTGTCCCGTCTGCTTGCCGCTGAAGAACGCCAGCGACAAGCGCACCCAGCAGCGTAAGTACAAGTAGCAGGATCTGGACCACCGTCACCTTAACCACTGTCAAGGTGTTCGCCTTTAACGGCATACATGAAAACACAATCTCCTTTGTCTGTGTTCAATGAACAGCACAATTAGACACGGCGGACTCTGTTTTACCAAAGCCTCAATCTTTACCGCAGTCATGGCAGGATAATATGTTGTAAACTGAGCTCTACTAGTCTGCAGTGACAGCTTTAGAAAAAATTAGACCCGCTTTCCTGAAACCAGTCAAAGATGTTTGTGTGTAGCATGTGTTTATGTTTCACCATTCAAGCCAGTCAGGCAATTTATTTCTAGGCTCGTGCTCCTCCACAATGACTAAAAGCACTCAATGAGTAAGAGTGCGGTCCCGCTGTGCTTGTAATCTGACACACAGGAGGAATAGGAGTGTGATGGAGGGAAAGGGGGTGGAAACAGAGCGTGTGCCTGAGGAGTCCTGCTGAGCCATTGGCTGTTGTGCTGTTTACCACCACTCACCACTAGAACAGAGCAGAGGAGTTTGACACCATGTCTGCCTCGTATTGAAACTGCTCTTCTTTCTGTTTTGTTTTTCACTCTCCGAGTAGCTGTTGTCATGGGCTCACAGTTTTGTTTTGTGTGTCCATCTTTTTTTTTTTTTTTTTTTTTTTTTTTTTTTGAGGCTTTTCTGGATTGATTCAATTTGTTGCTCAATTCTTTACATTACTGACTTTTAATCTCACTCTGCTGTTTTCATTTTCTTTCCTTCGCCACTGCTCAGCATCTTTCATCACTTTAGAACATTCCAGTGTCGGTTTGTCCCCGTTTGGCTCGCATGTTAAAGAACATGATTCTGGGGCTTGTGCGTCTCCTGCCAACGCAAACAGAGCACAGCATTACTTTGTTCTGCCTCTTCAGATTTTTGTCTTTGCACAAACTCTGTGCTTTTTTAGTCCAACCAAAGCCCGAACCCATAAAAATATGCAAATGCTCTGTCCCCTTAAGGGATTTATGCATTTATTCAGTTCACTGCTTTTTAAAGTGTTTAGCCTTATATTAATCTTCTCACTGTATCATGATGCCATGTTTTGGCTTCAGCTTGCCAGAGGTCAGAGTGTCCAAATGCATTTTTATTTTGTGGTACCTCTTTTGAATATTCACATCTTTAATGCGGACTCACTGTACCAGATTCTCTTCATATTTATTGGGTTGGTACACAGTATGAACATTTGCATGTTGTTGACATGCTTGAGCAAGAGCAGCAACAGAGTAAGCAACGCCAACCGCTAACAGTATGGCGAGTGCGATAGTATACGAGCGTTTCGGACTGACGTGTTCGTCTCTTTTCAGCCATGCTGAGCTCTCCCAACACGGGCCTACAGAACCCCATGTCTTCAGTTGGTGTGGGTCAACCCAGCGCTCCCACCATCAATACCTCAGCCCCCATCGACCCCAGCTCCATGCAGAGAGCCTACGAGGCACTTGGTCTGCCTTACATCAGCCAAGCCACTGGGCAGACCCAGGCCCAGCAGGGCGCAGGTCCAGGGCAGACAACCGGGGCACAGAACGCACAGGCCCAGCCACAACAACAGCTTTCGCAGCAGATGAGACCCATCAATGCACTTGGTAAAGCCAGACGAGTTGATTTCTTTCCTAGATTTTCTGACCCTATTACCATATATCAACATGCTATCCTCCTTCCCCTTGTTAAATTTGTTTCTCTGTTTGTATTGATTGACTCACAAATGCCCAGAAAACCCTATTACAATGCCTTCACAAACTACCGAGTAAAGTGCACTTCAGTTATTCATAGTGGCCATTCAAAGCTGTGCTGTATTTACTGAGCTTGATTTTTGAAATCAGGCAGTGCTGTTTGCTCAGTGTTCTGTGTTTACAGGTAACCAGATGGCTCTTGGAGGTGCGGCGATGGGTGTGACCACTTCAGAGCAGACGAACCTACACACAGACTCCCTTCCCAACACACTCAACACTAACAAGTCAGTGGCTGCCAATAAGCACCTGTTTGTATTTGCTAGCTATTTTAGTACACTTTGCTTGCAAATTTTCATATTTAAAATATGACCTTGATGTTGGGAAAATTATATAACATCTCATCTTCCTTGTCCCTCTTGTTCTCTGAACTCCAGTCAGCTGCTGCCTGACGGGTCAGCTGTGGGGTCAATGGGTAACCTGCCCACAGCAGCACCTGTCTCTGCCACAGGCACCAGAAAAGCCTGGCATGAGCATGTCACTCAGGACCTGCGCAATCACCTCGTACACAAACTGTAAGTACATCCCCCTGCTAGATGTAACACATGGGCATAATTTACCACATCTCGAGCTCTATTTCAAGGTCAGAATAACCAGACTCAGTGTTTCAAAATACACTGATTGCCCCAAATTGTGTTTTTTGTGCCAGAGTACAAGCCATATTCCCTACCCCTGACCCGGCAGCTTTAAAAGACCGACGAATGGAGAACCTGGTGGCTTACGCCAGAAAAGTGGAGGGAGATATGTATGAGTCAGCTAACAGCCGGGTAGGTTCTCGACCAAGGCACGACTTGTATTAGTCACCTCATCAATGCCACACACAAAGCCCTTTGGCGTAGCCACACATTGCACAGTACGTTTATTCATTTTATTAACTCTGTGTCCCTCCATTACTTCCCACCTTCCTTGCTACAGGATGAGTACTATCACTTCTTGGCTGAGAAAATCTATAAAATCCAGAAGGAGCTGGAGGAGAAGAGGCGCTCAAGGCTACAGAAGCAAATCATCAACCAGGCACCAATGGCAGCCCAGGGGACACAGCAGCCCGGTCTCACCCAGCCCAATGCCATGGGCCCACGGCCACAGAGTAAGTGTTGACCTCATTGTTTTTGTTGTTAAGTCATGTCCAGTCTATTGGACTTATTATGGATGATCTCCAATCAATGTGTAGAAAGCTTTTTACAGCATGATATTTTAATCTTGATGTGCACACTTCTTCTGTCATGACCTGCACACTGGAAGATGGCGGGGAATATTTAAAAAGCAATTTAATGTGTGTTATGGTGATGGATTATGATCAAGGTTTACAATGTCCCTAGTCTGCTCTGTCGTATGATGTAATTTACATTTATGTAAGAAGTGGGTACTCTGGATTTGCAAAGACAAAAGTTATTGAATGCACTTTGTTTCCTAGCTGTTGTTTGGTTCTTAATATTTGTTTTTGTTTCATAGATGGCCCTGTTCCTCTGCCCAACATGCCAAATCAGATCATGAATCGCATGCAGGTGTCACAAGGTACGTTCTGCAATTTGCAATTTAACACATTGTGATTTTATGCTCAGATTACATAGGATGAGTCAAATAAAACTGGCAGCCACAATGCAGAGTAAAAGTGAGCTGCTTTAATTTTAGTAAAGCTGTGCAAGGAAAGATGAGCAAGACACAGGGAATGAAATAAAGGAAGTTCTAAAAAAAACTAGATGTGTCAAATGAACTGCCTAAGAGGAACAGGAAAGTAATTTAGATAAAAGGGGAAATGCTAAACCAAAAATGTCTAATATTATGATGTAGCTAAAGCTTTGAAGTTACACAAAAGTCAGAAAATGTCTCAAAAGTTCAGTTGACGTTGTGAAGTACTTCCGTGTGTCTTTTGTCTAACATTGACTTCCATTCTCTGTCCAGGGATCAACCAGTTCAACCACATGGCTCTGCCCAATGCCCAGATATCTCAGGCACCTATGGGAGCCCGAGCTGCGTCACCCATGAACCACCCACAGCAGATGAACATGAGCTCCGTCCCAGCGGTGAGGAGGCACACACAAATCATAGTCTGTACATACACGCACTCTAGATCCAGACAAGTAACATGATAAATGAAACGTGTAGTCAAATGATCAGGTCATGAGCATCTGGTGAGTTTTAATGAATTCTGCTGTTTGCAAAAGCAAACAGTTCACCTGTTGCACATAATAGTGTTGTTTTTAGTCAACCTGTGCTACTTGGGCACTGGTGAGCTTTTGTGAAGCCATGTGTGGGATAGTTTTAGCAGACAATAATGAACCCTTTTATTACATGTCTTGTTAAAGAACAGAACCATGATGAACACAAAGTGTGAATAATGGCCTTTTTTTTGTAAATGTCAGTCCAGGATAAAAGAACATCTCACTGGTTCTGGTTTAATTTAAATTTGGGTTGAGTCATGGAGTTTCATGTAACTTGTGACCCCTCAGCGAATTTTATTAAAAAAAACGGCTCGACAAATGTGAACATCTGTGTTTCTTGTTAAGAGATTGCAAGTCAAAGTAACAAGAAGGTTGATTTGGATGCTTGAGAGTTGCATTCGATTATATATTAGATCATATATGTAATTATATACAGGAAAGTGAAGACATTTTAACACATACAAACCTTGTTGATGGAACTGAAATAAAAGATTATAAAATTGCTCAGGATTTACACACAACTAATCATTAGTTAATACATTTCTGAATATTAAACCTAATGTTTTTTTAAGCAAGGCTTTTTCAAAAAGACTTGAATTCAATGAGGACAATCTACTGAAAGCTCTTCTTCATATGTATAAACCAAAACAAGAATATAATCATTTCAGCATCAGCATCATTGACTGTGATGTCTGAGAGAGGGAATGTCAATGATTTAGATGTTGCAGCCCCCAAGCACCATAACAGGCACACTCATTCAGCGTCACCATAAATAGAAAATACATCATAACTGCATTATTGTGTAGCTGAAATGTCAGTAATGTCATTGATCTCTGTGATGGCCTTTGGCCAGCGGAAACACTCAAAGAATTTCCGTTGATGCGTCTTGTTTGCTTGCCTTGTAGATGGGCATGTCTCCCTCCAGGATGCCGCAGGCTCAAGGCATGATGGCCGGACATGGCGGCAACATGGTGGGCCAGACAGCCAACCAGGGACAGTTTCTGGCTCAGACCCAGTTCCCTCCAGGATCTGCTGCAGTTGCTGCAACAGGCACCATGAACGTCACCGTGGGGCCTGGCATGGGTCAGCCACAGGCGCAGGCTGCTGTCACCCAGGTGAGGCATGAAGAGAGACACGGGAGTGTGAAGCTGTAGTAAACTAAGTTTGACAACTTGCTGGTTTGTCTGTAATTGGTAATGCTAACTTTTTTTTTTAGAGATGCTACAAAGTTGCGCTGATTCTAACTAGCTGCTGGGGGACTGCTCAAACTACTTTAACCAATCATACTACACACTAATTGCTCTTTAATTGTTCTCTTACCAATCACAAGGTGCCCTCTAAACTCCAAATTGTCTGTGGTGTTTTGTTTGTCCGTTTGACCTTATGACTGTATGTTTGTCTGCTTCTCGTGTGTGTGTGTGTGTGTGTGTGTGTGTGTGTGTGTGTCCGCCTGCCCTTTGTCTGTGTCCTTCTCTTCAGCAGCAGCAGCAGCAGCAGAGTGCTAACCTCCCCATGAATGCACTTGGCCCCTCGCTGGGCCCTCAGCTAGCCTCCTCCCAAACCCCCTTGCACTCCACGCCTCCGCCTGCTGCCTCCTCCGCCACCACGGCTGGGGGGGCCACTAACCTGCCGCACCCCCAGCCCTCCAGCCGCAGCTCCACCCCCACCCTCCCTGGCCCTGCCCCAGCCCAGGGTGCCACCCTGCCCTGCCCCACCCAGCCCCAACCCCAGGCGGAGATCCCCGCGGCAGCACAGACGCAGCCCCCGCCTCAGCCCCCTACCACGCCGGTGAGACTGAGACCCTCCGCATGCCCTCCACTCTGAATCCCCCCTTCCCCTTCCGAGCAAAATCCCATCCCTCTGACTGCCATGTATCAACCCGACCCATCAACATCCATCCCTCTGTCTCATAACTGCATCTTCACCACTGTTTGTAGCATCCATCACAATGGGAATGTTACATCTTTCAACATAAAGGAGCAATGAGATGAATATGGGAGGCGTTCATCTGTGTCATTCAGTCCTGCATGCAAAAAAAAAAGCAGTGAAACTGTTGCAAATGCCTTATATTTGTCTTTTCTTTCTCTGCCTCTGCCCCTCTCTGCCTTTCCTCCCCCCTCCATCCCTTCTCTCGTGTTTCAGTTGTCTCAGCCAGGAGCCAGTCTGGATAACCGGGTGCCCACGCCTGCCTCAGCCGCCAGCGCTGACCTGCATTCGCAGCACGTGGGAGCAGACCTGCCTGTCCAGGAGGTCAAAACAGAGACACACCACGACCAACAAGAGTTTGAGGCCGCTGGCGGCAAAACTGAGCCCAAGATGGAGGTGGGTTGGCAATGGCAATACATGGTCAGAATACACTAAAAGCATCACTACGCTTCAAACAAAGTGCTTGTCAGTTGGTCAGAGCACCTCTGATGTTGCAATTGGAAATTTTACAAGCACACCCACTTCCTGCAACAACTGCAATGTATCATACAAGTTAGTCAACCATCTCCAATCTGTCTATGAAATCAATCCTTTGTAGTTTAACAACTTAATATCTTGATGCATAATACATTCATTTATTTGGTTATTAGTTCTTATACTTGCACATAATTTGACATTACTCTCTGTGATTTCATTTGAATAAGAGTAGGTCTCAGTTATTTTGTTTTGTTAAGCGAGCACCAAAGTGAGTAAATCAAGGGAAGTCATGTTTCAGAAGCACATTCTCTTTTCGTGTGTGGACATTACAGTGGCAGCATGTAATCAAAGCAGCTGTTTTAGTTATCCACACAAATATCTAACATAAGACACAGAGGACCACAGTAAAATGTGTTTTTACACTGGATATTAAGGTCATAAAGTTCTGGGAGATGGATGCTATCAATCACTGAACCCTTTTAAAGCTTTAAAACATGACAGTGGTATAATGCGTCATTTGCTTGTTTGCAGACTGAGGACGACTCCGCTTCAACGTTGGTGAAGAAGGAGGAACCAGAGGAAAAGCCCGAGCCAATGGAGGTGGAAGAGAAAAAGCCAGAAATGAAGACAGAACCCAAAGAAGAGGAAGAGGGTGGAGCGAACAGCACAACCTCTTCATCGCCCTCTCAGTCACGGAGGAAAAGTGAGTCTGAGGCCAACGGATGAATAAAACCCTATGTAGTGTCTACGACTGACAGAAACCATCTCCACTCAGAAAGTAGGGAAAGATTTTGTTATTGCTATGTTCAAACGCCCACGCTCAGTAAAACTTGTTACAACCTTAGTAGTCTGGACCAGACTCTGAATAGTGCAGGCCCTCTTTGATCTTGTCAATGGTTTGCACCTGTGAGTAGAAAACCCACCATAAATCATGATACCCACTTGAAGGCCACCTAATGCAACAATTCACTTACAATTGATTTGTGCGCAAGTAGTAAAGTGGGTTACATTTAGAAACAATCAAAACTCGCTTTGGAGCGAGAATAACTGAATCATTGGAGACTTATAGAGTGTAGGCGAAGCACATCGGCCAAACTAAATATTACGGCAACGCAAGAAAGGCAGATGTTTAAATGATATTCAGTTTCAGTTGTTAGATATGAACCGGTGATTTGATACAGCTCCAAACACATAATGCTCCTATTGTTAAACATAGGAAAAGTTAGTGAAACCTCAGAAGAAGTGGTGCAGTATGTTTCCCAGTAGCCTTCTCTCCTTCCTGTCTCTATTGCCTTTATATGTAATATATCATAATCATCTTTCCTTCACCTTTTGTGTATCTGTATAACACTCTGCTCATCTTTTCTTTATTTTTTCTTCAGTCTTTAAGCCCGAAGAGTTGCGTCAGGCTCTGATGCCGACTTTGGAGTCTCTCTACAGACAGGACCCCGAGTCGCTGCCATTCAGACAGCCAGTAGACCCCATGCTTCTCGGTATCCCGGTAGGTAGCACATATGCACTTGTCACCTGATATTATTACAAGGAGGCACATAATGTATAATTCAGCTGCACTATTGTCGCCCTATAGCATGTACCACAACGATCTTTGTTCTTCCTCGTTTCCCCAGGACTACTTTGACATCGTGAAGAACCCGATAGATCTGTCCACAATAAAGCGTAAGCTCGATACAGGCCAATACCAAGAGCCCTGGCAGTACGTTGACGATGTCTGGCTAATGTTCAACAACGCCTGGCTCTACAATCGCAAGACTTCCCGTGTCTACAAGTACTGCTCCAAGCTGGCGGAGGTGTTTGAGTCAGAGATCGACCCTGTCATGCAGGGCCTGGGCTATTGCTGTGGGAGGAAGGTGAGAAAGAGGGAGTAGACTACAGGGAAGTTCACGATACATGATATGAAAGAGGGCAGCTCTTATTTGTTGACTCAAGAGTTACAAAAGTAAACTAAAATTCAGTGATTTTTACTATGTGACTGAATATTGTGGCTGTTTTGTTAATAGAAGTCAGAACATATAGATAACAAACCTAAGAGCTGAACCATGACTAAAAACTGTTTTTGGAAAGAGTTTTTGTTTGAAATGTTTTGACCACCTCTGTCATCTCACGTTCTCTCTGCAGTACGAGTTTTCTCCTCAAACGCTCTGTTGCTATGGCAAGCAGCTCTGCACCATACCAACTGGAGGCACATACTACAGCTACCAGAACAGGTATTTGTCTGTGTGGATGAGTACCAGTGTCGTATATCTTTGCAGTAATGGGGGGCTCTGAACTGAACTATGTGTTGCACATAAAATCCTATTACACTAGCAGGAATTTTAATCCACTGAATCATATCATACACATCTCATATTTGTATGCATAGTTGCTTATTAAGAGTTTTGATTGGCGATAAATGCAACCATTTGAATTGCATTACCCATCCCCCCCTGTAGCCTCAGATCTGCTCCTTTGAAGCTCCACAGGGACCACCGGGGTCCAGGCACTATTACTGTCATCCTCGCAGCTACTGATTTAACGGCTCTGCTTCTCAGTCCTGGCACACCATGAAAGGACTAAATGGGTTTTGCTCACATTTATTAACACGTTCCAGGGTCGCATCCCGTTCTCATAAAGGGTAACACTTTGAAGACCCTAAACCTAAAAGTGTCAGGTATTGAAAGCAATATACTATTGTGCTCCTTTCTCTCTGAGCATCTATCAATGAAAATAAAAGGCTTTGGTGAAGGCCACAAATGGCATTACCCATCGTTGGTGTTTCGTCTCAGTTGAGAGCCAGCAGAAAAAAAAACAGCTTTACACCATGTTCCCTTGCACCCCCTGCTGTATAAACAGTGCAACTGCAGCCCTTTTTTCATACTTTGAGAGCAGCGCAGCACAGCAGCATTTGTGAAACTGCACAGCCGACAGACAGCGCGAAGCTCCTGCAGCGCAGTCCATTTACACTCTCAATGGGAGCTCAGGGATTCCCTGCTCTCTGTTATAAAACATAAAAGACAAGTGTTATTTTGTGCACAGTTGTATTGGACATACATAAGCAAGTAGCTGAATACTAAACATTGCAGGCCACCGTAAAAAGAACACGCGTCTTTCCGTTCAACTGTTGTTAAGCTATGTTTACGTTGCTCAGTATCGACCATATGTCCTTGCAGGTATCATTTCTGTGAGAAATGCTTCAATGAGATCCAGGGGGAGAGTGTGACGTTAGGAGATGACCCTGCTCAGCCACAGACGTAAGTAAACTAGTGATAAACCCTCTATAACAGCAAAGTTATACTCTGTCAGAATACGCGATCAAGTTCAGGACCACAGCTTCACATCTTGTAGACAAAATCTCACTGTAGAAAACGTTTGTCCACGTTGTCAGCTGTTCCGTCCGTCTGTATCAGTGTTTTGTGAGAAAATGTGCAAAATCTCAGGAATGGTTTAAAGAAATGTTTGGGTTTTTTTTAAGTGGCACAAATTTTCACTTTGATTCAGAAGTGAGCTCAGCTTTGTCAAAGGTGACGATCACTGTGACGTCAAAAAAAAAACATTTTTTTGGTCAAAATTTCTGAATTCACACAAATTCACACACGTATTATGTCAGACACAAGTATAAACTGCAATATGACAGGTTTGTAGATAATTAGACAATTAGACAGCAGTTCTACTCATTCATATTTCATTATACTGTAAAATGCTCCCAAACTTTACTGTTACACTTTCATTATTGGATGGAATGTGCTGCATGTTGGTTGCACGTTAACTCTGACTTACTATTCACTATGTAGCCTGTTGGATTTTAATTTCAGATCAATTATTACACATATTTCATAAATGATGTCTTAGCGGTTTTTAGATGCTTATTATGTTGATGATATTGAAACCACACTGAATTACAGTTCGCATTCCCCACAGCTCGAGTATCTTACTTACTGTCCCCTTTCTTTTTCTCCTTTGTTTCGTAATGTTTCAGGATGATATCGAAAGACCAGTTCGAACGGAAGAAGAATGATGTGCTCGATCCTGAACCGTAAGTATACACAAACCCCACGCTCTCTCCGCGCATTCCTTTCTGAATTTAGTTTCATTTGTTGAATAATCATTTTACTTCTGTTTCCTACTTTTTGTTCCCACTTGAAAACTTATTTTCAGTCACCCACATCTGGCTTTGTTTTTGTGCGTTCGGTGCACAGTCTGCATATTTTCTCTCTGGAGCGCTCTGATCAATCGCTTTGGTTTCTGCGCAGCCTCGGGGCAACTCGGCAGCGCCCCCTGCTGAGTGGAACTCAAAGTGTCGAATGAGTTTTTCCATCAGAGAGCTCAGTTGGTGTTATTGACACACAGTGATTTCTCATTGTCACTGTGACATATTTTTTAAGAATTAGATGCAGAACACCGAACCTCCCACAAAGGCGCACTTGCATTGGCTGGCTTGCAAGTGCGTAACGACTGGAGGAACATTAATTTGAATGGAGATGTTTGTGTTTGCTTGCTTTTTTAGCAGTAAAGATATCGACATTCATACAACTGATCAGTAACACAACCGTTTTTAGAAAGTGGAAAAACGTTTTCTGCATTGCTGTTTTACAGACATGAAAATTCCCAGCACCCTGGACGGTGCAGCTGCTTTTATTTTAGTACTGCTAGATTTTTGCATCTTGACCCGTCATCCTACTCTTCAATTGTCTACAGTTTCATATTGTGTTTGTTGTTCTTCAGGTTTGTTGAATGTAAAGATTGTGGACGGAAAATGCATCAGATATGCGTCTTACACTACGAGGTCATTTGGCCATCCGGGTGAGATGTCAAATTCAACTTCTCCTAAATATATATATATATATATATATATGATTGATATTTAATTGTTGATTATAACAATTTCCTTCTCTTCTTCTCTTCTCAGATTTATTTGTGACAATTGTTTGAAGAAAAGTGGAAAAACACGGAAGGAAAACAAGTTCTCTGCAAAAAGTTAGTGCTCTTATTTTCATTCATTAGGTTGTTTTGGCTAACCAACAGTCTGAAACCCAACTTAATTCATTTTACTATAAAACAAAATGACTCAGACGAGCATTAAAACATCCTCACATGTGACATCTTTTTTTAAAGATGACTCAGGATAACCAAGCAACTGCGTTTTTTCAGACAGTCGACTGATAGATTAATTGACTAAATGTTCCATCTGTTAATATTTATACACTTAAATCTTCTTGAATCAGCTTTCTCCGTAACGTTTCATGCAGTGTTCAAAATGTCAACAGATTATTGTAATTTTGTCTCACAAGCACAAGATGATATAAATCACCTCCATCTGTACATGTTCTGCACATGTGTCTCAGTGGTTTTTCCTGCACTGACGACTTGTTTTTTTTGTTGTTGTTGTTGTTGTTTGCCATGTGGTTTCACTGGTATTTGTCTCTGGTGTTTATAGCCCTGGAGGACGCATCTGACCTTTATGGCATTTGGTGCAGACAGATTTGAGCTTTAAACTGTCTCATATAAACCATCGCTAGTACCAGAATCATCAACAGTTCTCATGCTTGTCGTTTTACATATATTATAACCATTTCTTTTCTTTCATCCTGGAACCTTAACAGAACTAATGGTTGTGAAATCTTCCACCGTGTTTGTTTACTGTAGGGCTGCAGTCGACACGATTGGGAATGTACATAGAGGACCGTGTGAATAAATACTTGAAGAGACAGAACCACCCAGAAGCTGGAGAGGTGTTTGTCCGAGTGGTGGCGAGCTCTGACAAAACGGTGGACGTTAAACCAGGCATGAAAGCGAGGTGAGAACATCAGTGATTCAAGATTTCTATTCATAATTGTAACTCAACGACAGGATGAGCATGGTCACAGCATTGGAGACGGCCAAATACCCGTCTTTCCCTCTTTGATTTGTAAACACGCTGGCACAGCTTGTATTTGTCTTGAGCTAATTTTTATTGTCCCTGGCATTCAAAGCTGAATGCCCTCTATAAAGATTTTATACCACTCAGAGTGTTATCGGAACCTGCGTGTTTGACAAGGCGGAGTGTACACCCTCCCTGAATACCTCAGAGGGTTGTTTACCATTTTTTCCTCCCACAAGATCAAAGTCTGAGACTCTTGTCCCATCCTCACAGGGAGGAGGTCCTCGTCCAAGAACCTGTTATCTCCAGGTGGACTGATTCAAGGCCATTTGCTTTTTATTGACTCAAGACCACTTGACTTGAATTGTCCCATTATGCTCTTGAGTGTCTCCAAAACCAATGACATACAAAGAAAAGTCTTTGACAGCTTGTGACTCATGTTTCCTGGAAGCTTTTAAAGTGGGGGGGTTAGGGGTTACATGGTGATTATAAAATTGTTGTGTTCCGTCGTGCTCTTCTGGATTACTTTATCCTGTAATAAAATGTTTTGCGGTAATAAGCTTTTACACCCAGTATCTTTGTACCGTACATGTTTGTTTTGCGTTTATTGCAGCTCCTCTTGACTTCACATTGCCCCCAAATGATATGTTATAGTTTTCTATAGGTTTTTGTGTAGATCATACTTTGATATGTGTTTGTTCCTCTTTACAACAGGTTTGTTGACACGGGTGAAATGCCTGAGGCCTTTCCCTACAGAACCAAAGCACTTTTCGCCTTCGAGGAGATTGACGGCGTGGACGTCTGCTTCTTTGGCATGCACGTGCAGGAGTATGGCTCCGAGTGTCCGTTCCCCAACACTAGGTCTTTGTCTATGATTCTTTTATGTTTCATGTGTCTTTCATTCGCAAAGAGAGATGGTGTTATAGCTGCAATCTCACCTGTAAAAATGACCATGTTCTCTCCCTCCACCTCTGCAGACGGGTCTACATATCATACCTTGACAGTATTCACTTCTTCAGACCTCGGATTCTACGAACAGCAGTGTACCACGAGATCCTCATCGGCTATCTAGAATATGTCAAGAAACTCGGGTAAGCCTCGCCCTTTTTTAACTACTTGTTTAACCCCTTGAAAGCTTAGTCTTAAGAATGAATTTAACAGTGGGCTCCAGTTCTGCACCAACACATACTCTAATCTTTACACTGTCTCTGCTTTGATCTTCACAGGTACGCCCAGGGCCACATCTGGGCTTGCCCTCCTAGTGAAGGAGATGACTACATCTTCCACTGTCATCCTCCCGACCAGAAGATCCCCAAACCCAAGAGGCTGCAGGAGTGGTATCGAAAGATGTTGGACAAGGCCTTTGCGGAGAGGATCCTGCATGACTATAAGGTAAGAACGTATGACTGTGCTCTGTGTAATATTTAGAACCAAGGACAAATGTACATGTGTATTTCAAACTGTGTTTACTCTGATCACATCTGTAAATTGTACCAGTCAAAACTTCATACAAAATGCTCATGTTAGATTACTGAACACAAGCGAAATTTGTTTTTAACTTCTTGAATCATTCACGTCTTTTGTGTTTCTCCCAGGACATCTTCAAACAGGCAACTGAGGACCGACTGACCAGCGCCAATGAGCTTCCCTACTTCGAAGGAGACTTCTGGCCCAACGTGCTGGAGGAGAGTATCAAGGAGCTGGAGCAGGAGGAGGAAGAGAGGAAGAAAGAGGAGAACACAGCTGCCTCTGAAACTCCTGAGGTAAGAAATGACTGGTCTGTCGATGTGGTACTGAATTTAGATATGAGTTTACAACGCCACTGTTTCCTTATGTATTATTGTCTTTTACAGTTTCCATAAAATCAATTATTAAATTAGTTGCCAACTGTTTTATTATTATTTTCATTCAAAACTGTCTCTGTCAAATGTATCAGAAAACCTGATGCAAAAATATTTATTTTTTGCAAATGCTGGAATTTATTTATTTATTTACTTTTTGCTTTTTTCCTTTTTATCTGATTATTAATTGAGTAATCGAAAATCAAACAGATCGAAATCAACAGATCAATCACTTATCAAAATAATTTTGCAGCACTAAAATGTAATCATCAATCAATTTGTTTTATGACAACACTGCAATGATAGAAAGAATCTAAATAATTAAAATGGTGGGAAAAAAAACAATTTAATGTACCGTTTACTTTAATATCTATCAATTAATATTTCCCTCAGGGTACGCCAAGTGACAGCAAAAATGCTAAGAAGAAGAACAACAAGAAGACCAATAAAAACAAGAGCAGCGTGAGCCGAGCCAATAAGAAGAAGCCTGGGATGCCGAATGTAGCCAATGATCTATCCCAGAAGCTTTACGCCACCATGGAGAAGCACAAAGAGGTCAGTCTCGTTTTGTTTTGTGTTGACATGATGATGTTTTCACACTAGATGTTGTCTTTGAAGATGTGTAGATTCCAGTTTTTCTTCTTCTTCTTATCTGACTTCACTTTTTTGTCTTTATCTACCGAAGGTTTTCTTCGTGATCCACCTCCACTCTGGTCCTATGGTCAACACCTTGCCGCCCATCGTTGACCCCGACCCGTTGCTCTCCTGTGACCTGATGGACGGCCGCGATGCCTTCCTGACTCTGGCCAGAGACAAGCACTGGGAGTTCAGCTCCCTCAGGAGGTGCAAGTGGAGCACCATGTGTATGCTGGTCGAGTTGCACAACCAGGGACAGGACCGCTTTGTCTACACTTGTAATGAGTGCAAGCATCATGTGGAGACGCGCTGGCATTGCACTGTGTGTGAGGTAAGTTTTCTGTGTTGTGCTGTGTTTGTGTACACAACAAATCACAGAACGAAGAGCAGGATGCAGATGGAAAATAGCAGAATTGTTATTTGTGAAACATCTAATAGATACATTTACTAGACCTTGTCTCGTGTTAATTGTTTCCACCGCCTTCTCCCTTTTCTCAGGACTTTGATCTTTGCATCAGTTGTTATAACACAAAGGGCCATGAACACCAGATGGTTAAATGGGGCCTTGGCCTGGACGACGACAGCAACAGCCAGAGTGGAGAGGCCTCCAAGAGCCCACAGGAGAGCCGACGCCTGAGCATCCAGCGCTGCATCCAGTCCCTGGTCCACGCTTGTCAGTGTCGCAATGCCAACTGCTCGCTGCCGTCCTGCCAGAAGATGAAGCGAGTGGTTCAGCACACCAAGGGTTGCAAGCGCAAAACCAACGGTGGCTGTCCTGTATGCAAGCAACTTATCGCTTTATGCTGTTATCATGCAAAGCACTGTCAGGAGAACAAGTGTCCTGTCCCGTTCTGCCTGAACATCAAGCACAAGCTTCGCCAGCAGCAGCTGCAGCACAGGCTCCAGCAGGCCCAGCTCATGAGGAGAAGAATGGCCACCATGCAAGGAAGAACCATGCCACTGCCGTCCCCGCCGGCCTCAGCTGCCCCCACTACTCCAACTTCCCACACCCAGCCTAACACGCCCCAGACACCCCAGCAGCCACTCTCCAACCAGCCGCAGACCCCCAACTCAGCAGGCGTCATGTCCCCTTCTTTCCCCAGCGCACCTCGCAATGGCCAGCCTCAAGCACCTGTATCCCAGGGCAAACCTGGACCCCAGGCCTCCCCCCTACACCAGCAGCAGTCTCCTCTCCCTCAGCCGCCCCAGCCACCTCAGCAGATACAGCAGCAGCCTCCTCTTGCAGCAGTAAAGATGGCGCGGCACATCGAGATGATGGCACAGGCCCAGCAGAACCAGCAGAACTACCGGGTCAACATGAACGGCTTGCCCATGAACCCCCAGCAGCAACCGCAGCGCATGACAGGACCAATGCAGCCGCCCATGCAAATGGTGCCGGGGCCCCGGGGACCACAGGTCATGCAACCAGGCATGGCCCCAGGACAGTGGCCTGGAGCCGCAGGACCCATGCAGGCAGCTCAGACTCAACAACCAGGTCTCGTCCCAGGACAGACTCCACAGCAGACCATGACCATGCAGAGAGCCATGATGCAAACTCAGCCTGGCCAGAGGATGCTAATACCACAGCAGCCTGGTGCTCGGCCACAAACGCCCCAGCGACAAGGTGCTATAGCCCCCAATGCCCTGCAAGACCTTCTACGCACCCTCAAGTCTCCCAGCTCACCCCAGCAGCAGCAGCAAGTCCTCAACATCCTCAAATCAAACCCTCAGCTAATGGCTGCTTTCATCAAACAGCGAACAGCAAAGTACGCCAACCAACCGCGCAGCAACAGCAGCAGCAGCAACCAGGTCAGCAACAACAGCCAGGCATGCCGACAATGCAGGCCATGACAATGCCAGGTGGGGCAGTACAGAGGCCGGGAATGCCCCCACAGCAGCCCCAACAGCCTCCTGCACAGGGAATGGCAACATTAGGGCCTCAAGGGCAACTGCTGAACGCAGCACACAACAACAACCCCCAACTGCAAGAGCTGTATCGTCGGCAGCTCTTGAGACAGCAGCAGCAGCAGCAACAACAACAGCAGCAGCAGCAGCAGGGAGTGATGCCTCAAGGCCACCCGGGCCAGTTCCCCGCACAGACGCAGGGTACAGCAGCTACATACTCCCAACTCCGTATGCAGCAGCAGCAGCAGCAGCAGATAGCCATGCAGGCAGGCACAGGAGCAGCCGGGGGACAAATGGGCCAGCTCCCACCCATGGCTCAGATGGCCCAATCCAACATGGGGATGGACTCCCAGAACTTGCTGCATCAACGAATGCTCCAGCAGCAACAGCAACAGCAGCAACTCCCGCAGCAGCAGCAGGCCGTCCTCAAGCAGCAGATGGGCTCCCCTGCTCAGCCCAGCCCGATGAGCCCCCAGACTCACTTGTTGGCTGGCCAGCCCCAGGGTGGGGCCCACCTCCCTGGCCAGCCCACACTAGCCAACGCTCTCAGCAACCAGGTCCGTTCCCCCCGCGCCCGTCCAGTCTCCCTGTCCGCCTTCGCAGCAGCAGCCCCAGCAGTCTCAGCCTCCACATTCCAGTCCTTCACCGCAGATCCAGAACCAGCCCCAGCCCTCACCGCAGCATCCGCCTCCGCATTCGGGTTCGCCCCACCCGGGACTTGGAGGGCCTCTGCAGTCCATGGACCAGGGACACTTGGGGACACCAGAACAGAGTGCCATGCTACCGCAGCTTAACACACCCAACAGAGGGGGGCTGAACAGTGACTTGGGGATGGTGGGAGATGCTACAGGGGACACTCTGGAGAAGTTTGTGGAGGGATTGTAGCATTTCTGCTGGGGACTAAAGGACAATCTCACTCCCAGGGACCCGCCCTCCCACTCCTCCTCCTAGTTTCTCCCCATGAACTCTTTATGCCGTTAGAGGGCTTTGTTCTTTCTAAGGTTGAGAACGGTTTTTTTGTACTGACATGTAAAAAGTTTCAACGGTTGTAAAAAAGAAAAAAAAAAAAAAAAAAGAAAATTTGGTTGTGGATAAAAAAAAAAAACAAAAAAAAAAAAAACATAAACAGTCAACTTCTTTTAGGGAATGAAAATGTTTCCTAAATCCAAGAGGAAGAGTGTTTCTTCCTTAAGATGTCGAGGGATTTGCAAGTTGCTTCTTAAATGAAATTTAAATCACAAAGAATATATTTTTTGGTTGAGACCAAATGTGTTCAATACTCAATTTATTTTTGGTTTGTGTTTGGTATGGTTTCATGCCTTTCTTGTTTCTTCTTTCTGTTTTTTTTTGTTTGTTTGTTTTGTTTATTTTTATTTTTTTTTCTCATTTTTTTAAGAAAATGTACAATTGCATTATATTATTCATATCTTTTTATTTTGTACCTTTGGAGAAAAAAAAAAAAAAACTTAAAGCATTTTTGTGTTGAAACTGTAAAATAATTTGTCTGGGAATTGGGCCAGGTTTTTGTTCTCTTCTCAAACTGTCATTCCTGGCAGTTGTAATCTAGTGTTGTACCATTACTTCATTAAGACGATGCGTTCAGGGACAGAGACTGCTCCCTTTTTTTTCTTTGTGTATGAAGAGCACTCAGTTGTATGAAAATAGGAAATGGACTGCGCCAGGTTGTGTATACACGGGCATGTATGCAGGCACACATGAAGACACTGACACAAACCCTCACAGTCACTAAGAGAAACGCAGCTCTGACTGGTTTCACCGACACAAACAACAAGGACTGCAACCTACATCTCAGTGGCCTGGAATTTGGAAAATCTGTCATGCAGGTGTAGGAATTTGTTGCTTTGACATTAAAAAGAATTTGTCATACTTTTTTTGTCATACAAATGTTGTAAAGTGTAAAGAGAGTGTGAGAAAGAGACCAGCCCCCTAAGCTGAGGTGGAATAATCACCGGTTGTTTGTAGGCCACATCTCGGATGATGCCCTATCCTCTAAATTTTACACTAAGTTGTGTGCTATCTAGGGACGAAGGGCACATTTGAGGTTCACCCCTAGGAAAACTAAATGTTATATCAACCCTTGTTCCTCTCTCACAAAAACTTGAATTAGGGGGATTTACTTTTTCTCCTATTGTAAATCAAGTTATTAAGCAAAATACTATAAATATAAGGAAGAGAGAATGAAATCACTGTATAAACTGGTAAAAGACTCATTTCTTACTTATATACCATATTGTTAAATAAACTGTGTGCAACAGAAGAACTCCAGTACTCTGTTGACTAAATAATGAGGCATCACTCCTGTTGGTTTGTGCTTATTTGTCTCAGCTCGGCAGTGTTTACTCATCCAGTCACCCCAAAACAGTGGGGAGAAAAAAAAAAATACGACGGACATCACAAGTCAAGCTCAAAGCCACAGTACTGCGGTTGAAGCCACATGTCGGCTCTTTTTCCCCACAGAAAAGACATTTGTTAAATCTACTAAAAATGTTAAGTTTTCATGCACATGTGTATGTGTATTTGTGCAGGATTACACAAAAAATACTGAACCAATTTGCACCGAACTTGGCGATGGGACAGGAAAGAACCTGTTAAAATTTACTGTGCGTCTGCTTAATCTGTTTACTCTCAATCAGACGTTTTATAGACTGGGAAACGTGCACGTGTTGATGTGTGGCGGCGCAGCACTTCTCGTAGTTCACATTTCAGATATGATGAAAAAATTACTTCAGCATGTTTTTGTGTAAGTTGCTTGCAGGGACGGGTAAAGAATCTTTACTCTGCCACGTCCATGTAAAGCAATATGTCTCAGACTATATCTAAATTTAGAAAAACAAATAATGACTCTAGTACTAACTGAAAAGTTTGAATAAAACAAAAATATTTTTGAAGCGTTCAAAGGAATTTTAATTGATGAGAAAACATTTACAATAACACATTAAGTCGCATAATGACAGTAAATCTGAGTTGGTCTGGATTCCAAGCTGATAAATATGTTTAGACAATAAACAGGCTTGTTGATACTATTTCAAAAAGAGACAAATCTTAAGGCAGTGGTGTTTATCACTGCAATCCAAATTATTATGCAAACAATATTTTTCTATATTTTTCCTAAGTAGTTGATGCAAATGACAGTCGGTGTAATTTTCAAGTCATTAACCGCTGGATTATAAGTTGAACAAACCTTCCAGTGATAATGGACCTAAAATGCTTTGTCCCAAATTGTTACGCACAATTTTCAAAACATTCTATAGGTTGTAAACAACTGAAACTGGTCATTTGTTGAATTTGAAGGTCACATTTACTGAAATCAAAAACATCTTAACAGGTCAAGTTATATTTTAACATAGGATCCGTTATTTGGTAGCAGCTTCACGATTCTTGCATCAATGGAACTTGGTTTTTGGAGAGTTTCTGCTTGAATTTCATTGCAGGATGTCAGAACAACCTCCCAGAGCTGCTGTTTGGATGTGAACGTCTCCCACCCTCATAGATCTTTTGCTTGCAGATGCTACAAAGGTTCTCAGTAGGTTTGAGGCTGTAGGAGGGTGGAGGCTACACCATGAGTTTCTCTCCTTTTATGCCCATAGCAGCCAATGATGCAGAGTTATTCCCTGCAGCACGATATGGAGCATTGTCATGCTTGAAGATGATTCTGTTACAGAAATCATGGTTCTTCTGTTTGTACCATGGATGAAAGTGGTCAGTCAGAAACTCCGCAGGTCATCAGGTCATTTTCACACTGATCCTAAAGGGCCCGACCAGCTCTCTCTCCATGACTCTGGCCCAAAACACGACCCCGCCACCTCTTTGCTGTGGCCTTGTTGGGACATTGTGGCCGTTCACCAACCATCCCTTACTCCATCCATCAGGACCATCCAGGGTTGCACTGCTCTCATTAGTGAACAAGACTGTTTGAAAATTAGTCTTCATGCATTTCTGGGCCCACTGCCGCTGTGTCTGCTTGTGAGCATTGTCTAGGGCTGGCTAAATAGAAGGTTTGTGCATAATGGCAAACCTGGAGGATCCTACACCTTGATGTTCACAGGACTCCAGAGGCACCAGCAGCTTCAAACACCTGTTTGCTGCTTTTTTTTTTTTTTTTTTCTTTGCATTTTAGCAGCTGCTCTCTTAATCCGATGTATTTGTATTTGTCTGGCAGAAACCTTCCTCAATGTGCCTTTATCTACACGAACCCACATATGCAATGAATCAGCCACAAATTTCTTAACAGTACGATGATCACGCTTAAGTTTTTGTGAAATACCTAAAGGTTTCATACCTTGTCTAAGGTATTCAATTATTTCACACTTTTCAGCAGCAGAGATCCTGTTTTTTTTTTTTCTTTTTTTATAATTATCACAGCTGTACACACACGTGTGTGTGTGTGTAGTTATAGACTTCTGGTTTATGATTTATGTTCTCTCAGCTTTAAGAGATTAGGACTAAATTGATCACATGCATATCTGTGTATACATTTTATCTGGTTGAAATCCGATAAGGCGATAACAGATGAAATCTGATAACAGATAAGATTAATAACATGGGATATTAAGAATAAATGTAATTTTCTCATTTATGAATATAAATAGACGATGGAAACAGCTGCAGGATGTTCAGCAGTGCGTCTGGACAGTGATCACACTGAGAATTTAACGACAACATTTTTATTCATTTATTCATTTTAGTTGAGTTGGGTAATTCATTTTTACTTTCACATTTCCGTCCAAACTGTTCGAAGGAATATTTTTGAAAAACTACACAGTGATAAACATTTAATTTTTTTAATGTTAGTTATACGTCGCCCAGTTTCATAAATATTTGCACTCATTTATGTAAATGAAAAGGTGAAATGAATCTCGTGTGTAAAAATACCACAAATTTGCCGCGAAAGTTGTCACGTGATCCAGATGGCAGCTAACTTTATGTAAATGAAATAAATTGACATACATCTGGCGTCTAAAAATATGACAAATTTGCCGCGAGTGTTGTCACGTGATCCAGATGGCGAGTAGCCGTTGGTTCGTTTACTGTCACGTGACCGGAAATTCGAAACGTAGCGGTTGACTGAATCTTTTTTGAAAAGAAAACAAACCTCTTTGGGCTCTTGTGTTTTATTCGTTAAACAATGAAACAGAAGACAGCTGCGTTTGGTTACACGAAGTTTGCCACTGCGACAGGCTTGTAAACGAACCATAAGCCATAAGACTAAGACGGAATTAATGCATTTAAAACCTGGGTGAGACATTAGGTGTTAGCATCAACAGCTAGCTGGCTAACCGGTCTTTTTCATTACAACATCGTGTTTGTCGTAGTTATACGTTCGCGTGAATTATCGCGCTGTTGTTGTAGATATAAGAACAAATTGCGTCTTGAATCTCGCCAACATCGCAACCAAAATCAGCTCTGCAGGCTTGTCGCTACAGTCGGGGACTATGCTGGCATGGCCTTTAATTTTGATGTGAAGAAAAGTGAACCATGGATGACTCGGACCAGGATTTTGCAGATCTCTGCTCAAAGTTACTGAAGCGAGTTCGCAAGAAACCGTGTGAGACCAAACAGCCACGAAAAGCAGAGCGACAACTCTCCAGTCAGTCAAGTGAAGGTGACAAGAGGAGGGTAAATAACAAAAAGGATGGTGAGTCTGGATCTAAAGTCACCAGGACTCAGTCCGTCTGCACTGAAACAAGCCAACATGCTGTTAATGTTGGGACTGGACGTAATTCAGGAGATGCTGGGTCCTTGGCAGTGTCTTCTGCAGCAACAGAAAGTCCCAGAGCTGAGAAAGTTATGACAGCCAAAGACAAAGTGCTCATCAGGATGCAACAGTTCAAGAGAGCCAGTCCTCCGAGGATGGCGCACAGGGGCAAGAGGCAGCCAGCAAACAATGAAGACGACAGTGGTCCTGATCTACAGCCACAAGGACAAGGTGAGATGATGAAACATGATGCGGTTTTCACATATGTCCAGTAAACTGTCTGCAGAGACGAATATCTGGTTTCTTCCTCTGCTCTTGGTGTCATTATGTGTGTTTGAGATAATACATATACATTTCTCTTTACACTTTTTACTGGTTTTATTCTCTACTATAAGTCTGACATATAATGTGAGCAGCTACGCTGATCATGACCTGTACTAAAAACAATTACTTTAGTCTACAAGTCTCTTTGGCTCTGTTGAGTGTTTAAGTGTCTTTCAGCTTATTATTTACTGTTTTGGTTTATATCTTTTGAACACGGTCCACTCTCCTCTGTGTGTGTAGATCATCCAGAGCCCTACAGCTCTCATCATCCTTCAGAAAGCGATGAGGCACTGGCCCTGCGGCTGCAGCAGGAGTTGGACAGGGAAGCAGCAGAGACGGAGGCGGTGGACCTAGAGGACGGTGGCCTCTTTTTCTGTCAGATCTGTCAAAGAGACCTGTCACACATGACTCCTGATGGACGAATGCAGCACATTAACAGGTCAGGGTTAGAGATTTGCAGCAGTAAAATCTAAATTTTCACTCCTTGACTTTAATTGGTATATGAGCAATATACAGGTGAAGACACCGAGAGTAAGACGGTTTCCTCGTTGCAGGTGTTTAGATGAGAGTGAAGAGCGTGTCCAGGCCCCGCTCCCTCCTCCTGGCTCCTCCTGGTGTCCCTGACTGTCCCATCTGTGGCAAGAGGTTCAAGTCACTCAAGAGTCGCTCTGCCCACCTGAAGCGCTGCTCCTCAGACATGGGCGTATCTCCAGCTGTGTTACTGCAGGCTGTGCAGAGACAGGCTGAGGAAACCCAGAACGTCCTTGCTGCTAACATGATGTAAGTCAATGTCAGTACTTTCTATCCAGAGATGAGACAGCAGCACACTACTTATGATAGCTGCTAATATCCTCACGTGGACAAAATTTTGTTTAATAGTTTGGTTCTAGTTTCATCATTTTCATCATTTCAGTTGGACTGATAAACAGAGAAACACTGTTGAGCTCAAACATCTCATGTTTCATTGCTTATTGTTATTTTCTTTTAATTTCAGTATATGATTACTTAAAAAGCTTAAACAAACCTCATTCATACTTTTACTTGTTGTCTCCCCATTCAGCACACAGACTGGAGGCACAAAGAGGAAAGGCCCCACTAAGTCAGCCCTTCCAGTTGGGAAGAAACCCAGGAAGAAGACTGATCCCCTGGATGAAGACACCATGGTTGCTCTGGCTCTGTCCTCCTCCCTGCTGGAACAGGAGAAAGGGGCAGAGAGAGAGTTACAAACTAAGATAACAGCATCTCACATCTCTATGACCCCAGCGCTGAAGAAGAAACCAGATGCAGGTAAATTAGCATCACTATATCATCTGTGTTTGTTGACTGAATAAAAGGGTTTTACTACATATCAAATCAATATTAGAGGGAGTTTTATCTCACAGTGTAGGTCGGTGTATTACTGTTTTCATAAAACAGTTTGAATTCACTAAATGTTTAGTTCAGTTATACAATGTCAGAATCTTGTTTTTATGAAATCACCTTTCGTGTTCAGTTTTATTTGTCTTTATTTCACACAACTCAGATTCACAGGCGTTTAATATTTCTGCCGCCTCCATTTAAACACTTGGAAGTTTACGTTTGGTCCATTGAGGCTCTCAGATGTGTTTGTCTTGTTACTTATTGTGTCAATAATGCTGGTGGAGTGACACATTTACTGAAACGTATGTTTACTTTCGGAAACCGTTATCCTCAGAGGCATTTTTCTTGTTTTCTTTATTCATTCCTGAAACAGATATTAAGTAGGGGGAAGGTTGTAACACTTTTTGTCTCAGCTCATATAACTTGCAGAACGTTTGTGGTGGGGCAGTCAAATTTTGACACAACATAACCTCATTTGTCTGCTACAACTTGCAATATGCATCTATATAAGTTTATTGCACATGTGTCAATACTGAAGCATCCTCCAGTGGTTTACTAAGAGAAAAAAGAAGTCATCATTGATGCTAAATAAAGAACAGTGTCAGTGAAGTGGATCCTAATCTTAGACAAACTTTCGTAAAGAACATGTTGTGAAAATACCTATGAATGATAAACACATGTGAATGGAAACCTTCAGCAGGAGGTCAGAAGCAGCTGCTAGTCCACATCAAAAATACAGGAAGATGTTTGACACTTAAAAAAAACAGCAAACGTGCACACTGTTTTCCTTAAACGTAAACATCTGATCCACTGAAAATGCTTCTAACATTTTCTTAAAAGGTTTTACAACCATTCGTGCCCGTCAGCCATAATTTAGCTAGCTGTACCCGCACCATGGCTTCAAATTAGCATCAGTGAAATTACTCACGTTTTTACTGAGAACCTCCTCTTTAATCTGATAAAAGTTAACTAAATCAAACTTAAACAGTATGAGTATTAATCAGAACCTAGACTTGGTCCAAAATATGTTTCATAAGTGTAATTTGTGTTTTGTTTTTTGCCTGTGAAACCTGCACACTTCTTCACAAGGTTATGCAAATTCACATGCAAGGTCAGAAATGGAGTGGTAACAAGAAAATGATAACGTAAATGTTGCATGTGTGAGCTTTCAGGTGCAGGCAGTGCCTAAAACCCTCTCTCTTCTTCTCTGCTCGGTGAAGGTAAGGGGCGTGGAAAGAAGAAAAAAGGTGCCATCACTCGTCCTCCTCCGCTCCTCCTCATTCAGGATGCTCAGGCGGCCCTCGTGAGGCTGGAGGAACGAGTTTCTGCTCTCCTTTTACGTAGCCGGGCCCCGTCTCCCCCCACCCCGACCCTCTCCCCCAGTAGGTTGCGTGGCTGGAATGGTGCTGCCCCCCTCTGGCAGAAAAGTGCACTGCTGGACAGCTACTGTGCATCTGATTTTTACACTCCAGAGCTCAGTGAGTTCATCACACCATGGGAATCAGCAAAGGTGAGAAACCACAAACATGATTGCACATGGTGCTATTATGTCTCTTGTATTCAAACACAGTGGGAAATTAAAATTAGACTGAAATCCTTGATATGGCACTGTCTGGTAGTCGCGTCCTGTTCTTGAGATAAAACACGCAGGTTAAAATCGAAAGAGTCTGAAACTGAGCAGAAGTTGCTGGGTGTTGTCATATGTCAGTAACAGCTAAATGTGGAGCCAGCTGTTGTTTTCCTGGCATGAAAATCAAAACCCTTCACACTGTTCCTATCACCGGGATGCTGCTCAGCACAACAGTTAACCTCACTTCAAAAAAATGCATCAGTGCTACCAAAACACTGCTCAGGATCAGCTGTGGTACCAGAACACTGCCAACATTTATTGTCCCAGCAAAGGAGACTCTGTCATTAATCAGCTTTACAGGATGTTTTAGTAGCTTTACAGGATGCACCACTGTTGTCTTTGAAACAGCTTTGTTTTTCTGTTACAATCAAAAAGTTTCACAGAAACAAATGATAAATGTTGCAGCGTCTCTCAGTATACTTTATTTTAAGTACAATTAAAGTATTAAAAGTATTTCCAGTGTGCACATTATGGATCTACAGTATAAGACGGCTACAAATAGAGATACAACCAGTCAACCCTGTCTCCTGCATTTAACCACAAGTTCTCAGTTCTCATTCTTGAATTACACCTGGAAACTAATGTTTCTGCAAACTGATGTGTCCTTGGCAAATCCTCCTCAGGTACTATATATGTCCAGACGTCCAGCGTTCATTGAGCCTCTATTTAAAAAATAAACATTAGCAGTAAATTTCCATTTGCACATTTGCAACTTTTGCTTTTTAAATTCTAAAACAGAACCATATGTAGGCTGTGAGATTTCAAAACATTAAATATTTGAGTTGAATCAAATCTGATCTCCTCTTCCTTCAGACTGTTGCACCTTCCTCCGACGTCTGCAACAAGCTCGAGTCTTCTCGTCAACTTGTGAATGAAGAAACTCCTGTCATGGGGACCAGAGCCTCCATCGTGTCGTCTTCCTCTCAGAATGCAGCCTCCTCACCTGCTGCCTCCACCCCAGGGACAGGCCGGCTCCCAGTGGGCAGCCAGGCCCTGTGTGACCTGATGGAGCTGGCTAAAGACGGCATGACCCTCACACAGTGTGGATACGCTGCCTCAGACGGCAACAAAAGTAACACACACTTTACACAGCACACATGCTGTTGTCAAATACAAATACACCAAAACAGATATTCACAGATTCACAGAACACTGAAAAATAATTATATTAAATTGTTTTCTCATATTTGCTGAATTGATTTCTCAAAAACGGACAATTATTTACTGATTTAACGTGTCATTATTTGGAGTTATGGTTATTTTATTATTGACTGTGTCCCCTTCTGTTGCAAATGTTTCTCTTGTTAACACAAAATTATTTTCATTTAAATGTTTATTTGATGTGGACACAGCAATTATATTGGACAAACCAGATGCATTGTTTGAGTGTTTTAGCACAAGTGCTAATTTGCAACACCAGTCCACAGGAGGCTTTGAATAGACAGAACGATTAAAATATAAAGAATAGGAAAAATAAATAAATAAATGAAAACACAAGCATTTTTTTAATATTTGGTTCATATAGAGGCTACAAAACAAAGGCAATACGATCAAGCAATTAATATGTTAAGAGATATCCTGTGAGCACTGTGGTGTAACTTTTAGCCACTGTTTAAGTCCTTTGTTAAAGTCTTTTGTAAAAAAGCTAAGACATCGATTACAAAAGGCCATCCTCGTTTTCTAAATAAAAAATCTTCAATTCACATACATTGCCACAGTCTTACAGTCTCTAAAGAAGCCTGACTACTTGCACTGCTCAATAAAAACTTCAGTAATCATAAGTTCTGGTCTGATTGTCTCTGTTCCCACAGACAGACAGAGCAGCGCCAGTCTGTCCACAAACCTTCATGTCAGCGGTTTTGTCCTGGAGGAGGCGGAGCAGCAGGACGACCTGTGCTCGAGCGGTTTCCTCCCAGAAACGGTACAAACTCCCTCAGAGGACGTCAACAGACAATCGTCGAGGAAAAGTCAACAGCTAAGAGAAGATAAAGGAGGAAGCAGCCACCGATCCGTAAGAGCAGCTCATTCTCTTCTGTTTTCTACCACAGCAATTTACTCTTTTGTGCAGTTTAAGAGCTTTATGTTTAGATACAAAGTCAGCATTTAATATGATGCTTATGATAAGACTGTGAAGAATCTTTGTCTGATTTTCCTGCTGAGTGCCGAAATAATTTTATGCTGCGGTGAACTGAGCTCAGTGTTTCCTGCTGGTGTTTCTTTCTGTAGGCAGCGCTGTCCAGACTGTCTTCTGACCTGAGCAGCATGGTGAACAACCCTCAGCTCAGTGATGTGCAGCTCCAGGTGGACAGTGGAGACGTCTACTTTGCCCATTCCTTCATGGTGTATGCTCGCTGCCCCCTGCTGGCAGAAATGGTAAGAAAAAAACCTATCATTATGTATGAGACAAGAATAAGGAAAAATCCCATTTACTTTTTTTTTTTTTTTTTTCATTGTATCTGCTTTTTTTGTACACGTCTTTTATCCTCTGCTTCCCTCACAGGTCCATGAAAGTGGCTTCGGGGTGCGAGAGGAAGGCATGTCTGCGGCGCAGAGGGTGTTGTTAAGTGACGTCCCAGGACAGGCAGTGCTCACTCTGCTGCAGTACCTCTACACAGCCCACTGCTCCATCCCAGCCTCACTGCAGCCTCATGTACTGGAGCTGGCATCCAGGTTAGTACAGAGCTTAAAGACTGCTTATTTATTCATATTTTTATGGAGAGAAATCTGAACCGGCAGCGCAGTGGTGCAGGTTAGCGCGGTTGCCTCACAGCAAGACGGTCCTGGGTTCAACTCCCAGGTGGAGCACAGGGTCTGTCTGTGTGGAGTTTGCATGTTCGCCCCGTGTTTGCATGAGTTTCCTCCCACCGCCAAAAACACCCAACATTGGGGACAGGTAAATTGAGCATACTAAATTGCCTGGAAGTGTGGAGTTGTGGAGGTGTGTGAATGCGAATGGTTGTTCGTTTATATGTGGCCCTGGCTGGCAGGGTGTGGCCAGCCTTCGCCCGTAAGCAGCTGACCCAGAGTAAAGGGGTAGAAAATGGATGGATGGGCAATCTGAACCAAACTTTGATCAGTTTCAGTCAATTTGCAAATTAAAATGAATTCTGTCCTAGCTCCATATGAGCTAAATTTCTGCAAATGAAAACTACAAGAAAATAGTTTTTCTTTTATATTTGCAATGACCTCCTCTCTCTTCTGCTTTCATTAAGGTTTGATTTGAAGGAGCTACAACAGCTTTGTCATCTCCACCCAGAGGAGGCAGCAGCTCTGGGAGAAGAAGCAGACGACATGAACCAGGACGCGAACGTCAGTGACAGAACAGATCTGGCCTTCATGGAGCTCCTTCGATCTATGTGGAATGAGGAGGACGAGGATGTGGATACTGATGAAGGACAGAAGGATGACGGAGGGTTTGAAGAGCGTCATCAGGTTGATGATGTTACATCCAGTGAGAGAGAGATTTGTGAGGAACAAGTGAATGAACAAGAGCTGGAGGAGATCTACCAGTTTGCTGCCACGCAGAGAAAGAAGGAGGAGGAGAAGGAGGATGAGGAGAAAGACAGCATGGAGGAAGAGGAGGAGGAAAAGGTAGATGATGGAGAAGAAGTGTTCACAAAACTGACAGAACCCAAGAGAGGCTCAGGTGAGAAAACCACAAAGCCAGACCCCAAACTGGATCTCAGTTACAGTCGGCTCTTCTCAGACTCATGGGGAGTTTACGAGGAAAAAGACTTGTCCTCTTCACCCTCAACCTCTAGCTCACCAAAGATACACACCCCTCAGTCCCAGAAATACCAGACGCCTCGTAAACCTCAGCACACATTGTCTGGCAGAACGTTGCTTCAGTCTTCTCCAAGCATTGTCGACGGCATTTCCCCCAGCGCTTCACCCATTACATCCAACCTGCCCATCGCAGGTCTGTCCCCTGGTCAAGACAGTGACTGGGGTGGTGGTGGTGGTGGAGACAAGGTGAAAACGAACATGGTTAAAAAATGTCTGCCTTTGAAGCGTGAAAGCCATGGTCCTCGTAGTATTTGTGCTCCGGTTTCTCCAGATTTATTTTCTAAGAAGAAGAAGGAACCTGAGCTCATAGTTTTGTCTGATTCAAGCGAGGAGATGGAAGCAGATGTTGCTGTTCTGAGTCCTTCGCCTCTTTCTCCCTGCAATGTCCAGAACCAGAAGAGCTGCACCCAGATCAAACCTCAAACAATCCTGAAACCTACTGAACCTGTCATGGACAATAAAGTCTCCAGCAGTTTAGAGTTGAATACCTCTGACCCAGCTGCAGCCTCAGCTCGAAGTTGTCCAGGTTCCAGTCGTGATCAGATTCCAGTAGATTGTTCACTTGAGGTTTCCTGGTTGATCCCATCCACACCGGTTCAACCTGGACCAAACACCAGGACCAACTCCACCCAAACCAAGACCAGCATGTGCAGGACACGGTTGTTCCCTAAAGGTGATACCTCCTCAGCCTCTTCTCTTTTATCCTCTCCTGCTCTGCCGCTAAACAGCAAACATCAGACCCCAAGCTGTGTTTCTGTCCACTCTGGCCCAACAGAGGGCAGTGTTTCTAGGTTGAAACTGGATGAGGCTCCTTGTAGCTCCAGCTTCAATGTCAAATTTTCCCCTGATACGAGTAACAATAGCATGCTGTCTGCAGGTTTCCCACATCAACCTAAGGTTTCAAATCTCTCAAGCGCGATGCACCGTCATCCCCTCCAAACTTCCTTTAAGAATGATACACCCCTTCACATCCAACACCAACCTCACAGCAGCACTCCCCTCCACACAGACCACTACCAGCCCCCCGATCCTCTCACCACATCACCACTCCACAGCAGCCTCAGTAAACAGAAATCTACAAGTCAAAAGAGGAATAGTGCACCATCTGAAAACCCAGAGAAAAGACAGTTAATGAGCTTTCATCTCTCCCCCCTGTCCGACCCTTCAGATCCACCCACCTCTCCCTGTCACAGAAGTCTGAAAAGTTCACAGAAACACAGAAAGTCCTCAAGTGAAAGTCCATGTTCTGTTGCGTCCAGCAGTCGTAAGAACACAGGTTCTGAGCTCAAGAGCATGATAAGAAATAAAGAAGATGAAAGAGAGATAGAGTGTGAGAATAATGACATGGGTAATGAAGTGGTGCAGGAAAAAGCAGAAGAAAATGGAGAGGCAGAGGTTGCAGACTCCAGTTTCCAGCACAGCTTCATGGACGAGCCTCCAATAGCTTTTAACGACTCGTGGGGCTTCGACGCGAACCCAGGATGCTTCAGTCTGAGGCTGGAGGACAGCAGAGGATCGAACCAACAGGAGCGAGGAGAAACGGCCAGGTCATCGCCCCCGAGTGACTGTCGACCGCCACCATCTACTCACTGGGTCCAGTCACCAAAGAGTTGTGAACGTGTCATTAACTCCTCTTCATCTGAAGCCCACAGTACATCACCATCCACCAGCAGACAGGCTCAGATAAGAGCTTCCCTCACCCCGTCACCACCAGAACAAAACAGCCTCCTGGACTCCAAAATATGGGACAGCTGGAGAGAAGAAGACGAGGAGGTTCTTCCTCTCTCTCAGAGGGTCAACCCCTCTGCCCATCTCAAAACACCAGGTACGAAGTTTTATTTTACCTACAGAAATTATTATGAACACATTTTTCTGTCATTAATATGCACCAATAATCTGACGTTTGTTAGATTACATCCCTCATTTCATTCTCATTGTAAAGCATGCAGACATGTGACATAGATACATATGTCTGGATGCTTGCAAAAAGTATAAAAGAATAAAAACTCCAACATCTAATTAGATCAAACGTCCCACAGTCAAACCTGTGGAGCTATGAAGTTGTCATCAAACCTCTTGGGTTAGTGGATTCATAATAATACAGCACCATGTCCCACACACTGTTTCTCAAAGTCCTTAAAACTAACTGTGATCTGCCCTGAAAACAAAGCCGCAGAGCGTTGAGACGGAAAACAAAAAAGACGATGATTCCAAAGTATTTTAAGTGGAAACAAATGCACAAAGCGCAGCATCTCCAGAAGGTTGAGAACCAGCCCGCAGGACGATCACGACAACTGCAAATTAAATTTGTAGAAGAAAAACATGTGTGATTTATGTTTTATTTGTGGGGTCTGCTCTGCTGAGTGCAGTGTTTTCTTTATTACTTTATAATAGTTCAAGCTTGGTGCAAATCACATTTGTTCTTATTTGATCATCAATGAATCGTCAGGGTTTGATGTCAGTTCAACAAAAGTTTCCACTTAAGTCTGTTTTTTTCACTTAACGTTTAACAAACATGCCATCATGAGAATGATGTTATTTTAATCACAGAAAAATCAAGTAATTTTTTAATATAATATAATATTTGAAATAAGCAGACAAACTTATTTATGCAATTTTACTAAACAGACATGTTTATTGTTTGTCCATAACCTTGGTTCACTTTTGTTGCTCAAAAATCATTCAAATGATTCCGGGTAGATGAAAAAATGGATCTAACTCTGTGTCGTTTTATGTCTTTAGATTAAATTGGTAAAGAAATACACAGCTGTCATTTGAAAGAATACGTTCTTGGTTCTGTCTCCTCAGCGTCATCACGTCTTAAAAAACGTTGCTCCTTGGTGCCCATCACTCCCATGCCCCACTACTCTGACATGGACACACCAGAGCTCAAGAACAAACTCAACAGGTCAGTGTTTAGTTTTTTTTTTTTTAATGATGATTCGATTACCTCCCCCGGTGTCGCTATCAACTTAGTGCCGTCTGGCTCTTCTTGTTTTCCTCTTGTCCACCTGTTTGTTCGTCTGACTTTCTCCACTGTGCAGGTTCGGTGTTCGACCTTTACCCAAACGCCAGATGATCCTCAAACTGAAGGAGATCCACCAGTACACCCACCAGCTGGTGAGCTCGGACTCTGAGGACGAGGCGACGTCCACACGGCAGACTGCTCGCACGAGGCCGCCTGCGCCCGCTTCATCATCCGCTAGCAGCAGGCCTGTCTCCTCCAGCACCCAGAGAGTGACGTTTAAAGAGCCCAGTGTTCCCACTGCCGCCTCCCCTCTGAAACAGAAAGGAGAGGAGGAGGGAGAGCTGCTGTCTGCCTCACAGGGCTCCAACACCTCTTCAACTGCAGCCAGTGAGGAGTCTGAAAGGTGCTGTGTGGATCGTCTCAGCTTTTATTTTTTATTTGTTTTGATGGTAAACATTCAGACCTTCCAGGATTTCGTGATTCTGTGATCGCAACTATTAACTCAAATTCAACTGTTCCCCCTGAATTCTGAGCAACCTTGCAATTTTGACCAATCATTGCAACTTTTTCCTTAATTTTTGACCAATCATTGTTTCCTGCGAAAACAAAATACAGCAGAGATACTGGACAAACCAAACTTCAAAATAAAAGCACACATTTAACACAGAAACCCTGAAAAGTTCACTACTTTTTAGTTATTAGCTGTGAAAGTGAAAAGATATAAATTCAAACAGAGATTAAACGCTTATTTTATAAAATAATTTTAATTTGTAAAAAGATAAAATGATTCTTTGTATTGTTGTGAAACACAAGAGGAACTCTTGCTCTTGCAACTTTATTGCAACAAAACCGCAACTTTCATCGCATTGCAAAATCAATCTCAAAAAAGGTCTGTGAAATCCTGGAGGTACTGATATTTTCAATACTCTGTTCACTAAGACAACTTCATTTTTTCCTTGTAATACTCGTCCTGTATCTTATCACTTCCACTCTCTCTCTCCTCAGATCCAACCCAGAGCTGTGCGTCTCTTCCGATGACGACTCAGACAGCGACGGCGGCATCTCCGCCTCGCAGGCGGCGACTCGCCTCCAGGATCGCCTGCAGGCGGTGCGCTCCTTCATCCTGACAGACTCCAGGTTGTACAGTCAAATCCTCCAGTACCAACCTCTGGTCCTCTCTCAGCTCCAGCAGCGACTCAAGACGGCCGGCATCCGTCTCGGCGCCGCCAAACTGGTCGACTACCTCGACTCTCAGTGCATCACCTTCACCACAGCTAAGCCGGGCCACTCCGCACGGAGCCGCAGGCAGGGCAAGAAGACGGGGAAGGTGGCAAAGACCGTGGGTGAAAGAGGAGCAAAGAGGAAAAAAGTTGTTACGGCCATGCTTTAAAAGTCTCTGCCTCTGTGTAGGAAGTAGCATATTTTATTTATGTGTTTTGAAATTCTTTCTGAAAACAACTTTCAGGGAAAGAAGAAATGAAATTAAATTATGAATTTTAAAAGGATTGTGTGGCTGTAGGACTTAAGGTTTTATCTTGTTTAAAATGATGAAAATGTTGTTTTGTTTCAAATGTTGAATTCTTAAATAACTTCTCACAGTGAAAATAAAAAACACGGTTAATGTTGCTGTCGTAACAAACAGATCTTTTCTTTTAAAAACTATATTGTAGATTATATACACACACTCTGTTATCGTGTGTTATTATCTGCAGTGGCACAAAGATAAACCGCTCCCATTAGTCAAGTCTGGAATTAGTACAAATCAGGACATCCTTTCAAAAACAACACAGAAAATTTTTGGAAAAAACATTTTACTTTTTTTTCTTCTTTTCAATAGATTTATATCCAAAGATCAGTCAAGACATACATACAGCTGAGCACACTTGAGAAAGGAGGCAGGTTCTTTACAAAGAAACTCTCACAACTATCAGACACGTCATTCACGTAGAGAGATGGGTCCTCTGTAGCAGCATAACATCAAGTCAGCGCTGTGTTCACAGTCAGGCCAGTGTTGTTGCATCAGGGATTGGGTTTTTTTTTTTTTTTTTGTTTTTGTTTTTTGGCATCGTGCATCCACTTTTCTCTACAGAGCGTCAAGATTGGACTCCAAATTACACACGATCCTTCCCGCAACGTGGATCCCGGAGATGGACTCTGGCTCCTCTCCGATCCTGCGATCCTGCCTTCACTGAACGCAGTGCTTCCTGTCCCGACTCAGAGCCTCAAGCGGTCACGACAGGTTGGCAATGTTGGCGAGAAAGCGCTGAGCCCACCACTCCTCCAGATCTATGGGCACAAAGTCTGCACAGAAAGAAATAACAACAGAGGAGGGAGAGAGAATTAAAGAATAATCCATGATCCATGATTGATTCATTTTGTGCATTAATCATTAATTTTATCACATGAATAACAAAGTCAAATTTATCTTAAAAAGGGAGGGGGGATGAAAATATATGAGCAGATGACAAAAATCTAAAACTTGAGGCACCAGAGACGTGGACTATGGTGGACTACACTCATTTTATGCAGTATTTCTTCTCATTTTGTTAAAAAGGCAGATAAATGTTTCTTTCTATGTAAATATGAGACCAAACATTAAGAATATTACAGGCTGCATGAATGTTCGGATGCTCTCAATGGAGCAGAAAAAGCCTAATTTCTTCGACTGAAAAGAAAAATGATATGAAACAATTTGGCCAAAGTGTAAATTGACCTTTGAGGACGCTGAGCAGACTGTGTGTCTGTGTGCGCTACGCTACAATCAGCAGCCAGGGCTTGTTTATCAGGAACAACCAGGTTCTTGTAGCCCAAAAAAAAAGAGTTAAAAATTAAAGAAAAATATTACAACAGTCGGCCTCTGGCTACAGTAAAATCTGAGCCAAAAAACCACCCTGCATGTGACTCATGCCATTCAGCTTTCCTGTGGCATTTAAATACCGTAACCACGGATACTAGGAAGATTACTGGTTCAAAGTTCGGAGGGTTGAGGAGCAGAGAAAGGGTTATCAGGATGCTGTAAAAGCGAGTGGAGAAAGATTAGATTTAATGGCGGCAGATTAAGTTTGTCGTCGCATTCTTTGAAGAATTCTATTGAATAGGAACTGGCTGATAAACACAATGAGCCGTGTGTAGAAAGTGTAGTGAGGAAATGCAGGTACTTACTCTTCATCGCAGCACTGGGGGTCTTCTCAGTGTACTGAACCGGCCCCTGGCTGTCGGTCAACTCCCCACTGTCCCCGTTCCCCAACTTCTGCTCCACCTCCTGCCAGGCTGCAAACACACACACACACACACACACACAAAAAAACAGTATATATTAACCTCTTTGACTTTCACTTTTTCCTATACAAGCAGCAACATCTGCACAGCACAGTTCACTTTAAAGCGTCCTTGTGAGTGCTGGACTGGTCTGTGGTCTGTGTTTATCAGCTGTGGGTGAAGGTTTTGTAGCTTTACCTCCAGATAAACCTCAAGGTTTCAGCTCACCAACTGTCAGCCACATGTTATTTACTTGCAGTTTGTAACTAATATTAATTGTTGTCACAAACAAAGAACAAATATCACATAAAAATGCCAGTTGTGTGTATGTGTGTGTGTGTGTGAGTATGTGTGTGTATAGGGGAGGGGAGGATCCTATATAAACAAGCCCGGAGGTGACACTTGTAATTATAGTCTTTTTTTTTTTTTTCTTTGGAAACCGACCCATCAGGTTTTCTGTCTTGCAACGACCCGACAGGCTGTGTAGGAGGTTTTTCTTTGGGTTTCTGCAACGATGACGAGAAAAGCGCGCTTCCTCCCACATTAGAACTTTTGAGGCCACAAAAGAATTAGAGAGCATTAGAGACCCTTACTGGCAGCGGCCCAACAGTAACACACATAACTAGTTTGCGCCGATTCAGCGCCACAAGTCATTCATTTCCACCAGGGCATGAAGTACTGACCCAGCATACTAAGGCATGCTGGGTAAACTTCAAGACAGGGTGGATTAGTGCGCAGTGGGTTTTTAATCATTGTTAGGTTTCACTGACTACAAGTAAATCTGTCTCCTCCTGCAAACAGCTTGTTGAATTTCATGCCGCTGCCTTCAATCTCTCTGTGCAGCCGCTGCTCAGGATGTGTTTGTTAGTTCTGCCTGGTTTGTAGCTGCTGCTGCTGAACACTAATAAAACATGTTTACACAGAAAGATAAGCATGTTACATGGTGTCTGTAGTTACTGTAACATTTTATAGACTTCGGAGTATTTTTAAAAATAAAATATTATCTACTGGGCAATCAGACAGTAGATATATATATATATATATATATATATATACACACACATACATATATATATACATATTATATTATAAATTTTAGATAGTGAAAATAATTGTTAGTTGTACTGTTTTGTCTATAAAATGTCAGAAAACACTATTTTACAGAGCCTGAGATGATTTTATGTTTTTAAACATATTATTTTTCACTGTATTCCTCCACCAAGCCGTCCAGTTGTAGCCGATTAGAGAGTAAACACTTAAGACTCAATGTTTTGTACAGTCACAGTGACCTTGACCTCTGACTATCTAATGTTAGTTCATCCTTGAGCACAAGTGAATGTTTGTGACAAATCTGAAGAAATTCCCTTGAGGTGTCTCACTCTGTGAGATGATTGTGACCTTGACCTTTTAACCCAAAATGCGGCTGCTCGGCTCCTGACTGGGACAAAGAAGCAGTAACATGTCGCTCTGGTTTTAATTTCCTGTCTGTTCTAGAATTGATTTTAAGATTTTATTGCTCGTTTTTAAGGCTTTAAATGGACTGACCATCAATATTTACCTGAACTTTTAAAGATCCACAGTCCAGTCAGGACTCTAAGATCTTCAAACCAGATGATTTTAGATGTTCCCAGAGCCAGGCTCAAAAATAGAGGTGACCAAGTCTTCTCTGTCCCTGTTTTATGGAATAACTGATTTTTTGATTTTCAGATCTGATTTTTTAATCAGATCTGCCCACAACATGATGATTTTAAGTCATTACTCAAAACTCACCTCTTTTCTTTGGCTTTTAGTTGAGTTTGAGCCCTGGCATCTCGACCTGCCTCTGTATTTATTTATTTATTGTGTATATTTCATTTCTATGTTCTTATTGCCCTTTTTATTGTTTTTATCACTGCCTGAGCCTTTGCAGCACTTTGATCAACGATGGTTGTTTTTAAATGTGCTTTATAAATAAACTGAAGTTGAAGTTTTGACCATGAAATTTAAACGCTGTATTTCAGATTTCAAATGAAAGCTCAAGCCAAATCTGAAAAGATACGGCTCAGTGTTTTCTTGAGATATCATATTCACTAGAATGGGGCAGATGGACAACAAAACCACAATGCTTGTGAATGTAATAAGTTTAAAAAACATCCCTAACTACAGAGCAGCGGCTCAGCCAGGAGGACGGTAACGAGAGAAAGAAGGAGATTATCTTTCTGACCAGTGTCCCAGTTTTGTTCCCTACAATCTTCCTAACCTTGAGGGACAGATCAGATCTACAGTCTGACCAGGCTTTAGGATTTCGACCTTTCGACGTCTTCCCATCTATTGATCCCGTGACCTCTCACCTTCATACACAAATCTGACGTTCTCCTCATGTGCTGGTGTGAATCTCTCTGCTGGACCGTCGGTCTTCTGTGTGGCTGCACTGTGGTAGCGCTTCCCGTTGAGGCGGTTGAACACTATCTTCGGAGGCGGCGAGCTGAGGAGACAAGATGAGGGTTTAATTATGGGGACAGACTGACAGAAAAAAAAAATTATAACTCCATGGATAACTGCCAGGTACTTGACATGGCAAGTTCAGTCTTCAGCTTTCACAAAAATCAAACATGCAGGTTCATTACTGACCCCGAACGTAGCCAAAACAAATAATAACTCAATGTCCAAATCCTGGTTTTTCTCACCACGCCTCAAGGTCTTCATTGGGGCTTACAAACACAGGTTTGTGTGTACAGTATGATATCCCATAATACCTTTCAACAACAGTGTGATGTATTGCAACAGCAAAACCACAAGTATTTGGGGGGAGTGGAAAAAAAAAAAAGAATGACTTGCAGCTTTTATTCAAAATGAAATCTGGTTAACTGAGGCTTGAGAGAATGGATTTAATTCATTTTTAATAAATAACACAGCAGACATTTCTATTAAAAAAAGTGATTTTCTCACATTCAGCACCGGAAATGCGCTAAAGAAATATATATTATATGCTGTAACACTTTAGGAAAAGGTGTTGTGGCGTTTTTATTTCCGAGCAGCATTTGAATGAAGCTCAGGTTTTGTTCTGCTGCTTTAAAGCGACACAGAGAAGACAGGCGTGTGTGTGTGTGTGTGTGTGTGTGTGTGTGTGTGTGTGTGTGTGTGTGTGTGTGTGTGTGTGTGTGTGTGTGTGTGTGTGTGTGTGTGTGGCACCTACGGGTGCTAACACCGGCTTCACAGACGGTTAACATCCAGTAACGCGCAAGTTCACGCGTTCACATTCTACGGTGGGCTATGTTGTGTAGCGTTGTTACAAAAGTCACATCCAAGTGTTACATGATCGCGCTCGCGACGCACGTGCAGAGTATTTCGGGCCCACGCTACTCAAATTGTACATAAATGACCTACCAAAATAAAAGCATATTAAAAAATATATACATAATAAAAAAAAATGACGGAGGTTTACTTACTTTGACGTGAGCCAAGACGTCGGCTTGAGCTTCAAGTCGCTAAATTTACTTTCGATCTGTTGTGTGGGACCTGAAAAAAAAAAAACAAAGAGTTAAAAATTCACATCGTGATAATTTAACCCGAAACTTTCAAATTCACGAGCACCAACAGCAGCCTGGTGTTACATCATGTTTCACGCGCACTCACCTGTCCTCCGTTGTGTAACAAGTTTGCTGGGACCTCTGGTGATTGTGTACATCATGTGAACGCCGGGAGCCTCCAGAAACCCTGTTAGTGTCTATGTGTAAAAAAAAAACCTGCTTTTAAGAACCAGGTGGAAACATGGGACTGTTAAACTCCTGTGCAACTTCCAGCGCTCCTCCTCCTCCTCCTCCTCTTCCTCCTGATCCTCACGCAGCAGCAGCCACGACTGAAAAATGTCCACAACGTAGTTGGGTTCAGCTGCTCCAGAATCGGCCTGAAGCCTGCAGCAGACTCGCTTGTTGACTTGTTGCCCGCTGGATATTAATACTGCTCCTCCTGACCAGCAGGTGTAACCGACCGACGTCCTGCTGCTCCTGAGGGAGAGAGAGACAGAGAGGTGGCGTGTAGGTCATCCAAGGAGAAAGCGGCTTCACATGCCGGGGAGGATCAGTCATTCACCGGCGCTGGGTGTTTTTCCTATCGCCCGGGGACAGTGACGCTCCGGGCCGGACTCTCTCTTCTCTGAGCTCCGCTGATGCTTCTGGACTGCGACGTGCGACACCGCGGCTCTCTGACGAGAAGACAAGGACACTGCACACTTTGGTATTTTCATCAGGACGGAAAGACACCATGCTTGGCCAGCGTCAAGCTAGCCAGGACGAAGACCAAAGCTTCCGGTTGCGGTTTTCAAAATAAAATCTTGCAGCTAAAAGTTTACGGTTTGTAATCTCTTAACCTCACCGCGTGCACAACTACGTCACAATGCATCATTTAAAAACATGACTGGTTCATTTAGTAAGTTCAGACCTCAGGTCATTTCCAAGTTTCAGCATCAATCTACAATAGTATATTAGACCCAGGGGTCTAATATAATATATTAAATTTCACATCATGGTTTTAATCTTGACATGTGTATTATGCAATTATCTCTGGGATAAAATCAGACCTGGCAATGTATTTTGGAGTATATAATTTGAATGCTTTAAGTATAGCACACTAGATTAAATTAATTTCCATTCTAAGAACACTGCAACGGCCCCACCCCATCCACAAATAAACATCTCCTTTGCTGAAAGATTTAAAAGCATTATAAAACATGCAGACAATCATTCAGACAAATAAAGGCAACCATAAACAAAAAGTATCTTTATATAAAAATAAGAAATAAATACAAAATTTACTGCAACATGCCACCATTCCCTTCTGCATAGAAAATAAATGTCATAATTTTACTATTGACACTCTCCAAAAATCTTTAATTAATGTTGCTGGAGGATAGTGTTTGTAATTTATCTGTCCACATGATGAAGCCGTTGTTTCATTCAACCATTATTCCATTTTAAATTTACAGTCACTGCACTATTACGTTATGATTTCCACGGTCTGTGCTCACGGCTTTTATTTTGAAGTTGCACTCATTTCCGGTCTCGTTGTTTCTGTTTGTGTGTGGTCAGACCGCTTCACGCAGCCGGGTTACCCCCTCTGTGACGTCACCAAACGCCCCTTTAGAGCCGGGTTTAGAGGAGGAGCGGGGACAATCACCTTTCACCCATTAAACCAAACGCGCAGATAAATAAACGTGATGACAGAAATGAAGAAAATTGAAATTAAACCGATATTTTATACAGACTTTGTAGAGGCGCTTATGCCCCGATTATTATTCCTGCTGGTACAGTAATAATAACTGAGCTGCACTGGACTCTTGCGAAACACACACTTGCACAGAGGTCATACGACCACATATATGGTTTATATGCTACTTTGTACAACTTGCACCATTAATCGTTTTCAAATTAGCTTTATTTATTTTAATTTATTCAATTTTTATTTAACCTATAGAGCTGCTGTGACATCTAGTTTGGCCCATGGAGGTCAATAAAGGGATATCTTATCTTATGACTGAGAAATACACACAATATTTTTAATCATACTCATTTGGACAGACACAGATTGGCATGAATGGTGCAACACACGAGTTTATGATTAATTATTTCTTATCAGCTATTTTGCACTATCTGGGGGCCAATTATTGTGTGTCTAATGTTGCGTCTAAGACATATTGACTAACACAGGTAACCACCTGTGACAATCAAGCGAGTGTCTCCACACAGTTTGAACTGAACTGTCTGTCTTCAGCAACTGAAGATCAGCTGGTACAAGAAGCGGCTCAGACAGGCTAATCCACGGTGATATCCAACACCACCACCCCCACGCACACCCTCCTCCCCTTCCTCATTCATCTGTACAATCTGGGTCAATCACCTGAATCTCTGAAACGCCAAGAAGCTAATCATCAACATCGACACCACAGAGGCCAAACAGTGGCCACACGACAGCCGGTTTGTGCTGAAGGAAGAGACGTTTATCGGCTTTAACGCTGACCCTCTAGTGAGCTCTTGAGAAATAGCTTCTGTTTAAACCTGCGCATGTGTGTGTGTGTGTATACATGTGGACAGATTTACTTTCACATCAGTGGATCGTTTGACCCTTGAAGATACTTGAAATATAGAGCAGTTGATCCTCTTATTACCATTTGAAACATCATTTTGTCAACAAGGTGCAAGAAAACATCAAATGACAACATTCACTTAAAAATGAGATGTCCAAGATTTTATTAAATGCATCATAATAATCATTCATCACAATATTTATCATAAGAGATCAAATTTTCATGATTTATTTATTTCAAGTTATGATAGAGCAGTGAGAACAGTGAAAGAAGTCTTTAATTTTTTTATTATCCTTAAAAAGACATGTTTAATTATCTTAAAACTGCACAACTTGTCCTGATGTTAGTATTATTAGTTGTAATCTGCCATGAGAACTATCTGTTTCTGTTTTACAGTCAGTTCTGTGCGTCATGTGTCGCTGCCTTATATTTCAGAAGTCGCTCTGTGACATTCGCTCTCAGCAGCCAGTGTCCAATTACACATTTCTCCAACTCTACTGAAGGTTTAAAGCTTCGTTAAATCTCTCTACTTTAACTCCTTCTTTCATGTTTTCATTCTTACGTGTTTCTTTGCTCTTCTCTCACTGTTCCTCCTGCTTAGTTTCCACATCCAGTGCAATGCTGCTATATTTTCCTCAAGACTAATTCTACTTCCTTATCATGTGACTCAAGAGATACATGTCAGAATAGTTGCAGGATGATTATTTTCTCTTACCAGAGGTTAAAAGAGCTAAAATGGAAACCGAAGTCAATGACATCTCTTCTGCAAAGATCAAATGATGATTCTCAAATAATCTAAATATTAAAGTGTGATAGTAGTAAGTGTGTATGCATTTACTATGTCAGATACTGCGCTGTGCTGTGCAGCTATCAACATTCCTAAAAAATGGCATAATTTTGGAGCTGGTGTAATGACACCAGCTCCAAAACCTAATATTTGTTTACCGGTCTTACTCTATTCGACATTTCAGTTCCATATGTGCATTTATTAAATCTGTTAAATTAATATTTGTATTACTTGTTTTTTTTTTGTCAGTGATAAAAATCATCTGTAGATAATTTACATTAGATTAATGACCTTTAATAAGTAAAAGCAGACAGTGACGCGTACAGAAGAGAACAAGCAGGACAGACAAAATGACCAAGACTCCCGCTGCCTCAAAACAAAACAAACAAACAAACCCAACAAAATTATCGTAGACCTGAGTTAAATACAGTACGTTTGATTGCGGTCTATTATAGACACATCTTATCAAAAAGTTTGCATTAAAACATCTATAAACAAAATGTGTTTGAAGATGTCAGAGAATTCATCATAAAACTAAAACGATTCAATCAGAATAAAGCATGTTAGCCGTCGCACCTTGTTATTAAATATGGCACCAAGTCTGATCAGTTTGATCAACGATGTGCATGGAATTAAAAGAGTTATTTTACCTGATGCCACATGACTGTGATGAGTGTTGAAATGTTCCTGTCGTGTGTTTTATTTTGAACGTACGTTCACGTGAGTGTCAGTAATGAGGTTCACAGTCTTCCACCAGGCTGTCTGTGATGTAGTTGACTTTTAGCAGCTCCTGGTAATACTGTTTCTCCACGTTTGTGTTGACTGTCCAGGCGACAACCTCCACTCCCCTCTGGGCCCAGTACTGCACGTAGTTCCTGCAGACAGCACACATACACAGGATTAATCTCTGGTGTGAACAACAGGATTTAAACCTTTTGAACTGACTATGTTTCAGTATTAGACAGGCTCTTCATGACAGTCAGTGTGGCAATTAAACTCCAGTGATCAACCTCCCATGTTTCTTGGACTGAGTTTCCAGTTAGGGTCAGAGTATCTGTATGTCTGAGCGGCTGCAGCTGTAGAAACTCACGGAGAGACAAAGTTCTTCTGTATCAGGAACGCTGAGATACCACAGAGCTTCCACAGCACGTGATGGTGCGCCAAGTCCAACACGACGTCCAGTAGTGTCATCCAGTGGTGTTTCCACAGCGACGAGAACCGCGGGGAACCGTCTCCGAACCGACTCAGGCTCCACGGCCTGTGGGTCAAAGCTGTGACCACATCTGGGTCACTCTGCCTCATCTGGGAGAACAGAGACAACAGCATCGAGAGAGACAGGCTGACAAAAAGCAATCATGTTTTTTTTTCTTTAAAAGAAAAAAAAAAACATTCGTTCAATTTTTAGTTTCTTGAATCTGCACAACATTAACTGTTAAAGCAGAGAAATAAGTTGTTCATGGTTTGGCACATGCAGAGCGTAGCCTCTGGTTTGCGACACAGACTAGACTGCAGTCAATAAATACAACAGATAGTCGTTGATGCAGATATGCAACTACACTCAGTCTCAGAGAACATGATATTTAAGTTGATTAAGCCCTGTTGCAATATTATGTCAATGCAATGTGTGCACGCTGCCAAGACAGAACTACAAAAATGCTTACACAGCCTCACAGCTCTCATGGATCCTTCATTCACAGTACTGGCATCTCTTCATTTAAATGCTTGTAATTTTGTCCCCTTTGGTCGAGTTTACGCTTTTTCTCAGTTAGTCAGTCAAACTCTTTCTTCCTGGCACACTTCAGGGTGTCCACTTACTCTGTAGATGACTTTGGGCTCAAAGGAGCAGACGATGCTGCTGTTGTAGAGGACCGGATGTTTCTTGTACATTTCTTTAAGCGCTGCTGCTGCCTGCAAGTGGAGGGGAGGGGATGGGGGGGACGCATGGTTACTGTAGGTCAATTAAGTGTTTACAGTGTGTGTGAGGTTTTCAGTCTTTGTGTTTGTGTTAACTAACAAGCAGCTGTGTGTGTGTGTGTGTGTGTGTGTGTGTGTGTGTAGATGCACCGCTGTGGTCCCCTGAACTCACTGCCTGAAACAACAATCATCACCGTCGCTCTACATTCCTTAGTCATCTAAAAATGTGCTGAGTGAAGAACCACCCATCAAGTGGTTCAAAAACACTGATGCAAGCTTTGATCCAGCTCTTTAATGTGCAAAATGAAAACTAAATGAACACTGCTGTGTTTGATTTAACTGCATCTTTTAGCTGCAAAAATAACTGTTGTCTGTTGTCATTTTCAAACAACATTAGAAGCAAATGACACATAATCATGTAATGATAATCTAATGTTACCAAGCAAACAAAACATACCACTGCACCACTTCAACATGGCAGCGTCCTCAGTGTGTAACAGTGAGGAGATGAAAGTGCATGTTTGTATGTATTGGAGGTTTGATTTGCTCCAAGTCTATGTTTACTTTGAAGAACAGAACAAGGTAGACTGTGTTCACCTAACTGTGATCTATTGGTAATAATATAACATCTCACTAATGATTGGTTAAAAAAATCAACTGATGTTTACTTTATGTTCCTTTTATAAACCTGAAGTCTGAAGTTATTACTGGCTCGATCAGCTGGTGTCAGTGTTGGGTTTTAGTGTGTTAACATTACATTAGTGTAATGCCCTGTATTTTGATTTTACACAATGATAACATGAGAAAAGATTATTTGTATCACACTGCATTAAGGACGAAATTCATATTCTTAATTATGCAATGTTACTTAAATCAATAAAATCAACAGTATAAGAGTTGATTTAACTGAAGAGAGAGTGTAAAAGACACGCTGCACATAATCTACACTCTTTATTTGTTGGTGTTGTTGGCTGCACCTCATCTGGATGACCTTTGACATCAAAGTAGATGGTGAGCTGCAGTTTGATGCATTCTTCCACGGCCTCATCCAGAGTTGGGATCTTCTCTCCAGCAAATGTCTCCCTGATAATGAAGGACAAAAAAAACATTGATGAAATGAAAATGAAAACATTGATGCAGGCCTCATGCTGCTGTGACAATAAATATTCTTTTGTTTCTTTTGGAATAACTTGCTAAGCAAGAAAACTATGTTTTCCATTTTACTTGTTCGAGCTGGTTTTAGAAACCCCTTGGGTTATTTGTTTCGCTTTTGTTACCAACAACATGCTAATGAGTATTAGAAACAACTTACCTCTTTCAAGGTTTTATTTGCAGCTTTGTGTTAATTTTAGAAAATGTGTTTACCTTTCTTTATAAACTTTTTAGTGTTTTCTAACACGTCTTAGACCCTCCCATTATCCAGTGTCACAATCACACACCTCCTTGTGGAAAGCTGATCCTTTCTGAAGGAGACAGTATTCTTACTTCCTCATTAAGGGAAGCTACATCAGCAAATTACAACTTTGTTTGCTTTCAGACTATCTCTTCCTTTTATTATTTTGCAACTCAGCCTTACATTCCCCCAATAAAATCAAAGACTGATACAGACTCTAGGATCTAAAAATATCAGCTTCATCAGAAAATCTGTCTGGATACTAATATGAGCATTGATAAATATGTTCTTCTTTCTTACTTGAGTTGATGTTTAGCAGCTGCATCCAGTTTACTCAAATCAGACAGTTTCAACTGGCTGAGTGGACCCGACCCGTTGGTGGTCCTGTCCACAGTGTCATCGTGCATCAGTATCGGGATGCCATCTGCTGAGAACTCAAGGTCCAACTCCACTCCTGTTGCCCCATTTTTACTGGCCTGGTTCAGAAGAGACGGATAAGAGAGTTGAATCCGTTGTATTTCAGGAGGTTTTGTTTCTGATCATACCTAAAAATAGAGAAACTCAGCCCAAACCATCTACTTTTGACATCATAGAGCAAAAAGTGTTATGATACACATATTCATTTTCAATCCTGAAGCTCTGTAAGGTGAAAAACAAGCTGAGAGAACTGCTTAAAGGTGGAAAACGTCTCATTAAAAAGGGAAATTGGATTATGTAGTATGAAATTAGAGCACAGATGACTGTTTACGAGTCATCTGAATGACAATGTGGCTTATCTGTCCAGATGCAGTGCAGAGATGGTACAGTGTTGATCAATGGTTATAATGGACTCAATGTCCCGATGAAAGGACACATCATGCTCACTCTTTTTTAACACATATATGTAACTCATTGCTAGTTTCCTGCCATAACTATGACTCTATTTTCAGTTTTTTCGTGGATGAAGATATGACATTCAATCCTCCAGTGGCGACGCGCCCCTTGTAACCACTGCTGACAGGGAGGGAGAAACCTCCCCCCGGACAACACTTAACCCCTATCCCCGTCAACATCCCCTCACCTCACGGATAGCAGCTATCGTGTTCTCCGGTGCGTCGTGCCCACCGCCCCGATGAGCCACCACCGACACTCTACCGGAGCCAGCCGCGCCCTTAACCGGGTGCAGCACCTGCTGGACTCGGCTGGTTGGTACTTGAGGGAACCGAAACATGGCCAAAAAGAGGTAAAGAGAGCTGGTGAGGAGGGTTGTCCACACCGGGCTCCGGGTGCCCAACAGGACAACCACGAAGACGACCGAGTACAGGGTGACTTCGTCCCCCAGATGCAGCATGCTTGTCCTCCGCTGTCTTTCTGACTCTGCACCGTCGCTGTGTGTGTTTACCGTCAGCTAGCTGTCGTTAGCTACCCGTCAACTATCTTCAACTGTGCGGTTTGACAGAAGGTCATCATCCTAGTAACATGGCAACATTAACCATTGAAAGGAGAAAAATTAAAACAAAAATCTCGAGGCAAAAAGAGAGCGGTCAGTGTCCTAGGTTACCTGGTGATCACGTTAACCGGTGCCCCGGGCTACTCCAGGTTGTTTCGGGCAGCGGTGTTTTCTCTACTGATTTTTTTTTTTTTTTTTTTTTTTTTTTTAAATGTGACGTGTTGTTCTTTCCCGCCCTCTAGTGGAGAAGATGTTGAGTAATAGTTTTAAAAGAACCCAAACCTGTATTTTTGTTTGTTTGTTTTTTACGGAAGCGCATTGCATTCACTTAAAAATGTATTTTTTGTTTATTTTTCAGAGTAATTATTTAAATTTTCTGACTAATTTATTTTCCTGTTTGTTTTTCAGAGTATTTTTCTTTTCTGTTTTTCAGATTGGTGCTATGTGGTTCTGCGTGTGTGCTATCGGCAGATTCGTCATTTTCCTGAACAACAGGCTGTTGTTGAACAGGTAATGAAAAAAGTCAAAACCGTGTCAGCATCAACTACACAAATGCAAAATACATAGTCCTGGCTACAGAAAAGGAATGAATAAATAATGATTTGCTGTGGGTAAAACAAGTGGGACTGCAACACGTGTAATTTATATAATTGTCTTGTGGGAGATGCATTTAAGTGTTGGTCAGTGAACTGATGACAGTGAGTTTTTACTGACCTGACAATGATATGTTGCATTGTTAGAAAAACTATAGTTCTCACCATTTTCCAAAACAAGCAAACAAACAAAAGAAGGAGAAGATGCTGCTCGTCACATGTCTGCCAGCTTTCCTCTTTAAATCTCTAATGCTTTTATTTTTATAACTATTACATACATGGATCAATTTCTTGAAAAAGAAGTACAACAATTGCTTTCCGCTTTTCCATCAATTATCTTTCAACTGAATTTATTGTGATTCATCTTCTGACCCTTTGGGAAATCAAGTGACAGATCTAGCAGTGTCACCACAGTGCTACTGTGGGAGACGTTTGGTGGCATAACAACAGAGGTGGACAAAGTAACCAAGTCAAAGTACAGATACAACTGGTTAAATGTTACTCAGTTAAAATTGTACAGTAAATTTTTTACCCCACGTTTTCGAGGAGAAAAGAGGAAAAAATATCCACCAAGTGACAAGAAGTGGAGAGAAGGAAAAAGTAGTGATTGTAAAGTAGTGAAGTCATAAGTTTCCAAAAATAAATAAATACTACAGATACACAAAAACTGTACTTAAGTACAGTACTCAAGTACATGTACTTTTATTTTTCTATATTTACTTTCTTTCTTTCTTTTGGTGGCCAGTATGTTTTGCTTGCCTGTTGATGTGGTTTTGACGTTTCCATTAATCAGTGATGAATCTGCGGATGCCTCATCTGGGGCCAACTCATGGCACCACTTAACTTTAACACCATTTAACCTGCAACACCGGCATGTTTCAAGGTCAGAAAAATCCGAATAAAATGCAAAAACAGTAACAGTTTTAGGTTAATTTTTAGTAAAAACTAAAACTACTTTATTACTACCCCCACTAGGTGGCAGGGCGATAACAACAGGTCACATTAAAAAATAAACGAGTGACACTGTTAAGCACTTCCGGGTTACAGTCAGCACTGCTCTCCTGTGCTGCTGTCTTTGGTTTGTCTCCTAGTTCTGGAAACTATACAGATTAATTTTCCTCTTCCTTCCTCTATCCAGTCTATCGACGGTCATGGTAGGTTTCTTTCTTTCTCTCTCAACCTCTTACTCAGTGTTCATTGTTGTGTAAGTTGTCTCAAAAGAATGTGGAGGTTGAATTTTTAGCCACATAAGCTAACTGTTAGCTGCTGTTTTACCTGGACTGAATGACAGTTCAGTCAGGAATAACATGTCTCCTGTTTGTTTAATCTTGGTTAATATACACTTAACATAACGTAAATAATGTTAGTACAGTTAAATATGTTATATTGATAATATTTGCTCATGATAGACAGCTGATTATGCGCATTGCACTTGGAAATAGCCAAAGCAACAGAACATCTGTGTAATAAAAGTCAGTCCAGTGGCCTTTCAGTTATGTTCGCTTTTTTTCACTTAATGGAAATTATGTGGTGGTTTTCTGTTCTGTTTCTGTATTATTTTGCGCTGCATTTATCAGTCAATCATGGGATCTCCAGAAATTTAAACAGCATTTTTAAGATAATAATGGGGGGAATAAATTTGGTGGTTTCTCTGACTTAAATAGGAATATGAATATGTGGTTAATGGCAGTATATTATCAGAAAATTATATTGGGCAAATTTCATTTAATTTTCATTTTTGTAAACAATCCCAGTTGTTAGAATTAAAAATAAATGACGTTTTCTACTTTGTTCATCTTCTACATGCATGTTAATGTCACTGACTAATTTGTTTTTTATTGACATTATATTTCTGCAGATAAGATCGGTATCACTGCGCAGATTAACCTCCCAAATCTTGTCCTGTGCCAGAGGATCATGTCTACTAACTAGTCGGATACCCCATGGGGTGCAGTCTACTGTACCGGGTCATGCACCCGTCCAGCAGAGCTTTTATGGACCTCTTATGCCTAAAACCACATCTGCGATCACATACTCAGACTTGTCTACTCAGAAGTACGTTATGATTTACACCCTGCCGCATATTAAGCTTCTCAGAGCTGTGTCCAGGCTCAAACTGCTGCAAACAGGAATCACCATGGTCATCTTACCCCCAGTGTACATCCTCTACCTTCAGGGATATGTCTCCCTCTTCCATGTCACTTACTCAACGGGGGTAGCACTGTTCGCTGGCGTCATGTTGTATACAGCCAGTCACTTTTTCAGGAGGGTTGTGGGAATGATGTACCTGGACCCATCCCAGACCACACTTAAAGTGTCCCACCTCACTTTTTGGGGCAAGCGCCATGATATGTATCTCCCTGTGTCGGATGTTATGACCATTGCTGACACGGGAGACACTGCAAAAGAGACGATATTGAGACTAAAGCGATACAGCAGTCCACAGACATTTTATTTCTCTACTCATTATGGGCGTGTGGTTGACAGAGTAGGTTTTGAAAAGGTGTTTGGAAATTTAAAATGATGCAATGTTTAAAAGTGCTTAAATTTTGATGGTATTATTTAATATTGCTGAAATATTTAATATTCCCAATGTCACACTGTGATAATGAGAGATGTCTGTTTTCCATATTAAATGGGTAATCAATGGTTTAGCAAACTAAACGTGTCAAAAGTAAGGATGGAGATGTGTTGGCATCAACAGCACTTTGGCCCTCAGAGTGGAACAACATGATAAGTAACCAGAGTTGGCAGTAACATGTTAAGATTATTAAGATTACTTTTGTCTGATAATGAATGATTTAATGTCTGAAGTGGGAAAAAGTTGAATAAAAAAAAGTCTTTATACAAATGAGTTTGTCCTGATGTTTAACAAACAGAAATACACTGGAATTCTTATTAAAAGCAATTTATAACTAAGTAATGAAGTAAAGATCAAAAACACTTCCTGATATTGTTAGTTATCCAAGTGTGAGCAGACGTGTACACACTTCTAGTACATAGACTGGGAAATATGTTACAGAAGATGGATGTAAACTGGCTTATACTCATGCTTTTTATGTTGAAGCTTAGGATGATCAACTATATATATATATATATATATATATATATATATATATATATATATATATACACAATAATATGACAGTTGTGACAGCTCTGACTAAACAAAGACAAGCAATACTTAGAAAATAATTGTGAAGCAGAAAAGTCCTAAAAAAATTATGATTGCATAAAATAAATAAATATAAATATAAAATAATGGCTCCATTATGGTGTTATATTAGGCGTTTATGCATCATCTATGTTATTAGGTTCTAGTAACCCTAACTGTAACAGCTTTAATTAAGATAAAATAAATCATTGATTGATCCACATGGATATCAGATGAGGTCCTCAGACAGCTGTTTCTATGGTACCAGTCACATCATGTGGTCCAACTTCACCACTGGAGGCACCAAGGTTTCAACAGTCAAGCTTGTTGTTCTTCTGTCCTTCTGGCTCCTGCCCCCTGGTGGCCTGGAGAGACATGGCCGCAAACATCATTAGTAACATCTCACAGTGTATAAAGCTAAGGTAATTTCAATCAGCTCTTTTAATAACTGAATTGAATTGAACAAACATGCACATCACCTGTGTGTAGAAACAAATGGCAGATACACACAATGCAAAGGCCAGCAGGACAGCAAGATGGACGAAAAAAGGTACTGGATTGTCTGAAACAGATTTACAACAAGTACATCAGATCAGATAGAATATTGTAAGTACAACGAACTTAATTAAATTTTTTGATTGTCTGTTTGATGGATCTTTTTCAAATAGGTACTGTCTGGATAACTTTTGTTTTAAGACAACAATTAAATGTTGCTGTTTCTCTTCGTGACGTGTTTTGTTTTATAAATGCATTACGATGCATAACACTGCGGATGATTTGAAATAGATGTACTGTTGGTCTCATCCAGACTTCTACTGTCAGGAATTTATGTAACCACCCAAATGTTTAGAAGACTGACGAACATTAGTTTGATTTAAAATGTGACACTGAACCACTCTGATGATGCACTTTTTGGTCTTAAATTGAAACCACAGCTTAGGCCACATTTCTTCGTCTGATTCAGCTCCGTATCCAATCTTACCTGAGATGGTGAGAGACAGTGGCTCACTCTCTGAGGAGAAGTTATGAGAGTTAATATAGATGTGATAAACACATTGGTAGTTCCCGTGGTGGTTGTGGTCTGCAGCTGGAAATGTAAAGTGGGCAGTGTGATTGAAAGCTTTCTGAGTGTAAATGTGTGTTGTTTTGGAAGTGGTGAGGATGATGAGGTTGAAGGAGCCACTGTGGTACTGTGGTTTGATGGAGCAGGTGATGGTGAACTTAGAGGACCTGTAGACCCCATTAGTGGAGGGAGAGATGGATATTATTGGCTGAAATAGCAGATCTGTCAAGAGAAAGGGAGATGGTAGATTGAACAGATCAGTTCTCACCTGTAAAGCTGACTTTGACAACATTGGGGTCTTGTGATAGCTGTGATAAATAATAACTGTATTGATCATGGCTTAGTGACTAAAAAATGTTACCTGAGCAGTAAATCTTTACAATGGATTCAGAATGCCAGGGCCTTATTGACACCCACTCCCTCAGTTCAGATCCAGTCTGAGCAGTGGAGGAAGGGATCCCCCACATAAACATTGCCTCAATATTCTTTGTTTTGGTTGAAGCAACTGAGCCGCATTTCAAGTGTCCACACACCAAACCTGCTGACTTCAGGTCTCCCTTCGAGCCATCCACTGGTTTCCAGGCATCCTGCAGTTTCATTTCCAGTCTACCAGCACAGCGGCTTGGCTCTCCCACCAGCCTGATAATATCAGGTTCTGAGACAAAGATGGACAGGAGAAGAGACAAGGAAATAACTGAAGGTCAGAGCTCATTCGTGAACCATTGAAACAATTCATAAAAGTCAATTTTGTGAAGCCTCTGGTGTTTGATCATATCTTTAAAACCAAAAATACCTCATATTTCATGGTCATTCAAAACCACAAATATCCATTTTATGGTGCTGTGAGAGGTAAAAGTGAGGTGATGACAAGTAACCATAAGTTACCATGCCTTGAGAGCAAGGCAAGGTACTTTTGTAAAGCGGTTTCATTTTGAGCTATCACATCGAACTGAATTTGTCCAAAACACTGGTTTAGGGCCAAATGCACACATATCCAACAACATTATTATCAGCTCCCTTATACCATTATATCAGCCATTAGTGATCATGGACAAATTTATATGAAATGAGAATTAGCCTAAAGCCTATGTTTCCCCATGTTTTCTTTAACATTTTAAGAACATTTTGTTCAAGTGATAAGATTGTAATCTGTAGAAAAACTGGTTAAACCTAAACCCCAGACTGGACTATTTTATTTGCTGATGTTACCACAGTTAAAAATAAATGTTGAACCTCAGCTTTTAGATGAACATGGATGATATAAGTCCTTTAAATGCTCAGTAAAATTTGAAATTAGATGATCTACAATTCCACATCAACTGGGCAAACACCATTTTGTGATGGGATCCACAGCTTCAGATTGGCTGATAAATGGATCTTGAAGTGTGATTGTATTGAGTGAACTTCTTTACAACAGAACATATCAAACTTGTAGCTTCCCCTTTACCTGAGCATGTGATTTCAATGGGTGAGCATGTGTTTCTAGCCGACTCAAAGCTGTCACAATCCAAAAGAGTGGACTCATTTTCTCCGCACCGGAACTGTTTTGTCCACTCTGCAGTCTTTATATTTTCATAGATCACCCTCTGGAGATTAAGAGGAGTTCCACAACCCAGCTGTCTACAGACCACCTTTGCATCCTGAAGGCTGAAATCACCTGCACACACTTTGAACCATGACTGGTTTGCTTTGAGCTCCAGTCTGCCTGAACACAGTGACGTCCCATTCACCAGTCTGAGGGAGTCTGCAGAGGAATAGGAAAGTTTGAAAATGAAAAGAAAGTTTCCATACTTTTGTTAATAATAAAACTATGACTGAATACACATTCAAAAAAAAAAACCTTCAACAGTCACTGTAAAATCATCACTATTTGAGAACCCAACATCAGTCAGTCGACATTTTAATTGGTTAAAATGAAACTGTTTTCAATTCAATTACTTTATATGGAAAACATTTTCACATAATTAGTTCAGTAGCTCTGACCAAAACATCCTATAACATTATTTTGATTAAACATGATAATATAAGGATTATTTGTACTTGTTGTACAAGTTTGTTGGGATACTGTCAAGCTAGCCATCATAAAGTGGTTTCAGTGTTTCAGTGATGGTTTTACCTGAGCATGTGATGTCAATGCTGGTATAAGAATGCTGGGACTTCACTGATACATGCTCTCTCAGTGTGGATTCATTCTGAATGCTGAAAGCATGTATTTTCCACACAGGAACTGATGTGGACCTGTATTTGAGTTTTGCTGAAATAACAGATCCACAGTCTAACTTTCTACACACTTTGGCTGCTGTTCTCAAGTCCCAGTCAAAATAAACATCATCCACTGGCTGCCACTTGTTGTGGATTTTCATTTCCAGGTGTCCATCACAGCGAGTGGTTCCTTCTCTCAACCTGATATCACCAGGTTCTGAACAGAGACAAGAGATTGATCAACACAAAACATTAAAAGATAAACATGACTGCGATTTCACCTTTAGTTGTACTTGGTTTACCTGATGATTTCTTTTGTGCTTCTGCCTTGGGCCCTGAAAAGTCGTAAAACAATCATGTAAAATGTGCAGAAACAGATCTAGGCTGAGGAAACACTCACAAACTAATATAGCGCACACAATTATTTGGGCTGTTCAGGTTTGGGATAAGACTATAACCTGGATGTTATAGACTTGGTTGAGTGCTGGACAATGAAGCTGGTGAAAATTATCTCTAGAAGCAAAGGACAGATTTGGCAATAAAAGAAAGCATCTTTGGTGAAAACAAAAACAAAAACTCATTGGTGAAATTATTCACAGAAAATGTGATAAATCAATCAAATATCACCCAAAAATCAAATATGCATATTCCGACATAAATATGCAAAGAATGATCTTGTAACACACGAGTGCAAAATAATACAGACATATTCAACCTTGTAATAATGATTTCATATTTAGGTAGGACAGTTGAATTACTTGCTGAAAATGCTTTTTTCCCTTTCCTTCTTTTTTTCCCCAGTTTAGATCAGTTGAAAACCTCAAAAAGTTGCAAATTGGATTTAAAGTAATTGTTAACAGCCACAGGCCTCTTTTGTCATATAAAGCTAAAATATAATTAACATGTTAACTCAAAGTAAGAAAGTTTTCATTGAGCGAACACCTGCGTTTTTTTCTGTCTCACAGGCCTCACTGACATCATGCATTACATAACTATATTTAACTACCACAACTAAATGACCAAAGACAAACCTAAGTGTAAACCTTCACCCTCAAACCTAAAAGTTCCATCCAGAATTAAAAACAGTCTTACCGAAGCTCCAGAGCAACACGAACCCTGTTAATATACAACTTATACCCATTGAGGTCATCATCTCAGTCATTTAATCTCTGTTTCTGCTGCATCTATAAGTGACACATCAGTGAGTTCCTTCCTGCTATGTGATGCTATGCTATCTACGACGTCTATCGACAAAAGCTTCCTGTGGTTTCTCTGTCACTTTATTCTAGCATGGTACTGATCTATAACACCATCATTGGAAATGATGTTTGAACTTGAAAAGGTTCAAATCATATTTTCCACTTACGTGATAACAAGTGGTTATACTTGTTGAGCAGAAGTTCATTATGTTACGAAAAATGTCCAGACAGGCAGATTTAATTAACATGGCACTTAAATAACCATAAACCACAATATCAAAGGAAATACAAGATGTCTTTTATTGACTGATAAAATGTGCATCATATTGTACATCAATGCGTGTTTAAGCAGCAACACAATGTGCAAATTTCTTTCACATTAAATACATTCACTTACTAATATGGCAATCGCATGGAGAAATACCGTAGTATGTTTAATATTTGTATGTGGTAAAATGTCTCTGACCCTGCATGTTGTGACTGTAGTCTGTTATCATCACGCATCGTTACGATAGCTGGTTCACTGCTATTAGATAGCATGTTCCACTTAGTGGTATCAATAAGAACAAAATACATAAAATAAGAAGAGAAACAAAACACGAAATGCCAATAAAGAAATGCATCAAAAGTCTGGCACAAAACATCATTGCAAACATGTTCCATGTCTGAATTATTGTACTAATTTCAGACGGATCGAGTGACATTTAAGTGAATATTGTTTGGTTGGATGTAACAGTTTCTTCATATCTTTAGTCAGATATGATTATTGGCAGAATCAGCATGTTGGAGCTCAGAACAGGTACCAGGCAGTGAACCCAGCGAGGATGGCGACCCAGGTAGCCAGAGCCATCTGACAGGGCGGATGTCTGAGAAACATCATGGCGAACTGGAACATATAGGTGGGATTTCCACTGGCAGCTGTAGTGTAGATGGAGGAAGTAAAGGATGGAGAGCAGAGGAAAAAGGAATCAGACCAGATTTACACTACGGTTTGGGGTTACACATAGATAATTCACATTGTATAATAACTGGGCTCCATTACTTACGTACATCTGTTACATGTTTGCTGTTTTTTATTCTCTACTAGAAACAATTTTTAGTGAATAATTATTTCAGGCCTAAACCAATCTTACCCATTTTGGCAGCATAGTAGGGACACTTGTTGATATCACCACCCTGCATGATCTCTGCATGGCTATGTCCAAGACCTGCATCTTGGACTTCCTCTTTGATGGTCTTCCCAATCTCTTCCAATTCTGTGAAGATCTGTTTTGAGAATAAGAGTAGAATTTTAAAATACTTGTGCTTTCTTTTTTGGAGAGTGTGCCTCTTTCATAATGATTATTTGAACATTGGGACTTTCTGAACCTGGTCTCCCTGCTCCCTCACCGTCATGTTAAAACCAAAGGTCCGGTTGGATTCATCCACGATCCTCTGTTTAGTCTCAACGTCCAGTTCCAGCTCGTTCATCCTGCTTCGGTAAAGCTGCTTGAATCCCTTGTGACTGTGGATACTGTCAAACTGGTAGAAGTTGATACCTTCACCTGTTGGAGGGAGCTTGAGTGCCCTCTGGGCCACTTTCTTGAGGATCTGTCCACCTGAGAGGTCACCCATGTAGCGGGTGTAGCAGTGGGCCACCAGCAGAACTGGGTCCATCTCTCCCACCTCGTGGATACGGTCCACATACAGCTTGGTGCCTGCAGAGACACTGATCTTTAAGAGAGAACCCGTTAAAAGTCAGGAGACTTTGCAGTTGGGTTAGGGTTAGGCTCATATATGTCTGTGATGTAACTTTATGCCATGAAACTGACCAGCAGTTTCTGTGTGCTCTCTACTGACCTGGCTCTCCCAGTCCTCCCCATACAAATACTCAAGATCTGAAGCCAGAGCCTCACTCCTGTGAAGCTCTGTGGGGAAATAGATTGGCGCAATGTGAGGATGGTCCTTGTTCTTCTCTATCTCCTCCTCCATGGCTGAGTAGACGAAGTACAAGGCTGCTGTACCTCTCTGATGACAGAGATGTAGAGAGTTGACATTATTGATACAACCTCCACTGAAATCATGAGAAGTTGGACTTAATATTTACAACAACAACATACAACGAGTTTAACACCTTAAACAGTTCTCTTTTGATGCGACCTCTCAGGAAATCTTTGACAAACTGGCAGTTCTCTGCTCTGTCGTGAGACTCCTTAGTTCCCTCTGCCAACATCTCAGAGAGGTCGGTTGGACTTGGGGGGGAGAAGGGTTTTAAATAGACGGAGTAAAGAGAGACAAACATAAGTACTTATGTCACTTGGTTGTAAGGTAAATTAAGTGTCAAAACAGGCTACTGATCACAGTTTTCCTCCACACCTAAGAAGTTCAGTGTCATTATCTTTGTCATCTTCAACAGTCATGTCCCCTCTGTTCACCACACCGTTGGACTCTGATGTCACCTTTTTTTCCATCACGGTGTTTTCACCTTGAGTAAGCAGGATACAGAGAAATTCAATTGAATCATATGCGATGATAAGATAGAATAAAACTTGTACACTTTGTACAAAGACTCTTGCATGTTTATGTGTTTTATATCACTGCATCAACCGAAGCATCAGGATTAAAAGCCTGTATTATTCTAAGTAATCTAAATAATAGGTGCTTAGGATAAGTCACATCCTGTAACATGTCAATACTGTAAAATTTACATTTTAAACTGTGTTAAACTGTGGTTTCTTTTAAGTGTTACAACAAACAGTTACAATGTTACAATGTCACCACAACTGAGTTAATAATAATTCCGTGCTGTTGATTATGAGCTACAATAATTATGGTAATGTTGCTCTGAAAGCGTTATTTTTGTTACAGTACTGTACACAATTACAGTAACAGTTTTTGACATAGACTTTAGAGAAAATACTGAGTTGAAACAAGTCGAAGCAACGAGGTGACATGACACTTGACTGTTACAAAACTGTCATTGCACGTCCTCGGGTTATATAAGCAAACTTTTAGCGACAAGACACAGCTCCTCGAACAACACAAACTTACACAATATAACTTTCTCTCTGAGCAAAGTCAAGTAAACGCTAAATATTATTATTATATCTTCAGAAATTGAGGACAAATATTAATTTACCTTGTCACGGTGTAGCTGTGACAGCTCGTCTTAAAGCAAACCTATAACAACTAGAGTGGGCGTGGTTGCTATGACAGCACACCAATTAAAACTCGCTCTGTAAAGAAGCTGCACTCTGATTGGTCAGCTCTGAAAACCATTCGCCAATTATTATTTGCGACATTTTTTTTTTTTTTACAAAAGAGGCTGGTGTCATCCGAGACGTGTTGACAATAATAACAATTTAACATTTAACTTGTGTTGTAAGAAATTGAGTTTGCTCCATTTGAGTGTTAAACAAAATTGTACATTTTAAAAAAATGTGTTTGAAAGCATCTTTGGCAGAGGTTTTCAACACTAAGTTAAAATTGTTTGATTTATGTTTTGATTTTTCTGTAAATTCTTTATTATTCAAGACTGAAAACGATTTTGGCCCAACTTTTATGTTGGTAATGATCCTTAAAAACACAATGAACACAATAAAACAATCTGGTTCTCATTTGAACCCCTGATGAGCTTATAGTGAAAATAAACTGTTCATTATAAACCTGCATAACCTGAAGCTAAACTTAAAGTAACTGCAGACAGATCTTTAATTGTGAACTAATACACTGACTAATCTCTGCGCATCTTCACATTAAACTGTATTGTGTTATTCATACCACCAGGTGTCACTATACTCCATGTGATGTCGCTCAAACCTGCATTTAAAGCTCATACTACTTAGTTAGGCAGCTGAACTGCGCGATGTTAAACCAACAATTCAGATGGAGCAGAGATTTGATGTCTAATTTCATACACTACACTGCTAAATATTTAATAGTCATCATCAGCTGCTGTATTATTACATTATATTAAGTGCTATAACAATAAATATCACCACACTCACTGCACTTTGATTGCTTCTTCAGAATGATGCCAAGGGAGCGAAGACGTGACCACACACCCTGCTCTGGTAAGGGCTGATAATGCCTAGGAACTGTATAGTTTACATGTCACTGTCATGTTCTGCAGGGTTTGTCCCCCTATAGGCTTCTGTTTACATTGCTGTGTTCTGTTAATCTATACATCTCACTTAGCCTGAAATATGTACCAGATAGGGACTATTATTATTGTGCCTGTAGTCACACCCTGGTAAAAGAACATCCTCAGTTCACCTATGGGTTCCCAGAAGAACACTTGAGAACACGAACAAAGGAACAAAGGTACTGGATTGGAGTTTTTTCCTCTGCAAAACCTCCGTGTATTGAAAGGGATTCTGGCAGCCCCGAGGCCGTCTTTCATGTCTTGAAGGGCCCTGGAGAGCCCTGCTCCCCTGTAGGAAAACCCCACTTCTACTTGTTGCTGTCTTGCTCCAGAACGTCCAGCTACAGACCCACCTCTGTTTGTTTTTGTCATTGTTATTAACTGAGACGAGCTTCCTATGATCAACAATATTGCATTGACCTCGACTCCATTTCTGCCTGAATGATTTTGCTTTTATATTCAATACAATTTCCTGTGTTTATGAACTTTTTGGCTGCTTTTCTCTGACTCATTAGTCATTAACAATATATAGGAAGACGCATGCAGCTTTTTAGAATTGGTGTGTAATACTCTTAAGTATGCCTGATCGCTTGTGTATTCCCAAAGAGGCATTTATCATAGTGCAACCTGGATACCATCATGTTTGGATCACTCCCTACAAGTACTAAACTAAGGCCACTGTTCCCCGGGGTTTTCATGACGCTACTATGATCAAGTTCCCTGCCATACCAGATCCTGGTAATCACACTTTTTGCATGTGGGCAGTTTGTTCCCTTTCATTGTTTACCACATTCCAATTTGTTTTTGGCAAAATGTTTTGCATCTTTATTACACAAAAGGGAAACCTTCCTGTCTGTGAGGGATTTCCTCTTGTTTTCAATAATGAAAAGGCTCGTGCTAAAATAATCCGGAGGTGCATTCATTTAGGCTCAGTTCAAATTTGAGATTTGTTTTTTTGTATGTGAGGATCATGGCAACAGTGTCAAAACATTTGAGTCATTTCCACATATAAACACGTACTAATAATACATCTTATCCATGACATAGTAGATATCACACAGCCGTGTTATATTTTTTATTTTGATTTGACATTTGGGGAATATTTAGATATTTTTGGTAAATACACACAGTTAGTTAGATTAGAAGATTTATGACACTTTCATGGATTTATGTTAATCATGCCGCTGAGGCCAGACATTAGTTAGCTTAGCAAAAAGACTGGAAACATAGGAAAACAGTTAGCGCGACCTCTGCCCAAAATAAATATATTCCTACCAACAATTCTGAAATTCACCAATAAACATCTTGTATCTTGTTTATGTAATTCACACTGAAACAAAATGTTTGAAATGACGATTGATGGTTTTAAGGGGAGTCACTGCATTCATTCAATGTTCAATAGGAAATAGTTCTAGCCTGTTTTATGTGAAATCACATTATATTGTCTATGCACTTTGGTTTGTGCATGAGAGCTGCAATTGGTGTGAACACTGAAGAAAGCTTAGCTAACTGTTTCCCTTTGTTTCCAGTCTTTATGTATAGATTATCCACAATATTGTGGATAAAGCTTTGGAAAACTGTGCATTTGCACATCAAGGGCAACGAGCAATAGCTCAAAGCAGAGTCATAAATGATTTGATTATTATAAGTCCACCACTAATTGTTTTTAGCACAGTCACAGTTAATAACAGCAAATCACAAATCATGGATCTCACATATAATGAAGCTAGTGCAGGAAATCTTTGCACCTGCTCATTTAGATTTGTATTCATACGCTCACAGTCTTACTCTGTACAGGTTTTTGTTTATGTTGCTGGATTCTGTGGATCACTAAAGATAAGGTTTGATATATGAGAAGCCAAAAAGCATAAAGGCGTTAAAGTGACACGTGTATCTAACAAGAGTGCAAGGAGCACATTTGTTTTCTCACCTCCTGAAGGGATACAACACTATCAGTTTGCAATAGACTGGCAGCTACCAGCCATACATTCCTGATTTATAGCTGCAGAAAGTGAGCAGCTTTGCGTCTCTAGTGGATTTCAAGGGTGGGGTGGAAGCACGGACCTTGGTATCATAAATCCTGGTGGCTGCGGTGGCCTGCAGAGAGTGTGCTTAACCCTGCATCAGGTTTATAATTAGAAACATACCTCGCTGTATTCACAGGCAGGAAACAGCCCGCGCCTTCATGTGTGTGCGAGGCTGTAGGCTAACAAAAAGAGGAAAGTGTACACATAGGGCAAGCATGCGATGTGATCACAGTTTTCTATATGAGTGCTGCAATCACCTCGTTAGAATGTGCAGGTGGATGTGAGGGCAGGATGGAGAGAGCCTGACACACAAGGTAATGAGACACAGGAAACAGATAGTCATACGTTTTCTGTATGTTTCAATTAGATGTCACTAAACTTCAGACAGTGTCCTGCAGTTTGACTCATTGTGAAGGAGCAAAGGAATTTGACTGTTACAGAACAAATACAAAAACAGGCTGTTTGGACACATCTGTGATCTTAGAATGGAACGGCAGCTCTGTGTTGTTTTTCCTCCTTGTGACCATCAAAAGGTTAACTGATGTACTTTATAGATGGTTTACATACGGAATATGTGATGTATTTCTAAAAAACTCAAAACATTGTCACAGCTAAACAGAATTTTCGATATAGAGCTGTTTATAACATAAAAAAAGAAGAAATTTCTTGTGTAAAATTAGTTTAAGCTTTGATCCACCAGACTTCTGTTACATTACTACACATTAGAGGAACATGTTAGAGCAACATGTTATTTAACTTTTTTACTCCGAATAGTTAATGTACTCTGAATTAAACTAAGTCACACTTGTATGGTGTCACTGTGGAGCTTTTAGTTTATAAATGGTTCTTCATTTTATTTCATATTCTTAGTTCTTTTACAGCATCAAGCCTTTTCATAATCCCTCCTCACAGTATTTACTGTACTGTGCTCTGGGATAGAATAAATGTTTGTGCAAAATTAATAGTCTGTCTTGAGATATCACAGACGGATATCAAGACCCAAAAACATGATTTGTGGGTCACAATGACATTTGACCTTTGACCACCAAAATAACTCAAGTTTTTAAATAACTTTCAAATCAATTAGTTAAGTTAAGAGTCCATCTGACGTAACAATGATCAACTCAATATTATTAGATCTGGTGGCTATGACTAAACAAAATATTGAAACTTTCAAACTTTATTCAATATACATTACAAAGAATATAAGTTGCAGTTTTTGCAGTGGCAGTAGCAGTAAATCTCTACTAACAATTCAACGTGTGTTTCTACGATCACTGAAAATAACTTGGCAATTTAGGATATTTGCTTTTTTCGCTGCTGAGCCCTTTTATTTTTTCTGTGTCTCCACGAAAATCTAAAACATATGGAGTTGGGACCAACCTTTACTCTTATTAGAAACATGATGTATTAGAGATAGGAAATCCTGTCTTCTAAGTGAAAACAGTTACATTTGTCTGAAAACCATAAAAGACGGGAAATCCAGATGATCCCTGGGCACACAAGATACACACTTGTCCAGCTTTTTCATAAGGTGCATTAGTTCTGTCTGTTGTGTTCACAACTACATACATATTGTCAGTTCAATCTACACAACCATGTAAAACACACAGAGAAAAAAATACAGTAGATCGAAAGGTTCATTTATTTAAAGATGTTCTGCTTCACTGAAAACTGGTAAGTGGATGCTGTGAACAAGCAAATTCCATTTAATATCTTAATCTGCTGTTTCTCATTTCGGCCTATCTGCAAAGATGAATGACAGAGGACCACACTGTCTGTCTTCTCTCCCAAACCAGCCATAACCAACATGCATAGCTAATGAAAAGAGAGAAATAAAAGATTTTTTTCTGTTCGATGAAAAGAATAAGGAGTAACTGTTTTCTGATACTCTCTGTATGGCCCCATAAATTTGGGAAGCCATGTTCTTGGACACGCTTCATGGCATCTTCTGCCTCATCAATTGTTTTTACAAAATGCCCCATCCCACCACCCTGGCAACACAGGCTGGGGCCAGACAAAGCGCTTGCTAGTGGGATGTGTTTGAAAACAAAAAGAGATAGGGATTCACTGCTTCCCTCTATGTTTTTTCCAGTTATAGGAGAGGGGATGTGCTGTAGGGTAAGACAGGGTGAGGCTGGGGGCATCTGACAATAGACAATGAATAATCTGCATCACAACATCCATTGTGTTCTGGGGTGAAATGTCTCCTAGCTTGATTCGTGAAGCCCAAATATTCCTTGCTTGAAGGAGACAAATTTTTTAAACAAGTGCATTGCATTCTTTCACCAGGGAATCCACAACGAAAATGTTCTATTTTTGTGTCAGTACTGAGGGGACATTTAAAAATTGATTTATTTTAAGGAAAATAGAAAATGTGTACTCAGCATGGGGCCGTTCTCTATTTGGAGTTAAGTGTTCCCAAAAGGCACTAGATGTAAATACAAATGCATGCCTCATTTATCCTTATAAGGTTAATTAAATGGTCTACATACCTATGACGAGGGTCTTGCAGTTACACCTTCACTGGGAGCAAAGTTCAGGGGTTAATATGTGCAACATTGGCAACCGTTTGACATGCTGGACGTTCTTCCCCCTGTTTGGACTGAATCTTTGTTATACAATTTCCCTCCCTATAACAACACACTGAAGCCAGCATGCAGGACCGCTTCTCACACTCGACCTATAGAAAAAAGCCTTGTGGGTCATGCTGCACATTTGAATTCTTTGAAAGCGATGCCTCACCCAGCGGGGGGGGGGTTCCTGCTGAAAAGCCTCGGCCTCAGAGACTAATACAGGATGGAGGGAGGAAGACTACTCCGCTCCCAACATTATGTCCTCAGTATCGGCGGTGCCATTCCCACTCCTGGTTTACATTCCTGAATGCTGATAGGTAAGAACAGCCTGGTTTCCTATTGGACAGGTGTCAGGTGGACACAGAGGCGACTGATTGGCTAATTAAACATGTTTACCTTGGCCACACTCGTCAGACTGACGGACTCCACTTTAGAACTGTGGGGGATTTCCTCAAGGTCAATCTCATCAATACTGAACAATGCCACATTACTGGATGAGGGAGCGAGGTAGCAGGAGGGTGTGAGGTGGGGCGAGGTGGGGTGGTAGGTGCCCTTCGCGTGCTGAATGATGTAATCTGGCCAGTTATTGTAGCGCTGCCCCTCGAGACTTCAAGTACTTACCTTGAATACAGCACAATGAACACGAGAGGAAGTCTGTATTTTGGTGTATATCAACAGTTGGCAGCTTTATAGCTTAATCGGACCGTTATCTGCAGCTCCATTGTGTAAGATATAGTTTATAGTATACAGTACGTATATACAGTGAGAATAGAGTGTGAGTTATTCTAGGTATAGAATAGGCAATAAAGTACAGTGAGAATGCAAACAATGTTGGCAATACCAGACCACATGTTTGAAGCACAGGGCCCCAGTAAGAACTGACCTCTGATATGTGGGTTGTTGTTATTTCAGTTGCTGCCCAATGATCTACTCTTTCTGTGCTGCAGTTTGTGATCACACAGACAAAATGGTGGATTTGTGACCAAAGTTAAACTTCATCTTCAGCTTTTGTTATTGCAAGATTTGCAAGAAGGTTTATCATTTTTACACAACGTTGCACCACTGCACACTTGGTGATTGGTATCATGTTTTTAATGTGAAAATATGCTGTGTTGATCTTTGCCTGCAGTTGCATAATGTTAACCCTATCTGATGTACATGTAGTTTGAACCTGCATAAACAAGAGATCAATAGATTGTTTGGTTCACTCTCAGTTTAAGTAGTTATATCTGGTTTTAGTGGAAAATACATTACAATGTACACTACCTGACAAGCACCTGATCAGACAAAGTCTGTTTGCTGAACCTGCTGTAATATTTAGTTTCGAAAGAGATACATTTTTCCCTCAGGAATTGGTGGAAAGAGTGTAATGCCAATTTAACACACAGACCTTAAGTTGTACTGTGCTGGAACTGACTCCATGTGTTCTTCACAATGTTAATTCAGTGCAATAAACACGAGGCCTTTATTTAGTTTTCTTGACTTCTGTTTTACCCTGAGACCACCTTGGCAAGGTCAAGTTTCAGCACAGGCATGATTTTACACTCTGCTTATTGTTACCCATCTGACATATATGGAGAAAAACAGAAATCAGTGCCAGAAAATAATTCCTCAAAAGCATGTCGGCTTTTCCAGACCCCACTCTTAATGAGATGGTGCAGCTGATTGCTGATGGGACCAAATACAAAAATCAAATGCATCATTTGCAAACTAATTCTTCATATTTTTTAGTTTGCTTTGCAGACTTTTTAATTTCTTTTCTCATTATGCATAAAGAATAGCTTAATTCTGTTGACAAATGTACTCATTTATGTGCACATTTAATCAGTACACATTCATCATGTCTCCAAAATATAATGTTGGCCTTGGGGAAGAAGAATATCAAGGAAATAAAGAGATTATATGGTAAAGATTAATGTATGTATTTAGTACCTTTTCATAAAGAGGTCGTATGTTATCTTGGTTCGAAAATGAGGTTGTTGATTAGGAGAAATATTTAATCTGTTTTCATGAGGAGATTAAGAAGATGAAATCTTTGTCTTTCACGACCAAACAAAAGTCACCTGTTTTTCAGAAACTGGAACTGGAAATGGTAAAGGTTTAAAACATGTATGTGCTGTGGTTGTGAAACCACAGTACATACAACACAGTACGTACAACATCACATTATTACATGCTGAGGTGATAACTTGGGTGTAATGTTAACCAAACGAATATATATTTCACTATATTTTAAAGAAGGTTTACCTTCATTCAGGTCAAGAAAAAGAGAGGAATCAGATAAAATCTTGGAATTTCAGTCGAAAATTCAAGGCCCATTTGTTCAGCACGGACTACACCCTGCTGTAACTATCAGATCCAGTCTGTCATTCATTATTTCTGGCATGATCTCGCAGAGTACAGCTTGGTATTTCCACCTACACCCACATACGCAGCACAAGAATACTGAATGAGTGTTGGGCACGCACCTTTTGTCTTTTGTGTCCCTTATTATCGATAAGGAACCTTGACAGCCTTGAAATAAAAGGATTGTGTTTCAGTACACCAGCCAAGTCCACTTTTCACAGTGTTAGAGTACAGAGAGGTCAGTCAACAAACCTGATTTTACAATCATGGAGTTTGTTTTAATGCTATTGCTTTAATGTTGATCAATATACTGGTGAATTTCTTTAATAATTTCAGCACTGTAACTCTAAGATAAAGGATTACCATCAAACTTTGTTGACATTTATGGTCCTCTGGGGATAGAAGGTACTGGTGATCATAAACATTAACACCTGCAAACATTCAGCATGTTAGTATTGTTATTTAACTGGTAATCCTCAGTCTGGTTCAACTGTGTTTATCTTGTTTTGGAAAGACGCTTCTGAATTGCTGTGCAAGGTGTTATCAGCTAAAAGAGACTATCATTGTATCCTAAAATACACGACGACTCTGTGGCGCTCAGAGCCTCTCCCTTTGGGACAACTAGCTAATAACAGCATACAATCAGTGAGTGGATCACCTCTTTTTTTTATCATCATATTAGGGCATATCGAAAACAGAGAGCGAGCACTGGAGCAAAAGAGAGAGAGACAATTCCTCTTCCAGATTCTCAGGCCTCTGCAGGTCTGTCTCAGTGGCAGAATGGACAGTTCCTGTGTTTGTGCCTGTTCCTGTCTCCCGCTGTCACCCTGAGGCGCGTCGCCATTGTTTCCTCATCTAGCGCCGGAGGTCAGGGCTGCTCCCTCGCTTGCTCATGCTCTAGCTCTCTCTCTCGCCCTTGCTGCCCAGGCGAGGGAGGGGAGCTCGGCGAGAGCAGCAGAAGGCGAGGCTCCACACAGGTCCGGTCACACCTAACTGAACTGAATGAGTGATACAGTTGGAGAACAGCCTGCTGAGCTGGAGTGCTGCTGCTTCTGAATGAGTGCACACACACACAAGCATGCGCATACACACACACTCGCATACATATAAACAGCTCACTTGCACATGCACACGTCCACCTTTTGTTGTACAGCAGGGGGATTCCAGGTTTTCTTGTAAACACTTTGCAGGTAAACAGACTCTGTCTGGCAACTCAGATTAGAGGTGCCTGACTTTATTCTATTTTACTCTTCTCTGCTAAACTCAAACATACTTTGTTCTCACACTTACTTTAGAAAGTTTACTTACTATGAACATCACTTTATTCATCTCTATACAATCCCATTCAATTCTGCCATGGTTTTCAGTTTTCCCTCTGCATCGTACTGTGTTTTTGTAATTTCTTTCACACATCATTCTCTTCTCTTTTGTTGCATTTACAGTTAATCATTAGGCAGATTTAGACATGACTCACAAATAAAGGACAACGCTTATTCTACCATCAGAGACACACAAATGACTGTCACTGCCTTTGTGTGCAGAGATGGCAATGCCATCAGATTTTCCTTTTAGTGGTGCAGCAGTTAAGAGGCATAAGCCCGTACGACTGAGCTCAAGTAGATTGATGCAGACACAGGAGTCACTTTGTCAGCAGCAGTAGTGACTTGAATTTGATTTGGGCAGCCATGGGTAGCCCGTGGAGATCGATGAGCGGTGTAGTGACACAGGCCTTTTCAACCACCAGATGCAACACTGTGTCCTGGACCATCTGTAAGGGCTTCACTGTGTGTAAAAGGAGGCCCACCCAAGGGCTATTGTAAAAGTCAAGGTTGGAAATGACCATGGCCTGACCCACTAAATGGGTATCATGCTGATTTTTCTTGTGTTGCTGTGCACAAAGCAGCATGAAATGTCAGATGTCACATGGTCAGAGAAGGATAGCTGGTCATCAAACATGGCACCCAGGTTTCTTACAACCATGGCTGGGTTAAGGATGAAGAGTCAATTTTATGTCAGTGTTGTGATGGAGAGCTTGAATGAATGGGATGACAAAGACTTTGGCCTTTGAATGTTTTGTTGCAGGTGGTCATTTCTCTTCTACATAGATTTGTCTGCAAGATAAGTTGAGAGCTGTGGCAAGATCAGAATGGTAATACTAGATGGAATGTACATGGATTTTTGAACCCAAGAAGGTAGTTTATATACATCTGCTCCTCTGCCCTTCTCTTCTGTATTTAGTTTTCTATTCTTTAATCAAGGGCTACAACTACTTTACTTTTAGCCTTTAGAAGACATTCTAAGATCCTCTTTGTTTAAGTTTCCAACAACATCCCTGACATTAAAAGATATTAAAATGTCAAACAACTGCAAGGTTACAAATCTGTTTCACTGACACTCCAGCTGACATGCTGCTTAGTCAAACAATGAGGTGTGTGATGGTGCCTTGTTTCACTTCAAATTAAAGCTGAAAGCTGAAGTTCATTTGACCGTGCCCTATACATTATCATCCATGAAATGTCAGTCTTTCTCATCTGAACAGATGTTGCACAGGACAATTTTCTGGTTTCATTGCCGTATAAATATGTGAAGATTTGTATCTGGTTACTGTAAAATCCAGCTCTGATATTTCAATACATATGGATTTTACTCAGCTGCTGTTTCTTGGCAGCCATATAGGATTTAGAATGACATGTTTATACAAACTTCTCACCTCATGGAAAGCGTAAATTGGGGGATAATTTACACATAAAATTACTATGATGTTTGCCCTGGCATATGCATCCGATGCTCTCGTCATCCTCCCAAAATAAATCCGCTGTGGTAGTACGATGGGTCATGAATGATTGTTTTTAAAGAAATCATCACAATAGCAGTGTTAATGGAGTGTTAAGGACCTATCATTATCGCTAAATTCATCTCTGCGCAGTATCAGCTCGACAGCAACAGCAATGGAAATATCTCAGCTGCGGTCGACTTCCATTTGCTGCTATACGTGTTATAAATTACAATGTACACGTTTGTTTATTCAGGGAAAGTACACTGACCACATTTGTTGTTTTTATCACTCTGGTTCATGTTGACACCCACATCTGGGAGCTGCCTGATAAATCCACTGTCTACGGGTTAATGGGTGGCCATGGAGCAGGAAGTGTCACTGGAACATCTGAGGTTGGTGTTTTAACCCAGAATGATTATGGTAGATGCTGAGAAAGAGCAGAACATTACATTAATATATTTACTGTATATTGATGATACTTGTTTACTATTGCAAGATTTACACACAGGTTGTAAACAAAACCTATGCTTTGTTGAATAATGTCCCTTTCAGTCAAAGTAAAAAATATCCCATTTAAAATATTGATAGTGATGAACTGTCTGATTTACTGTATTTACTGTGATCTTGTTACTCAGATGGGGCCAGAGGCGTTGGTGTTGCAGAAGCCGTAAAGATCGTGTTGGGCTGTAAACTGATCTGCTTAGTTCTGCGTTAAATCAATTTACACTTTTACTGTACAACTAAAAGTGTGTGAACACTGTATGTCAAACAATTATACTAAATGCAATAGCTGACTTTCAGCTCCCCTGCTTTAATCTGGCAATGTCCTTATACACAAGAGTGATCTATTAGAAATATTTTTTCTTTGTTTGGTGTGGAAGAGACTTAGCAAGGCAAAACAGAGCCATCACTGAGCACTTTTGGGATGAACTGTAACACTGACTGCAAGCCAGGCCTTATTACACAACATCATGCTGCAATAATGTCTCACTCTTGTGGCTTTCAACAGAGGTGTGGAAACTGTATTAAAAGATGTTCAAGATTCATATATGGAAGTAATATTGATGTGTTCATGTATTTTTGGCCATGTAATAGATGATTGCTACTCTGCAGGATTACCCCATCTTCTATCCATCCATCTTTATATCTCTCCGAATGCAAACAATGAATATAAATGACCTTTAACTCCCTCCACATCTCCTCCACTTTGCGTCCTGTGGTGTTATTTGCTCAGCTGGCAGCAAACGCCTAGACTTTAAGCTACGCAGAGCTGCAGAAGTCCCCGCTGGCTTCATATGTTGTACTGATCGACATCTATGAGGCTCTTTTCCATCCTCTGCTGAAGCATGCATCATATTTTCTTTTACACCTTCAACACATTAGCTTCATTTCTCCTTGCCTAATGGCTCTTTTTTATGTGTATATTCAGCGTGACTAAATAAACATTTCAGGCTGAAAGGTCAGGTAACTTTAGAGAAAAGAATTCCAAACTTGATTGATAGCCCCACAATAAATACTAGGGGATAGGGGATGTTTATGTCATATTTTTTTTTAGATTTGGTCATTAGAAATGCATCGAAGAGCATCTGTGTTGCATTGTCATCAATTGTAGGTAGCAAAGTCATGTAAGGCATCAGATTTGACTGTGAAATCCAGCATTTTCCAGCTGAGATCAAGTTCTTAACTAATGGCTGATGCCATCTGGTCCTGATGAGGAAAGGAAACACTCCGTAGGGCTTGCGTTAAAAAAAAAGCCTGTTATTTCACTGTTCATGGGGTGCAGCTTTGTCCAAACAGAGGCAGAAGTGTTAGTGATGGATTCCAGTAACGATAAGGTGGTTTGTTTTCACTGTGACATTAGCAATCTCCTGTTGATCTCACAGATGTGAACACCAATATCAACAGCACTTGCCATTCACTCTAAGGTATGATCCTCCCTGGGTTGAAAAATGGGGAACACAACATGTGCAATTAGCTGAAAATTTGAAAAAATAAAGTTCAGTATCTCAGTGGCCAATATCATTCTGAGTGGTGACTGTGCTGTTTTTTTAATGTTCAGAAATGAATTACACTTACATTAATATTATAGTTGTACTTTGCTGTACTGAAATTCATTATCAGTCCAGGGTAGAACAGAAATTAAATGCTGGATTGTGCATTACACACAACCATGTTTATTTGGCCAAACTTGCACCAGTTCAACATGTGATGTTAGGCATATTCAAGATATAGATGCAAATGTAAGAAGGGAATAATTAACAAGACTAAAAGTCTACAAATACACTAGTGGCTCTGTCTGGTTGTATATATGTATAGCAGTGCTTTGAGTTACACTTTTCCCCAGAGGGTTTTGGTCATAAACTAAGCTATTGAACACATTTTAATTTTAATCTGATGGTCAACAGTTGTTACACCTTATCCTGGATGGGACAGGGGGAAACCAAAGTCACTCACTGTCTTGTGATCAGGCAGTTCGGGCAGTTGGTTGCACCACTGCAAAGGTCAAAGGACGACCAATTTAAGTAGGATCCATCCTCAGAAGACTGTAAATGACCTTAAATCAAACTTGTGCTCCATTAACACTAACTAAAGCTGCTTAATATTCCTCCTGCTGAGCACTGTAGTCATGTATCACGACAGGCCTTTTATTGATCACGCAGCACCTTGTTGTCTCTTGAAGCTGACAGTGAACAGAACTTTCTCTTGGGGCCCCACACCGTCTAGCACTAATCCTCTGGTGACCTTACATCAGCTGGCTCACTTTTAAAAAATCACAAATATAGCCAACAAGACTGTCCAGTAATAAATCACTGACATGGCCACTTATTGTACGTGAAGACACACAGTATAGACATTTCTGCATTATGTGTTACATACTGTCATAAGAACGATCCCACGTCAACTTAAAAATCGAATGAAATTTAATCTGCAACAGCTTGACCCTCTTAGGTCTTGAAATCTCTTCTTCAGTGTCCAGAATGAGATGACTGGGACCTGAACGTAACATATCTGCTGTCTGTGGACTTGAGCTTTTGTTTGAATAAAGTGGTTTTTCATGAACAGCAGGGTGCAGCACTCATGGGAGATGTAAGAACAAAGACTGCTGTGTACAGGCTGTTTTTTCGAACCTGTGTGTTTTGAGATCATGGAGAGGACAGTTAAGGTGGTGCTTGGGATATTTTAGACTCATTATACAGTAAGAATACAATTTAATACAATTTAACCACAGTGGATTGCACATGTTATTCCCACGCGTTGGTGTAGTAAAGTATATAGAAAAGTTATACATATTTGACTTTAAAATGAGATAATTTCAGGTTTTGAACTCCATGGTGGTTTAAGTGAATTGGCACAGTCTCAATTACCATTGTTCCTCAAAAGGACTCTTCCAAAAGAGAGAAAATTCAAGGACCATGAAGATTTACAGCAGTTCTCACATGTACAGGATGGTTTAAACACAGTAGTTATCTTGACTGAGATATGCTGTTTTGTATACAGACTCCAAATTCTGATAGCATCACTCATTTTCAAAATATACAAATTCATCTATGCATCTATCTACATCTATCATCTAAAATGAAACAGAGGCCTGTATATGTTCATCTTGTCCAGGATGTAACCAGCCTCTTGTACAATGTCAACAGGGATCCAGTCGCCCCCGACTGGATCAACTGGACAAATGATAGATAATGGTTGGGTTGTGTGATGTTTTCTGTTTGTCACTCAAGCACCTTTGAATTATATCAAGGTAGAAAATGGGATAAATTGGAAATTAAATGGGCCACCACCAGCAACTTGCTAGAACTTCTAAATTGCATTTAAGTCAAAGGAGAGAGGAAGAAGTAAAAGCTAATGGTTTTTATAGACCCTGATGGTAACACCTTTTTTTCTTGGCCTTTCTTCTACTTTCCGTGTAGCTTTTGGTTCAACAATTGATTCGCTGTGCCAGATGACAGGAAAGCAGTTCATCCTCCATCGGCCCAGATATTGTCTCAATCCCAAGAATCTACAAGTTAGCTGACTTTGTGGGAGGTGGATTTTTTAGAATAGTGTCCAAAGTGCGTGAGGAGAAACACACCAGAGACTGTAGCCATAACAGAGTCAGGATTCAACACAATTGCCATGGTTGAGTTTGAATCACTGAAATATTTGCAAGAGAACGTTTTTGGAAAAATTACAGAAGCACAAATAGATTCATTTTAAACTGATCTCTGACCAAATCTAATGCCAGAAGTATTTGCAGTACATATGTTTTAAATGGCCATAAATCCTGCTGAAAATCCTCATCTCCAGTCCAAAACTCTTTCTCTTTTGTGTTCCCTTGTAACCTTGACACAATTTATCATAAAAACAAAGATCTGAAAGCACATTTTCAGTCAGTGTCTCCTTCTTGGAAGTTGGTGGGAGTAGTTTGTGTTAGTAATGAAAAAAAGAGAAAGTTTAAACTTTGCAGTTAAGACAATCCAACAAGCAGTTAATATCAAGCATACAAGGTGTTAAAAAATGACACTAGGTAAGGTTTTCTGTTGCGGATGATGTGGCTAGTAACTGTGATAGTTGTACAATAACGGTGAATGCTAAAATGTAGCACAAGTTATTCAGTTAGCAATCTGACTCACAAGTGAACAGATCATCTCACACCAAGATCCAGAGTTTGTGTGGTCTCCTTATGTGCGTGTGGATTTACTCCAGCTACTACAGTTTCATCACACAGTCCAAAGACTGTTGCCTGGGAATCTAATTTACTTTAAACTAAGCAAGTGATAACCACTTGTGACTTTTTATACATGTATGTGATGATGATGACATGAGTCATTAAATTATTTAAATTATTCATTATGTTATTTGCTGTTCAAAATGATAAAAACATTATAAATACCTTTAGTGGTTCCAGTGGATGTCTACTTCGAGAGCCAAAATCTCCAGAAACAGTCCTGAACCCACCACTGAGAGTCTGGGTCTGGGTGTCTGAGAAAACTCATCACATTATGTCATTGCCAAAGTTTATTCAGCAATTATCCCATAACACTGACTCTCCACTCTCTACTTGTATGTGATACTGCAAAAACAACAAGAAACTAGCAGGATACATTTAAATATTTATCTTGTTATATGTGGTCATGAGATAGTTTAAATTTGTTAACATGTTTATAGGTTTAAATTGGCTTTCTAAATTATTTATTTGAAAGGCCCATATCAAGAGTCCAACTTACTTTGGCAAGTTGGCTCCTGTGGGTAAATCTGGAGTTTTTTGTATACTTTTCTTTGCTTTCGTTGTCCATTTTTATTTTCATCTCTATTGACTTTGCTAGTGTTTGCCCCGCTGCACGCTCTGTCTTGAATATAGATGCCCAGTGTGCAGTTTGCTCTGTTTTGCTTTGGCTTTGTCAACTTGTGCACTCAGCATTTGCCAGACCAGATGGCAGCATTTGGTTCGGCCCCTTTTAAATTGAATAACTACAAGGATAGTTAATCAAGACTAATGGCTTTTTAACAGAGGGTTTTTTTTTTTATCCTGAGATGATGACTCCCTCCTCAGCCAACAGATAAAATGTGGTGTGAACGGCCATGCTGTGTTGACAGAGCAGCTGACGGAGACATCAAGGCCTGGGCAGACACCCAACATATGGTTAAATGTCCTGTCACGCTGGTGGTGATATGTTTAACACACACATACATGCATGTATGCATACACACATTAACCCTCCCCCCAGACTTGCACAGCTCTGACCAGTCCCTGCCTAAAGACTCATCATTTTGGGTACAGACACCAGAAAACATCAATCACTGTGTAATTGGCCTGGGAAGCAACGCTGGCTAGAAAAGATGTGTCCGTTACACCTCTGATGTCCAGAGTTTCACTTTAAGGTTAAATACAAGTGCTTAACTTTTCATGCACAGTTCTATGTCAGTGATGCCAATAAAGTAAAATAATTTCCTTCTATATAAATCTGGATAAGTTCCTCATTTCACTTTGTGATTCCCTTGTCTCACTGTGAATTTGCAATTTGATGCTTCCCAGACGCTGCATTCAGGCACTGCCGACCTGATAATTGACACTTATGACAAGTATGGCAACGAAAAATCATGGAATCATCAGAAAAGTTTGTACATTAGTATATATCTTGAATTTTTCCATGGAGATGACAGATTTATAATCATAATCAACTGTGGACGATACTCTGCAGCAAGATCTGTTTTAGGAAAAGGGCAGATTACTTAATGGACTCACACACTTCCATATGTCTGTCTTTGCTCAGCATGTACACTTACATATAACTGTGATGCAGCTCTTGACTTTAAAACACCATATTTCTACACCAAAGAATGTACTAATTTAGCAAATATTGCAGCCGTGACAGTGAATTCTCACTTCTCATCCAGATTTACATCTCCATTCACTGTTCCCAACGTAATCTAGTCCTCCCTTGAATTCATCACAGTGCTTTATGTGTGGCGGCAGGAGCTACATCTAATGCGGCCTCCGTCTAGCCCCAACGACGGCCTGTGTTCACAATTATGCATCTACCAGCTGTTTACAAATGGCTATCAGGCCATCTAGTGAAGGGTGAATAAAGACCGAAGCGTTAGGGAAAGCACCAGCAGTCTTTATTTTGCTTTAGAGGCCTCCTGTGGCCGTCTGAAATCCCCTTTAGACCAACCTTACTCCGCCTGCAGTCTCCCTCCCCCTATGTCTATTCAATATCTGAGAGATTGTCTGATAATTGTTCTGTTTATGTCCTGTGTTCTCTAAAAAGTACTTTGTTGTAAACCTGTATTGTTGAAAGCATTTTAAAAATACATTTGAATCAGGTTACGTTCACGCACACACGTGCACATATAAATATAATCACCCAACACAACGCAAAATACTGCACGTGCATCGCATAAAACAGAGATTAATTGCATACATTCAATTTGAAGTGAATTTTTTGAAATGATGCACATTTGAACAGGTCAGGTGAGCTACAAGATTTTTTTGTAATCACAGAGGATTGTGAGAACATTTGTCTCCAAACAAAACCTTCTGAAAATAATACATTTGTATGAATGAAGCAAATTTTAAGAATCATCAACATTCTTATCCTGGCAACTTAATGTACCTGTTCGGGAAATCGGTGTCTTCAGATACTTTTGGAAATTGGTGTTTTCAGATAAATATTTTTTTGACATTTTGCTTTAGCATTTATGAGGATCTCTGTTGCAAGTTGGCTGACTTTTATGATCCTTGTTCAGTTGAGTTTTGTATATGTTTGCAATCACCCAGCCTTCATCCAGAACTGTCATGCTGCATTAAACTATCTCACAAAATTTAGGTACAGTTTTATTGACTGCTTTATTTTAGTCAAGGGGACTTGTTTTCATTTTGCTTCTTAGCAAATTTTCCATGTTTATTAATATCTAAGCAGTTTAAAAGTTTCACGTCACCAGAATTAATGAACAATTTTGGCCATTATCAACTGCCAATAAATCAAAAGAAGAGTGTCTCCAGAAAGTATTTGATGAATATTTTGTTTTATTTTTCATATCAACATGGACATGTCCCAAGAGTCCCCCATAAATACTTCTGCCTACAAAAACCCAACCCCACTGCACCACCATACTCAAATCTATACACTCATCAGAATCTCTCACCAGCTCTTTCCCAGTGCAGCCTGATGTTTAACAGGGGAATAGTATGTAGATTTGCAATCACAGCGGGGTATTGAGAGATCAGCATGCATTTGTCTGTTCACATCTATTATAAGGCTCCTCATGACTCCCTGAGGGAGGATTTCGAAGGGGAAAGCCAAACTATGCCACCCAAGGTAGTTCCACAACCTCTGACCTATGTGACATCCCTCTCTGGCTGTCAAATCATGTGACCTGTCTCACCACAGTGGGGGAGTCACGGCTCAGTTCACTTTCACTGTAGCATTTTATTGTACTTTCCCACCCATAGTGAACACAGAGCTATTTGTCTACAATAGCTCTAAATTGATAAATACTACACACTAAAATTACACTATTCATTTGTGTGTTTGTGTTTGTGTTTGTGTTTGTGTGTGTGTATGCAAGCTTGTGTTCATATACCGTATCCATGCATTTTGCCTTATTGAATGGGTCTTTGTGGTCGACCAATGTCTCTCATGAGACGAGGTATTTCCATTGAATTAAGTTTGACCAACAAGGCCAGTGGATGTTGTATTTTACTTGTTGTCATTTTAATGTGTGTGATATAAAGCTGTTGAGCCATCAGTCATGAGAAAACTTCTCATGACTGACAGAGAGGGTGGGAGCTCCATTCTTATTTATAGCTAACTTTTCTTGGATGCCATTTAAGGAGGTGCCTCTGCATTTATGCTGTAAAGCCAAGACAACATTGTAGTTGCCAATGAATATTTAGATTGAGTTTTAACCTTTTATGTCTGTAACCAGTTGATGGAAAGCCTGTTGTCCAGTTTTGTACCAACATCATCTTTAGCACTGGAGTGAAGTTTAATAAAACAAAATTTAATTTATTTAACATCGAAATGTGATGATATTGATTTCTCTGATTCACTCCCATTCTTTGCTCCAGGTGAACAGCACCCTGTAGCTGGTGATGCTAATCTGACATTTCAGGTAATGATGTTCCCTCATGTGTTGTAAGACCATATCAGAGGATTATTACAGGTTGACTCCAAACTGGTCCACACCACTTGCATGCTTTTGTGAGCTTTCCCACGATGTAAAACAGAGATTATCTCTCTCTCTTATCACACCATCAGGTGATAAGGCTATGCTGGTGCTACTGCCAAGAGATTTGCTATCAAGCTTTATGTTAAACGTCTGTAAACATCATCATCATCATTATCATTCTAGCATGAGACATTACATTACATTAACTGTGGATGGCTAAGTTAAGGTTGTTTCAGAAACAGACTCACAAACAAGGGATATATTTGTGGACGTGTTCACTTGATTGGAAAGTGTCTCAGCCAATCACAAACCACTGCGTCACACTGATAATGTGCATTCAACTTTTTTCAGTTTGTACTTTTTGGCTTCAGACTGCATTGGGCAGTGAACCAATACAAAAATTAAAATCTTTAAAATGTACCATCAATGTTTTTCTCAGTCATTTAAATTGACTACTGATGATAAAAACAGCACAACAACCTATCTAAACCCACATGAACCTATGGAAGGAAAAGTGTCTCAAGTTCCCCTCATGTCATTTTTTTCAGCACACTCACACCTGTTAGTTTCCTTGTACAGTGTATGTATTGGATATTGACCAGCTGTGCTGTGATAGATGGGGCCTCAGAGAATTGTTGATGAGGGTATGGAGAAGTGTCAGGGTGTTTTCTACTGCATTTGTCAGCCAGCCTGGGGATTTGAACTGGTAACCTTTCAGTTTACACAATCAGCATCTCAAAACTTGATGCCACTTCTGTCCTGCTCTATGAGCCATCCGATAGTTGTATAACATTAATAAACATTAATGTGTGCGCAATTATGGTTCAAATTCACATAGGAAAAAAGTCTGAAGATATGTCTGAAATCTTGGCAAATGCACACAGTGACCCTGCGTCATGTTTGAGCCATGAGAATTTCTGTGCAACATCCGAAAATGAGAACGTCGTGATGTGCGATCAAACCTATAGTGGCCCAATGCTGAACTACATGAATTCCACTACTATTTAACATGACTGAATAGCTGTCGTCTGTCAGTTGTCTGCGATTTGTCCCAGGTGAGAATCTACAGTATGTGTGTTTATATTTGGTCACTTCCTTTGGTGTTTGTGTCCTGACCATGAGTCCATACACTGTATTTAACATCACACCTACAAAATGAGGCCATCTGAGACACTTATGAAACACATATGAGGATTTCACTATGCCCTTTTCCCAACTGAACGAAGTTCACGAGCTGGTCTCCATACTGGGTATGAGAAAAACTTAACCTCTTGAGGGTCAGCCAGGAAAGTCCAGTCCAATATAATCTGATGTCTAACTCCAATAACCACACTGCAAAGAAAATGTTGGGAGCTTGTTTGTGTTCTACTTTGGGCCAAAGCCTTGGAAAATGTGCAGGAGGGACTCAGCTTGTCGTTACCTTGCTCAGATTGCTGGTTTTACAGGCACTGACACATATGGTAATATTATCATTTATTTACTTTGGCTTGAAATTGAATCTTACTTGAGACCAGACTACTAAAAGCTTTATCTTTGAAAACAATTTCAAAACAAAATTAAACCTTTGGACTTTTTCGTTTTGAACTTGGCAGAATGCATTTAACATTGTATTATTGCTTGTGAAATATTACTGTTAAAAAAAAAAAGTAAAAGGATGCACCTGCATGAAAACATTATATGTTTCAATTGCTGTTTTACTTTTGCAAAGATTTAGAGTGAATGAGGTGTATAATATCAGGTTAACCACTTTTATTTCCAAAATAAAACTCATTAATTTGTTCATTTTGCTGAAAACAACATGAAATGCTTCAGTAGGATGGACATGAATATGTTTATTCTCACACAGCACCTCTGTGATGGAGAGCTTCCTATAGCACAAAGGAGAAATCTAACACCGTCTCCTGTCATCAGAAAGTGTTATAAATGTGTCAGAAAAACTCTGCAGATGACGCAGCAGATGGTGAATGCAGAAATACTCAGAGAATAATGGTAAACAGTGATGAAAGTGAGAGAAAGCAGCAGCTGTAAACTGTGTATTTTCAGACCTGAGGAGCGAATTATGGTGTGTCTTAGAGAAATGTTGGTGGATTTGCCTGAACTCTGCTCTCTGCGGTTCATCAGACTTCAGAGAAATGTTGCCTCTGAAGGCCCGGCTGCTGCGGGGAATCACACTGTAAAAAATGGGTGTTGAAAGACTCTAGATCTCATATTCAATCTTCAACCACACTCTCTGTCAGGTTTTAATAAAAAACACGTTTTTATCTCGAAAATAAAGCGAGAAGGTGATATTTTCTCACTAAGGTGATTTTTTTTTCTCACTGATTTACAATTTACAATTTTTCTTCTCTAAAATTCAAATAGCAAAAATGAAAAACATGCTGATTTGTCATATTTTCCTTATACAAGTATTCAGCTCCTTTTATGTAAAAGCCACGATACTGCAATATTAAAAAACATAGCATTGAAAAAAAAAATCACTTTAGTTGGTTAAGTACAAAGATGTCATCAAATAGTATAAAACTGAGTTCACAATGCAGAAAAGATCTTCTTGTACTGGCAATTTGTTACATAATAAATAACAAGTGCTACTTTGTTGAAATATGAATCTGTTCATTCATTATTTTGTAGTGTCAGATCAAGCAGTGGAAATTTTTTTGTTCCAAAATGGGCCAGAAATATCAAATATGCTTTTTTATTCCAAAGCAACTGTATAAACTCACGTACACTCTCATCACTTTCTTATGTGGAACTGCCAAAGTCTTCTGGATGCACCTTGAATGGAGCTTAAATCTTGTAATTGTTTGCCACCTTTTATAGTGGAATCAAAGTGAGCCAGTAGTGGGAGCCTGCAGGGCATATCTGCCCCTACAAAAGGAAATAGCTGGGAAGTCAACTCTCCATTAAGTTAATGATGCTTGTCTGTTGGATGCCAGCAGAGGAGCCTGATAACCAGGCAACAAAGACACAGTCTGCTTAGTCCTGCATCACAGAGGAATGAGTCATTACAAGAGTGATCTCTGTGTGGCTTTTGAATGTGACGTCTTCCAAAATGAGCCGTGAACGATGATTGTTTTTCTCTTCTTTTTTTTTTTGTCTTCACAAAATGCTAATAAACAAAGATATATCACATCCTTTTCTCTGGTATGAAACAACTGGGACTCATTGCTGATAACTGATGATATTTATCTCTTTTTCACTTTCCCTCTCCATCTGTTCTGCCTCGTCTATTGTTCAGACATAAGGGATGTCCCTGTGTGGAAACAGTGATCAACCTGTTTCCAGCAGCATTAAACTCACGACCCCTTTTGCTGCTTTAAAGTTAAGGAAACATTGAGGTTTCAGCCATGATGGATCTGAGGACATTCCTAACCCCCCCACAGCTCTTCACGCTAATGCCTCTAGATTTGATAGAGAAGAAGTGTCTTGTGGGATATGTGGTTTTTGTGACTGCTGGAACTTTGAACTCTGACACTGCTTCTCTCAAACGAAAAGAGTGATCACTGTAGGCAGCTCAAAACCTCGTCTGTCTTTTTGAGTCTTTGTTTGTTGATGCTGATTGTCTGTAGGGGGTAACCAGGGCTTTGCATTTATGTGGAGGGGTCACCACACAGTCAGAGAGATGAGGGACTCGTGCACATGTTGCTGAAGGGATCACAGACTCAGCGTTGGGGCAGCTGTGGCTGAGGAGGTCGCTTGTTTATTGCTTTGCTATAAAAGCGCATATACACTCAATTTACCTGGCTCACTGATGAGGTTAGCCAATACTGCTTTGTGCTGCAGCCACATATGTTTCAGTGTATTGTCACATAAAAAAAAAAGAGTAAGAGACCTCTTTACAACAGCCTGCACCGTGCCGAATTAGAGTTTGACATTATTTGCAGTGCCCACAGCTGTATTTCTAATTTCTTCTGTAAAATTGAGATGTACAAAACTGATAAGCAACATTAAAACCTCTACACATTATTTTTTATTAAGTTGCACGTTAAACCTAAATTTGCATCCTCATGTTTTGTGTGTTATGTTTTTTTTTTTTTTTATCTGTGTTACTTCCTACACTTAAATACTTACAATGTATACAACATAGCTGCGTATCTGAGTGTTTACCCTTTTCTTCTGTGTTACATGTGTGTGTGCATCTTGATATTACAGCGTTAGGTTTATGCTCTTATATCCTGAACAGGAAACATCATGTTAGCGTCTGCTTTTCCCCCATGGCTTTCTTCTTATACTTTATACTTCTTCTACTTTATTCAGGAAACCAAAGGAATTACTCTCAAATTCTTCACTTGTCCCACTTACATCCTTCTCCGTCACTACACATACACACATGCACACGCACACACGGCCCTGTGTGGTTTTACCGACAACATGTTTCCTATTAACTTCCATTCAGCCAGGCTGCGTATTAAGTTGTTCAAAGATGTACGGTCGAGAACCTCAAATCACGCCGGATTACCCACAACCTCCAAGACCAAATCAGTTGGGCAATTTGTTGTCCAACCTGGTTATGTTCTCTGTCTCAGGTGATTCGAATTGAAGGCTGTTGTTCGCTGAGCGAAGCAGTGCTGTTGTACTGTGGTTAGTATTTGATTAAAAATGAGAGGAGATAAGAACACAGAACATATTTCTTTACATTTGAGGTGTTTTGATGAACATCTCATTCACTGCCAGTTCAAAAGTAGAACAATGATTGTACCTGATCTGACACAAGTTTCTTGTCTCTTACTGTTAGTAAACTGTTAAGTTATTATACCAAACCTCCTCCTTTCTCTGCATTGGTGTCCGGTCCCTGGCAGCTAAGACGACCTGATGGTGCAGTGTTACACTGTCAAGACTGAAACTGTTCAGCAGAACATAATAAAAAAAAAAACACCACATGCCAAACATACCTGTATTCTGCTATTGATTTAACCCAAATGCTTTTTAGACGCTGGATTTTTATTAAAAACAAGGTTTTATAAAAACCAGTCCTCACTGCCTGTATTTCTGAGACATCTCTTTTCTAAATCAGATCCCACAACCAGCTTGTTCAGGTGATATAATATCCAGGAAATAGTCAGCTCTTAAATACAGACAGTGTCAGAACAGAATATAATTTTTATACAGCGTATACAGAACAGTATATGCTTATATCATTAAAAAAACCTCCTCATTTTCATTCTCAATCTCATTCTCATTACTCATCATTTATCTTTATTTCAATTGCTCATAAAAGAAAAAAAACATCATTATGACCCTGTGTTAGTGTATTTTGTATAGTAATCTTTCAGTGTGCATGCGAGGATAATGAAAATCTGACTCAAAGTACATACAGAAATACAACTAGTGTATAATGTATTGTACACTTCATTAAATATACTTCAACGTCTCCTCTTTAGGTCCAGTTTTCATAAACCATGTGTGTCAACATTTGCTCTGCAGCTTCATCTGTTGATGTGTCTCTTCATCAATGTGCTTTTACTGTTCTCAGTAGGGCGGCGCGTGTCTGATTTAAAGTCTAATTAGTCCCCTGGACATATTTTATTAGTCACAGTTGACTCGCAAGGTTTTATCTAGTTTTTGTAAAAATATTTCACATACTGACCCGCTGCCTTTTTGTGTTTAGCTAATCTTTTTTTTTTCTTGTTGTAAATCTCTCAGCTGAACTGGATCAGAGGAATGTGTCAGAAAAAATACATATTAATAAACATTCTGTACATGTCAGCCACCTCCATTGTGGCCGAGTCCCAGCTGAGTAAGCACAGTATAGAAATCCAATAATCATTCTGAATGTGCCCAAAAGGCCCAAACATGCAACTATGACCCTCTAAATTGCTTGGTCTGCATCCAAGCTGTGTTCTCATGTTCCCCGTACGTATCTACGCAGAGGTCAGAGGACAGAGTGGTGCCATGAAATGAATCTGCTCTACACGGTCTCGTTTTTATTAGGACTGACAGCTTTACAAAGCTACATGGGTTCCCTGGTGCTGCGGTCGAGTAATGAACCAGCCACAAATGAGAACTTCTGAAATCTCAGGTGTTAAAATATCAGACAGGGACGTTAATGGGCATTACATGTGCCTCTCATCTTTGCTCCTTTACTGGAAAAAGATGGATACGCTGAATAGGTTTCAGTTTGAAGGTGGAAAATGTCAAGCGATAGTCCTGTTGCATTATTCATCGAGCCTCAACAAAGTGAGTGTTTATACGCAACACCAGACTGTTGGCATGAAGTTTGGCCTAAGCAATGCATTTCTGTTTGAACTGGTTTTTATTCTGGTGAACCTGCAGGAGGAAGTCAGGTCTCTGGTGTTTTCGTTCTTTCTGTGGAAACAGAGGTCACGTAATGTGGAGAATAGATTATACACCTGTCCGAGGTGTGGTTCTGACATTTTTTATTAAAATCACAGTGAGTAAGTAACGCTTCATGACAGCTGTGAAAGAGAGAAGTTTCTCAACCTGCCAGACATCTTCCTCTTCAAAACGCTCTCTGGTGATATTTAAGATATTACTGTTAAACCAAATGGCTCCCTGTAATTTGAAATGTGTCTCTCATAGGGCTGGAGGGATTATTCAATTCTCTAGCTGGGCTTTTACCTGTGTTTGGTCTATTATTTGATTGTCAAACCTCCACCCAGCATCCTAATGTGGGAAAGTCATAGTAATAATTTGTATTTGTTGAAAAAACAAAAAAGAAATAAGATTAAATCAATAAAATCAAAGATGTTTACATGTAGATAGAAGCAGAAATATATCTTTATGTGTGATGTTGAAGTTACAATCTTATATTTATACCTGAATGTGATTTGCCATTGACAATCCTGCCATGGAGCAGGGGCCCTTCCCTCACCTGGCTCACTGCTGCCTGTAGCTCCGCCCACAGAGGCTACAAAGGAAGAAATTAACACAAACCACTTCCTTTCTCCAAACAAAGAACCTGGTCAACCTCATGCCAGAGGCCTCGTCCTACTTTTTTGTCTTGAATTTATAACAGAATGTGAGTTTGACTTTGATTGTTATACTTGTGATTTAACTCTTATATAGTTGTGTTGCAGTAAATGTTTTAGTGGTGATTTCTCAATATTTGAGTGAGTTTGTCAGAGACAGTCCAAATGGCTCCTTGTTTTAAACACAACCAACAAACTACTGAGTTGATCTGTCCAGTAACCGGAGTGTGATAGATAACAGTCCTCATCTTTATCATTAAAGATAAAGTAACTTTAGCAACGACCCTTATTAAAACTGTATGCATTTAGCAGATGACTAGTTTTAATTGTTTTTTTTTTAGTAAGGACTTGAAGGAAAAGGTTAAAGTTTATAGAAGAGTGAATATTGTGCTTTAGTGAGATGGGAACATTGACTCTATAGTTTATTTGTGTCATAGGAGCATCTCCTGAGATAATGCCCCTATGGAGGGTATGGAGAAGTGTACCAGGCCCCTGTCATAATTGTAGGACTTAAACGACCTATAGGCCAACATATGTGTGGCAGGTATACTTGACCTTGACTATCATGGTCATGAACTCAAAGGAAAAGCAAAATGAGACTCATGTGAATGTGTGGTGTACATGTTCCTTAAATCCCAACAGCATTGGCCTAACCCACATGATAAATTCAGAATATACAAACTGAATATACTGTTGACATGACCTGTATTAAATTCCAAATATTGTCATACTGAGAGTAACAATGCAGTACTGGGGAATGTGGTGAATGATTTCACATGGGAAACAAAAACAGCAGTGTCCTGTGTGTAACTCCTGTAATTATATTGAGTCATCCATCCACCACTAATGAGGACTTTCATAGATAGTATGGCCGCTAAAGGCTGCTTGACAATTAAACTACAGGATATAACGAGGTCATTTTTTTTTTTTTTTTTTTAAACAGGATGATTTTCTCCACAAACTTGATTCAAACGGGATCCTTATATTACTCCATGTCTTCTAGATGTGTAAGTAGGCATTTTTTTTTTTTTTTTTTGCCACATTAGCTTATCATTTCTAGTTAGTTTTTGGATTCTTGTTTTTTTTTCTGGTTCTTCCTGGTTAACTTGGTGCACTGGTAATCTTAGCATTTCTGTTTTCTGTGAGGGGGAAGAAAAATTAGCTTTTTTGGGGGGATTTTGTTTGTATTTAAGTTTGTATGTTACAGCTAGCTAATACACTGATTTTTAAAAAAAATAAAAATAAAAAAAATATATACATGTAAAACTATTTCTTGAATAAAAACAAAACTATTGTAATTTTATATGACTTTATTGGAAAAAGGCCTTGAGTATCATAGCTAAAATACTGCCTCTTGGTTTACAAACAGTAAAAATACACAGAGTAATACTCTAATACATCTCATGTATATGGAAAAAAAAATGTCAGAAGCTGCCTCAAAAGAAATAAAGGTGTTTCACATTACCATGGGGGTCAGATCAAAATATATGCACCCACGTTTATTAGTTTATTAATACACTAATGTCAAGTAAATGTGAACCTGAATGTGTTTAGAAATGTACAGCTGTTTTGCATATTTGGTCTGAAATAAACAATTGAAATTATTAAAATTTGTCTGTGTATTGGGCTGATACTGTTTCAACATAATGACTGTTGTTTACGGTGGTTGTTTGATTAGACTGGGATGAATAGGGACCACAGTACTTTAAGTCAGTTTAGTTCAACTAATATTTGTTATAAATGTTTTCCTGTTGTTGAGATTATCACATAACCTATAACCTATGTTAGAAAAGTTGAACTTTAAAGAAATCACATGATTTTTCCTTCTAGCTGTAACTATGTGGCAGTGTGTTTTATCGAGTTGGTGTAATGACATAAAATTAACATCCATTAACTTCTATTACATTAATGGGAAATAAATTACACTTATAGGATTATTGCGCTAATGGCTGCAAATTGATAAGGTTATCACCTGTAACTAGTCAGTCAACAAATAGACCATGTCAAACAAAACAAAGACTGCAACAGTTATTACGAGCACCAGGACTTGCATTATAATGTTAAAGGAGAAGGTGGAAAAAACAAGAGCTGTGATTTTGCAACATGGCAGCAGATGAGTGAAATTGAATGAAAGCCTATGGGGTGCGGGGAGTGGCCAGATTGATAGCACATGTTGGTCGCTTGGCCCTCAACTCAAACATTTTGTTCTGTTTTGGCTCACTGGTCATACTGACACATCATACATCAGCCTCAATGACATTATAAAAAAAAAAATCAGATGAAGTGTTCGACTGGGACGATGACCGAATATTTTTTTTTGACGCATGTGACGCAGTGACAGTGGCGTTTGTTTTCAGTCATTGTGTGTTGGACTTGACAGATTTTATTCTCCAAATTTGAACAAACCAGAAGGACAATATTCATCATGTTTGGCAGACTTCTAACCACATGATAAAAATATCAATAAAGACAGAATGTGTTGCAAACAGTGTTTAACATATTTCCAAACAAACCGTTACACACGTGTGAAATATCGCATGAAACCTTTTAAAACAGTTTAGAAGTTTGACACTTTATCCTGTGTTTTCCGGAATAGACTTCATTTAGTAGCTACAGCCTACTGTACACTGCATTAAAAACATTTAGTAAAATTATACACAATATAAAAATAAAACCATTACATATAAAAGACACATCTGATAATAAAGTGGCTCAAATACATATAAAAAGGAAGATCAAAAACTTTCTTTTTGCCACCATGAACATTCCCTCTGTGACATTTATCATTCAACTTTATGTTTAACGTGACAATTTATTAGCTTTTCATTCCTACCGAGGACAGGTGTTGGTATGAAAATACTGTTAAACTGCTGTGTTTACCTGGTCCCTTTGATAAAATGAAAAAAGAAAAAAAAAAAAAAAAAAAAAAAAAAAAATCTGAATTATAATGTTCTTTTATGCTTTTCCAAAAATAAATGAAATGGAAAAATCTGCTTCTAGGTTCCTTCTTCATTGTTACATAGTTAACTGAATAAATATTTAGTCTTTCTTTACTGATATGTTCATGTTCAGTCAACAAAAAAAGCTGCATTGTTAAGTGTTTTATTCCATTTCCAACTTTATCATCATCTGTCTGCACCAGCTTTTCACTTTCTGGCTCCAACTGTTCTGTGACTGGTGAGAACATACATGTGTTTCATATAAGGCACAGAAGTCACAACATCCCATTTTACATCTTGCATAAAAATAAACAGTGAAATACAATTATCTGACCCTTTATGCTAAGTATATAGCACCATAAAAATCAGTGCTTAAACAGTTTCTAATACAGTTTGTGTATGAGCTTCCCTTCTGTTTTGTTCCTGCAGCAAACTCAACAGACGATGTGAGACCTGTGGTTGCATGGCCTGATCTGATTGACCAACCTCTTTGTTTGTCCCATGACCCCTCACCTCAGTCTTGGAGTAATGCCACCTTCACTTGTAGTGTAAGTATGTTTTTCATTAATTTGTAATGCCCTCATCCAAAACATTTACTTTTAAAATGAGTATGAAATCAAAAATGAAGCAGAAGAATTGACTCTTTGTTGACTTTTGTTTTTGGGCTTTTAAGACATGACCATGAAGGTAGCATTACCCACAAAACCATGTGTATGAGATGGAAACCTCTATGTTCCTTTATAGCTGTGCAAAGGAACAATATACTATAGACATCAGTCGGGGTTAGTTCATGTGAAACACACACACTCTCACACATCAACATGTGTCCAATCATTCCAAGGTGTAACTGCATTTGGTGCTGATATAAGAAAATCAAAGGTAACTGCTTGAGCACCCAGAGGGATGGATGGTGGTGGTGCTGGGGATGGCACGGTTTGGCGATGAAGTGCTGGTTCTGCAAGCGGTCCAAAGAGATGGACAGGTACATACAGCGTGTTTACATGCATCCATAGCAGTGACGGGGAGGTATACAGATTCAACACGGGGCTGTCGACACACGTCTTCCCTCGTGTTTAGTTTTTCTTGTTACTGCGTCTCCTGGATTTCTTCACCCTGATGAGACAGAGAGAAGATGAATATTTATGAGACTGAAAACAGCCACATTTCCAAAATTAGTGGCACTGAGATTCACTGGAAGATAAACTCTTGTGTAATGATAAACGAAAAGCAAATGATCATGTACAATCTGCAATTTGAAAAGCTTATTTAAACTAAATTCACAACCCCTATTGATATGATGCCTGCTAGGTTACACTAAACTACTTTACTGAGCAGTAAAATGCTGCTTATGCACAGATACATATAGATTAAGAAGCTATTAATATCATTTATTTGTCACAGGAGCTGTTTTTCTGCATGATGAGCATTTCTACTTAATTTTAAATGTGGTGCAATCCAGTGATTTTAATGGAGTTTTTATACACTTTTGTACTGAAGTATATAAATGTAGCACTGGAACTATCTGGAAAACATAGTCCAGGCAGCAATGATGATTCTTTTCAAACAAGTAATTGGAAAAAAAATGTGTGTGTGTTTTTGGAATTACAAGACTCTGGTAAAGGAAATTGTGTGTGATGTGCACAACAGAGCAGTCATGGTGCTGTTAGGGGCCTCAGGTGTTGGCAAACAGTTTTGATAGTTGAACATCACAGCGTACAAATGTAATTTATGTTCAGCTGTTACCGAACATGAAAAAGGGTGATGCTGACAAAGAGCAGCAGCCGTGCTCACAAAAAGTCTCAAACATCAATCGGGTTCAAGTAAAAAGAAATTTGCTTGTGATGTCCTTTGATGTCCTTTTTTTTTTTACATGAGAGCGCATATGCAGAAACAATATTCTCTAACCAAAATTTGTGCAACTTCCATCACCCTCCCACGCTGAACCTTGTAACTGCAGTTTTTGTCGTTTTCACATTTGCTGAATGTATAATCTCTGAATAAACTCAAAAAGCCTGATGGGAACGTTTAAAACAAGATTATTTCAGCTGACACAGTGGAAAATTTTCTTTGATTGACAGTTACAGAGTGTTATAAATGCTCCATTCTCTACATTCATACAGTATTTGCTGACGCATATTAAAGGTCAGTGTTTTGGTCCGAGTTTCTCACCGACCATGTCTCATAGAAATCAAAAAAAAAAAAAAAAAAATCTATCAATGTATCTGTTTTCCATCTAATCTTTCAGTAAACTATCCGGTTGCACTGAGTGACTCATTATTAAACTGTTTTATGGTTTTGTTTTGGCTCTCACAAAACTTGGTTAAGATTAGGGGATTGTGGTCTGGTTTTAAACAGCAAATGTTCACAATGACCTCAGACACAATGAGTTTATTTACATTTAAACAAAATAACACAATTTTCCCTTAACTTTAACCAAAATTCTTTGTTTGGAGTCATTTTGCTGCTTTGGGCCTCACTTTCCCACAATCCACCTCAGTCATCTCCTGGTGACTCCTTTGCTACTAATAAATGTAACACTTCATTCATTCAAAACCAACAAACAAACAAACAAACCAACTGTTGCCTTTGAACAATGTCCAGCCAGTGATTATGTTTCCCACAAAACGTGTTTGCTGTTGCAGTTTAGTTGTGTATAAATGTAATTGCTGTGAGATGTCTGTCTGCCAGGCTGTTTGCTGATGTGCCACATGTCAGCTTCAGTGAACTATGACCACTCCCCTTATAAGACTATATTTTAGTTTAAATAGTCTGAATCCATGCAGGTCCTTTACAAATGCAATAAACTGTTGTAATTCCTTAGAAATCGCTTCATTGTTTGTGTTCATGTTGTCCGCTTTAAGTGATTATGGTGTTTTAAGAAGCATGCAGCCTCGTGATAATCACCACCAGATATGTTGTGATTTTTTTATGAGGATTTGCACACATTTTAACTACATAGCTCATTAAAAAGTGAGTGAGCTGCTGCAGTTTTTTTTTTATTCTGAACAGTCTCTGACCACTGCGTTACTGCCCCACTGGGACAACTCGCTGATGTGCTAAAGGTAATGATGATAATAATACAGAAAATACTTAAAGGGGGTAAAAAAAAAAAAAAAAAAAAGCTAAAACATTTTACGCTAAAACACATTATTTCACTTTATAAACATTTGGGATAAAAATGATAAACAATTGAGTCTCTGCTAAAGCCTCAGACACATCTTCTGCTTCTGAGAAAGAAGGAAGCAGAAACTCCAGCGGCAGATTTATCACGACTCTTACTTGATGCTAATTATGTCACAGATAATAACTCAGCTGCTTACATCAACCTTGTCAGTGTTTTCACGGAGTAATTGTCAGCAGAAAACTGAGAAATGGTCGTTTTTAACTTTGGTTTATTTCTTCTTCACCAGCACTAAATTCAGAAAAGAGCTGTATTTCATCCCTGTGTCTGTCGGTGACGCTCGTGTCTGAGAAGTGAGAGCGAGGAGAAGGTTTTTTTTTTTTTTTTTTTCCTTACTTGTTAATGGCGTTCTTTAAGTACTGCTGCAGCCACTTGGTCTCAGGATTGATGCAAACCTCCCTGTTGTTCTTCAGCTTGGCACTGTCGGGAGAAACAAAAGAGATCAGGCTCTAACTCATATTCTTAACCCACTTACATGCAGACGTACACTTGCTTTTATTACTTTGACACGTATGCTGGTTTTTACATGAAACAGAGGCTGCAGAGATAAAGTGGAAACCAACTTTTTGAGTCAAATCCAAATTCACATGTAATAAATCAGCTTCTATGACAGCACTGGGGAACGTTTTCATCTCTGGGCTTCCTTTGTAGCTGAACAGTTGTTAATAGGGGTACAGTTGCAGAGATTGTATCTGCTTTATTAGCTGTGTGGTCAATCAAACTGTAACTGGACCTCTCGGTAACCTCAACGAATCATGACTGACATTTTAATTAACTTTGATCCTAAAGGAAGTTGCTTTAAATCCCTGAGTAGTTTTACTTTGTTTCCATTTTTGGTATTTTTCTTAATTCTTCTGCCGGAAATTCAACAGGGAGGAAAGCTGTTGATGAGATCAATTACCTTCCAAGAACCACATCAGAGAATATTTCCCCGAGCACATTTAAGTTGGTTTCCCACATTTCAGGGAGCCAGCAGCTTCAATTCATGTCATTACCCAGTTAATCTGTCAAACAATCTATCGCATATCACTGTAGCTGTATCATGGCCAATATCTGGGAACATTTTTTAGCACAACTTTGGATGTTTAAACAATCTGATATGGGTATTCATGGTATTCATTGTTTTCTGTGTTTAAATTGCCACTGCTCTATTACGCATTTTTGAACACACCAACAAAAACTCCTGCTCACAACCGACACTTTAAAATGAAGATGAAGTCCTGACTATGATGGATCACTTTCCTCAAGCAAGTTTCAGTTCTCTGATGCACAAAGTGCTGAAATCTATGGAAAAGAACAACCTTTTACATCATTGGAAAATTAACAAAAAAACTCATTGAAGCCTATAATTTACCTAACCATGTAAACCAAAGGCGCCATAGGCAACTTTTATATTTCCCCAAATCACCATAAAGACCAGAACACATGTTGACCTGAAGTTGAAGTTGAAGAGATGGTTATCTAAGGGTAATGTAGATTATAAACAATGTATTAATATGTTTTTAACTTTATCTGTGGCTAATAAGTCACAATGACCTAATCTGTTTTTTTTTTTTTTTTTACATGAAGGCCCACTTCAGAAAACCTCAGCTTAATCTCTGCAAACCCTGAAATATCATACAACACGTCCAAATTAAATCCAGGGGATTGTTACGTCTAACAAGCTGTCACCTTAATGTCAAGAGTTAAAAAAAATCACACCAGCGCTGCTTGATTTAATGTCGGCCAACCTCGTTCAATTTTTAACCACAAAAAGGAGCACAGATCCCTTTGTGAGTGCATACCATAGCAAGGAGTAAAAATATCCACCCTATTTAATGGTACAGCTCGAACAAATCACCTTGATGTGGAAATGAGCTCAAATACATCAGGATAATATCTGATCCGCTTTATGAAGGCTGAGCTGAGAAACACCTCAGCTAAGCACGTCCCACAACACATCCGAGCCGAAAAGCTGTGGATTACTGCACATAACAGGCTGTCACTCGTCGGTTTTGGTGGTGAAAAATCACAGCTCCCTGTTTCCACTCAGGGACAGCTGGCAGGGAGGCTCACAACTCAAGATTGCACTGTACTGTAGGCCTTGTAAAACTGTCGCAACATGTAGATTTTGGTCAGACTGGTTTGGTTTCAAAGTCTTGAAAAGACCCAATTTAACGTGGTGTCGACTTTAACTGGTGGATACATCTCAAATCACAAATCACATATAAAAAGGTACAGTTCTGCAGGTCTTTTCTTATTCCTGCCACTTTTATTTAAAGACGCTATAAAACATCTAAAGCACCAGTTATCAAGAGATTGTTCAGGCACATGCAAGAATAGCGTTTATGAGTGTGGAAGGAGTACATCTCTGTAGCATTTCCACTGAGTTATGGTCGTTATGGGTGGGGTTGTTTAAAGGTGGATGTTAAGATTGTGCTCGGCTGGGATAGTTCTCTTAATCTCAATGAGGCTATTCTGGCAAGTAAATGGTTTAATAAATACAATATAATAATGATGCTTTAAGTCATTTTCAGTGCATGGATGTCAGATTTATCCCTCTTTGTGATTTACAACTCTGTGGTTGCGTATGGTTGATTATGTGTTCTTACAAGTGAGGTCTGGCTTGTTGATGGAGATCTGAGCCAAATATTTAGGTGAGGATTTGTTCTGTTATCAGGCTGCTGGGTGAGGTTTTAGGGGGGATGCAGGCAGTGGGGTCGAGCCTCCCCCTCCCATGAAACATGTGGCTCTCACACCTCAGTGGCAAAAGGTCATATATGCGAGTTAACAACTCTGAGGTGCAGCGCCTCGCTGCTCCTCTTTCTCCTCCCTCCATCTCTCCGTCACACGACTCTGCAAATTAAACACATTCCTCGCTGCCTCAAACTGCTTTTTGATTCGATTCCTACCCCCGACACACACACCTTCTCCTCCACCCCTGCTACCTCTTTAATGTGCCGCCTCCTCTATTCCTCACCCCATTTAGAAGACACACACGAACAAATGAACAAATGGCCCCTAAACTTAAAACAGCAGTTCAGGAGCATCAATACAAGTATCAGCTCCAAATTCCTCCAACATCTCAGTAACTGGATCTGTGTTTGCTTTTCCTCCAGGGATGTCCCCTTCTTCCCCTCCTCTTTCACTTAACCCAGGACAGCCAGCTCATCTGCCCGGACCCTCTCTGTTGTTTTGATGTGTCTCCCTTCATCCTGTTTATCTGTCTGCTTGTCTGGATGACCAACCGAGAGCCTAAACCCTAATTGACTTGGCTGGAATTTGAGGGCTGGAGTTCCACAAGCAGCAGGTAGTAATTACTTCACAGCAAGTTAATACCAACAGCATGCTGGGACGCATGGGGGTGGAGGGGTGGGTGGTGGGATGAGGGCGCACGGTAGGACACAGGGAGCGGAGGGGAAAAGGAGGTTTTTTTCAGGGGGAAAGGAGGCTATAGTGTTACTGACTTTCTTTCATGTGTCTCATTAGAGATATAGGAGCGGTGCTCTGTGGGCTGCTCGTCTCAATGACTTCTTGACTCCTCAGGCAGTTTTCTGAAGGGACGTTACATGGTGTTTGTGGCCAGGCCAGAACACTGTGTGTCCTTTCTGACCTTTTGCCATTCAGTCACCCTTTCCAGCAGTCACCAGCCCCCTGGCCCTTCTCGTTTTGGCAGAAGCCCCACAGATTTTTAGCCTTTTGGCTGTGAGGCTTCTGCCTTCCCACTTTCTATGGTGAACAAATGAATGAGGCTTTTTAGTTAATGTGTTCCAGACCAGTGACATTATACTCAATGTTGCTGGGTAATTTGACACGGGAAATAAAATATAAAACAAAACAAAAAGTGAATAAAGGACACAGGAGGTCAGCAGAAATACAAAGGTAATCACTTTGACCTTAATTATTGCTTCCTTTACAAAACATAAATGGCCCCCTTGAGCTCTGGCTGTTACCGCTTTTCCTCTTTCTGAGAGGATCATGTTGTTTTAAACTCGGGCCTGTCGTTCAGGAAATCATGGAAGGATATTACCACCGTACTTCACACATCCATCTTTAATCTACTCTGTATTTATTTATGGATGGTTTATTTGATTGTTATTTGATTTTATTTAATTTCAATCAATGCAAATATCCTCTAATGAGCAAAAAGAATTTTTTAATTAAGATATTTGGATTACTGCTTTTCTCTATTTTTTCACAATTTCTGTGAAGTTGTTTCACACTTTTTTAATATATACTATGTTATTTTGTTAAATATTTTTTGTAAAGATTTTGACAAAAATGTTTGATTTTATTTTTATCATAATAATGAACAAGGGTTTATATAGCAACAATGTGAATAGTTACTCCTATTAATATCCCATTAAAATTTCCCTAATCTGATTTAATTTAATTACTTGGTACATCACCTCTTTATCCTCTTAGTATTATTATTATTATTATTATTATTATTATATCCTCAGTAATAAAATACTGCTAAATGTACTTTTCATGTCTCTTCATGTCACTTTAAAGAAGTTTGGACAGGGAGACCACTCTCTCTCATAGCAGATACATCAAATATAAACCAAATATCAATCAAAAAATAAATACAGTTTTTGTCGATTAGTACTGCTACTTGTCTTTATCTCACCATGACATTAAAATTCTCCAAGAAAATACACCAACGTCTAAAACAATTCACTCTGCAAGTTTCATAAGTGACAGAATAATTGAAACCATCGTCAGTAAATAAATTTCTTTAAGTTAACCAACGGCAGTAATATATAATTTGATATATATTTACTTACATGACTTGGAAGGGGCAGTTGGGTGTGTGGAGGAACTTGAGCTCTTTGATGGAGCGCTGAGGAACGGTGTTGAGGGTGGAACGACACCAGCACCGCTCAACCAGACTGATGGGCTTTGCTGCAAACACACAAGACGAAAATGACAAATTAGCAATGTAACTGGAAAAGAAATGTGATAAAAATACATGAGCTAATACAAGCACGGACTGCGTTTGGACTAGATTCCACATGAAGGTTTAAACAATTACATCAACAGAGATTAAAATCATAAGTCAAACACAACTTTGACTTTACTTGTAATTAAACACATCACTTCCTTCAAAGGACAAATAAAAACATGTTTAATCTACTGTAACAAATGTTTAAAAGTATGAGAACATATGAGTTTATCTCTTATAGTTCTGAATGACATGTTCATTAAAAAGAGATTAACTCGTTCTGACCACATACTCACAAGCAGAATTTCGGCTTTTCACTCTGAGCATTCAGCCTGGCCCCTCTAAAGGACAAGGGTCCTCAACATTCAATTTCCAATATTCGCTCTCTTTTATGAAAGAGCACTCTGCTGCTTAGACGGCATCAACGACCTCTGTAGAAATCACCTTGAGTACATTCTTAAAATGATTACAAATCACCCCTGTGCCTCCATGGAGCCTTGCTGAGGCCCAGAGGATTGCACAAATAACTCTAAATACAAGTAATTACAAACTGATTGTAGTTTTCTACTCATTCACCCTCTTTAAATACAGCAGTTTCCACAAAAATAGAGAAGGTTGTGAAATTTTCAGTGCAAAGATGAAAGGAAACACCCTACAACAACTTGAAAAGAATAAAGAAACTAAGCTAATGCTCTTAACTTGAATCGAAATAAAAATGAGTTTTGAGAAGTGATTAAAGATCACAGAGCAGATGTTGATTTTGTAGATATTTTGAAAGCTCGTTTCCTGGCCAGATACACACACAAATCAACACCATCAAGTGCATCAAGTGTAACTAACACACCTTTGTTCTGGGGGTTCAGCATATCCCTATTGATTTGCATGTTTATAAAGCAGCACCAAATGTTCTGCCACAAATGGCTAAATCCTCAGTAATATCAGCCTAATGACTCACACCCATTCACAGTCTTTTCTCATGCAAACTAAAGGATCATTATGCAGCACACAGCACCAGGGCCAGAAGTGAGCAGCCACTGCTATCACCACCGCATTGTTTATCCCTAATTAGAAACTAATTAAAAGAAAGCAGTGAGAAAAGACAAATACACACATTTAGACCTAACTCTTTAATGTGCAGTCAGGGGTCTCACTGCGGCCGAAACAACAAGCTTAACACAACAGCAGGGCAGGCAGCTCAACACCCTGACTTGGCCCCTACTAAGGTTAACGAGAGAGATTAATATGAGGTCAAAATGGTGGTTTAGCGGTTAAAATGTTCAACAAAACTACAAAAATACCACTGTTACTAAAATGTTTTTTTCTAAGAAAAAGCTGCAGTATTAGATGTTGATGGCTGGATAGATACAGTGATTGTTATAGTCGATCTGATGTACCAGAACATCACTGACACACTCATTTTCAGTTATTATTTAAGCTTTTCTATTTAGTGTGAAAGTTGTCATTTTTGCTTTCTGAGACCGACAACCAAAACCCCCAAAGAGAGACATCTCAGAAAACCAGAAGAAAAGAATCACACTTGCAAAATCAAAGTTAGTTCATTTCTAACTCGGGTTCCTTTTCTGAAAGTAGTTGCAGATAAATTTCTAACTGATCAACTGATTGACCAATTATTTCAGCATTTGAACATGATGTTTATTACGTTATCCTTATCAAATAAAAGTCTTCTCTCTGCTTGCTATTAATTTTTCCATGTCTGACAAAGAGCTGGACTTTGCTGGAACAGCCAGAAGTGCAGAAACACTATGCAACTTAAAAACAAGAACTGAAAAAGAAAATATAAATGAATATATCGTTCTTGTCTGCAACAACTGAAACTCATCAACCATCAAACTACATAAAACCAGTAACAAGAGTTGAACTCTGATAATGAGCAAGAAGTTAAAACATGAGTGAAACAAAATGTATCTTCTTTCATCTTACTTTCTAATACAGACATTAATGTTCATAGACATCAGTTAATAGTTTATACAGAGTTAGTGTTAATATAATCACAAATACAAGAAGTCTGAGAATCCATACAATCAAAGTGGCAAACTCTCATCTTCATCCTCACTATGATTTTTTTTAATGTAGTTTTTTTGTTGTATCTTCCCAACAAAGGAAAAAAAAATCCCAATAATGCTCAGTGTATTGTTTGTCTCCTGGACTCACCATTGGTGGTTGGCAGACGCGTGGCCACGGCCAGCAGAGCCATCAGTGCCAGCAGCTTGACATCCATGGTGGTGGGTTAACAGGCTGCAGGAGGGCTGCTCTCTCTCTCTGTCTCTGCCTCTGTGTGACTCTGCTACAAATCCACAACTGTGACCGTCAGCTGTGCTCTGCCCCAAGTTAAATCTTCAGATTGGAGAAGGAAGCGGGAGGGAGTTCCACTTTCTCAGGAGGGAGGGAGGAGGAGGAGGAGTGGGGGTGGGAGTAGGGGGGGTCCCACCATGAGAGGAGAGGAGGTGAGAGTAGGGGAGGGGAAGGCGGCGAGTCAGTAGAGACTTCCTCGATTGTAAATGCGTTGGCTGGGAATCAAGAGGAAAGTCTGAGAGGAATTTATTCTCTCTCTTTCTTTTCTCTGATGTCTTTCAGTTGTTCGTCACCTTTTTCTCACTTTTCTTTTGTTTTATTTAAAATGTATTCTTGTCTGTTTCTGCTCTTTTCTTTCCTCTTTTTCATCTTTCTGTGCAGTTTCCTTGCCTCCTTCTGCCATCTGCCACACACACACAACAATCACTCACTATTTTCAGACCCGAGCTCCCTGCTGTTGCACTAATATTGTTGTATATTTCAGCTCAGTGTTGTGTTATTGTTTACTGGAACACAGGCTGCCCCCCCTCCTCGTCTCTGTACCTCTTTCACTACTTCTCTCTGCATCGTTCTTACCCGCTTGCTGACTCCCAGTCATCTGTCTCGGCTCCCATCCATAACGCCTGCTTCACATCTTTATTGGGCTGCTCTGGACTTTAAGTGTGTGGTCTGTGATGAAACCATCATCAGGCTGGTTAGGCTTCACAACTGTGCTCATAATGAGAGAAAAGAAAAGCTGTTCTGAATATGAAAGCATGAATAATTACAGATCTTAATTTAACTGTGACAGAATATTGCGACTGTAGGTCTTTTCTGTTGGTGAAAGAGTTAAAATGAGGTTGAGGCAATGAGCTGCCATGTTCAACATCAGTAAACTAAATTAAATATAATTACATCAGCTGCACATGATATATTTTAAATCTAATTCAAAAGGGGAAAAGGAAAATACAATAACTATAAATGACATCGGTTTACGTAGACACAGAGCAAATAAAATAACAGAAAACGATAAATACATGAACTGAATTTTATTTATTAGTCTGAAAATATAAATTTTCTCTAAAAGTAAAGTGGATTACTACTGCATTTCTGCAGTACTGTTTTTTTTTCAGATTTACAGAAAAAAAAAAACAACTCTTTTTCAGATTTTCAGAAATTTTTTCCTGCAGAAAGCCCTGATTGTATGAAGAAACTTCAAAATAACCTCACTAACATATTGTTTCTGTTATATAGAAACTAACTTTATTGCAGAAACAAATTATCATTGATTGACAGTCATAGGAATCTGAAAGCAACTGCAGCTTAACTGAGAAAAAAGTTAAATGATATATATATATATATATATATATACACACACACACACACACACACCATGTATTCAAGATTCACTCACACTTTTTTCTCCATAATATGTTTTTAGAACATATTATGATCAGCATTTTTCCTCCTTGTGAGGTTGTGGTATTGACAAAAATGTCTGCTGCAGCCATGTTGTTAAACAGATGCCAATCAGATTTCAAGGCACCAACTTAAGATTCATTTTGAGTAATGAATCAAATGAACTTCATATGATGCTTAAAATTGTGTGGGTTTTTATGTTTTTTTTTTTTTTTTTAAATATGCATTTACTGGAAATTTTTTAGAGTTGATGGAATCTGTCTTACGTATTAGTGCATTGGATGTTGTAACCGGTGGGAGGATAAATAAAAACCCTCACACACAGATGTAAGTTCTCTCATGTCTCTGTAGCACTTAGTCTAACTGATGATCTGGTGGAGAATTTCCAAATTCATCTGGAAAACAGGGACTGAAACAGTGAGCAACAATGTAACAGGACACAGATGTGTGTAGATGTGGCCGAGCGGTATAGTAAATGCATGTGTGTACATGTCTGTACGTGTGTGTGTGTGTCTGTCTGTCTGCAAACATCCATGCAATTATGCATGTTTTTGTCTCCTAATGCGACGTTTTGCTGCATTGAACCCAGCAGCTGGTAAACCGAAACTGTGTGTTCATGCCAGAACTTGACGCCTTCACTGTCAAAGCTGTTGGAGGTGATTCAAACCCCCACCCTCATGCGCAACCCCTACCACTACCACCAGTAATAAAACTATACACTGCTAAAGACGGCTTGTCAATTCATATGCTGGAACCCCTCCCCTGCAGTTTAAAGGCCCATATGATGGCAGGGTGCTGAGAGAGTACATGCAGGTCTAGAGTCCCGCTGTAGGTTGTAAATCTGAGATGGTTTTTACCATTAGAGAGTCATCCAGTATAACTGACATTAAGAGTGTGGAGATGAAACTCAACTGTGAAGGTACTTTTTTCCTTTTTGACAAATAACTCACTTTTATTGTTTTATGACCCAGTTTATTGCTGTTTTTCTATCATGAAAACTATTAAACACATTTTATCCAACTTATCTTCCACCATGTGATACCAAACCTTCCAGATAGGTGTGATATTATTTATTTGGAAATACTTGTTAACGAGATTTCTGCTTACAACACTGAGAAATTACATTTTTTTTTTTTATTTTATCAGCAACTTTCATAAGAAACAGTTCCCCAGTTAGTCTTGATAAACCACAGACCGCACCATGAGCAGCTTTTATTGGAGCTAAATCGGAAGTGTAAAGGAATTCAAGGTTGTGAATCCAGGTTTTTCAACTGGTGGTGCCAACAGCATGTAGCCAAAATCAGCAACCTCGTTCCATAGAAAAACTGCTGATGAAACATACACCAACCAAAATTTACTTGATGTGCAAAAGGTTAAAAACAAAATGTGAACACTCTGGTTAAAGCACAACTCCATCTGTTCTCCAGAACAATCACAACATTGTTTGCTGATGAATTGTTAAAATGTAAATCATTGCAAACCAAATTCCATTCCATTCCAAAGAATTAGATAAACAAACCTACACAATTTGTCTGTCTAGATTCTGCTAAAGGTAAATTTTGAAAGAACTGACCCTTTAATGTAATTATTTGTGTATTACAGTATGGGTTATAAAAAGGACCACAGTACTAGTTTTCTAAACAGGCCTGTGAAACAGATGTGGTTTAATTTGATTAAACGCAATCAATCACAGTGAAGCTCGACCTCGCTGTGAGTGCCACACCTTCGACATGCAGCAGTGTTTGGATTTTCTCCATGGATGTAACAATTCTATGATGGGATGTTTGGCAATGTGAAATAAGTCTGTATTATGTTTCATGTAAACACTAACATTTACAAGTTAGCTCGGATAAACCCCAAATTCCCAACCCAACTAAAACTCTGTCAATCTTATCATCACCGCGCTGAGGCTTGTATTTACCGAAACCTGAAAACAAATGTCATAAGTGTTTTAGCCGCTCCAGCGCCAACACGCCACAGGAGCTGTGTTGCGATACAGGCCGGGAATGTGTCTGGCATATTTACCACAGACCTCCAGCACAACACTGCCACTTGTATCACACGTGGGGTCAAAGGTCGGTGTTTCATGTCTCTGTATTGGGTTACAGGCAGAAAGGCCGCCAGATCTTTGTTGAGGACCAGTCTGGATAGACGGGCTCGCACAAATGCCAGCCCTGATGAGGGATATGATGGGGAGCAGACGAGTGTTTGGTCTGTATCAGGTCTACACATGCATTGCTTTGCCACACCATAGAATGTGGATTAAGTAATTGCCCACATAAGGATTATTAACGGCAATTCATCAATGTTTGTTGCTTGTAAAAAAGAGCTGAATGTATGAGGATGTGGTTAAATAGGAACTGATGAGGTTTTTAATGAGAGAAATAAAACATTGAAATGCTTTTTTGCTCTCTGACAAAACCTTGTGTTTTCCTGCCATGCTTCCGTTCATGGTTTGTAGTGAACTTCAATAATAAAAGTCTTCAAACCCTTAGATGACAACATTAATGTACAAATAAGCCAAATAGCAGTTGTGTACATGCACCATATCCACCTCAATAATCATCTGTCACCAGCAGGTGTGTCATAGCACTTAAACCAAATGTATACAAACACATTATGAACATCTTTCATGGCCTTCCGTGTAAAAATGAACTCAAATAAACACAGACTAATCTTTTCAGTAATCTCCCACATGACGGCAGATCCAGGCTTTCCTGTTGGGATCGATGTGTAGAGACCGCTTTGAGGTCCGCAGTTTATTGTGTTTGTCCAGCAGTTTGAGTCTGGTGCTGAGTTTTATTTTATGGTGGCCGGGCAGATGAAAGGTTTCCCTCCACTGGGCTTAGATAAACAGTAGTTCACAATCACTGCTGGGCCTGTATGAAAGCCTCAAAATATACAGTGTAAACACATTATTCAACATGTGCAAAAATTCTCAAATACATCGGCTGCTCGATTATCAAACAGGAAAGTGTTGAGTAAAAGCTATTCCTTCTTGTCTTGAATTAGGTGTCTGTAAAAAAAAATGATATGACTGTATGTAAAACAAAATAAAAATATTGTGGATTGGATATGGATATTTCACTGAGTTAATAAAACTTAATTTGGCGATATGTGAATTTTCTGTAAACAGGATAAACAGGAGGTTGTCGGTGTTTAAAGTGTGTGTGGGAGGTTAGAGAGGGGGCTGGGTGTGTGATGTTAGTGTGATGTGTTTGTTGAGGGGGGGTCCTCTGTTATCAGTTTGCACATTTTTCACTTGGCAGCTGTTTTTTCCACACACACACACACACACACACACACACACACACACACACACACACACACACACACACACCCCGTTGAGCATCAGAGTATCCTGCTGTGCAGAGAAAACATCTTCATTAATTAAACCAAAATGATTGTCTGTTCAATTATTAATGGATCAAAGTGAAAGTATAAGAATACCTCTTTCATTGTCAACATACTTAATTAGAGTCACCATGGTATCCTGACTACTTTGATAAAGATAATGAAACTATATTGAAGCCATGTGAGTGTTGCTTGTGTCACAAAGCATTTTCAGAGATGTCCTTTTAATAGAAAAACAAATTCACAACAAACTGAAAGTTTTATTTCTCTATACTGTGAGTGGTGCAGTGCAGTGGAAACAACTTCATATTGTTGATATGTTTGAATTATTTTAATTCATTTATTTTATTTATAAAACTGTTATAAGGATAGTGTCTGTGGATAGATAGAAGTTATCTCAAAACATTACTGACTATATACTATCTATACTGCTATATGATAGTCTGTAAGTTTCAATGGCCCAGGGGTTTTACAATACACAGAAGCTTTGAGTTTACACAACTGATTTACCGCTGCATCTAAGTGTAGGATACTCATTTTGTAGTACAAATTAGACAAAAGAGATGTTCCAAATGTACCTTAAAACTGTCAGTGCATATTCAACGTCTGGTTTTTAAGTGAAATTAAATTAAACAAAGTAACTGTACTGAAAATTGAAAGCTTCTCTTATTTTTTTTTTGCTGAAAAGACATTCATTAATGACGAAGTTGAATGGCTGAAGAAAACTCTCAATTGGCAAAACATCACCACAGAGACAAAAATGTCTATACTACAGTCTAATTAGTGGAATTCAAATAATAGCACAGCATCGTATGAGCGCTCAAAGGGCAGCAGTCTAGTAGCAGTCTTGAAGAAACAATAACTAAAAACCATAGAGGTCTTAGCTCGACAAAACATTGAGAGAGCTCCTCATTGAGTGAGCCTCTTCACCAATTTAATCCTGCACTTTCCATTCACATGTACAGCACATACAGTCAAAAAGCTATGGATGCCAGCAGAGAGTGATGATAAAGGCATTTCCATGTGAATAAGCGTCTGGTCTTTAGGTAGAGACGTCCTGAATGTGTTTGAAGTTTTCAGTTCTCCTTGGCTGTCAGTTATGGGAGAAAGGCCTCTCAATGACTAATCCAGTTTACTTTGTGCCCGTCTGTGGAGGAGAGAATCTGGCATGACACCAAATGCCACTCTATAGATGGTTTTCGAACAAAAGCGAAAAATGGCCGCCCCCTCCCCTGTTCTCCTCCTCCTCGCTCTTGTTTCCTGCTTTACAAACACATTGAATCTGACTCGTCTTTCATATATTTGTCAAGAGCATGGTTTGTATCTGACCTTGTTGCCGTGGTTTCAGCCCCAGTATGGGGCAGGACATGTGTTTACTGTATATATTATGGGATGCAGAGAAAGGAGAGGGCGGTCTGGAGTGCTGGTGCCCTTTGGTGCCACATTCAAGTGTGTGAAACAGTGTGTGTTTTTTAATGCAAGGTGTCTGCTCTTCTCAGAGAAATGCTGAGAGCAGGAGGCCTCATAAAGGGGGGGGGTCATCACAACTCAAACTTTAATTGGATGGGATGTACTGTGAACGTTCAGTGATCGTGGGCGTGTGGTCAGACCACATGGGCATGTTTCTGTGAGTATGTCTGTTGTGTGTAAAAGCTGCCATTTATAAGCCAAAAAATAACAAGTGCATGAGACAAAACTGCCCTTAAAAACACCCATATATTCTGAGATAAGGAGGCAGAAAATGCCCTTGATCATTGTGGAATTCATCCAGTTCATATTTTATTAACCATATTTATCATTTAGTATAATTATGTTGTCATCTGTGGGAGCCCACTTTGTAGACCTGGGGTTTGCTCAGCTAACGTTTGGCCAGCAGTATGAGAAAATAGTGACCTCAGAGGAACAACTGCAGAGAAAAAAAAAGACAACTATATGAAAAAACGGACATAGATTGGCATGTAGATTGGGAAGAGAAAACTGAGAAAAAGCAGGAGTCGTAAATGAAGCATGAAAGGTGTAATTGTATAATAAAAGATACCTTCAAAATCTCAGTAATTAGTTACTAGTTTGTATCTGTATTATTTCACAGTTGCAGTGTGCACTGACCATGCTAACACGTAGAACATTCTGGGTGTTCTCACTTGATGGTGCATGCAGACTTCATCTGGATGTGACAGTTTTAATGACATCACCTCAGAGAGTCTTGTTAGAAAAGACACATTAATAGCGGCAGCTGTTTGCCCCACCTCCCTCACCCGTCCCATGACAACGTCTGATTGAGGGGTCCATTTCCAATTGACAACTTTAATTTCCATGAGTTTTTTTCTTAAGCCAAAGCTGGTGGAGGCCAAGAGGCCTTGGAGAGAAAATTAGAGAAATTGAAAACACCAGGTTACATGGCAGAGTTTTAAAGAACGTATTCGTCTGCTCAGCTTTTCAGAGTTGGCAAATTAGAGTTGAACTGGCATGTACACATCTTTCAGCTCTAGCTTTGGTAGTAACAACTCCGCAAATAGCAGCATTTTCTTGAATTCGCTTGTTGCTCCAACTGTAGTTTGCTCTGCTCTGGAGCAATTCACTGTTCGAAATCTGTGCAGTCAAACAAGATTGGATACTGTCTTTGTGATGTAAATTACTTATAGGCTTTGAAGGCCGAATGGGACATATGCCATATGAACAAATCTGTTGGCTTTGGCATGTGCTCACGTAACTTTTATCTAAACAGCACACACAGATACCATACACATCCGTGTCATTTCCAGTACCTTAATGTTTCTTGATCAATACACAAACAAGCACAGCAGCTTTATGGAACGAGGCCAGAGCTGAGGCCAGGCAGGGATGAGATGCTCAGTGTATTGTGAGGGAGCTGAGGTCATGACCGTGGCATTTTGGACAAGTAGAAATGGTGTGAGTTCTGCTCACTGCTCCCAGTCTGGCCAGAATTCACACTGGAAGGTGGGGGCAACCACTGCTTCGTTGTTTTAAACTGTTAAACCACAATAGTTGACAGAGTGTTTGTGCTTCAACAGCCAACATAATCCTGTGTTAAACAGAAAGAGCCTGCTCTGGGTAGTGGTTTTATTTCAAACCACTTGCCAAACACAGTATTGCTATGGTGAGTTTGCTGTTTGAATTTAGACTGTCGTCATGGTTAGATATGAACAAAAGCTAACACTGACTCTGGTGTTAAAGCTAATGATGCTTCCCTGTTCTCCGGTTGCCAAATTTAAACTACACTATATAAACATCATACAAGTTCCCACTTTGCACAGAGCGCTGGCTCTGGATGTACCTGTTTATGGCTGAATAACCCTGTATGAATATACCTAAAAGTACAGTACAGAAAAGATTTATTTATGATTTATTTTCCAAAATGAAAAAAAAAAGTACCTTCCAACTTCCAGCAACTCCAAAGCCACCCCAACACACAGTTACTGTAGTTACTGTAAAATACAGTAAAATTGAGTAGAACCTCACAAACTGGACATTAACTGGACGTTAATTAATTAATTCATTAATTAATTGACACCACAGTGGAATTGATATTCCTTTACATCTAAGGTGGTATCTGTACATTATAAAAAAATCTCATTTTGCCAGTTTGCATCTTTGCTGTAATTTGAACCTGAGGTCTCAGTTTCAAATTACTCAGTTGATCTCAGGTGATGGGTGACTAGCTATAGGCATGAGTGTGCTTGTCAAAAAGTCCTTGACTATCGTGTTGATAACATCAGTTATGATATTGTGCACATTATTATCCACATGCAGATTCATATATAAACTGTCCTTGATCATTAGAAAAATGTACTTTCTGATGCCTTCTTAGCATTAACATTAATTCACTATGATTATTTCTCTTAAAACAGTTTGCAAGTTTTCTTTGTCACCTTTGTTAATATGTGACATCTGGTCCTTGAAGTCAATCAAGATTTGGGTTTTTTTGTGCAAAATTTAAAGTCAGTTTGAGTAAGGACACATTTTGCTAATGGATTTTACATGTTAACACTTATTATGTTGGCAGCTGGATAGACTAAAATGGGAAAATATTTGTTCTGTCAGATGCACGAAGGTATCGTGGAAAACAAGGCTGAAACGCTTTCAAATTCAAATGTGGTCGGTTAAAGAAAACAGAAGTATTCACTTTCATATGATATAGTATGAACAGGTTTGAGTGATCACAACCTACACCCACTGACGTGTCAAACACCTCATTCAGACAAATTTCAGGCTTCCAGATGAGACAAATGATTAACCTGAACATTCTGGACCTTCTGAATGGCCTCTTCTTTTTGTTTCCTCTTTCATGACAGGCTGTTTCACTGCTCAGCTTCCCCATTTCCCCCAATTCGGTAATTTTTCTTGTCTTCACTCTCCAGCTTTCCATCTATTAGGATTTTCTTTGTTTTTTTACCCCTCTACTCTACACGTACTTTGCCTCTTCTAATGTTACCAGGCATTTATTCTGTCCAGCTACAGACCGCAGCAGACTTGTTTTCAGAGTGCTCTCCCGGCAGAAAAGACTCAGCATTTGATAGGACCTTAGTCATCTTGCCAACATTTTCTGAAGAGAGAAAGATTAAAGTGTGCACAGACTCTGGTCTGACTCTGGCTCTTCACACAGAAAGACACAAATTCTCAGGCATGCCAGTGCACAAAGTCCACATACTGTATACACTACTTGTCATGAGAAGGTATGTACAGTATATATCTATGGACATGAATCAGCTCATTTATTATCAAAATAACTTTATATGATGAGCTGCTCTATTTTTACAAAATACACTGCACATTATCAGCATAATCAGTCTTGTACTTTCAGTGTCTTTCTTACTCTCTGTGTTTCTGTCTCTGTGTTTATTTCATTACAGTTATGTCTCATGCTATCCTTCTTTTAGAGTAGAGGTCACTTGCTGCTGAGTGCAGTGAGACAAAGCATTAGTTCAGGGTAGCAGTGACGTTATGCTTGTATTATCTGATTGACATCAACTTTTTCATTTTACAGTCACTGGCTCATTTATCAGCTGAGTGACAGGTCCGTCCAGGCCAGTATATCCATCATATTAGGGGAAATACTTTTCCCATAAAGAGCAAAGCCATTTCCACCAGATATAGCAGTATAGAGATATGTTATAAACTGCCAAATCCTTTACGTTTCCTTAATGTGTAATTAATTAATTAAAAATACAGTGATGGTTAGACAGACAACATATGTCATTAAAATGACCTCACTGGTTGTCTGAGCAACAAGCTAACTGGTTCCAACTATCAACTCAAGCAAAAAAAAAAGGCGTAAAGGAAACTTGATGAGAAAGTTCATTCTTGACCTTGGAACCAGCAAGTGATGAAACAATCTCACCAGAAGCTTTCCATCATGTTATGCAAGCTTTCTCAGTCAACAGTTTTGGTTTTGAATAAAAACTATCGCCTTATTAGCGCCTTATGAAGACTCATTCACAAGACAAGTGTAACCAGTTTTGTTACAATTCAACTGGGCAATAAATGTTTGATGTTGGTTTTGTAAATATCTGTTAAAATCTACTTGTTGCTTTTTATTTACCAGTCTTTGTTTTAATGCTCATAAGCTGCAGTAAAATTCACTGCTTTATCTTGATTTGAGTTCTGCTTATTTCTTCCCATAGTAAATAAGTAGCTTTTTCGTGATTAACTGTTTTAAAAATACAGACAGAATATGATATCATTGAAATGACAAATCATTTATCACCAAATGTTTTGAATGGGGTCCATGTATATTTAGACTGTACAAACAAGAAAGAATAATGTGGCAAAACTGGTTCCATTACAGCTAAAAGGTCCTGAACTTCAAAACAATCCTTCTGTAATAAGACTTAGGAGTCTTATTCAGGCTGCACTTTGGTATAAACATGCCTCCTTATACAGTTTATCCCAATCACATTATCTATTACATTAAATGTTTTCGTGTTTAGTGCTGAGTTGAGTTTCATGTCAAACTAAAAACTGGCTGCTATTCAAACCATTTTGGCCACTCAGCTTTTTACTTGAGACCCATTAAGTTGTATTATGAGTCCCCTCCTCTCAGTTTAGCCAATTTATGACCCGTCTGTGAAAATATGACAGGACTTTCTCTATTTTCCTCTTTCTTCTTCCTCTCTCTAGTTTGGAGGGATAACGAGAGATTTACCGCCCACTGAAGTTGCTCTAAGATGGTTCCCAGATGGCGTAAAGGTATAAATCTTTACTCTAAATGTGATGTGACAGATCAAAGTCCACATGTCGCTTTACTCTGAAACGGTGGCACATGTTGGTCATAGGTTTCTTATTGATCTCATGCGATAATAAAAACAATTCTCTCATTCCCTGAGGAGGTAGGCGCTGAAGATCTATCCAGCGGAGATTTAGGCATTTATCTTTATCAAAATCTTATTCGACAGTTTGTCACTGTGGTATTTATGTCATCAGATGACTGTGTTTTGTAGAGTCAGATTATCATCCTGTGGAGTAAACCGACACTCCATTCAAGATCTACCACACTGATGAAACAGATGATGTCATGTCTGTATAACATTAATCTATTTTTGCTTTTAACAGAAGCAGAATACTGTGCATTTTGTCATTCATCCAGTGTTTGCGGATGATTTTTTTAAAACAAGGAATCAAGCATGAAATGTGATAACAGTGGCAGTTAGTATGAAATGGACATAAAGGGAAACATGGTGTGCTATTTATAACAGACTTTCAGCTTTTCAACAGGTGTTAAAGTGTAAGTCTGTTGTAATTTCTCTTACTGTCAACAAATCCCATAAAAAAGACCAAAATCAACAATGTGGCTCACTGCACCAGATGAAGTACGCTGTAAATCATCGTAGGTTCATTCAGCTTAGAAATGAAGGTTCCACTGTTGCCTCAATGATGTGACTTCACCAAAGTCGGGTTGAAAACGTGAATGATGTTAAATAGTAAATAAAACACTCTTTTATTACTTTTGAACTTCTACCGGTTTAATGTGTTTTTGTGGTAGGAACTGAAATCATTCACTATCACTGTGGTTGGCACCGTTTCCAATATTTTGAAAAAAACAAAAAACAAAAAAACAAAAACAAACAAAAAAAACGCCATGACTTAATTTAGCATGTACTAAAGACACAAAGCCAGTTTACAACATGAATGAGTTCCTAAAACTGGAAAAATAAGATACCCTGGAGAGTTTTAACTCTCGAACAATGCATGCTGGGATGTCTGGTAGCATGCAAGTTTTGTTTCTTTAAAACTTAAAGCAGTTATGAGTGATTCACAGCAGTTGATTCATTCAGCTTATTATTTCAGGATATCAATCTAAACAAGTCATGTTTATACATATACAAGTCTGAAGCTTTTGAAAATTAGTGGATTATGATCATTAGACATCAGAGACGAGGAAATCCCTGTGATGACTGACTGCAAATTATTTGTTGTCTAATACAAGATATACCCGTGAACCCGGTGTACTTCAGACACAAAGTCAAATGAGGTGAAATGACGCACGGTGAAAGCTTTTTCGCTTGTTTGGTCCTTCAAAGCTTTGTCTGTGGTAACGGTAGAGTTGTCAACTACAGAGCCATGAAAGAACACACGCACACATTAAAACCCCTAAGTGTTTAACAGCTAACCCACCCATAATGATCCTTCCTGTATAAATCAATGAAAGTAAGAGTTAGAATTACTCTTGGGAGATGAGCAGATGATAACACTTCTGCTTGTGGACTTTTAATATTGATCAGATCCTCATCGATGCAGCTTTTAAGGATATGATCCTCTTGAGTTTGAAGAAATGATGGATAGATGTGTGGATGTGAGGACACACACACACACACACATACACACACATATAAATTCCATCTTGCTTTCACCTCTGCGTGCACCTAACACCCGTCTTGAAAGATGCCTATGGACTGGTCGCGGTGTAAGGTCTCAGCGAGTTGTGTTTGAAGTGTGCGTGGGGGGTTGTCTGACTGGGTCATTTTCCGTCGACATACATTCACAGACTCACACAAGCTCTGACCTTCAGTGCCAAGCCCGGGGCCGAAGACCCTGATGAATAGAAGAGCAGATGGTCAAGATGTGGCTTCAATAGGAACTAAAAAAGAAAAGAAAAAAACACTGCAAGGAAGAGAAGAAAAGCTCAGGAGGATGGCAAGGATTACAGATGCCTAAAGAGTGGGCAGGTGTATGTGTGTGTCTGTGCATGAGAGCGTGTGCAAGCTTGCTTCCAATTTGTGTATTTCTGCCTTTACTTGTGTTTTTGTACTCGCTGTTTCTCTGTATCTGTCTATCCTAGAGCAGGCTACTAAAGATCTACAGAAAAAAACTTAAATACTATGATGTTTGTGCAATGTACATGAAAAAAGAGAGTCAATCCTCCTGCAGGCCACACACACACATATCCAAACCAGATCTGGTAGTTAGTATGTCACTGAGCTCCCTGCAGGGGAATACTGTGTAAAACATCTGCCTCTGTGGTTAGCATCACTTACCAGATTGAAGCCAATAGACTTAACTTGGGCAGACACACAGTTATTTATCGATTATCTGCAGCTGTTACTCTTGACAAAGTGTGTGCTTTTTCTGATGAGCCGCAAACACTAGAGCCTTTCTCCAAATCAAGTGTTTCCAAACTCTCTGAGTCATTTCCACAGCAGTGCTTCTGCTCCTTGTGTCTAAAAGGACACAAGGAGCATTCCCTTGTCCCAGCTTTGTTCCTGTACACAACAGCTTCTATAAACAGATCCCCAAACCAAGTTTCCATTAGATTTGTCATTTTTAAACCCCAGAGTGCGGAGCTATGCATTGGATGATAAAATTGTGCCTAAAATAGTGGCAAGCACTGACCTTGGATCTGCCTATTGGTAAGATGTTTCCGAAACTTTGGCAATACTCGTGGGGGATTGTGGGTTCCCAGATAATTAAGTTAAAAAGGATCACTGTAGCAAGATAGTACTTGAATAGCAAAACCTTTTGCTATGTGCATGGTTGAGGTGACATGAGGATATATGTAAAATTAAGATCAAACCTGTTTGAAGTTTAATAATTTGCTGTTCTTATTCATTGACATTCTAGCAAAGATCTACAGAACTTTGAAAAATATCTGCACAGTGACCCCTTTTTTTTTTAGTAGCACAAAGATCTGGATCAGAGAAAAGCAGCGGAGCACTGAATATGTGCGAAAGGTCAGAATAAGTAGCATCCAGGCTAGAAATGTGAGATGTCCACAGCCTATGACAGGGACAGATCTGGGTGTGCTGAAACACTCCCACATCAAAGTGGCCGAGGTAGACTGCATTTGTGTTTTTTTTTTCTGCCACATAAAACCCCAATTCTCTTGGTCACCTGTGACATCTTTTGTGTGTTTAAGAGTTTCCAGATGTTTTCTATTAACAGAATATCTGCACCTGGTTATAGGAAGCATGGGTCTCTAGCTGTGGAGATATTTTAAAACATATTGTAAAATTGTAGATTTAGAAATATATCCGAAAAAAGTCTATGAGTCTGTTGAATTTGATTTGAATTGAAAGATATTAAAGCTGGACTAACCACAGTGTTATTAGAGTAGCAACTGCCAACGGTGCAGGAATTCATTTTCCCCACAGTATGAATTATAATAACTTCAACATTAAACATTATTTTGCCCTGTATTTTATGACTAAATATTTGGAAAACAAGTGATAATTCAATCAGTGGAACATTTGTACTTTGAATTTAGTGCTAATTAGCAAATGTTTCATGCTAACATACTTAACGAGCACAATGAGCACGGCATCTGCAAAACATCAATATAATGAGCGGGTCAGTGTTAGCATTTAGCTCAAACCACCTAGCCATCTAAATATAGCCTCACAGATCTATGTTCAAAATTTGATCAAAATACAGTTTATGTTTGAGTCATTTTTGCCTGAAATGACTCAGACAGTTTAGGGGTATCTTAAGGCAAGACACATGCACTTATGATGTACAGAATGTATGCTAATGCAGACATCATTTACAAAGGTTTTCATGCCATCCATGTCACCACTGACTTAGATAAATCACCACATGAAAGTAGTGTTGGAGAAGCTGCAGAAAGGAAGGAAAGAGAGAAAGAGGTGAGGAGAGGAGACACCTGGTTTGTTTTCACATCTTTGACTAAGTCAACACTCACCGTGTGGGACCAGCCATCTGTTGACAGCTCAAGTCACTATGGTGCAGGCTGAGGTTACAGGGGCGGGAGGAGGAGGAGGAGGATGAAGGGCTGGTGTGCGACAGTAGCCGCTGAGGTGCATGTTTGCATCTGTTTGTGTGTGTTTTTTGTGGTAGTTTAAATGAGCACATACTTCAGTCACTCATACATGACCACATCCTCTATCAAGTCTTTCAATCGCTGAATAAATAAATGTTTAGATCACTGGGAGAATGGTAGTAGTCAGGCAGATGTCAGGAAAACCAAGGCAAAGTGGAGGTTCAGGTTACCAATGTGAACATTTACAGAGATTCAGGCACATTAGAGGAAGAATTTGCAGCATACAGTGTCCACAATAAACACAGAAGAAAACACTTGACGTGTTTCAAGATCTGCATGTCAATGTGTCTGATGCATGTTGACGCAGCTTCCTCCGCCATCTGAAAACATTTGGAAGCATCAGTGAATCACTGAAGTGTTTATTGTTGGGATGGAAAGCGAAGACGGGTCTGTGTGTAGCACTGTGTGCGGGGGTGTGCGTCGAAATGCATGCTTACGTGCTGCTGCATGTATGTAGAGCGTGTGTGACAGAAGGAGAATCTGGTAGACATTATCACCACTCGGCTCTGCCCACAATCAGGAGGCACTTAACCACGTGAGACAATCACTGCAGAGTTCGTGAGGTCACCACCTCAACCGTGCAGCAGCAAAACAAAAGAAAAGCATGTCGGAGGTTAACACAGAAGCCGGTAGCACTGAAGACACCACTTTAAACAGATACCCTGAGAATGAAAAAAGAAAATAGCTGCCTGGATTACACGGTTGAGCTGAGAGTGTGTTTGCATTGCGGGCGTCAAACTACTTCTTGTTGTTTTAGGATCCCTGAGTGTAAGACTTTTGCCTTCTATTTGCTCCAGTCAAAAGGGGCAAGATAAGAATCTAAGTGTGTCTTTACTAAATCAAAAAATAAATTTTTCCATTGCCTCAGCTTTTCACTCATCAAAAAACTTTATCTTTGTCCGCTTAGAATGCAGAGCAACAACCCTCCCATTTTAGATTCACGACATTCACATGCAGTGCACCATGAGGGACAGTGGTTGTTTTCCCATGTGAATGGTGTCTCTTCCCAGGCAGTGGGATCAGACTCCAACCTAATCTTCTATAATTACATTAACTCATAACTAATTTATTTTGAAGCTACTAATTGCTGCCTGGATACGCTTTATTTCCCAGAAAAACGCAACTGGTCATCTGCTCTGCTGAAGTGTCCTTCAACAAGACGCCATGTCCACTCCAGCTCCACGCTGTGGTTTGACATCCCTCCATAGAAGCAAGTGAAAAAAAACAAAACAAAAAAAAAACCAAAAAGCCAGAATTTGCCTTAAGGGATTAATAAAATAACACCTTGTTATTGCCAGCAGAAAAATGGGTGATGCAGGAATTTGGAAAGAACAGAACAGTGTTGTAGGTTTATTTTATTTGGCTGCAGAATATTTACATCTTTCACATATGATTTTATTCATTCAGCCAGTGCTATTTTGCAAAATGACTTCCAATAAATAGGTCATAAAAATCACCTTACATTTCTAGTTTAGACTGCAAGTGATGTGTAAGAGCCAAACCCAAAGACAAAGGTGCCCTGAGAAAAAAAGGGTAACACAATCTTCCTGTGATCTCATTGTGTAGGGCAGGGAAATGCTCAGAATAAGCAAAAAAAAAAAAGAGCTGAAGAGATCAACACAAAGGATCGTTTTGTTAAGATTAAGTGTATCAGAGCATGCAGGGGAAAAAGATATGGGAGAATGGAGGAACCTTGAGGTGGGACTTAAAACATATTGTATTACTCAGTATCTCCAAAATTTCTGTCCAACTAATGCACTGATGGCCAAATGTAAAAATATGGCAATAGTGTGTTTCTGTACCAGATACTTACTTCAAAAGGGAATGAAAAAATCACAGTGCTGCGAATCTTTGTGGTTATTGTGTTTAGACTGAATTTTGGTACCATAGTTGGTCTCACCAGCGATATCATGGTCCATTTATCAACCTGAGCTTAGATCTTTCCCCCATTTTATCTCTGTCAGTCTCTGCTCTGTATCTGTGCAGATGTTCAGCAGTTTGATGAATGTGGGTCCCCACAGCCACCGTGCCCTCAGATGCACTTCGGACCGACCATGTGCACACTTTAACATAAAACAGAAAGTTACACACACACACACAGACAGACAATGTGAAAAGTACTTAGCTCTCTTAAATTATTATAGTATACATTTGTACAGTGAAAAAAACAAAAAACAATTAGATGCAGCCAATACATTTTATATATAAAACAATAACATCAGTTAAAGACATTAATGCATGAATAAAAAAAAATCATTATTTAAAGGTCGAGTGTTGAGAGGAAACCCCACAAATTCAGGTCCACATTAATGCTTCAAATCTGTTCTTTGGTATGAGCCTTTAGTAAACATCTGACACGCACACATGAGCACACACAGTAACATGCATCATAAACTTTTACCCCTTCCTAACGACAAACCCTGTAAAAGAAATAATCTCTGGGGGGGAAAAAAGCATCAAAAGAATTTTTCCAAACATGTCCTGAGCATTAGCCTCAAATGAGCTGTTCCACAAGTTTACACCCAAACATCAGGCTTGAGCTAATTTATTATTTTCCATCCAGCTCAGCCATGCTGAACAGGTTCGTAAGCCAAACAGCGGGACCTGTCGCCCAGGTGGAGAGCTGGACGCATTTGTCCTTAGCAGGCGGAGCCCAGACTGAGTTATGGAGAGAGAGGGAGCTCGGTGGGGCGCCAGCTCTCGCTTTACTGTTTATTTACCCTCCTGTTTAACGAGCTTTATGATTCATAAGCCGACTCTAACGGCTTTTATGGGACCAAATATTTATGTAAGTTAGACCTCTGGTCACTAGTGGGAAAACTCACAAACACACACACACACACAGAGAAACATAGTGATCTGTTTTTCACTCTGCCCAGGAGCTATTTCTCATTACGAGCACGTGGCCCCAAAACACCTCAAAGCAGACAACTGAGATTAGCTGCTGATGAATGACTAAGACACAAGGATCTGTGGTGTGTGTGTGGCTTAAAGCTGGACAGACCAATGGAAAAAAGGGGGCACAACAAAGAAAAAGTAACACAGTGATTGTGCAGTAAGAGAAAAAGAAGGATGGACAGTGAATGCAGCAGGAAGCAGCTGGGGCTAAACTCAGGCTTAGCTCATATGAGGAGAAGAGAAAGTGATGGAGTCACACAGTGAGAGAGTGATGGTGCTGCTGTCTTCACTTGTGGCTGTGTGTGATTAGCAGAGGAAGCTCTGGTTCCTATTACCACCCCGTTCATTCCTCTGGACCTGTCTGGTGCACTGGAAAATGACGTGGGCAGAGGTGGATTCAGCGATTTTAGGGGCCTGAGGCAAATTCAGACACGGGGCCTCTGTTCTGCCCTTTTCACCCTCTATCTAATTGAGATTGTTGGTGCTGGCAGTGGTTGAAGGAACATTCAGATGTCTAAATTAAAGCACCTACAACTGATATTTTTATAATAGGGTCGTAATAAATGATATTGTGAAAATAATGTGACTGAAGCTTTACTTTTTTCATTGTCTCTCACTGCTGTTATTATCAGTAGCAGCACATAGCTGCGATAAATGATTGAAACACTGTCTACATAGTGTCCAACATCTATTTTTATGTATTAACCTCTGTCATGCATTTTTCATTGGTAAAAAGGAAAAAAAAATATTCTATTTTACTATCCAACTGTTTCAACAGGCTCATTCAACACCAACTTCATGTTGTGATGAAAATTGAACCAGATTGTGAAGCAATAATTATCAGTTAATGCTTCAGAGTACCGTATCATCATACTCATCCTTCAAATTTTACACAAGATGCTACTGGTACAAAGTTATTTACAAGATAACTAATCTGACTCTGGTGTGTGTCTCGTGTGTAATTTTGTGCTGTGGAATGTGAATTGATGTTGATTTGAGTGACAGTATTGGTTAATCTTCTCCAGACTTGTCCGTATAACCTTTTCAAGCCCTTTAAAATCTCTTAATAACCCTTGACCAGAGCCCTGTTTATAGCTTTAATCATGATGGCCTGGGTCAATCCACTTAGCACCAATTTCTCCTCCATCACATCCTCTTCACTTCCTGTTAACTGACCACCATGAGGGCATTAAAAAACAAAAAAAAAAACAAAAAAAAAAAATGCTGCTTTTATTCTTATAAATATCTGATCATGTTGTAAAGTTACTGACATTATCAGTTTAACTTTATTTTACTGGCTGACATAAAGTCAAATATTATATTAAACTGTATCAAACCAAAGGACCCATAAATGTTCGCCTGTTTTTGACAGCACATTCTTACACAATCTGGTGGTTGTACATACTGATTCATTTCAAGATATATGTGGCAATTCCTCAATCATAAATAGCAGATTTCACTGATTAGCATTCAACTGTTGCTTAGGGATTATTAAATTCATGCACCAGCTGTGCTGTAGATCGATCCAGAACATTACAACAGACATATATGGTCAGTGTGGATTTTAATCTGTCCAAAATGATTTATTTAATCACTTTGCTGTGCCAAAATCATTTGTCTGTGATTAGCCTTAACAGAAAACACTCAGCTGTGTCTGTAACTGACCCAAGTTAGTTTAAGGATCATTTGAAACATCAACACATCAATATTGTTTCAACAAAAGAGGGTTCACGTTAGGCTGAAAGAAGGATAACGAAAATGAAAAATAAGTAACATAACGGTAGAGATACCAACTGTTATAGAATAAAAAAAGCAGTTTTTCTTTCAACGATTAACATATTCTTTGTGATAAAATGGTAGCAGTTGGGACTTTGATGTTTTTAAGACACTAAATGAAAAGCTGCAGGTATTTTCCAAAAAAAAAAAAAAGAGAGAGAGATCGATTTCGTTTGGAAATGAAGTCTCCAAATGTCTTTGGCGAGAGAATGTCCCTCCAGGCATATGTCTCACTTAAACACAACATTTACATCCCAAACAAATAATGGCCTCCAGCCTGGAGGGAAAAAACGTGCGACCAAACAAAAAACAAATCTAAACGTCTCAATCACTGTGTCAATCTGTTTGAGTTTAGACTCAGTGTGTTGGAAGTCTTGTCATGCCTCCATGTCAGAGGATTAAGGGGTCTGTTGGCACAGAGGGTCTGTACTCCTATAGTCTTCCATACTCTCCTTTATTTTAATGCTTCAATAAGGGCCAGTTTTCTAGGAGCTGAAATCTCCCCCATCACGAGCCTCCTCCGTTGCTCTCAGATATCCACAACTACCACTTAGCTGCCCATGTATTTCTCTGACAACTCAATAGACACACCTGCCAAGAATAATTGTAAACTGTGCTTATGGGCAAAAGTTATGGAAAAATATCAGATATCATGATCTGCATTTGCTATTTGTAGGTTTTTAATTTCAAAAAGTGAAGTTTAGAGGAAAGCAGATTGATTTAGTATTATCACAGCAATGACAGAGGATCCCCCGGCCACTTGGAGTTTGTGAATTGAACTCAGTGGAAACTGTATTTTCCAATGAGAAGACGTAGATGGGAAATAGAAAAAAAAATTTTTTTCAATCAAGTAAAAATGCTTTTACAAATACACAGGAGGCAATGAGTCCCGTGTAAGATCTGCATATAAACCATGTCTTTGTTGAGCAGTTGTTACAAATTGGAAGATTTAAGTTTTGCAGCAGAGATGACCTTTGATTGTGATAATTACACTGAGGTGAGTTTACTTCACTACAAAATCTAGATATTTTCAAATGCTGGGGCGATCAAGGCTTGTGATTTTCATGTCACACATTTCTTTCAGACTGAAATAATCTGTATTTCATGGTTCTCATTTCACAACCTGAGACAGTTAGTTTGTGTCTCCTAATTCTTGTCCAAACACAAATGAATACACATGTTGATTGACGTCTACACGCTAGCATCAGCATGCAAAGAAAATGCATGGACACACACAAGCACAGAGTCAACAAGGACCACTTCACCGTACCAAATAACCAACTGGAGCCCAGGTTCTTCCAGAATAGCATTAACCCCATGACTCCCAGAGACAAAAACATTGGCTTCTATAGAAACCACTCTATAGGATGTTAGTTTTGTGAAGTCTCCTGGCAAATCACAAACAGGAGTCCTCTTTTGCCCTGCTTTTCACTTCACATTTTTACTTCACATGAACGGACAGCCATCATTCAAAACCCATCTCGTTCCAGTGGCCGACCCACAAAGGCTGAGAAGCTGCCATTGAAGAGGGAAAAATTGCAAAGGAGAGTTTTCATGTGTCTAAGTCCATGGTCAACCTTTGAGCACCGGACTGTGAATGAGCCTTTGGTGATGCTCAGGCTTTTGATGAATGTCATTAAGAACATCTTGAGCTGCACTAAGGTCCAAAGGCCAGCAAAGGCCACCTCCATTCACTCTTTAATGATAAAGCTTTTTAGTTGCCCTCTCCTTGTTTCTAGATCACCAACTCCTCTGTTTTGCACCTTAGAAAATACCAAGTGGAATCAGAGCAGCTCACACACAAAGTCTGTCCATCTGCAAAACATGACCTGGCTTTGGAGTAACAGTCAAACAACTGTGTCTTCAACACACAGATGTCATTTTGTGACCTCTTTCCCGTAAAAGGTAAACATGAAAGATTACGGTGTGCTTTGCGCTGCAGTAAAAATCCACAGAGTGTGGATTCTGTTAAGGAAATGAGCTCTGTAACACATCTGCTGCAGCGTTTTAGGACAGTCTGCTTCATACCTCTGGATCTGGGCAACAAAGAGGCAAAGAGCATCTTGGTAAAATCCTTCAAGAGCCATGAAACCCTGCGGTTTTTGCGAAGCAGAGAGATTTCAGTGGGAGTATTTCTTCGTCTAGTCTTTCATTTACCTTGTGAGCATTTGGCTGGATTTACACAAAACCTGAGAGGTGATGATTTTGTGTTCAAGGCACATTACATTTATGTACTGGGAATACAGTGTGTTCCCTAAACTTCCAGGTAGTTTTCAGTTAAATGAAAACAGACTGGTATTTTAGCTTTGGTGTTCAAGGTAAAATCTTTAAAATTTTATTTATTTTATTTTTTTTATAGGTCACACAAATAAGATATAGTGAATTGATTCAGGTGATTGAAAATAGCCAACTATGCAGTTGCCAAGTGAAAAAAGATGCTTCCAGCATTTTTTCCAGTTCAAACTTTCACAGATCACAGCAGAGTGGTACAATTCATGTCTTCAAGTCAAAAGGAAGTTAATGTAACTCAATAAGGTCACTTTGTTTTGAGCAAATTGACTCCATGAAGTTTTTATTAGAGTTGTACTTAGCTCTACCTTTGAATCATTGCTTTAGACATGATTGGACGTTTTCCACAGCAACGACAACATCTAATCTACATCTGATCACAGATGACTCAGACTCATATGTTTTGTTGAATTGTCTACAACAGAGTTACTAAATAAACTTCTTAAACATTATTTTTACGCCTCTAGGGCCGTGGTTTGGAGGAATTGAGTTTTCAGGTTGTCCATCCGCTCATCTCGGTCTCATGAACATGATATCTCAATAACACCTTTAGGGAATCCCTTCAGATTTGGCACAAAGATTCACTTGGACTCAAAAAATGAACTGATTACATTTTAGTGACCAAAGTTCAAAGGTCAAGATCACTGTGGCCACACTAAAGACGTTTTTGGCCTTAACTCAAGACTTTATATGCTGAATCACTGCAACCGGAGCAGTTGGCAGAGAAATTAAACCACAAGGCGGAAATTCTAATTTACCTTTATAAACATGTGTAGACTATGAGAGTAGACTGTATATATGTGACACTTAAATGCCCCGATTTCATTCATGACTTGGCGTCCGACCAATTTGCATGGGCTTTGGACCCAGACTTATTGATGTAATTTGATTGCTTCATGTGAGAGAGATTTATAGAACATTTAAACAAACATCTCTTCAACTCATCACCTCATGTACTAAACAGTCCTCCGCGGCTTCTTTTTCTCGTTTTCTCAGGGCTGTCTGTTTCACCCCCTCTTTTCCAGTGTGTCTTTCAATATCTTTTCATTCTCTTCCCAAACATATTATCTCTCCTCATCAGCTCTCTGTCATGTACATGGATCAGTCTCACATTCAGGTCAGTTCAGCTGTATCTTATCCTATCAGTGAGTCCATCTGAGTGCTGTCTCAGATCGCTGTTACATTGCTGACAGACTATGACCCATGTAAAGGAAAGTTTACATCTCTGTGTACTTCCTTTTATGTCTCTTTTGCTCTTAAAACAAGGCAGATCCTAAACTTTAAGTGTGCCAGAAAACACATCTGAAAATCGCTTTACTGGTTAGATTTTTATTACTGTCTCACACATTATGAACATTTTCTTTAATTGTCATTAGATATTACACTGCTTTGAGACTGTTTCTGGTCTCTTTTGGTAACTTGTCTTGTCTATTATTCCTGTCAGACTCACCCACACTCATCTCGTCTCGTCACTAATCCCAAGAACAGATGAACGTTACAGAGCCGCTCTGATTAGTGTAGATAGTGATAGTGATAACAGCGCTCCATCTCCAGACCCTCTACATGCCGTAAACCAGACCAGATGACTTTTAGATGAGAGTTATTGTCCACTTAGAGGGAGCAAAGGGTCAGGCTCTGGGACACACACACAAGCAGTTAGAAAAGTGTTATTAGGGGCTTGGCATGTGTTTATCATGGATTTAGTTAATGGATGACTGGATTATGTTCTGACAGCTGAGGTGCTGTAGTACCAGAGGCAGCTGTGTTTCCAGGTCTTCACATGAAGTGTAAAAGTTTTCTTATTTCATCGTCAACACAGGATGTGTGTTATTTAAATATATATTATGTTGAAAGATAAAATCAAATATCCTGAAGTAGATCTATGGATGTGTCAAAAACAACATATCAGAAATTTTTTAGAGGATAATTTGTTTATATCTGAACACTGAAGTGAGACAATGTCTGACAAAAAACATTTGGTCTGGATCTGAAATAACTGTATGATTATAGAAAACCCAAACCTATTCTATTCATATAGTCCTTGATATACGTTATAATTTGACAGCAAAGAAACAATAGCCTACGCTTAACATTCATTTTTATTCAGTTTCTTGATTGCACAAGAGATGCCTCTCATGCATCTTCCTTTAGTGAACGGATGGTTTGTTTCTCCTTTTTCATACACAGGCGCAAAGTAGTTAAGATTTTCACATACAGGCAGCATCTGGAGGTTTGGCTGCTGCACAGACCTCAACATAATTCACTTCATTTTACTTTATCACCTACATGGGTGATATCACAGAGACAGTATGAAATACATCAGCGGGAGGAAACAAGTCCACAGAGACATTATTGTTCTAATCGTTTAACGTTAACTTTGGACTTCTTGTGAAACGAATACAGTCGTTAAAGTTTTTTCTTTACATTTTTCTTCTAAAATGTACAGTAAAACACAAGGTTGTTGCATGAAAATATGCATGCCTCATGTCTACACGCAGTGTTGCATCTCACCACTTGCAGGATCATTCTCACCTCTGTTTCCTGGTGAGAATGAATATCATTGATGTGAGTAGTCCAGTCCCTCAGTGGAAGCCAATAGTTTGTTTTCACAGCTGCACAGTAAGAGACCATGTACGAGTGAAACAACTTTATTAAAACATTAGATCACTGCTCTGCTAAAAGCCAGGAATGAGGCTGTTCACAGTAAAGAGAATGAACTTGCTTTGAAAAACAAGGAAAACAGGTGAAGTGACTTCCTGCGGTTTCCTGGGCTTCACACAGAATTGATGTACATTTGGTCATATTTGCATTCATTGATTTTGAGTTATGTTTCATGAAGTATGTGGGGCCGTCTTTTTACTCTAATGTTGTGATCCTTCTCGAGACCTTAAGCTCTGAACTAATAAATTAATTCTTACCATCTTTACTTTGACTTTCCATGGGTGGTTTTGACCCCCACATTTCAGCCTTAAAGCTTTAGTCTTTGCTTCACCGTTTTGGTTCACAGCTTTCACAGTTGTAGTTTCTGAAAACATGGAGCTCAGGGAAGAGGCTCAAATAAACGCATTGTGCATCACATGCTCAGCATCACACAAGAGACAGATAAAGTTAATGACTTGCAGGTAAACACAGTGGAGATTTTTACAGCTAAAGAGTCTTAAGAGATAATTCCCTCAGGAGTTGGTGTAAAACAAAACAAGAGCTAAAGGACAAATGATTTTTGTGCAAGAACCTGATCAGATATGCATGCTCACATGTCTGTTAACATGCAAATTGTTTACAAAGTTTACTCAGTTTTGTAAAGTGGTAATATGCTGGTGTTGTGAAAAAAAGGAAATGATGTAGTAGGTTATGTAGTCTCTGAAGGTGACTTGAGGTCCTGCACAGAACAAAATACTAAAACATAAATTCCATTATTATTTATAATAATATATTTAGTTCCATTAATTTTTTTCATCGCTGTTTCTGTGGCTGAAAATAAAACTCTGTAAAACAAACATCAATATCATAAATATTTATTCTAATGTATGAGATGACAGCTCCTCCCTGCTTTAAAATAATGAGCGAGGCATGTTGATTTAGCCGTAACTCCCCCATCTATCATGTAAACCATAACCAGAGATGTAAACCTGCAGCACTGACCCCAGCAGCGGGCTTTTATGGATGGCCCTGACCATGTTTAGCTGTCCCGTCTAAAACTGTCACCTCCAATTTGCAGGCCAACAGGTAAGAAAACATTGGAGTGTGCTTCATCTGATGGACATTATGAGCGAGGAGAGGTCAACCGCTGTTAAGTTTGACCACCGAAAGACATAAAATAGATGGTAAAAATGCAGAAAATAGCATGTTGCCATGTGGGAAGATGTTGTTAGTGAATGTTTATGTGTTTAGAAATGACAGAGAAAGAGGGAAAGAGAGAAAAAAGAAAAACACAAAAAGCCTGAGAGAAAAACACAAGAGCTAAAAGTGAAGGCCAATCAAATCACGAGCTGAACAACCTCGTCAACCTTCTCAACCTTCTGTCTTAGACTCAACAAACTTCAGAAGAATGCAGGAGCAGAGACCATCTTTTTGTGATGGATGCTCATTTAAACTAGTCATTTAAGAGCAGCCCGTGTATTATCCCAAGCTGTTTCTGTTGCCTCAGTACTACAGATGACACTGTGTTTAGATAGTTTAGTTGAATGAAAACAGAATATGTAGTCGCTGTTCTGAGCCACAAATGGGAAGACGTTTTGAAAAATACACTTATTTGCTTTCTTGTAGAGTTAAAGGAGAAAATTACACTACTGCCACTGACAGTCACTGATGTTCCCCTGGGAGGATCCCAATCTAACAGGTCAGACACATGAAAAGGAGTTAATCTGTGGTAATTTTCTCTACCTCAACAACCAGATGTGTGTCTGAAAACATTTTAATTGTGAGACCTGACTCTAAGCTAAGTGGCTGCTAGTTCCAGATATATATTTCTCATACAAATGGGAGAGTGGTATCAATCTTTTCATCTTTACAAAACAACATGTTGAGATCAAGACTTATCACACACTCGTTAAGATTCAGATAATCAGTTTATCTGCCCTGTTTTTCATGACAGCTTTGTGATGATAAAAGACATGACCATGTTCACCACTGAAAAGCTGAAGTCGTCACACTAAACTCTAATCTGGCCTTAGATAACACAGGAGATGAATGCAAAGGCAAATGGAGGAGTGGTGGGGAAAGGGTGCTGAGTTTATTGGGGTCTCTTCTAATCTTTGGGGATTTGGGAGAGTGATGTGGGGGTTGGGTTTGAAGAGGGGAGATGAGTTAGGGAGCTTCCGAATCACAGCAGCGGTTTTATTGTCACTCGTAAACCCCTGATGATCCTGGGGCACACAGGTTACCCATAAACCGCCATTTAAGAGCGTCCGGGAATGTGCCAAGCTGAGACTGAAGCTGGGTAGGTAAAAGGACACGTCGGGTCCGACAGGTTTATGAGACCTCCAAACTGTCTTTAAAACAGACAGGCTTTTAGCTGTCTCGAAGGACAGAGAAGATTCCTTTCCTGTTGATCTGAACGGGGAATTCCAGACATTAGTGAACCAGAACAAGTGGGATCAACGCTTTTCAGCGTTGCCTCAATGAGCTGGAGGTGAGGTGGGGGGTATCAGGATGGAGTCAGGAAGACAGAAGGCAAGAGTGTGTTTACCTCCACACATGGCTGCATGACATTGTCAGCTTGTCAGCTACAGTCGAGAGCGGTCAAGATGTCCTGCCAATTAGACACAGTTCAGCTTTCCCATAGGGTGCTGTTTGTTTGTGTAAACAAACAAGGATTGAGATATTTACAAGGTGTTTAATAGAACAAAATGAATCTTGTCATCTTTGTTGTAATCAGCCTGAGGGGTTTCAGTGGAATATTATTCAGTGGAGTCATTATTTTATTAGCTTAAAATCTCTTTCCTAATATCAAACATCTCATGAGAAAAGAAACTATATCATGACTTGTGTGTTTACATTTACTGACCATCATTCCTTTCGTCACCTCTCAGCACCCAGAAGTCGAATCAACTCTGTTTTCCTTCTGTTGCACTTGGACACAGTGCACATTAAGCTCCCAGCTTTACCATAACTGAAAGGAGGAAATAATGTCTTATCAAAGTGGTCTTAATGGACCGGTTATCTAGATGATCCACGTGTGATACTGTGTGTAGGCGACCGGCCATGACGAATGGTTTTAAAACATTCAGCTCGTTCAGCAGCCTAATCACACACACAACCACTCATTTATCAATTTCACTCAGGTCGTTGCCAAACACACAGAAAATCAGTTGGTCCTTGGAGGGAAAAGGATTTTTGTACAAAAGTTAAGAAATGTCAGCTATTAAAGACAATACATTATGTAGGGTTAGGGTTAGCCTCCCTAAAATATAAACATTACATTTTTTTATTAGTACCAAATATATATAATACAACGCTAACATAGACTTAGTCAGCTTAAAGGTATCATAGCATAAAAAAAGTGTGTATGATTTAAAAAAAAAAAAAAAAAAAAAAAAAAAAATTCCCTGTGCAAATCAAAGCCGCTACTGAATTGGTATGTGCAGCAAGAAAATGTTGTTTTTCTGAAGTGAGGAAACCTGATACAGAAAATGAAACAAGCACTTTGTCCATAATGTCTGCTGTTGTTCAGGAGCAGCGTTTATACCATTACATTCCTGTCCGGTCGATAGGAATCACAGGTCACTCTTGAAAGTGGCTGAGTGCAGATGATTACGGGGAAAATGGAAACAAAATCTGGAATCTGTGAGTTGGGAGCATTTCCACACTCTGCTTTCTTGAATCTTTAACTAGACATTATTATAACTGACTTCAGAACTGACAAAATGAGAGCAGAGATTATTCTCCTATGAGTTATTTTTAATGTTAGGAAAGTAATTTTCAGGTCGTTAATATGATTTGATAAATGATGGAGGTTGACCTGCGGGAGTAAACATTTCTACATATGTCAGCAAATTAATGTATGCCTCAGATACTTGTGGCATCCTGTGGTTTTTACAAAACAAGCAGAGTCCAAACCTCCATCAAACCAAAATGTGGACCTGACAACCCTTTTCATGACAACAGTGGCATGTCTCTCGTATCATTCCCAACCTGTCTTGTCATTTAGTTGTGTCTGAAAGTCTGTCTCCTGCATCTGGCCAGCATTGTTATAGTTAACCAACTAACATGATATTTGAACTAATGAATGCTTTCTTGAATATAATGGAAACACTATTCTATTAAACGCAGCAAAGAAAAATAATTTAACCCACGTTTTTTTCTTCAGCACTCACAGTGTTCACATAGAGCTGTAACTGATTTAGTGTCAGTAACAATAGTGAGTAGAGCAGCTCCTAACATGAGTCTGTGCCCTCTGGCCAAAGGATATTGCTGCTAACCGCACAGTTACCACCACTAAAGGCTGCAAACTTATATGTAATAGTGCAGCAGTAGAAAGTTTTATCACTATTCATGTGGTGTTGATGAGGAATCTCAGAGTGGAAATAAAGCCACAGACTGTTTATTGTCCCGTTAAATCCACATGAGCAAGTCAGCAGACAGCAGCTGGCACCAGATGGACGACTCTGGAGACATATCACCGTGTGCTCAAGGTGAGTTGATTTGATTTGAGCTTTTTTAATGAGATCAGTCTATTCTATAAACATAAATAGAATATTGATGGAACTTTTACATATGGATATTACATTAGGATAATAATACACCACTGCTGTATTATTATTATTTTTATTTTTTTTTTACGGTGTTATTTCCTCTTACCCCTGTTCCCTTAACCTCCACAGTTTGGTCATCATGCCTTTTCACTGACTGAGCTTTTAGCCCCATGGATAGCTGAGGCCAATGGGGATATATGCAATATCTATTAGGTCAAAGATTAAGTTTAGCCCCCTGATGGAAAGTTCTCCCGCAAGCTGCTGATCACAACTATGTATGTCTGAATCAATCATGATATTTTGTTTCACCCACTGGAAGTCAAATTAATTTCAACCCAAAGTGCGTTAGGGAGCAGAGAATTGACCACAGCAGCTGGGTGATGATATAATGACTGAAGTGCTATCACAAAGCAGAGACAATGTACTCAAGGGAATGTATAGGATGTACTAGTGAGTTATTATTGTAATAAAGTCAAACCAGCCAAAGCACTTTAAGGTACATATTTGGTAGACTAGGTCATATAAAGCGATTAGGGAGTGCTCAATTTCTAAATAAACCCGCATATCTATATTGTTTTTTTTTTATCCCATGTATTTAATATTTGCTACTTTAATATAACAATACAGACAGAGCTACATTTTTTTTTATGTTCCTGTAAATCCCACCTTAAGCTTTTTATAGAGAGAACAATAAACATATTATTGTGGCAATATTAAGTCTTTATGGAAACTCTAAAGGAGGTCTTCCTAAAAATGATTACCCAACATATATCCAAGCCGGGCTACAGCACGGGATTAGGTTTCAATAAAACCAGAAACAAGTGAACGTCAGCCAAATACTCGACACACTCCAGCATATGAATGTATATGTCTGTGTTTCATAATGCAACAAATTTATCAAGTCATTTTAAAATGGAAAGCTGTCTAATATTCTCTGTGGATGTTGTTAATTTTGTGGTTGATCAAGAAGCCGGACAGAATATGATTCAATCAGTTTCTTTGCCAAGTTTTTTTTTTTTTAAGCTACAAGCTGTAATTAAAGCAGAACATAATTAAAACATAGCACAGGAAAATAGTAAATCTTACACCTATTTGTATAAAAACGGACGTATAAAACATTTTACAGTGAAGTAAAATAATCCAACAGGTTTTTGGACAGATATCACTTCTTTTGTAGATATTTTAATGAGTTGAGTAACATAATGAGAGATTGTCAGAAAATCAACACATGTCAGTTTCCAGTTTGACTGGACTGTGAGCTGATGAATGGGTAAAGAATGAAAAGCAGCTATATTTGATTCAAACAGAGACAAAGACAGTTTGATGAAGCACGTTCATCCAGTGACGAACGATTTGTCATCTGACGGAACCAACCAACCCGAACATCTGAGTACACACCAGCAAATGTCACTGTCCACTGTGTGTGGCCTTTATGTGAATGTGTATTCGTGTGAGTGTAAAAAGTGTAGAAGACTGAGCACCTATTCATGCAAACACTGTATGTGTGTGTATGTGTGTGTGTGAGTATTTGCATTATACATCTCATCTGGAAGTGATTGAGCCATGAGAACCTGTTTCTCCTTAGAAGCAGCATTTCCATTTATCATGATTTATAGGCTCTGATGGATGTCAGATAACATTTCTTGAGTCTTTTCATAGTGTTCACGATGAAACAATGTGCGGATATTTGTAGGAGATTGGTTATAGATTTGAATAGTAGAGATGAGATTAAAGTCCTTTGAAAGGAAGCTTTGACATTGGATGAAAATTTAAAAATAATTGAAACACACTGAAAATCATTTATATTAAAATTTGTTTCCCATTCACCGTAACAGCACCATATGATATAATAAAAAAAAAATACATTTTTTTATTTTAAATATGGGATCTTTTATTGCTTTTATGAGTTTTTTTTTTTTTTGTAGAATATGTCCCAAAGAGGTGAATCATATTTTAATCATATTTTAATCACAATGAGGAACTGAGGTATTTTTTTCATTTCCTCAGGCTACAATCGTTCATAACACAAAGACATGTCACCATTGCTTCCAGCACTAAAGTGCACTTCCTGAAGTGTAATACGCTTACACGAGCTCTTTCTCTTTGATAGAGAGGAAAAACTGATGAATGATCTGCAGGATAGATTCATATGAGCTATAAACCAACATGAGATTGCAATCTTCAAGTTTTACATTAGCTGGAGCGGTGACTGTAAGCCAAATGATTCAGAGCATTAAAACCCACTCTAGAGTTTAGATTTGTCTATTTATTTTTGAGCAGATGGAGCGCTCCACCTCGGAGCTCTCCACATCGTCTGTTTTGTCTGATTTATGATTTAGATGTGATCTCGTCTGCCGCAGAGCTCTGTGTTGTGGTGAGGGCTGTTCCTCTCTCTAATGCTTGTGGTCAACTGTTTATAGTTTTTAGACACTGAGGACTTTCTCTCTGAATTCCACTCAGTGGCAGATTTTTTTTCTGTTTGATTTTTCACAGTCAAGATAGGTTTTTCTGGCTGTTAAGCATGTGCAGAGGTTAAATAAATTATTTTATCTTTTTTTTATGGCTTTTAACACTTACAGTAAGTTTAACTAACAATTACAGAAATTAGGGCTGTGGCTGGGTATTTGTAAAAATAATAATAATAACAGCCACATCCACATAATTAGATATTATAATACAAGGACACTGCTGCATTCGACTACTTCAAGCAATCTGAGCACAGTACAAAAGAAATGGTACTGAATTGGGTGTCACAGCTGGAATGACTGAAAACTGACCGTGTGAGTGATGAAAGAAGAAAACAATGTCATGTTTCTTCTTTCATCATGACTCTTCTCTGTACTGCTACCAATGTTTTTGTGTTTGGTCGGAGAAAGTTTTGATTAGAGGGACAAAGGAAACAAATGGCACTCAATAAGACTGAGCCATGAAGAAAAATAAGGTCTAGGGAATTCTGCTAATTGTTTATGTAACACATATGGAAACATTTAAAACACACATCCAAAGTTGATGGTTTTACTTAAATGGAGATCAAATAGATTCATGGGAGTGTCCTTTACTGGTGTCTTGTCCACATTGGACTGGTCTTGTTTGGGTTTAGGTGTTCTTTGAGACTATTGGTGCACAAGCGAAGATTTCTACCCAACCTCCCTTTAGGAGTGTAGCAAAGCCAGGTAAATAATTAACCTCCCAAAAAAAATTTGCACAGAGGATTTATGTAAACCAAGGGTTGTTGATGGCAAGCAGCTGAGTTTTTGGGAGGTAATCAGGAGGACAGACTGCAGAGAGGGAACCTGCTCCCAGACAGTCATTTATCAAAAGGGCAGAAACATCATGATACCATATCCTGTGGTTGAAGAGGAGGTCTCTGGGATTTGTTGAACTTATAGAAAGACTTGTATTTGAAAAAAGAAAACTTCTCTCACAAGGAGCTGGAACACTGTGCAGTAAATGTACGTTGCATCCTGGAAAAGGGCAAGATGGAAACCAACTGGCCCCAAGGAACAAATGTCCTCCAATGACGGGTCCACTGGGTCTTATTCAGAACTGAAAAATGTTTATCGACTCAATCAAATTAATACTTCTGGACCACTGTGATTCGCTGGATGTTTTATTTCATTACTGAAATCGCGCTGGCTCCATTTGGTGTGTTTGCATTTGAATAGGTTTTGATTTATATGTGCATGTTGATTTAAGTGACTGTGTTTGCGTGATTGAACTGGTGTATGTGTGTGTATGTGTATGTATGTTTGGTTGTGTGGCCTGTTTCCAGTGGAGTGAGGTAGGCAGGACAAACACTGGGTCTAGTTTATCTAGTGTAGTTAACACTGGAGGAAATTCAACCGTGGCAATAAGAGAAGCCCAGTGGTTAATTTCAATGTCTCAACCAATTTTCTCACTTTCACCTTAGCATTATTTTAATCATGTGTGAAGCAAATTAAGCAAGGACAAAAACTATGTCACAGCAACTTTATATGTATGAGTTAGATTTTAGTGAATTTCACAAAGCAGATAATTTAAGAAAATAAGGGAAGGAAGATAGAGAGATAGATAGAAAAAAGCCCCACCCTGACCACTTCACAGACATTCTCAGAGGCCACTTACATTTCTCACGGGGCACCTCCCTCTATCAATACATTCATTGTCTGTCTGCACTGGTGTGACTGTTCTGCCATGCTAATGATTTACAGACTGACATTAAGTAAATGGAGACAGGTCTGCCATCACACCCTCACACTAGTGTCCTGCATGTCTGACCAATCTGCATCTTAGTGTTTAAACATTAACTGTCCACACGCCTCCATCACCTTTGACTTCATGTCAGTTTACTGTCAAATTTGTTATGCTGGATTTTGTGAGAGCAACCCCTGCCACGTATGAGCTATATGATAAGAGATTGTAATTAACTAAAATCTGGTATTACCCTTGAATTAATTTAAATTCATATATATATATATATATATATATATATATATATATACACCGGTATATATAGTGCCAGATGTTGATGTCGACTTACTTAAAGAGTCAGACAATAAATTTTATGAATGACTGTTATAAATAATAATGTTTGGATCATTCACATGCTTAGACTTTGTCCTTAAAAAAGGTAATTATTTAAAAAAATTATTACATATTTCATGAGTTAATGTAGCTCATGTTTCAAGGTCAAAACTATCAAAACCAGCTGCTTGTTTAACAGTTTTCAATTGCTCATTAACCATCACCAGTCAGGATGAGTTGTATCTTAATGAGCCATTGTATTTATCTGAAAAATATGGTTTTGTGGTTTCATCAGATTTACTTCTGGCTTTTATAAAAGCAATGGCTCTATTAATTGTTTTCTCTGAGCACCCACAGATCACAATCACACCTCTCCAATAATCGCTGCTGCTCATTTTATTAGATGCACAAAACGTTTAAGTGAGCTTTAAAGTGCCAACTGTGCAGGGTGCCCAGCTGGTTTCAATTTTTCTGTCATCAAGATTTTGTGTTTAAGTGCAAAAAGGCTGTAGAGCGTGGCGAAATCAATACCTTATGACCAAATACTGTGATAATTACTGGTCGTGTTGCTTTCCTTCAATACTGTGTACAGGGAATAGGATATTACACCTCTGGAGGATTTCAAGATGTTCTCCACTTCTACAGCATGCTGGAGAGGATTTTCAATATTGTGATTCATTGGTGTGATTGTTACTATGGAGACATAACGTTTCTGAAGCAGCCTATCTGGCAGATGTATATTCCCAAACGAGAACTTGATAATAATTTATCAAGCCAAGTGTCTCTCTAATACTCTCCTCAATTACTCCGATAGGGAAATAATTAATGAGCTTCTTTGCCGCGCCCTGATTGAATACATTGACGTATTTAGGTGAGGAGCTAAAAACAGGCTCTTTGGAGTATCAGGTTAAGCTCTAATTGAGTAAAAATAATAAACTTTCCTCAGGTTCATGACTTTGGCTGAGGGGGAGGTTTGGTAAAGCTAACACAGCGTATGCTCTCCACACTGACAAACTGAGTACAGCATTTAGCATGACACTGAAAAAACTGTTTGGGGCAACACTTTTCATGTCTGAGGTGTACTGTGTCTGGACCTTCAGAGAGCTGGTGTGAGGAGTCCATGTTTTTCCAGTGTGCGTGGTCTTTGAGCTGTGGTCTTTGTGTCTGAAAGATGTGGTGGGAGTGAGACCCTCAAAAGCAGGAGGTCACTTCTGTTTTATGTTCGCCCAAACCTTCTTGTGTAGGCCTCATTGTATTCAGGAGAAGTGAGGATCCATGGAATTGCTCACTTGTCCAGAATTAATCATGTTTCGTCATCCTTTCCTTCTGTCTAGAGCCATGTGTGTGTAGCTGAGACATGTTTTTATTGATGCTCTCCACATCGCCTTTTAGCTATACAGTGACATGGATTCATTTTCAAATCTTCATTTTCAGAGATGACGTTTGACCATTCAACTATGAACTTGTGGTGGAATTTAGCCTTTATGACTCAATGTTTGACCTTAGCTTCTCAAAACAAATTGTCTGAGTGTAGTCATGAGTGAAGTTAGTCATGATGTGGGTTCTGCGGCAGCTCTGCACTTGTTGTTTTAGTAAAGTGTGAAAGGCGAGTAGTTATGGCCACGCTCAACCACCTTAACCAAGGCTGCAAATTTATGATTATATAAACCACTGATAAATCAGTTTAATGTGCAGAAACTATTCGTGTCAAGTGTCTCTATGTACTGTACACTGAGTATTTCTCACACTTGAACAATTACAGTCATAAAGCATTTCTGTAACATATTAAGCATGCTGTTTAACATCTTGGCAAAACAAACGAGCTATAATCCTTTTCTGCTTTCCTCTCTGTGTCAACATAAACACTTTTTACAGTTGACAATTATGTGCAGAACTTTAACATGGCAGTGAGACAGATGGAAAACACAGCAGAAATGCACATACTTGAATTTAGACCATTACAGTAAAAAAAGTTTGGATGTTTCCTGGACGTTTTGGACGTAAAGGAATCACGCTCAGTATAATTTGGCTATTTTGGCAAGAATTAAAAGAAAAACCTCTTTAATGTCAAAGTGAAAGCAGATTTCTACAGAGTAATGTCAATTAATTAAAAATATATAAGTGATTACATAAATACTCATCTGGTTTATAGTGACTAACCTGAATCAGAAGACAACTGTGTCTGGATGTCCAGTCACTGGTTAATCAGTATTCTTGCTCACAATTGCACCATGAAGACAAAAGAACACTCTAAGCATATTTGACAAAAGGTTGTTGAAAAGTGCAAGTCAGGGAAAAGGTACAAAAAGTTGCTGAACATCCCCTGGAGTTCAGTTAAATCCATCACTAATAAATGGAAGGAATATGGCACATGTATGAATCTTCATAGAGCAGAACATCCTCATAAACTGAGTTACTGTGTAAAACGGAGACTAGTGACGGATGCCATCTGTGACTCTGAGGGGGTTAGTTTGTGTTTGCCAAACATCTACTAATAACTAACTTGAAGCAGGTGACTATTTGTGCAAAATCTTATATTACAATATATGTTTTATATTTTGAATTATTTGACCTTACCTTGTCAAATTCAGTTTTATTCTGACAATGCAGATGTTCTTGTGTAAATTCTAAAAAGGCAGATTCAATCGATTATGAATCCAGCTATAAAAGCAATAAAAGAAGAAAAATATCCATTGGGGCACCGTGTCAACAATCGCGAGTAACATCATAAGTTCAGTTCATTCTTTTGGTGCTTTGAGGTGAAAACAAAAAGTACAATACAAAGTACAACGAATTCATTGAGTTTCAGAAGGAAATATTGAACTTTACATTTTAAATGCAAAATATAAACAACCCAATAAAATGAGCTAGATTAAAATGCTACTTACAGTAGCTATTAACACTTCACTAACTAGAGCACATTCCTTCATTAAGGCTGAAATCCACATTCTCAAACAGACGTGATAACACAAATATTAGATGCCCAATGGATGTTTTTATACCACAGTATGAAAGCAATTATAATACCAGCAAATAATGATGCGTGTTTGAGCAACCATCATCAGGGTGATGATTTGGACTGGTGCTAAATTCTCCATGAAGATAAATATGTACTCAGGCTGCTGTAATTCATCATCACTGATTGTGATCAGATGAAGCACTCCTCAAGCAATATGGTAACTATGACAGTAATTTGGAGGTAGGGATATGAAGAGCTTATCATAAATGCCTTGTTAGAGTGCTGTGATGATTGTAACATTCAGTACAGTGAAGCATGTGCGTGCCAGATAAAACTGTCACAATAAAGCTTTTGTCAGCTCCTTACAGCTGGAAAACAATAAATAATAACTGAATGAATGATTGTGTATGGATGTGACAGTACAGCTGCTGAAGTGATACCATAAATCAATAAGAAGTGTTTTGACAATGTTACTTATACCTGATGACAGTGTGATTCATCATCACAGACCAAGTGTCAGACTGTGACAATCTGCACCTGGGCCCAAGGAAGGATAATATAAATGTGCATTGTAACAAGTAAAATGTGGGTGTTTCCATGTTCGCTACTGTTAGAATAATAGGCATAACAATAGTGAATTGGTAAAAGCCTGAGAGCACAAATGTGGTGGCTAATATTGAATTATATGTGGTTCTGAAAACAATAGACAAGGGTTTGTTGTTATTGTAATTTGCCAATTTTCCCTTCATGCCAAAAATCAAAAGTGTTCTTACAAAGTCTCAGCTTTCACATGGGAAGTTTAATAGTTTCCTTTCACCAGCCTGTTTTTTTCCTAGGCATGTATGACACAACTGCCTATTCTTCTTACCAAGATAAATTTTCTATGTAAATTCATTCTAAAAATATTGAACGTAGAAAAAAGATATTCATAAGTATTGCCTGACTCATTGTGTTTGTATATTGGTTGCTTTAATAATACAGAACAAAAGTTGTGTGTTACAATAATGCATCATTGTTCAACACACTACAAATGGCAAAAACACATGGTTAATAGTCCAATTTACCACATGGATTCATTTGTGATTCATTTGAGACAGAACAATAATTTATAAATGCATTATTTTTAATAATAAATAATGGAATTATACAATATGGTTCAACATTGTTATGCTTAATTTGTCTTAACTTTGTCCTGGCCCAAAAAGGTGGATGTGGTGGATATGTAATTTTAGAATTAAACTAATTTGATTACTTAAATTACTAAATGAACATTCACTCAAAACTCATTTGACAGACCCCCCACCCCCACAGTGGTTCAGTTGTCAGTGGGTCCTGAGAAATGGAAAATCTCCATCAGGGAGCTCCATACAGCTGGAGGAGGCCGTACAAGCAATAGCGCCTCTGGTGTCTCTGATCTCTGGGGAAGAGAACTTAATACCTCCCTCCTTCCTTTTCTCTCCACGCTTGGACGAGTGTGAGCACTGTACCATGAGCCACAGAGTATGTAATTTCATTGTTTGGTTTGGCAGCTTAGGCCAAAACTGTCCTTCTCTTTAAGAGCAGCCCGCTGGTCCGTAGGGGAAAAGGCCGTCATCATACAAGAACTATTTGAAAAATCCCCTGTTTAGTTACACAGGGCTGCTGTGCATTGTGTATTCTGATACAATAGATGCATAATTCATGACAATACTTTTGTGTTGAAGTATTTCAATGGCGTTGTGTCATATGTTGCTTATGTTTTTGATGTTCACAGCTGAAAGCACTGAGGTCATATTTACAAATGGAGACCATGGACAGTCTTTGTCTATGAGTGGTCAAACTTTGAGCGACTATTAGTGGTTTTGCACGTTTAAACCCATTGTCTTTAGTGTACTTGAAACTAGTAGATGCTGTTTTTCCAAACATGGCAATAATTCAAATGTAGCTAATTAAATGATTCTTGTCATTTTGAACTTGTTGAAATATGAAAACCTTAAGAGAGTTTATCTGATTGTCACAAGGAATATTTAAGTTTTTATGTACCTGTGATTTATCACTGAAACATCCACTTGATTTCCAACAATATATTGAATGTCTGAATATGACGATTATCCTATTTTTTTTAGCAACAAATGAAAATATAGATGTAGCTGTTATGAATACGCAGACTATTTCTTTCAATTTAAAGAATTAAGTGTTTTTGCAAGTCTTTGCGTTTACTATTTTGTACTCCAAAATGGTAATATAGCTTGCTCAAGATTATGAAACAGAGCTACACAATAAAGCTATACACACACACACACACACACACAAACACACACACACATATATACAGTCGTCCTCAAAATTATTCATACCCTTGCCAAATTGTGTGATTTTTGCATATTGTCATGAAATTAATGCATGTTTTCAAATTTATGCATCAGTTATATGTGACCAACAATTGCAAGAATGACAACAATACAAAATGCAAAAAAATATTTATGTCTGGGGTATTGTATTGATGCAATCCCAAAAAATGCCATGTTCAAAATTATTCATACCCCTGACAACATTTAAACAAAAATGTGCCAAATGTGGTAATTTTTGTCCAAGATGTCACAGTGGAATAAAACCCTTTATTTAAAATTGTTGACCAAATGTTAAAGCAAAAAAGACATCTTTCCAGAAGAGTATAAATAGGGGAAAAGTGTTCAGATCATTCTCAATTCCTGGTCATCATGGTCAAGAAGAAAGAGCTCAGCTAAGACCCACGGCAGCGTCTTGTTCGTACCCACAGTGAAGGAAAGGGTTACAAGGCCATTTCCAAGCAGTATGATGTCCCTGTTTCAACTGTCCAGAGCATCATCAACAAGCACAAGAGGTTCAACACTGTTAAAAACCTCAGTGGGCGTGGTCGGAAGCGTAAGGTTTCCCCCAAACTTGCTAGGAAAATCTGCAGAGAGGTCAACACCAACCCACAGACCACAACCAAGGCTCTAGTTGAAATGCTTGACCAGACAGGGACAAAGGTATCAAGGTCCACCATTGAGCGAGTCTTGCATAGAGGAGGTCTCCATGGACGTACACCTCGGAAAACACTGTTGCTCACGAAGAAACATCTGGTAGCTCGCCTGGCCTTTTGTAGACGCCATTTGAAACAAGATCCCAGCTTTTGGTCCACCATCCTGTGGTCTGATGAGACAAAGTTGGAGTTATTTGGCCATATGGATGCTCAATATGTCTGGAGGAAGAAAGGGGAAGCCTATAGACCAAAGAACACTGTGCCCACTGTCAAGTGTGGTGGTGGAAGCTTAATGTTATGGGGATGTTTCTCCTCCAGTGGCACAGGGAATCTTGTCAAGGTCCAAGGCATCATGAAAAAGGAGGATTACATAAGGATACTTGATGAAAATGTGAAGGAATCTGCTGTGAAACTCCAGCTTGGCCACAACTGGATTTACCAAAATGACAATGATCCTAAACACACTGCCAAGATAGTGAAGAAATGGTTCAAGGACAATGATGTCAATGTCCTGGAATGGCCAAGTCAGAGTCCGGACCTGAACCCCATTGAAAACTTGTGGCATTACTTGAAGACCACGGTGAGGGCGAGGAAACCAACTAACCTGACTCAGCTTGAGGCATTTGCCAAAGAAGAGTGGGCCAACATCCCACAGGAGACATGCAGGAAGCTTGTGGACACATACAAGAATCGTCTGGAAGCAGTCATAAAGAATAATGGCTATGCCATTGACTATTAAATAAAGACAATGGATTAGGGTATGAATAATTTTGAACGTGGCATTTTTTGGGAGTCCAATAATACAATACCCCAGAAATAAATATTTTGTTTGAATTTTGTATTGTTGTCATTCTTTCAATTGTTGGTCACATATAACTGATGCATAAATTTGAAAACATGCGTTCATTTCATGACAATATGCAAAAATCACACAATTTAGCAAGGGTATGAATAATTTTGAGGACGACTGTATATATATTCTGGGGGTTGTTGGGTTGATGCTCGTAACCAATAGCAAATATAGTTTGACCCTCTGGGGATGGCGCTTAAATTCCCAAATTCAAAAAGCTTAATATGAATGATGAGAATTAATGTGGCTCGTGCTTCAGCAGGATTTTTTTTTTTTGCCTTTTTCCCGTGTCCATCTTGTGAAAACTAGTCGATGGGGGGGAGTGCCAAATTCCTCTAACCATCTTTAAACAAGAAGTCTGTATCTATTTTTGAGCACAACTCCTGCATCCCACACATGCATGATTCCCCTCGAGTGTCTGGCGACATCTTTTTCCCAGAGATCTATGTATACACGCGTCCTGGGTCATCTTTATTTGTAGTGAAGGCACTCGAAGATCAACTATGTGGTTCCCAGAGATAGGGTTTGCCATGTGGAAGTGGTCAACATGGTGAGAAAACAAACAGAGATATAACTCTTTTGTTACCAGTGCCAATGTAAATGAGCAGTAATTGGGATCTGGCATCAAAAAAATTTGCCAGTGTCCTTACCCAGAGATTAGAGGAAGATTAGAAATGAGCCCATGATGTGGTAAAGTTAAGATTTACTGTTTAATTCACCAAATCAGAGTCTAAATCAGATGTTCAATTTTATAGCATGCATTCTTGGCTCATTTTTGGTTTCCACAGTAGTTACAAATAAACATGTCACGTTGAATCATTTTGATTTGACATTCATCAGATGGTTGGTCACTGTGCATCATCTCCAGGGGAGGGTGGTAGAAAGTCTCCCAGAGGACAACATGGTCTAGTTCATCTCTAACAAATTGTTTTGTTGTTTTCCAACACACTGACAAAGTGTGACACTAGAAGCTCCGTGTTCTCGACTGCACAGCATCATAATAGTTTCAGTGCTGTGCAAAAATGTATGTTCAGTTAGATGCAGTTCATTCACATTAGACAAAAATGAACAACAGAGACTTAATAAGTGTATTTATGTCATGCAGTCATGCAGAGATTTCAAAATCTGTAATAGTGCATGGACTTTAAAAATCACATTTGAAAATCTAATTTCAAATACAAAATAACAAAGAGAAAAATGATAAGATGGCTTGCCATCAGCCTTAGCTGTAATGTATTGTTTTATTTAGCAGTAATTAGCAAATGTTAGCATGCCAACATACTGAACTAAGATATTGATTGTATCTTTTGTGAAAACGTTAGCAAGCTGATGTTAACATTTTTGTTCAAAGTACATTTTGATATCGCTACAGACTCTTGGTCTCTTGGTTAAAAAGTGTGAGGTCTCTGTGAGTTGAACCTGACATTGCTATAGGAGTATTACATTCCACTACAGATACAAAATCTGATTAAAAGTGTGATGCTTACATTTACTTGGAGTTTTAGAGATGCATCTATAGTGTAGATTCAAATACAAGGCAAGATGAAGCTCCCTGCAGGGCTGAGACAAAACATCTGATTTCTTCTACGACAGGGAATGTTTTCATCTTCCTTGGTGCTGCTGCCAAAATCTATTTTCTTGGCTGGATAAGAGAGGATACAACTCCATTTTAAGAGCACTTAAAAATAGACATGTACTCCTTTTTCGGCAGATGTACAGATAACTAAACTATTGAACAGAATAAGTGACTGATCCACATAAACAGTCGGCGACTGACCAAACAGACCATCCACTTGTTTCCATTAAAATATAGAGTTTCGGGTTAATGGTCACCACTGATTCTACATTTTCTCTGGTGCCTGGCTGACAGATCTATGCATCATTGTGAACTTGGATATTTCTGAGCACATCAGAGAGTCAGCAGTCATTTTTCCTGGCTCTATCCAAACTCTCGCATACTGAATTTTGGTCTCAAGTCAAAGGAACTTGATGCCAAGTTCCAGGAAGAAAGAAGATTTAAAAAAAAAAAAAAAAAAAAGAAAAAAGTTTTTCATGGCTACTGAGGTGAAACTACACAAATAAAATATTTATTCAGCTTAGAGTATTAGGTTTTGTTGATTGATTAAGAGTTAACTAATCCTGGCTAAACTGCTACTAGGTGTGATCAATCTTTGACAGGATTTGATTGACTGGAGATATGAGAAATATTTTTCAGATGAGTAAGATTTTGTTCAAGGGAGAATAATGACCGTGTCGTATAAAAAAGAGACACAATCATGTGAGTTAAATATGGGTTTGCCTTGTCTGCTTATTATTCACGCTCAGTCATCATTAAAAGGGCAACAGTCAGCAAAAGAAAGTCACTTTTTGATCCAAAAAACAATCAATCATTTTGACTATTTACTGTAACAATATGATAATTTACATGTGTTTTTGGCTTGCCAAAACTCAAGCTGGTAGGCAAGACGAAAAGAAAAATACATGCTGCTACAAAACTTTTCCCCTCACCCTGTTATCTAATAAGAAGCAGTTGTGTGCAAAGGCTATCTTAATAGTAGTATGTCCTCCTGTCTCTGATACAGTGCATTCCACCCTGACGTCATTCACAAACCTTTTAATTCCTCTGTGTCATTAAATCTGATTGTAATAGCTTCTTTAGATAGTTTGAGCCTTTACAGGCTTGACAAGGCTGGAGGTCCTGTTATTGAATCCTTGGGCAGCACTGAATGAGGAAACATGGAAACGATTTGATTTGACTGAATAATCTGGTTCATCCTAATAGATCATTTTACAGAGGTTCCTTCTAATCACTGGAGTCTTTACAAGCAGACGGTACATCGAGCCCTGTGTTTCCGTGTCTGCTCTGCTGTTTGCGCGCCATGTTAGAATCAGCAATATCAATGCAGCAGCTGAAATATAGTTTGATGTCATTCCCACAGAATTTAAAATCATTACTTTCTTTTTTTTCCAATTCCACAGAAAACAGGAGCTTCAAAATGGTCAGCAAGTTGGAGCCTGAATGGAGCTTAGGTGGGTCAAGTGGCATTGACCCTCAAAGTGCTGAAATTGGCAGACCTGTCAGTTTAAGTAAATACAAATCAATGACTCTGATGCACGTATTTGTACAGGGAGCCGGGGGATTTACCAGCCACTTAAGCATAGCTAGAATTTAATTTCAGAGCCAGCATCAAGCAGCCATCAGATGAACTACATTAACTGGCAACATTAACTCTCTGCCTTTTGTAGATGGAGACTATGTTGTCAGAGCAACCACATAAATGGTCTGAGATTTGCAACCCAGGTGGTTAGCTAATCTCTTTTATATGTGCATACAAATTGTCTTTTTTGCCTCTTGGGTCTCGAGTTTCTTTTTACTCTTTTTAATATGGGAGTTCACTAAGTGAAAGTACAAGTAGGCAGATTGTGCAACAACCCTCAATCGTGACTGCATGTAATGCATTGACAGCGTCAGTCTTACGTGTAAAATAATAAATAGTGAATGTAATAGTGATTTCTGTTTCTCAACGTCAAACTAACTGAGGTGGTCTGGACTGCAGCCCTGCCACTTTGTCACCAAACAGTCTGACATTACGCTGATCCATCACAGTGAGGTGAGAGGGCAAGGAGAAGTGTAATGCACTGCTAATGTATAATCTTAAGGATGGAACATGTTTTGCTTTACATCAATAATAATATTTAAAATATATATATATATTTTAAGCACCCTGATAAAACTGTATTTCTATAATAAGTTATATATTTATTATAATAACTTATAGAAGTTTATGCTTGCATTTGCTATACTGTTATGATCCTGAAGACTGTATTTTATTCTATTTAACTCAATGAGACCCCCTTTTTTTTCTTAGACATTAAACAGGTCACTGAAAGGTCAACGGTGAAATTCAGCTAATGACATATTTCCTCAGAAAGTGCACCACCCATTAGTCTTTCTTCAGATTCCTGATAAATGACTCATTAATCTAAATACAATCTACACCGATGCTATTTAGATTGTTACTTCATTGAGTGACACCATCACTGTACATTTTCCAGTTGTGCTTTCTCAAAAGTTCCTTATCTCCTCTGGGGGATGTTTAAAATGGATAACCTAGACTGACTTGATGGACTGCAGATAGTAGTTTTGTTATCACTACCAGCAAAATTTGGAGGTGGATGATCAGAGTCCAGCCCAGCCTGGACAGGTTTAATAAATATACTTCTGTCAAAGAAGAGAGCACAGGATGAATTAAGAAAAGTGTAAAAATCAAAGATATGAGAGAAAGTTGTGAAAAAAACACATAAAGAGAGAAGTGGCCCATCTTTTGTCACATATGCCACATCTACTTTTCTCCAATGACAACATATAAACAAGTCCTACTGACACAAGCACATCTCCAGTAGTTAAATATTTCCCTCATGTTGTCTTTTACTCCTCTCGTCTCCAGAGAACGGCTCTTTGGCCTCGGATCCCCTGTGCAGCCTCTCCAGCTCAGACTTCTTCAGGCCAACAGCAGCTTTGGCAGAAGGAGTTTGTTTTGAAGAAACTGTTTAACTAAGACTCCCAAGTCTTCTTTGACACACACACTAAGATAAATAGATGTCTGATGGGTTTTGTTCAGATAACAGAATTTACTCACTGGACCCTGCAGCGTCTACACACACATACACATTCAACTCTGTGAGAATGAACAAGTAATTTGGACAAGTGCAACCACGTGCACGTATTCAGAATCCTTTGTTACACTGAAATCAAAGTGAATCTGTTTTATCTCGTTTTGTTTGTGTGTCTGTAAAAGACCACACACTTTGTTTGTTCAGATAAACTCATTAAACTGTCGACTCTTTTAGATCAAAGTTTTGCTACTTTTTTTAAAATGATGATGAATAAAGCATATTTCTTCATTCATGACCCATTTATGACCAGATCATGACTCAGGACTTGCTCCAAATATATTTTATGGCAATAACAACTGCAAACACAGCAGTAGCTGTTGTCAGAAATCAACATTTTTATATTTAGATTGTTGCTTCATTGTCTTTGTATGATTTTTTTGGATCCAAACTTTCACTGTTTTCACTGTTCTTGCATTACCTGCTCTTGCATTTTTCTGTTTAATACAATTTTTACACCAACCTTTTATTCAATGCTTCATTAAAAAAAAATCATCAGCAAGTGATTGAAACCTTGCAACAATTATAATCATCAGTCACCTCACCACCCTTTAACCTCAGTCTATTAAACTGACAGGATATTTATACTACAGTGTTGTTTTTGAGATTGAAGTGAAGCAATGTTGCAATCCTTTTTTTTTTTTCTCCGACTGTGTAGAAGAAAGACGGTAGGTGGTCCTAGATTTATGGGAACTTTTTATGGACAAATTAAAGCAAGTGGCGTAGTGTGATGAGGGGTGAGCTTGCCACTTAATAGAATAATTTCAAAATAAACTGCCTTGCTCTTCTTTCATTTCACTATTGAGGACGGTTACTAAACATCCCTCAGACTTCACAGTGAGCTGAAGTGGTGGGGCATTGCCATGTTTTTATGAAAGCTGCAGCTGACAGCACGTTCACTTACTGTTTGAATTACTAACTTTCATGTTGTGCAGCCTTCAAATAACATAAGTCCATGAATGTGTAACTGAATTAGTAGAGTCCCAAATGCTGCAGGGGTTTTACAGGCATGCAACCACAGGCAAATTTAACTATTACCTCAAGTGATTTTTTTGTAAATAGAATTTTGATTAAATTATTGTTTTGCTAAAACAAAATGCTTTTCACTATTATGCTATTGTATGAAGGAGAAATACAAGGTATGAGCATTGTAAGGGGAAAATCTGATTTAAGTATATAATTATAATTTTGCTGTGTTTCCACAACTGCTCAAGCTAGTATTACTTCAACATCCATACATTTGACTGACCACAGCACAGAGGAGAGCTCTCCCATAACCTCTGTCCACTTGGACACCAGTCTGTGGTCAAGGTTACCAGGTATTATCCATCTTTCTCCTATCCTTACTTTACACTTAGTAAGCAGACAAACTGTCTTCTTGTATAGTAAACAGATAAAAATGGTCCTTGGACAGAAACAGATAAATACCAAATTTTCTGGAAAAATGGAGAATTGGTATCGGCCCTGCATACCGATCACTGTTTTGCTGTACGCTGATGCCACTTCTCCTTATAAGTGAACTGATGAGTAAACTGATCAGGAACCACTTCTGAAGCTGAGAAGTCTTGAACCACTTCCTGACAGGGTTCGTCTCAACAGCATGGTTTTGAAAACTGGAGAATTACTGAGCATAATTTATGCACAGATTGATGTCCTCCTCTGGGGAATGTCTCAGCCCAACATGCTGCATGTGTAGTCAATAGTTTGAAATTGACACAGATAAGGGTCCACACGCAGTTGCAGTTCTGAACTTTTTGCACTTTTGAAACCTCCACTTTCCACTTATCTAACGGAAAAATTGCACAATAGCTTTTTTTTCTTGTTTTATCTCTCTGCACTTTTCTGCAAATGTTCACTGACCTTTCTTTCCCCTTAAAGATAAGTTCTTAAATTTATTTGCTCCAAAAACAACTAATTGGGACAAATTTCCCGTCATGTTTAGAAGCGAAATTCCCTCCTTTTTCTGGAGCAAGTCAGTGACAAAGACCCTTTGCAAGTTACTGTCCCAGCTTCTCGACACAGTATCTGTCTGGAGATGTTGCAGTTCCCACACACAATCTCCAAGCCCATTTGCCAAACTGTATTTACTACTGGCAAGCAGAGGATCAGGCCTGGATATCCTCAGGGATACAGGAGGCGCTTGGTGGCCAGCCAACGGTGCACAGAAACCGGCTGAAACTAAGCACCGAGGCGTGGGGGATGAAACATCCTGCTCTGTAGTGTTGAATTATAACACCTTGGTCAGTGATAGTTCATGATTTGAGTGACAGATGTGAAACTGCAAGTGGTAGTTACAAAAGTTAGGCCACTCCCGTGGGATTATAAGAATTCTTCTTGAAAAAGTAAAAGTCAAAGTTCTTTCAGAAAAGACAGAACTCAGCCTGTTGTCTGCATGTGTGTTTAGTCGTTAAACTTTTTAACGATCTTCTAATTTTAGCGAGAGTGAGACAGTAAACAAATCTTTCTGAAAATGTTGTTGTCTGCCAAGTTTATCAAGAACAGATCAAGCATGAGTTTGCTGGATAAACAGCCAACTCCGGTTCTCCATTTCTCAAGTCTTTAGCAGCTAGTTGTTTTTTTTTATATATATTATTTTTCAGCTAATAGTTTACTTTCTTGGCAGGTAATGTATTAGTATTACTGAGAGAGACACAGGAATGTTCGGGCTGAAAATTACACCTTGTTGTTCACTAAAAACCGCAAATATACAATACCAAATGTAGATAGAAACAGACAGTCTGAGCCAACTTGAGATTGCAGAAAGAACTCACAGAAACTCCATTTCCTCCTTCAGTTTCCTTCACTTCATCTCCATAAATTTATGATGCAGATTCCTAAATGTTAAGTTTTAAAAGTCAAACTTTTTAGAATAAATTGACAACAAACTATCTTGCAGAAATGAATTGCTGAAATTAATTTTTACACACAAGGAAATTCTTTCTGTATGCGCACATAAACACAGTGTGGTCATAAATATCTGGCTGCATTCGTGCAAACTAAAACAACTGGTAATGATCAGATACAAGTTGTACAACGTTTACTGCTTATTGTATCTATTGAAGCACAGATTGTTGTGATTTAGTGTCCAGCTTAGCTCTGTCCAAACTCCTGGAAAACACCTGTCCCTTTACACTAATATCAAAAGTGATGTTTAACAGCCAGAACTTTTACTACACCCACCTAGTTTCATGACTCCAAACATTAACTCTATTTGCCAAAGCACTTAAACTATCACTCAGTGATAGTTCTTGCCAAAATAGATGTTTCCAAAATCACTTTTGTGTAATGATGAGACACACACAGACTCACATGGTGAAACCACGATACTAACCTCACTGCTGCAGCCGTTCAGGTCTTAGCTCATTCTCCTCCTCATACCAGGACAAGTCAAAGCCTCGTCTGAGGAGTAATAGGAGAATATCTTTGAGTGCACCAGGAGATTTAGAGGCTCAAGAATAGTGAACTCCTGAGCTGAAGTAGAGATTTTCAAAATTCCTTAAATGATATTGTTAGATATTAAGAGATTACATTTGGTCTATACTGCTCATGATAAAAGCTTGTTTTTTTTTTTTTTTATAAAGGAGAAAATAAATAATGGAAAGTGAATCTCTGCTGTACATCCTCAGGTCAGTGTCAGGGAAACATAAAGCTTAAACAGACTATACACACAGGATGCACATATACAAGGACATAAACACACAGACAAAGACTCTGGTCAGTTACGTTGTTGTTTCCCTTCCCTGAACTGTGTTTGTTAGCAGCGATTTGTAAATAAACTGAACGTTTTCTGGCTCGGAGCACATTTCCTGTGTGGTACAGTTTGAGGGTTTTAGGTCAGACGCAGTGGGGAAATAGCACATTAGCATGTTTTATGGGTCATGCACCATGTAGGAGCTTTTTCCTCCATTACTGCTCAGTAAAGTTTCACATCCGTCCACTGAGAGCCAGTATGTTCGAGTCTAATTGGACTTTACACTGATGACAGCAAGAATCATTATTCCACACATGTAAACGCGACGTCTGACTCCTCACAGCTTCTTGACGTCTCCTGTCTCTGACACGGTAAATCCAACACGGGTCGTTTTCTCTTCTCCTCACTGCCAAAATATGTTTTGCCTTCAAGTTGCCAAGTGAGCAGATCGTTCCAACATACATCACGATGAATCGTTTTGTCTCACATTCGGCCTTTGAGACTTTGCACGAAACTGGAAAGAAGTCCCACCAGTATTGGTTTAATTTCTTGTGTTTCATGGATTTTCAAGAAATAAATGTCAATACCTTCAAATTATTTCCCATAATTTACATAATTGTTATTGCTTTGTAATTTGCTGTATGCATAAAGTAAATACTGTAATGATCACATGAGGCTAAATAGCTTAGAAATATATTATTGCAATTATACAAAGAAATCGGGCGTGCATGGTTCACAACGTATTTGTTTTTCTGCAGAGCAGAATTGCTCTGCAATAACAGAGCAGTGAGCTATATTTATTTTCATTGTTGTACAATCTTCTTAAGATTGTTTTGTTGATGAATTGATCAGTCATTTGTCAACACAATGTCAAAATAATTGCTGGTCACAATTTTCTTAAACACAGGACAACATCTATAAATCACTTGCTTTGTCCAACCAAGTGACAAAAACCCAAAGAAAAGATATTAATTTATGTTTTGTAGTTTTGTTTAAAATGACAAAAACAGTGATCAAATCGTTAAATTGTTTTAAATTTAAATTTTGTCCATCGACTAATGACTGATGAACTGTAAATAGCAATTGTGTGTGTGTAAGTTATTACTGTTGCTATTTAGACCCTTTAACCTTTAGTCAGCATCAACGATTTCACCAAAACTTCTTGTCGTGTGAATGCAACAAAGAAAATAAGGAGAAAGTCAATATCAGACAACAAATTGTTAATAGTAATGTTATTAACATTATTTTGAAATAATAACAATTAAGTAACGTACAAAATAGTAAAAACTCATTTTAAAGAGACATCACCACCACCCATTACTGGAAAGAAACCACACTCTGTGGATCTTTTAAAGGAACACAGTTATAGATTCAAATGTCCTCTATTTATGCACTTATTGTTTAGTGGATAATCAAAAAAAATGTGACTAGATCCTGGATGGATGCCTGCATTTCTTACATTTAGAGAAATTTGCTGTTGCAAAAGTTCAATTGGCTCAGTATTCTCCTCAGCATACTGCAATTTCATCTTTTACTTCTTCTACCACACAACGAGCTTCCCCTCACGTATGTGACAGGATATCTGAATGAATACTTAAAAATATGGTTCCAATTAATAATGATTATAATAATCTTGCATTTACCTGTACTGGATATATTTCTACACGCTGTACTTATTCAACAGTGAGTGTCTAGTCACAGGTCAGTCATACCCAGTGGCAACAATGGTGATATGAAAACCAATCAGTCAAATCAGAGCGACCAAAACAGAGCCAACATACGGCACCCAGCTTTTGTGTTCTAAAATGTACCTCCACAAGTTTAACTGACAAGTGTAATAAATCAACACGGGACCTTCCCACTGAACCAGATCAGAACAAATGGATCACGCCAGAACGTTAATTCCACACCAGCCTCTGTATAAACACAGAGAGAGGGAGGCAGAGGAGCAGGGAGGACCAGGGGGTGAGGAAGGGTGAGGCTGGGTGATGAGGGATAGTCAGGAATTCATTGGCCAGTCAGAGAAAGTGGGGAGGGTTTGAGGAAGATTATAGAATATTGACTGAATTAACTGCATTTTTGTGCATCAGAGAAAATATGAAAAAAGGGATTTAATAGAAAAGCCCACGGTATAAAATGTAACCTTCAGCAGATCCTTTCTGTCAAAACACTTTTATAGATAACCAAGGCCTCATGAAAGCTTTACATGAAGTACTTAAAACTTAATTGCAGAGGATCAATGATTTTGTTGGACAGATTCCAACTCTTGTTTTGGAGCAAATAGAAGATAATACTGGCGCCAAAACAGGAGAGAGGAAAAGGGACGAGGGGAAGGAAATGAGCGAAGGAAACAAGTGACTTATTGCGAGTAAATGTTGGGAACAAGCCAGTGTGTGTAATAATTATGAGTCATTGAGCAAGAAGTTATAATCTCACCTGCTTAGTCACTGTAAACTGTTGTGGACAGAAAACACCGCTCATATATAAAACACAAAATGTTGATTCTGCCAGATAAGGGTCCTTGTGTGTGTGTGTGTGTGGGAGAACCAGCATATTAACAATGTTTCACTGATGCATGAGGTGCTGGTTGTGGATGAACTGTGAGAATGAGAGCATGCATCAGCGATGACATTGAATATTTCATTCAATGCATTTCCTGATACTGACACGTTCACATTTATTTTCTTATTCAACGTGGCAGCACATCAGGAGGGTTTATGTTGTATAAACAGTGAGCTACTTTCCCTCCTCAATACTTAATTTTCTGTCCGACCCTGTGATGCACACACACACACACACACACACACACACACACTGCATTTGCAGCTATAGGATGTTGTAATAGCTGTGATTGTGCAAGGAAGCGTTAAAACATAATATACAAAGGTCTTGTCAAATTAAACGAAACTTTAGGGAATATTTTTCTTTGAATAAACAGGGGAAACTGTTTCTAAATATCAGTCATGCACATTTCTAAATGGATTTTTTTGTTTGGGATAAAGGATAGATAACTAGATATATCACCAATGCTATGTTTAGGATTTATTGCTTTTTTGTTTTTATATTCCTTTGTTAAGATATACTTATTGCTGTCATTTTATCAATCTTACATCATTGTTGGCGCTTATCTGTTTTGCAGTCTGTGTCTATTCATCTCATTTTTTTCCCCCTCTCTCTTTTATATATTTTGTAACTTTTATGATTCGGTGCTAGTATTTTTTTAACCAGAACACTTCTAGTAAAAAAAAAAAAAAATCTCAATGAATCAGGATTTATACTTTTATACAAGTGATATTTTACTATGAAAAATGATGCTTGTTAAAGTTACAGACTAAAATTTTGGACGCCGAACACTGTTGGATTGGATTTGCTTTCACTCCCCTTCTAAAAGGCCAAGAGGTAAGAGGTTACTCTGGACTATTTCAATTGGAAATCAATTCAAAGAAGTTCACAAAGCAAAAACCAGATGGTTCTTTTCTTCTTGACTGAGCAATGTCAGTTTATATCTTAAGAGGGTTTTTTACACCAGCAGCTCATTTTTGGTCTGAGTACAGTGAATAGCTTTCCCATCTTTATTCAGTCCATTTCATCTAGTACGGCAAAATTAACTCCCTCCCATAAATGAATAGTGTGGTTACCTATACAACTTTATTCAGTAAAAATCATAATAGTCACAAACATAAATCACAACCATATAAAAGGTATCCTCAGGACACAAGGGGAGGGTATTAATTAATGTCATTAAGCCAGTAACAAAACTATAAAACATTTCTGTAATGGTGCAAAATACCTAAATGAAAAAGCAGCAAAAGGAGTAAATGTAATTATTGTTTGTTTCTCTCACCACAGCTAGTGATTAGACTTCATGATAAATGTAGTGATTTCCTCCACAGGGTTAATATTTGACTTCTGGGTGAAACTGGAAAACATTCAGTTGAGAATATTCCCAGTCTCATTCCCATGTTAGCTGCCACAGACAGAGTTGGTTTATGCATACTGGTCTGCTCAAATAAACCATACCAACTTAATGCCACCCACAAGCCCTTTTAAATCAAAATAGCTTAGCTCGGCACAGAACCAGGATGAGCGTGAAAATTAAACAGACTTTAAAGATATCCAGGAGGCTAATAAACAGATATTTCAGCCTCCATGTCACAGCTAATTTCCTAATCAGTCAATCTCTCTCTCTCTGTGTCTCTCTCTCTCTCTCTGTCTGTCTGTTCTGCCTTTGTTTTTGATAAAAGTCGCCTTTTACTGAGTTATATCGACTGACGACTGAGGAGTAGTCACACAGGCAAGGTCTGACACCTAGTGGAGGATTGATAAAACATGAAGAACACGAGTTGCGTGATGCAGTCATTGAAGTGTTGTGATTGGACAGACATATCTGGTGTTTATCTGTTAGTACTACTATTAGTTTCAGTTCATAGTTTTGATTAATTCAAGAAAAGAAACAGATACATAGGTCAAATTCTCATAAGATCAAATAAAACAGAGACTTAGAGAGAGAGACAGTGGGAGGGGGAGCACCTCTTTACTATGAATTTGTTTCATAATTATGTTTATGGGTTTTCTGTATTTTTTTTTTTACTCTGTAAGCAGGTTATGTAGGGGTGTAGGGGTTTGCTGGTTTGTACCTTGTAATCAAACGACACAGTACTAGCTTTGAAAAAAAGGTTACTCCTTATTTCATTTATATCACAGCATTTTTATTTTACACAGCAGCTCGTCCTGTCAAACAGAAAAACAAAACCCCCTTTTAATTAGATGCTCGACTAATTGCATAATATCTTCCATGGTGCTGTGTGGTGAAATGAAGCATAAGGAGAAAGTAGAAAGCTGTCTTTGTTGTTTTTTTTTACTGGCTGGACTACTGGCTGTTCTTTAGAAATATATTGCTTCCTGATTTGAAAGCAAAAACAAGAACCAGTCATCATAAAAAGACAGTGAAAACAACAGATATAGAAATACAGCAAACATGACAAGAAATATCAGCCAAAATGAGTGTTTCCCAGCCTGGATGTTATTTTTAAAATGTGCATTTATTTCTGGTCTTGGCTGTGTCATATCATATTCTGTTAGTTTTATAGTTTTATATATACTAAAAAATCGACTTCAGTATCTTTTCTTGAGCTGTTTGTACAGATATATGTAAGCAGTCACCAGTTGACATATTTCACCTTAAAGGTCAAGCGTCAAAGATTGGTATAATGATTAATAATACAATAAAAAGTCTCACTGAATCTGTTATTTTACAGTGGCAAGTTCTTGATTATAGACTGAATGATTTACTCCAGTATTGTGTTTTTAGTATTTGATTTTCACAGACAAAAAGAGAAGGTAAAACTGTCCTTTACTTCCTTTTCCTCAAATATTTTCAGTGATGGTCTTTGCAAGCAGAGAGCAAACAAACTCTCTGGTATTGGGTCACCACTCAGAGCTTATTACAAACAGTGCCCCAACATCTCCCTCCACTCTGAACGTCCCCTCTTTCCAAGACAAAACAAAAAAGCTGCACAGAATAATGAGCAGTAGCCTAAACAAGGGGAGCAGCAGAGGGGGAGAAGAAGGGGGTGTCCTGGTCAAACTGAATGCTGACAAAAGAGAGGGGGGTGTCTCTGCAGCAACTGAGTCAAGCTGTTTGAGTCACATGGTCTTAGTTTCTATTGAAATCATTGAGAAGAGGTTTGATCTCAGCCTTCCGTCCATGTTTTTGGATGAGTGGAGCCCGACAGGACCGAGCGACGATGGCAGACGGCCTTCGTCTGAACGGGACCGCAGTTTTGGGTGTGCAGGACGAGGAGATGGACACAGCCCTGTTTGGTGTGTAATATCATTTACGTTTCATTCATTTCACAGTAGTTTTACAGAAAGATTAAATGACAGAGAAAGTATTTCCTATAAACTCATCCTGGTTATCAAAGTGTACAAAGACTTTCAAGACTTTTAAATATTTCATCATATGATGTTTTGGACTAAATAATGTTTCATGTTTATTCTGAGTGAAAGTTTCTGTTTTTTTCTACCCAGAAGTCAAAGTGTTTAACATAGTCATCATTGCTCTGGCCTTGTGCACCCTCACTATCTCCGGCCTGTACTTCTTCACCGTCTGCTACAACCGCACCAGGTAAACAGATATTATAGTTTGCTTTTGTTGATACTTTAACAATTTATCTCTTTTATATATGACTTGTTATCACACCTTTATTAGGAGCTCTGGATGTTTCTATGTAGGTGCAGCCCCTTGTGTAAGATCATACGAGATAGTTCCATTATATCAAAGTCCTTTAATAATGAGTAACATCATCTTCTTCATCAGGCAGTCAAAACAAGCTCACGTGTATGAGAGTGCAGTGACCCGAGCAGAGCCTGTAGACCCCGTGGCAGTTAGAGCGGTGAAGAGGTCGACCAGCTTCATCAACCCTCTCGCTTTCTTCAGGAAACCAGAGGCAGCAAGGGATAACTCCAGGATCTACTACATCTACAGTAACCCGCTGCCTGTAGGGCTGAAGGAGGACGAGGATGAGAATAAAGTCCTACAGAAACCTGAGGAGCAAACTGCACTGTCACTGCCCCTGACGTTTGAAGAGTACGCCAGTGACCCAGATAGTGGCGTCATCCTTGACCCTCCAATATTTTACATGCAGCTTTAGAGGGTAGAGAAGAGTTAAGGTATTGGATGGGAGGATGAAATTAGCCTGCGACGCTTGTCTTCAGTGTGAGATTTAATCTATGTTTTAAGTTATGACGTTATGTTAAAGGCCATCAAAGGACAAAAGTCTGAGAAATTATGTTATGGAAGATTATCTCCATGTTGGCTTAGATATGACAGTAATGAAGTTTGAAAGATGTGGACATTAATCAGGAAAGGAAACAAAGTCACTGTCAAGTTGCATTAAAGGAAAAGCAGAAGTGTTTTAGAAGCATGAGCCTTACTAGGGACTAAAGATACTTTGTCTATTACTTCTTCAATTTAAACTCTCTGCCTTTGTCTTAATCTGTCTATTGTGAGTCTGACAACTTTAAAACTGTTGGGGGACTGCAGTGACTTAGTTGTAAACTCTTTTCCTTTCATAACAAGCAACTTCAGTATAGTTTGTATGAAATATAAACTGTTTTATAAGACTGATGCTGCCTAATTCTGTGTCTGATGGTGCCAAAATATGTAAAGGAACATGAACTAACAAGGATGTGTATTAGATAATAGACAAGCTGCTGTGGGAACAATACCTGTTTTAACGTCACTGGCCTGATAGTCTAGAAGATCAGCCAACAGAAAGCAGTGCTGCAACATTTTACAGAGGCAGGTCCAGGAAGTAGTTTTAAAGATGTTAAAAATAAGTTCAGGAATGCTAATGGATGCAGATGCTGAATAACTTTGTGCATGACGCATGGTATAGTCCATGGTATAGTTTTCAACCATGTGTTTGGATGCATAATAAGTGTTACATTTAAATTCATATTGTTTTCATATGCAATCATTAAGATGTTTCTACTTCATAAACTTTCAGAGCATTTTGATTCACAATAGCCTTGTGCAACTTTGCTGCATAATCAGAAACAAAAAAAAATTCGAGAGATGTGTTTCTTGACATTGATTAATCTTTAATAAAACTGCTGATACAATGTGCTTTACAAAAAGAAGCCGAGTGTGAGACACAGAGAAAGATGAGAAAAATACAAACGATTATCACTGCAGAGCAACTGATCGTACTCCTTCGCAAAACGCGATTGGATTGCAGAAGAGTCTGTCCTCAGACGATTGGCTGAGTCTCTCGCATCAGCCAATCCAGCGCTTCCCTTTTGCCCTGTCTCTCCAACTCTGCTCCAACCACCTCCTGGCACTTCCTGTGGTACTCATTCACCCAGTCACGCTGCATGACAGTGAAGTGAAGGTCAAACCATGAACAGACTGTGCTTCAGTAGCAAACAGTGTATTACCAATAGCTTCAAGCTACACCTGAACATTTGCTAAGTTTTTAGCATATTCACCAGTAAAAATCTATTCAAATGAATTGAATAATCTTCTCACCTCACGCTGAGTGAGCAGCTCTGTGTTCATCATCTTGACTTGGATAGGAACCAGAGTCAGAGGCTCAAAGGTCAGACTTCCTCTATTTCTGTAGTTGTACTGCAAGTACATGGGCCAGAACAAAAACATAGTGATTTGTCATTTGTCGCTTCAAATCAAAACACTAAAACTTATCTATAACTGATAAAACACAACAGTGTGATCAGAACATGTGGACTGAGAATAAAATATGTTAATATTAAAACATACAAGTAATTGTCTATAGATGCACATAAGAGCAGTCAAATACTATCACAGTTTGGTTCACAGTTTGATGACTTACTTTGGGCTTAGCTGGTACAACAAGAACCACATTTTCCAGGCGAATACCAAAAGATCCATCTTCATAGTACCCAGGTTCTAGAATAAAGACAACAAATGAGATGAAGACATTTGAGTTTTTGTTGTGACTATAGCTTTGTCTCTAGCAGTCGCACGTTTCTAGTTGCCTGTTTCTAACACACAGCTGAAAAGATAAAGGGTTGCACGGGTCAAAGGAAGGGCAACGTTTCACCAGAATCTGTTTTTATGAGTTTTTGGCTGCAAAATATTGAGTGAGATAATAGTCACACACAGTCTGTTGTTTATTCCAGCAATGCCGGCAGAAGCCACTTTATGACACCACTGAGACATTGGTGAGGTTTTATCTAATTGTGGTGTGCTCTTAGGTCATTATGCCTGTGGCTGAGTCTGAATAAAAGTGATGTGACGTTTGCATCAGGCTAGAAGTTAATTTAACTCCTATAGTCAGCTGGAATTGTGGGCTATGTGCTGTTGATCTAAAAGGGTTTAAAAATGCTGACATCAACTTGCTGAATGAAAAACCCAGTTATACCATCACTGACGATCATGCCGGCCTCCAGAGGTTCATCAGCGAAGGTTTTGTAGCTGATGCCGCAGGGACCCTCGTGTACGTTGAGGAAGCAGCCCACGCCGTGGCCTGTACCGTGAAGGTAGTCCAGCCCTGACTCCCACAAGGCTGCACGGGCAAACGAATCCAACAGGTGGCCTAGGGAAAGCGTGGAGGTTTAGAGCTTGTGATCATACACCGTGATGCATACTGTGTCCAGTTCATACTGACTAATGAGACATAATATCTCAGCAAAACGTTTTTCAGATTTTACTGAATCTTTGTGACACGTTGTATCTTCATCCTGTGTTTTTTGCAATGTTTAAAAAAGACTGACCTCATGTGAAAGCTATAATTAACAAGTGAAGTTCTGCGTACGTATAATTATATTTGGCTGAGCTTTAAAAGCAGCCCACTGTGTCTCTCCCCCTAACAGTATGTTTAAAATTCTCTGGTATTTATATAGCCTGACACATTGAAACTATACAAGACTAGTTACTTACAAAAGAATGACTCGTTTACAACACAGATGACTGTTTCTGTCTGAGACTAAGAACATAAGTTCTATATTTAACACAAGACAGCAGGAAAACTCACGAGATACTCTATGTGTTTAATTCTATTTTCTATAAAGTGTAACGCTAGAGGGTAGCACCTTTTGTTCCGTTGGGGAAAACAGCAGCACTGACAGCTATGTGTCCCTTCAGTACATAGGTAAAGCATTCCTACAGGAAATAAAGGAAGGAGCATGTCACATAACATCATGAGATTTTTACTTTAAACAGATTTAGTCAATTAAACCTGAGATGACGCTTTATGTAAATTTACCTTCTCAAAAGCAGATGGTGTCCCAAAGTGCATGGTGCGCGTGACGTCTGTGGTTCCATCACTGTAAACACACAATGTGCATGTAAGTGAATGATGTGTTAATGCACAAAAAACATACCATTTATATTCTGTCATACTAATACTAGGCATTGCTGGTTAGTCTGAATGCATTTGTCGTCTAAAATAATGATTTAATTTACACATATTGAGCTCCAGAGTCGATCAGGTAAACTTCATTCATGGTGAGGGTCCTGTTGGTTTCAGGCAGTGGTCTAAATGAATTAGAAGAACATTACAAATGATGGATTGATCAACAATTTTGAAAAAACAACAACAGCTATATATTCCTTTTCTTTTGCCAACTGACCTATAATGTATGATTGCTCCATTTGGACCAACGCTGGAGATTGTGGGGAAGCTGAGCCCGACAAAATCTTTTTGTTGACTGAAAAAGAAACAATATAGATAAGAACAGGGACACACCTGCAAATGGTGTAGGCAAAATAAATACTGAAATGTGAAGAGAGAAGACTGTGATCAAACATTAGTCTTGAGGCAAGAAACTGGAAGAATACAACATTTTGAAATTGAACAAAGCCTTGCTTAGATTTTTTTTTTTTTTTTTCTTTCATGTCCAGCAGAGGAGGCTATAACACTATCACGGCGCAATTCAAGAGCATCTTTAATTAGCATAAAAGATGGCTTGAAGTGAAACTGGAGATGCTTGTCTATCATAAAAGTAAAAAATAATGTGGTTAAAATGTAATAGGAAAAAAAAAAAAAAAAACAAGTCTTACAAAAACACTTACCTTCGTAATTCTTCAGCCTTATCAGCTGCAGAGATCTCTGTCACGATACCTTTTGGAATCTGCACCAAAACAAACATCCAGACATGTGAGCAAAGCAACAAGAATAACAAGAATGACACTTGCAAGAACACTGTTGAGGTGAGAGCCAAGACACGATTCCTTTGTCATGCATCAACACAAAATGTCACATTCCACTAACTGGTTAAGATTCACATTACAGTGTTTTTTTTCTGATTTGGAGAAATGGTTAAAAAAACACTGTAATAACAGAAATAAAAATATATGATCAATTTATGTGGGAAAACAGTCAGAATGAGTATCCACACTATGTATAGTGAATTCAGCAGAAACAGATTGTTTTTTTTCCTGTTAATCCACTGAAAATGATGTGAACACAGACTAGAATAATCTGTACTTTTGTCTTCAAAATACCTCCTTTTCCAACCAAGCAAAGAGTTCACAAAGGGCGACTGCATCCTTGATCTGTTGGTAAAGGTGTAGAAGGTGATTCAGTTTTTTTATTGAGGGAAATTTCACAGTTTACAACAGCGTCATAAACTGAATGAATGTTGTGCTCTGCAAAAATCAGACTCAAAGGTTCTTACGTGGGCCATTTTCATGCCTTGAATCTCAGTGGTATTCTTCACAGCCTTGGCAAGACAGAGTGGAGTGTAGGGAATTGGAGTCCTGTGGGCCTGAAAGTGATCGAAAGGAAACATTTACAATTCTTAACGCAAAAAAAAAGTTGAAAAATAAACACATTGTCAAGAAAGAGAGACAGCAGAGGAAAATTCAAAGAGAATGTCAGAGGAACAAAAATTGTTGTGTTGAAAAAGTGTTGTTATGTTAAAAGTTATGATCAAGCAACAGTAAACAATAGTGAGCTCTAGCTCACTATTATACCTCTAATAGCTCTAGGACAGTGGACACTGCACAGACTGGGGAAGAGATTCAACCCAAACTTATGCACTGGGACCAGTCATCAGTCTGGTTGACAGGCATGTACGGCATGCAAAGGCAATGCTGGTAAAGAATGATAGGGCCGGTAAAACTTGATGGCTGGTAATGACGGTCCATCACTGATGCTGCTGCCAACTCAATCAACAAGCCTATTGGGGTTTGTTCCAGTAGTCCCAGTGGCCAGGGTGACTTTACAGAGTGAAATGTTAAGAAGACAGGCACACTAGTTGTTCTGGTTCTGCTTGACAAGTTGTTTTTTCTTTGTTTCACATAGACAATGGAGAAAGTAATGTTACCTTCCTTATGGAACAATCTCAGACTTCCTATCTACATCTAGTTAAGTTACACCTGAAACTTCCCTCTATGATAAAGCCTACAGTTAGGGGCGGTTCAGGTATACCCTAGAGTTCCCCTCAGTTAAGCTGTTACATTTTTTGGTAGCTGGGGGAACTACCATGATGCACTGTGAACTTCTTCTTGCTGTCCCTCTTTCTCTTAATCTGTTTCTCCCTCACCGTCCACACCTGTTTCACTCTTTTGCATCTTATTAACATTCACCTGCTCTCTCCTGTAGTTGTGTTCCTCAGCCTTTTCTGTCTCTCTCTTCTTTCACCCCATCTCCCCCCACTTTACTCTTCATTCTGTTTTGTCTTGTCTTTTTCTTTTTTCTCTTTTCTCTTTCCATCCAAACTGGTTGAGAGAGATTGGCTGCCAACTCTATCTGATTCATCTGAAGGTTTCTTCCTGTTTGAAGGGAATTTTCCTTGCCGCAGTCACCAAGTGCTTGATCACGGCAGAAACTGTTATTGTTTTCTTTGTAATATTGCAAAATGCTTTGATTAGCTTCAAGCTAACAGTCTAGTCTTTTCATCTATCTGTGTGTATCTGTTGTGTAAAACAACCTAAGCTAGTTTTACCAGTTACTGTGTTCTGGATGCTGTCTTTGTGTGAAGGTTAATAATTTATGGTTTGTTTTCTTTCAGCTGTGAGAAAAGATCCACTCCCATGCCATATAAGACACTCTTCACCATTGTGTTGTTGCCTTGGCAGGGCACTTCCATGAATTTGGAGGGGAGGAGATATTGATGGAGTACTGAATGGATGCCAGTTCAAATATCGAATCTGTCTCCTGTTAACTGAATGTTTTCATAACTTGAAAAGCCTAAGTTCAACTGAATAATAAAATACAACCATATATAACTATTAATATATGTATAATCGGGGAGAAATTCTTAAAAATAAGGTTCAGAAAGGTAAGAAAAAGGGTCATACATACTTGCAAAACAATATCACTGACACTGATATCCCTGATGGCGTCTATTGTGAAAACCAGGAACAATCAACTGTCTTCAAATTGCAACTACTTTGTTTGTCTGTGCTCTCACCTTGGGGATGACTTGCGTAAGAGCACAGCTGGCCTTGTCACAAATCCAAACTTTGTCCTTGGGGCCAAGTGCAGCGCAGATGGCCTGAAGCTCAGTGTAGACCGACTCATACGGGAACGTCTGGATGCTCAGTTCAGGCTTGCTGGGAGAGTCCAGCTGCAGGTGGTTTCTCAAAACGGGATCAGACAGGCGCTTTTGGTCCACAAAAAGCCTGTGGAGAGGAGGGATCTGGTCAGTGAGGCAGTAAATTTAGATTTTTTTATTTTATTTTGGCAGTTTGTATTATTAGGGCTCACTGAGTTAATGAAATAATCATGCATTTTCTGTACAGTGATCTAGAAACTATTCAGTGTCATAAAGGATACAATTAGATTTAAAAGGTTGTAAATTAACATCAAAAAGTAAATACAATACACAAAAAGAATACTGAAAATATTACACTTCTCTGGTCAAAAAGTAGCTCTTAAAGCACATTTCTAATGCAGAACTTTTGCATTATTTTATTTAGTTTACATTATTTCACCAGTATTTTTTTACAGTTCTATTGTGATCTCTAGACTGTAATTATGTAATCACATGCATTATCATTAGTTTGGTTTGTGCCAAAAGACTTGCATCAATTGTAATTGTAGGAGTTTAAGAAATGCTTTCACATTAGTTGATGTCATGAAAGTAATTAATAGATCACTAATCAATTTTGTTTTATATTCCATTACCTTAATGTGTTCATTCCCACAATGGCATAAGCGAAGAAAACTGGGTTGTACTCAATGTCGGCACCACGGAGGTTAAAAAGCCCTGAGAAAATGAAACAGATGAACACTTACATTTAATAACATGTAATAATAATTAAGAAACAATTATATCATTCTGATTAGACAGCAACAATGTTGTGAACCACTTGACTATATTTCCTGTTTTGAGCCATTTATGTGTTTTTAAAAACCTTTTTACCCCGTCTTATTTTAAACCTCCATGTAAACTGTTTGGCGTTGAATATCAATGTCGTCACTTACTGTCACTCATCCTCTGTAGATGCCTGAGCAACTCTCCTTCATTTTAATGCCAATTGAAACTCTGTAATCTAAATGCTACTTGATGACAATCAAAATCAGCATCACTCTAATTAACACAGGCTCTCAGACCAAACAATCAGAAACAAGAGCTCATTAGGCACGATGAACAAGTTGCTCAGAAAACAGGCATCTAGAGGGACACCCGTGCATCAAAGGTGTCCTTGGATCGTGATCATGTATCAGAACCAACTTATGTAACCAACAGCTACAGTAGATGCGACCACTGCTTGTTTTACACTGACAACAACACTGACAATGGCTAAAATCTACTGCAAGAAATTATACAGAGCCATAAGAGCCATCTTTAAATATGTTATTTCATTTTGTTCCCATTTCATTTCTATATTTTTTGATTTTAAATTGAGTTTGTCTTTTTTTAGATTTGCAGATGTGTTGAATGTTTAAACCATCAGGTCTTATGTTTATGCTTATGCTTATTTAAAAAAAAAAAAAAAAAAAAAACTTTAACCTATAATCAAATAACTTCATTTATTTACTGGTGCATTTTTCACTTACTCTGATGTGCATAGAAGATTAATATTGATTTATATGTATAATCACTTTCAGACTTGTAGAGTTTTTCATATAAGTGTCAAGGAATTATTTAATTATTATTTATTATTGAGGATCAGTGATAATTGAATTATTTGTTAATCTAATAAAATACTTTTTATTTTAGTTATCTAGGGTTAAGTCTCGCAGCTAGCAGCCGTCTTACCTTCCTACCACATTCATTTCTTTGTTCACACTTGTACATCACACTTGTACATTTCTAAAAGATTGACCGTACATGCAATCTCATCCAGCGCTGTGGCAACAAACCAGCTGATTTTCCTCTCCGTCATCTTGGCTCGCAACGTGGTGATCTTGTCTTGCCAGGATAAGCCTTCAGGTAAACAGTATTAACAATAGATGAATTCATATTCCACAACTTGTGTATCTAGTTTCATTGAACTGAAATCTAAGTTAAGGGCAGTATTTCTGCTCACAATAATAAAAATAATTCATCATTCTACACAAATAAAATAATGCTGTTGATATTCTGAAACTAAACACTCGTTAGCTACTTTAAAATAATCACATTTGTTATAATGCTGTTAAGGCAGTGGGGCACTGACCGGTGTACTCTAATCCCAGAGCACGGAGCTGTGTGCTGGGTCTTTTAGGACGATCAGTCCAAATTGCATCAATCAGGTTATCCTGCACTGCCACCAGAGAGTGGCCAGCACTGATAAGCGCTTTGGACATGTTCTTCCATTGGTCTGAAACGGATCATAGAGCAGATTAGTGTTGTGATACTAAAACACAGATTAAAAATTAACATTTATTGATAGAACAAGATAACATGATCTTTTAGTCATCCCCATGAAATTCAGGAATTAGGAAAGTGACTTTTGTATTTAGTCTGTTCGATGGGGAAGTTTTTTACAAGAACATCAGCATTATAACATGATAACAAGTTTAAATCTTCATGATTCAGCGATTTGTCCTCATTTCCTATTTGTCATGCAGAAGAACAGCTATTGTGTTTGTTCTTTATATTTTCTCACTACACATTCTGAAGCTGCAAAATGTGCTGAGCAAAATTTTTTGCTGCGTGTTTGAAGAGCTCAGTGTTACAATACTGCTGTTACTGTAATGTCACTGTGTCCTGCCCTCCTAATAACGCTCATCCCCTGTGCTGAGAAGGATTTATCATCATAACATACCAGCAGCGATGATCCAAGGATCTACTCCCACTTTGGAGTTCTCTGGCAGGACACTGATCAGCCAGTCCTCCTGAGAGGGCGTCTCTTTCAGTCCTGTAATTATAAAAACATGTTTATCACACTCAGAAGACATAGAGATAGACTGTAAGCCTGACTCATAATGCTGTGGAATATTAAAGGATTAAAATTTTTATTTTGTCATCACCCAACGCAGACGTAAATAGAACAATCTTGCTGAGAAAATCATTATTGGAATTAGAGACATCTGCTTTTTATTCTGAAATGATGTAAATACATTCAGATTTGCAGTCTCTCTGTGATTCATACTTAATTGTCAGTATTCTGTTAACTGTTTGAGGAAAACCTAGTAAGTGTGTTATGTATTTGGACTGATTTTAGTAGAAAATCTGTAGTGTAGTTCTGTGATAATGTGGGAATGCAGTCAAAAATAAACTTTATAATCATTGTATTCATTGATACCTTACATAACATTAGTAAGGTGCTGTTTATTTACATAATATGCAAAAGAGGCTTCAAGCAGGACATTACCCATCTTCATAAGGGTCCAGTTGTTATCCATCTGCTGACTGGCCTGGAGGAAATATCGCCCATCAGTCCACAATGCAGCATACTGCTCTGTGACGATGGCTGTACCTACACATCACAGCACACAAAGAAAATGTGACATTTCTAATCACAAACGCTTTGTTGGATCCAGTTTGTATAATGGTCTGCCTATTGTCCGATGTGTCCGTAGTGTTTATATAGGAAAATTCAGATTCAAAAGTTGTTTGGTTTAGCACCAGGAGATAAAATATGTTGTATATGCTTCCGTAATTACAACTCCTTATTTCTTTTTAAACTGTGCCAACAGTGGGGTGAAAGGAAAGTATTCTCACAGTGTTTTATTACAAAAGTAAGTAAGCCATCTCCAGTAACATCATAAAAACTAGTAAGTCATGTACTAACTAAACAGAACCCGCGACACAATGCATCAAGATGTTTGGCTTACCCAGAATAGGTAAAGACAACAGAATAAAAGTGACTATCTTGGTTTTATCTCAGTTTTTGAAAATTTGATCAAGATGTTGGCAAAACTTACCTGCAGAACCATTAAATCCACAGACGAATTCACGCCTGCAGTCACAGGGTGCAATGTATTCACTCTGAAAGACAAAGGGACGGAGAGACAGAGAAAAAAAGGAGTGATCAGCTTCATTAACAATGAGTGTTAAATGACCTAGCAACCAGTCGGCCATTTTAAATGCCACCTTTCTTGCTCTTCTCATATGGTGTATTATTGTGCATGGAGAGGGAAAAGGAGGAGCGGTGGGCAAAGGACTACAATTAATTGCGAAGGTCAGACAGGACGATTAGAAGTGAATCAAGACTCACACATGAAATAAGAAAGACAGGAGCTGCACATTTTGATCATGTACATACACGAACTGACTACATATCAGTGAAGAAAAATGTATGTTATGTGTGCATGTGTGTGTGGTCTGATGTACCTGGTGGGCATCTCCAGACGGGACGATGTAAGCCTGTATAGGCTCAGAATAATACTTGCAGTTCCTCATCGCCTGGCGAAGCTGCCTGAGCAGCTCTCCAGTGATCTTTGGAGACATAGCTGCGTCTGAATGGACAAAGGATGACACTTTAAAATGACAACAAAGTTCAAATTCATTGATATTTCTTTACCATATTTTTACCTCAATGTGCAGTGTCACAGTCAGATATTTTACGATATAAAAATAATCTGTATAATCTCCAAAAACAACATTTTAAACCCATCCATTTGCGCAAAAAACACAGAGAAATCCTATGAGTCAATAGTAGTTTCCACCACATGCTAAATATCCATAGATTACCTGATTTGGAGGAAGCCATGTTGACTTAAGGTGCTTAGAGCCGGACAGTGACTGAGTGTAGTCTGACTATTAACGTGGAGCTCAAAGTCTCAGTCCACACTTGGGCCTTTAACCTGCTGTAACATGCTGATTCAGCAACTGCCACAAGACTCAAGGTTAAATATTAAAAGGATAGAGTCTAACCGACCCGAGTCGTCAAGTGTTTATTATCTATTCCCACAACAATAACTTCCTAAATCAAAGCTGAGGTGATACGGTGCAGTGGTTAATGCACATCCACAACCTCTGGAAGACACGACATGTACACAGAAAACTGACCAATCAGATTGCACCGTTCTTCATCGATGAGCTCACCTATTGGCTGAACATTCCGCATGCGATTGTTGTTTACAAGTTGGCTATAGAGGAATTGAGTATCCCAAAATGAAAACAACAAGCTGGCTAAGTAGCTACACCAAGACTAAACAGTTGCTTTGGGTATTAAGAAAAGGAACTAATGAAAAACACACGGCTTGTGTTTTTTTGTGGACGGGTGATTTTATTTAGATCATTGTTTTCCACAGGCCAACCATTACACACCATAACTAATTCATTCAGCTTGTGGTCGTTGACTTAAATAGTGGGTGTGGTAGCACGTCGGTGGGATGTCTGTTTAACTTGCTAGTCATTTATATGCAGCTCTAAAGCTGCATGTAAATACTTTGTAAACGTATAATATCCACCAAGACGTGGGATGACCAACCGTTACCCCTCGGCTAAAAACAGTCAACATCCCTCGGTGCTCGCTCCGAGACGCCCCGGAGAGATTAGCTCCTTAAATCACAAAACAAACAAAACAAAAAAAACCCAAATACCCTCACATGCAGCCTACAAAATGCTTGATACACACCCGATGGTTTCGCCTCGGAAATGTGATTCTTGGTGTTTAAAAATACAGAACACGAAGCGCTTCTTTACCAGCTTTAGACCGTGTGTTAATTTACAAAACAGGAGGCTGCCATATCGTTGTTGACGTCATTGGTCACATGACCGCAGCTTCCTCCAGTCAACGCACTGAGATGAAGACTCGCCTCTTTTCTGTGAAGGTACAAAGAATTCACATATACAGTATCCGCACATCATTACGTGAATAATCGTATATAAATAAAACACACTCGTAGTATCATACAGTTTAGCGTCTCATCGTACACACACACAAAAAAATACAATCACACAAAAAATACATATCACTGCTTTAATATTCCACGTGTAAAATCACAACATTGCACTGAGCTAACGCTGCGTTGCTGTAAGGATGAGTCCTATTGTAAATGGATGTTATAAGCAAAGTCGAAATATAAATGTGTACACATGTAAACAATGACTCCAGACAAATAATAATACTGCAGAAGAAACACAAGGCTTTAACTGAGACTCATCTGATAAATTTACATTGACGCAGTCTGTACAGTATAGTACACACCCAGATGATTATCTGGATCTGACAGATATGTGAAGGATTGTTTAGACCTCGTATGAGATATGTGTCCAATGATTGAGTTTGAAAGACATACTGTCAGCCTATTGGGATTTTTTTAAAACTCTGTTTTTGTTCTTTTGTTTTTACACCAAAATGTATTACTTCTCTTTACAAAGGTTTATATTTTTGATTCAAAAGTTGTATTGATAAAACAGATGATGAAATCATTCTTTTTAGACAAGGACACAAGCCCTTGATAAATGAATAAAGGTATTTCTCAATGATCCATTGCTATGAGTTGCAAGTGATAAAAAGTAGATGCTCAAGATCATATGAATAATCGGTTATGGGCCTAATGAACTAAAGAAGTAAAAATGCCAAGGAAAGTTGGCCAATAACTAGTTAATTGGGAGTGGGGGGACAAAGTGACAAGGCGTTACAAAATGTTATAGTATTTTATTAACAATTTCTCATATATTTACACAAAATATGCCACAATTTAGATAGATAGTGCATATATAAAGAAAAAAAAAAAAACGCATTAAGTCCACTCACCCTTGTAACAACCAACATCTGATGTAGAAATAAAATGAAGCCTCTACAGAGATTACACAGAACAGTCAACAGACAGCTTGTTCCCTAAAATGGTTATTTCAAAAATTAAACGTAAAATGGCAAGATTTCCATTTGATGACAAGTGACAGAGTTATTATTTGTTTGATTATTACTCATATAACCATCATACCATGCGTTGAGCTACATTTCATAAGCATATTTACAGTTTTACAGTATGTGGAATCCATGTATCTCCTTCGATGATGTATGCCACAGTTGAATCACTGAGTTATAAGTAAGTTTCAGATGGAAGGAGGCAGGAGACGGCCAACATCAGGCCAAGAGGAAAACTTCCTGGTATCTTCAGCACAGCTGCATTTTCAGTGGAGGGCGTGCCTGAGGGAGTGACTGACGGCGTTCCTGAAAGGTTTGCACAGATCATTCAAACAGGAGATGAAATATTTATTTTTTAAGAAGAAAACAACAATAATAAATGAAGATCAAATAAGTTCTGTCTTTTTTTTTCTTTAAATACATTAACAGGTTCAGACTATATGGTTTAAGCTAATGTGACACTTACTTGAGCAAGATCTAGACTCTTTGAAAACGCCCATCTCATCACTGGTTTTGACTGAACTCAGAAGGTTTTTGCTGACGTCCCCTTTAAGATACAAACAATATACAGTGTTTGATTAAATATGGAGTAGGAGTCTGAGATGTAATGGCAATTTCTTAATTGTAGCTGAGTCTGAAATCAGTTATGGATTCTGTCATAAAGTCAGATGACAATACAGCTAATATTCTCATGTGCATGTCAATGTTAACTAATAACTAACAACTAACTAACAATGTTAATTAACAACTAGCTAATGACATTGTCATTAGCTAGTCATGTATGATACAATGTCTAACAATACATTGCAAATATTGTTTTCATTTCAGTTGGTTGTCAATTGCTATATGAGTGATTCTTTTTCAGGTAGCTTCAGTACTTCCCATTAAAAGATGCATTGTTTCAGTTTTTTGGTCTCTCAAGCAAATAAACCTTTATTTTCCACCACTCTCTCTCAGCTATATGCTCTCTGAAGATTCGTGTGTGTGCGTCTTTCTGTTGAATTGCTGCCACACACATAGTCGTCTTAGAGGAGGCCCTTACTTTTGCAACACTAAACTCTTCACTTTATGAGAGACTTCTGAGGGCACAAATGTCCGTCCTGTGCTATACTGTGTGAAACCTCCGCACAGATACTTCTCTGTTTCCCCCCTGGGATGCAGGATGGGACAGAAAATGAGATACACAGACACTCAACTCCAGCGTCAGGTTACACAGCAATTTTTCCGGCTTTCTAAAGATTTTCAATGCCTATAATCGTTCATTGTCCTGATGAACATAGCCAGTCTCGGTGTGCTTCTTTCCCAGTTCCTGGAAGGCTGATGTAGCTCATGTGGTTTTACAGTAGGATTACATATTGGACGTAGAGTCCAATAGATTCATATTATTTCAAAGAAGCAGGATGGGTCAGCACATATTATCAAGGTCATGCACTTAACCAAAGTAAATGCAGGCCATTTATTTCAATTGTTGCAAGAACTGTGTTGTGTAAAATCACAATTTTGTTGCGTATTTGATACATTGTTAGTTGGAAAGGGGAACATGCTCTTTTTCCTTTCTTTTTTTTTTTTTTTTTTTTTTCAAAGTTTGCTGCCATACCAGATATACCAGAAAGTTAACTTTTCAGTGCCCAAAATTGTTCATTGTCCTGATGAACATGGCCAGTCTGGGTTTGCTGCATCCCCAGTCTGTGGAAGCTTGAAGTATCTCACGTGGTCTAATCCTAGCCTAAAGTGAATGCAACTTGTTTATTTCAATATCTGCAAGAGCCGTGTATCACATATTTGATACATTGTTGGTTGGAAGGTTGAACATGCTTTTTTTTTTAGGGTTCCCGCCCAGTCTGTGGTGGAAGCATGTGGTCTAACAATAGGCACACATGGATGGACAGCCCAATAACTTCATATTTTTTCAAATAAGCAAGATGAGTTAGCAGATACTGTTAAGGTCATACCTCTTAACCAACGTGTATGCAATTTGTTTATTTCAATATTTGATACACTGTTGGTTGGAAAGGGGAACATGCTTTTTTTTGAGGTTTTGTGCCTTACCAGATACCAAGAAGCTGAGCTGCTGGCACCGTCCATCCGCTACAGGGCGGGGGAAGCCGGACAGGATGGTGACTCGTGATATATCCAGCTGCAGGACTTTTGCAGCCCTGCTCCGAAAATCATATCTGGGCGAAAAGACACAAAATATCAGCTTTCTGGTCGCACAATATCATAATTACCTAGAGATACTAGGAAATACATTGTTTTCAGCAGCTGAAATATAGTTACATTGAAAAAGGGAATTTTAGAGCTATGCATTGGATCAGGATATCTAAAATAAAAACAGAACATGTTCTGTTACGAATATGAATTAATTTGATATTTTAAGGACAAGTTCAAAAACAATGTTTACCTTCTAACTAATAGAGAAAATCATGGAAATGTCTATTACAAAACATTCACTTATTGCTTTCTTTGTGCTAACATCCTGACAGAAAGCCAGGTACCCCTGGTTATGTTAAGATTTATGATTTACAGACCAAATTATGCAGTCCACAAATCTGTTACAAACACATTTAATCATGGTGCAGCCATTGCACACCATTATAAAACATGGTTCTCTATGTGCTCTAAGTGTTAATATAACATGCTTTATTTATTTATACTCAACAAAGAAAAAAAGAGACCCTTATAACCTTAAAAATGTACAAACAAAGATTTAACAAAGTGATTAAATAATGAGGTAAAGCAATTATTTGAAATATATAAAAATGCATATTACTAGCACTGTTTGATGGTACAGTGGAAACTACTGTGCAAACTTCTCTTTCCATTCAGAGAAATCAGCCACTTTTATGAGGTTAACAAGTTACATGGCATTTACAGGAACAGTTATTTCAGTTGAATTTGTTCCAGATGACCAAGGTATTTAAAAAAGGACAAGAATAAGCACGCAAGAGGTTTTAAGATCAAAGTGTATTAATTATACTGTGTGGCATTTTATTATGCTCACCTGCTGAAGTTTGCCACAGTGAGAAACATTTGCTCTGCTGAAGGGGATACTGGGAGAATGTCAGCACATGCAACCACGCTGTTTCCATTTTTCAGCACTAGCGATCTGTAGACCACTAAAAACACAAAGACACATCAGCTACATCTGTTGTTTTAAGATTATGACTCATTATAACTTATTATCTCATGGTAGAGGTGATTTTTTTACAATGCTTCATACCCCAATTCATTATAATTTCAGAGCTCAGATCAGCTGTGTCACTGTGCTACCTGTATTGTCTCCAGAGAGCTGGATGATGCTGTCAGTGAAGACCTGACCCTCTGTCAGTTTGACTGGGCCTTGCCTTGCAGATATCTCCCCAACAACACAACTCAAAGGGTTTTGCAATGTACAAGTGGTGCTCTAAAGGGGGAAGGGGAAAAGGGGATCTTAATTATATTGTTATGAAAACATTTTATGTTGTAAAACTGAAACAAGAAATACACCTCTCTCTAAAAAGAAAAAACAACTTATTTTTGGAAAGTACTTCCTCTGAAAATCAGAAAACGGCAGTTGAAGGCTTTTAATTTCTAGACTCTTGATTGAGAAAGAAAGTTTTGTCAAAAGCCACATGATTTCACAAATTATGCTACAGTGACAATTGGTATACAAAGCTTTATATTTCTAAGAACACCAAAGAAAATTTGGTTTAAGATCATCAGAACAATAAGTGGCTATACAGAAAGAAAATACGTGTTACTAGTTGTAGAGAAGGAAACAAAAATGACTCACCATTGACGTCATGTTGAAAGGATTGTATGTGTCTCCAACATCGTTGCACTGGCTGTTGTTGGCACCAATATGGTTGTTGACGATGAACAAAGATGCCACATTTCTCTGTAGGAAGGCGTGAAATGTAAGTGAGTGTACAGACACTGAAATGACCTTGCTTGACAACCATAAGAAAACGTAGGCTGCAAAGGTCTGCAAAACTCAAACCCCTTGCTTTTACTGTCATAAAACCAGCCCTGATATGATCGGTGTGGATGTTTGTGTCTAGCAAGTGTTTTCTTCTTCTTAAACAGTGGGGTTAAAAGGGCGCGGTTTGTTGGTAAATGAATTCCATGTGCCACTGAATGCTGGTGCCCCGCTCACTATCGCTTTCCACATTCTTGCTCGTTTTACCATCCAACGTGATTTTTGTGTCTTGTAACATCTCTTCAAAGGTTTCTTTCCCCAGCATTTCTAATTCAAAGGGTTTGAGACAGTTGGAATCTAAAGCGATGGCAATGACGAAGGGGATTGTTGAAAATGTGTTTGTTTGTTTTTTAGTTGAATTTGTGCATATGTACAGTATATGACTCTTGTACTTACGCTCTGTGTTGTTGATTGAAGGTTCACATCTAGTATTACATCACTGCTACTTCCATCAGGAAACATTTGCTGCTTCTGAAAATAAGATCAATCAAAATGTCCAATGTTAATAGACAAACACAAGGACTGAAATGAAAGTAAACCTGCACACATGTACCTGCTTTTTCTGAGCTATGAAGGCAGTTAAAATGGACACCAGTGGGATTTGTAGAAATTTAAAACTGTCAGCATTCTTGCACTCACTCAGTGACCATCTACTTAATCTGACTGAGCAAAATTGGCAGATTAATCTAGAGGCAACATTTTTATTCCATCGACTATTTTTTTTTTCATAAGTACTATGGCCTTTTTGAGATATTATGAGCCATAGATGTAGTGCAGAGCTCAGTATGGGGCCTCTGGAGGGTGGCTGACAGAGACAGCTGTTCCCTTGGTGAGCTTCTGAGTTCAAGTGAAATGTAGGTTTCACGAGCCATAGCAGATGCATGCTAAGCTAAGCTAATGATCTCTCCGCTGTGTCCCATAGTTCTCAGTTGCAAGCAGCCACAGACATAATGAATTCACTGTCTGTCTAGCACAGGAGAACTACCCTGTCATGTTTTTGTGGCAGCTTGGCTCCTAATGAGATGGCAAGAAAGGAAACCTTGTAAGTGATCTGTGAAAATGTGTAACTTGTAACTTCTGGTGATTTGGTGAGATAGATTATTTTCACTTGAACTGATGCCTGCAATTTTTCTAAATTTTTAAACAGAAAGAGCACTTTCTCACTACATTTCAACACCAAATTCCAGATAAACAATTTCTTATGAAGTACAGCAGCATAATATCATAGCAGTGCTATTTTCAGTGCAGAGGTACATAACATGTGTTGACATTTTGACATGTGGCATACTTAAATAATCTGAACTTGTGAAATAAAAGTTGCACAAGTAATTAGTGATGCAGTGCTTCGCATTGCAAACTATTGACCCATAACAAAGCTATGGGTTCAATAGTTTGCAGTGCGAAGCTATTGTTCTACTGCAAACTATTGTTCTTCTACTTGTCCCTTCTTATTAAACTTCCTCATCCTTCGTACGATTTTCGAATTTTAATAACTCAATAACACCTCATCGCACACAGCCAAAAAAATACACCAAAACGTGCGGCTCGATTGGACTCGGTGTGCTATTACTTTTCTCTACAGAATATGAATTTTTTGCGACCATTCATTTCTAATGGGAGAAGGTCAAAAAACACACAAACATTCAAACATCTACAGCTCTGGCATACTTTCACCTAGAGACATCATTCCAGCTGTCAAATGGAGACAAAATCCTCCTGTGTGGATGTATCATTCAACTTTTTTGCTAGGTTGTATACTTTTTGATCAGTCACAGATAATTCACCATGATCAATTTTGGAGAAATTTATACTTTACAATGAGTGTGTATGTGGTCGGAATGTTCGCGCTAGAGTGAGAGCCCCAGCAGCCAGAGTGGACAGAGGTTGAAAAAATATCTTCTAAATTTCTCACTAAAACTGTGTTCACGGCCACAAATTTCACTCTACACATATAATATTCTCCAAAATTGTAGTCACACTGATTCGCGACTAGCGCCGCGAATCATTTCCCTCCTTCCTTTCCTCATGGTGATTGGTGAAATGATTGGCGACGCCATAATGAAGCATTGTATCTTCAGAAGCATCTTAGCATCGTAGTGTCATATCATCATTGCACTGCAGCATCATACTATCATATCATCATAGCATTGTAACATCGTAGTGCCACATCATCATAGCATTGTGGCATGTTAGCGCAGACTGCTGCGGCCACTGCATCACTCTCGCGATTTCCCGCAGGGGAATTGTCTAGTGTAAGGTTATCCCTCTGTTTTGACTATACCAACATAAAAATACAATATTTGAAAGGTCACTTTGAGGTAAGGTATAAATGCTTTTTGTGGCTCCAGATGGAGCTTTGTGAAATCTAATAAATATCCTTAATTGATCACGAGTCAGGATCAGTTGAGTTTGAACCACATGATCTGAGGTCAACAAGTATGAAAATGATCATTGTGTGTTAGACAGAGGTGAAACTAACACTTTCCTGTTTCTGATTACAATCATTGGTCAGAGGCAAGACGAGCTAGTAACATATTTGAAACATTTACCAAACTATTGGCTGTGAAGTTGCATTGTGTCTAATGTAGGCCATCATGAATGCAACAGACACACACACACACACACACACACACACACACACACACAGATACAGATAGGGAGAGAGATTTGGAATGGAGAACTGAATTGAACATGGTGAGTTCTGGACAACGTGTCAAAATTATTGATGCAGCATACTGTATATTATAATTTAAATGTGAATGTATACTTTATCATTGGCTGAAAACACATTTCCTGTTGTTGGCACTTACCAGACGGACTGTCCCAATCACTGCACCACTGAAAACAGCTTGGGCAATAGTCCATTGTCCATCTGTATTTTTATCAGTCAAGATGTCAGCACACCTCATTCTGCATTGGAAATATAGATGCAAGCACACACAAGCACAGAAAGACACAAAAACACAAACAAGATGAGCAAAACATCCAAATCCTGTAGGATTAACCATGATAGTTTTGTACTTCACAGTATTTAGTTGAGTCATTCTTAATGAATAAAGAAGATTATCTAACATGAGGGGGGTGTGTCTCAATGTCTGTGACATCTTATACCTGCAATTGCTCTCAATAGACTGGCAAAGTGTGCTACCGTGCCACAGGCTGCTCACTGTGATGAAGCCTGACTGTTAGCAGAACTGACACCATTTTCTAAATAAATACTTCCTATTTTTCAACAAAATCTTTTTAAGAAAACTTTGGTCAGTGACTTTACCTCAGTAGTTACAAGTTACTATTGTGTAGTTACTATGGTTACTTCTTCAGCTATGGGAACCTGTGGTCATCTTATATTTAAAACATTTCCCCACTTTGACCTGTTCACTTCGTCTTTATTTTTCTAATAAACAAAAAGAAAATTCTTACCTTGATCCATTACTGTAGTGCACAACCAGTGACCTTCCCACTATGCTGTAGGGTCCAGTTAATGGCATGTCAGGGTCCATATATTGAGCCTCAGCCTGGTTGAGGCTGTTTAGCATCCCATATTTCCCACTGATGTCTCCTATTTCATACTGGTCTGCGGTGCCAACTCCTGGGCTTGGAGATTGTGATACATTAAAGGCAAATGGGTTGAAGTGGCCCATGATGTCATTGTTGGAGCAGGGATTTACACTGCCAGGTTTGATGGGCAGTATGTGGACATGGTAACCCCCAGCCATAGAGTTTAAGTTCATCAAGGATACACTTATAGTGGTGGGGCCTTGTGGGACAGCCTGGGAAAACCGCACCTGGCCACTGGACACCCCAGGACCGAACCAGCTACCTAAGCTAGCTTTGCTGACTCGCACTACTGTAATGTTGGCACAAGCAATTCTTGGACCCCCTCCGTCAGCTTGATGGATAACGATAGAACGACCAATAATGCCTGACCCAGGCAACCAGGAAGTGACATCAGTGAAAAAGTATTTTGCTTCAACTGCACCTGGTCTGGCATTAATGTTGATGGTGCTGTGTCTTCTGGAGAGGTCTCCTGTCTCACAGCACAATGGGCAGGATGAAGAACAGTGGAGGGCGTAGCTACTGTCTCCTGTGTTGATGTTAAAGGGGTTCCAGTGTCCCTTTGCTGTACTACAGCACCCTTTATCATCATCCCTTTCTGAACTAATGGGGAAGGTGTGAACATGCCAGTTGTGGTTTCTGGTTGGTGCCATTGTGGGGTTTCCATATGACAGATCCATGAAGATGGATACATCAGACAGAGGGTTGTTTTTCAGCTGGGTGAACCAGATCTCACCCACAACGGGACTCTGAAATCTGGCTCTGGCAATAATCACTTCACCAGGATAGCCGATGCTGGCACAAACATACCTGGCGCAATCTGTTTGGTGAATCACAACTGACCGACCTATGATGCTGTTCTGGCCAAACAGGGGGAGGTTAAAGTCTGTAAACATCCCTTCCACCTCATTTTGACCTTGAAGGGACATATGCTTGGCACTTAGGTCACCAATCTCGTACATGTCATGTGTTGACCCAGGAACTTTTGGGTATGTTGGGTCATTAGTGTTGACTTTGAATGGGTTCCAGTGGCCGCCCACATTATCATTTGAGCACATGCTTGATGGTGGGGACCTAAGTGAAGGGAGGGGAAAATTGTGAACATGGTAACTGCCAACTCTGCTCTGTAAGTTAGTCAGGTTCACCTTGAACTCTGTTACATCGAATGGGGAAGCCTGACGAAAGCTGAAGTATCCTTTGATACCTCTCATATTCACAACAGCGCTCACTTGTTTTTCTGGCACTTGATAAATCTGAGCACACTCATAACTTGACCCTGTTTGGAAGAGAAGAAAACCAGTGCCAGTGTTGTAGCTAGAAATGTCGAGACGGGACTTTGCAGGTTGCAACGGGGTTCCAACCTTCACCACACCCAGACTGGTCAAAGTGGAGGGGTCCAAGCTTCCAAGCAGAACATCACAGCTTGCAGCGGTGCTTGTTGATCTGAAGATAGTGATATTGGTTTGTAAAGCATTAACGTCACCAATTGTGACTAGGTCAGAAAGAACCCTGGGGTTGGTCTCTCCTGTGTTGAGGCGGATATAAACATTGCCTGCAATAGGACCAGTGAACCTGGCCTGACGTGTTGAGAGTGTTTGACCTCGACTCACAACCGTGCACACTTTAGTGCCATTACATGTCTGCAAAGTCAGTGAAAAGTCATCCAGGTTCGGACTTTGTTTAAAGAGGCGTGACACATTGGCAGTGGAGTCTGAGGCAGGATTAGCTATGAAGGTGAACACACTGGAGCCGATGTTTTCTTCTGAACAAGGTTGAGCAAAATGGCCGTACATGACGGGGAACTCACTGAGAGAGAAGTTAAGTGGACCACAGGATCCAGCTCCAGACACAGTGACATTGGCTGTTTGAGATGTTGAATCAAATTGCACCTGTCCTGTGACTCCTCTCATGTTCAGAGGTGCCAGAAACTGAACACAGGAAATGGAATCTGAAAAGGACAATGAGTAGGAGGATTGATAATAATCTATTGAATATTCAGCTGTCAGTTCTTTCTAAAATACCTGTATGTGTTACAATATGGTTAATGGATAATAATACATGCCCCACAAGGTTTTTCCACAAACATGTTCAATTTTCTAGTAAAGAATTATTTAAAATACATCTACCCCTTTACCCTCATGCCTGTATTTTCATGATAAACATTTAATTGGGACATAACTCCAGCATCTTCCAGTGAAAAATGGATAATTTCTTTATTTGCTTGTACTGAAGGCTTCATGTTTTCACAACACTGTGTGATCACATCCTGTGTGCAAGTTGAATATCAACCAGCTTCCAAAGTATTAAAAAGTCTTACAGTCTTAAAACCACACATGCATGCACACAGACACACACATTTGTTGAAAATATTTAAAATGAAAATACTAAAGTTGAAATACTGATGTGGTGGTGGAGGTAATATGATCCTATGCACTGTATGCTGTTTGTCTGAGCATGTAAAAAAAAAAAAGAAGAAAGGAGAAGAACAGGAAAGGTTGGAAATGAACTTGAAGAATTTAATTGTGATTACTAGTGAGTAATTAAGGTATTTAGTAGCAAGTACTTAGGTATGAAAGAGTGTAATCAGTACAATAAAGCACAAAAGGTTGAAAAGGTTTAATGTTGAATGAGTATGAAAAAGTAGTTGAAAAAGTTCAAACACGAATAGACTTTTTTAATTTAATTTCTGGAAGGTAAGAGACCTTTTAAAACATGTTGTATATTAACAAAGAAATAAAGATACATCAACAAGTATGTGTTTACATAGCAAACACACCTATGAAACCTAAACCTATGAACATGCATTTTGATGGTCATTGGCTCTATGCACCTGGTTTATTGTGCATGCCTGGATGACACAGCAGTAGCAGCACAATAAAAGTGACAAGTTTGGTCTTTTAAAAGCAAATAATCTTAAATCAATTTGGGGATACAATGACACTAAATTACAGACTAATTAAAAAAGTTTCCATAAAAGCAATAAAAATCCTTTGATCCTGCATAGTAGCCAACATTATACCTTCCATATGGCAGAAATGATGTGTGAATTGACTTTTACACACTTTAGTTTCTATTCTTAATACGATGTTATCTGTCATCTTTGCTTTCACTTCTTTCATGGTCGCCAATATTTTCAGTGGGAAGTTATTAACAGAACTGTTGCTTTCACATTGTGGTTACACCACAGGTGCAAAATCATCCTCACTGACTTCTCTGTTAAATAGATTAGAAATGTGGCTGTGTATATAATTTGACTAACATCTTAATGCTTCATTTTTAAAATGGTATATTTAACCTCATCCATAGTAAACTACAGCAAATTAGGATTACATGAGATGATAAGATAAGGAACCCGTAGTGCAGATCTAGAGAAAACAACATTATTTAAATCTAGTAAAAAGGGTTTAACATGGATAAAGTTTAATGAACAAGAGCTTTACAATGTAAAATGGGCACATGGGTGAAGTCAATCTGCCATGCAACAGAGGCCTGTACTACGAAGCACAATTTGTTCTTATTGGGGTAACTTCAGGGTTAACTCTGGGTTTTCCGTCCTACGAAGGTGGTTCACTTCTTACCGGGCTACATTTCCATAGTAATTTATGGTGGACGGCGAACTTGTTCCGGAGCAGGTTATGTTCCAGATCAGAGATCGGATCCTATAAAATCCCCGCCCTCCGACCAATCAATGCTGTTAAAAATTTCTCGTCCTTTTATTGAAGATCTGTGGAGCTCGGTGCTGGGATTGAGAGAGGGTCTATGAGGAGGACCAGGGTTTTTAGAGACCGGCAAGTTTATTTATTGGAGCGCGTCACATATATCTGTGATCTCCTCAAACCGCAAGTTGTCAGTGACACAATGGAGCTGACTGTCCCTCAGACAGTAGCACTGCTGTGTTATTGACTCCTACAATAGTTAACTAGGATATTAAATAACTGTATTTTATTAATGACACATTGTACAAATGCTCCTGTTTGGAGCTGCAACTGTGCTTGTCATCTTAAATCAGAGACTGACACTATGAAACTGTAATTGGACTTATAAGATATGAAAGTACTACTTTGAACTTTGATTCATATTATTATATAAAATATAAATATAATAAAAATATAAAGTTGTATCAGCCTATTCACCTTAACAGCCTAGATTTCAACAGTTCATTGATTTGATTTTAATTTAATTAAATTACAGTCACATCTACTCGTCTCTGTGAGGCTGTGAACTTGCGCGTTTACACAATCGTTGATCTTTTACCAGCTGTTTTTTTTTTTTTTCGGTTTTTAGCAGCTGCCACCGCGTTGCTTTTTTGCCTGAATTCCTCATATTTTTGTAAAATTATAGTTTGCTCTTCGGCTGTGAAGTCTCCACTGGGCCACTACTCGTTTCCATGTTTGTGATTGGACAACTGTCGCAAATGCCGCCTCTTTTATGTGAACGCGCTCACATCTAGATGGAAAAACCTGGGTTGACTAATCAAGTTGATAACCAGCTTCGTGGTACCGCTTAGCCAGAGTGAGATTTTTAGGGTTAGTGAAGGGTAAGTTTGGGTAAGTTGAACTTGCTTCGTAGTACAGGCCTCAGAGAGGTTAGTTACAAAGATTAAACTGTCATAAAAACAGACACAAAATAAACCTGTACCCCGGATTCTCAAAGGGAAAGGCAACACAATAAATTTTCATCAATAAGCTACTGTGCAATAATCAATTTTAATCTTTGGTTCAGGTGCTATTGCATAAATGAAAGTCCACAGTTTTCCCTCTAACAAGGAGAAAAAGCAGCCGATGTCACTAATAAACACAACATTAGCCAGAGCAACAACTAATCACTGAAATGAGCTGCTGTAAGACAAGAGTGTGCACAATCTCTGACCTCCATGGCACACAGTTTAAAAACCCTGGAATAAACATACATAAATATCACACTGCTTAATGCATAAATTATACACAAAGTCCACGTGGCAGTTAAAGCAAGGTCAAAGATTGAAAAAGTACTCACCAAGTAAAGAAAACACCAGGACGGCTGTCAGAAGGCACATGTTGAAGATGTGTACAAGACACAGCAGAGGAAAAAAACACAGCTCAGTCACAGCTTCATAAGAAGTTCAATGACTGCAAAAAGATGGTCTTTGTGTGTGTGGTTTGTTTGTGTCTAAGTGTGTTCTCCAACAAGTGTCATTTGTGGCCGGTATTCAGATGTGTGCAGCTTCCCTTGTGTTTCTGTTTTAAAGCAGCAGTCTGTCTGTCTCAGCCAATGATTGGTTGTGAGGGTGAGTCTGCCTCATGTGCGGAGGCAGGGAGGAGAGAGAACAGAAATATTTGGCTCTCCACAGGGGCGGGGACTCTGGTGTGGCTCTGCTTGGCTTGAGGTAACACACGGGAAATGTAAAAGCACTTGTCGATCATACTGATAATGCTTTCAAGTGTTCTTCTGGTCTCAATCAGCTTTTGCTTTTTGTAGGATGAAAATACACTTTAATAATGCTTGTTGTTCAGTATACGTTAAAAAAAAAAGAAAGAAAAAGAAACAAGAACACACCTGCCCCTGCATGTTGCAAAAATATTTTTTTATTGTCATAGTGGGTGACACAAAAACACTCATCAACAACAGCAATTTATATGCAAAGCTGTCTGACACATTACAAAATCCACAGCATATGCGTGCATATATGAGTCTTAAGTATTTTTTCACACGCTTGCCGTGGCACATGTAGTTCATAGATCTTTTCCTTCCCCTTTTACATCTTTTTTCAACCGCTTCTTCTTTCCTCTCAAAGGATATACTTCAGCTGTCCTTGTGACATGGTGGAGAAAAAAAAGAAGAGGTGAAAATAGTAACTCGCTCCAAGAATAGTAACGCAATAGCCCATCATTGTGAGCTGTTTGGGGTAGGCCATGCAGCCATTTACACACACTGGAGAGCTGGTGAAGTAGGTCAGGTCCTTCACTTGGTTTGTTTAGACCACTGATTGCAGCAGGAGCTGGAATCATGATGAGACTGCCGTTCTGGTCCTGTACATAGACACAGAGTTCCCATTTGCACATGGAAACACACACAAGCAAAAAATAGACAGTGACTTCCAAAGGCTGCAGGAAACAGAAATAGAGCAGACATTACTGTGGCAGAAAAAAAAGTCTGTTAATGGAGCAACCCCCTCCATAGTAGTACACAGGGTTATCCCAGGAAAGCTCAAGTATTTAAATATTTATGGGATAAGAAGATTGATTTTTATTTACTGGAGAACTGGAATATGGGAAAACACTTAAAGAACTTTTCACTTCATCATTTTAATTGACATTAGTAACTTTATTCTTTTTTTTTTGATTTGGAGAATAAGAAATAAGAAATTAAACATATAAACATACACATTCTTACTGTATATACCACCTTATTACATGTGGGTATTTCACATTTAATTACAGTGTGTATTGAGTCTTTCAAGCAATCATGACATTGTATGTGAAGTACTATGGATTGACTCTTGGGTGAATCATACAAGCTGGATACAAATGTCTGGGAATCCAATTAGACATGTGGTATGATGAGCTGAAGCCTAAGCATAAGGAAACACGACAAAAAGAATCTTGAAATCTTGACTTTACATCGTACACTCAGACACCAGTCTGTATTTATGGCACTGAGTTAAATTAAAACTCCCTCAACTATTGCAGGCCTTCCCAACATCACAGCTATATTACTGAAGAGACCAGATCAACCTGATTTCATTAGACTTGTACTCACTGATTTATTTCCTTGTCAGCTGCAAAAAACAGATCTGAAATATCTGACACAAGAAATGAAAACATAACTGACAAGTACATCGTGTGACCACAAAGTACATTTCGTACATTTCATTTAGCTTAGTGCTGCTTAGTGTTTTTGCTTAGTCAGTCATCAATCATCAATTTTTATTTTTAATTTTTTGTAATGTAATTTTATTTTATTTTATTTTATTTTATTTATCCATATATTTGTGCTATGTCTTGTTGTTTTTTCATCACACACAAAAGTTCAATATCAGCAAAAATCAGTGATGGAACAGATCATGAAGCAGCACATATATCTAATCTAAATCATCTTACGTGATTGTGTTGACCAGTATAACAGAGGTGTGCTGACATGCTGACAGGCCTGAATTCTGGCATGCACACATGACATTTTCTGTTTCAGTTTTACATCGTAAATCTCTCCTCTTTCCGCATAGCAAGTTCTCAAGGACACCTACTTAAAAGGACAGATGATTCATTTAATTAATGTGTATATGTTCTATTAGAACAGAAAAGAAATGAGAAAGATGTTGTTTTTCTGCTTCACCAATATCAATAGACACACACACACACACCTTTGTCTCAATAGCTGATTCAAAAACATAATACATTTCACAACCTCAAACCATGACCAACCCTAACCATCATCTCAAAGAAGCTTAGTTAAATTATAACCTAGTCTTAACTCTCAAATCAGTGGTGGAAAAAGTCCTGAAAATCTGCAGTAGAAGTATTGTTGTAGTATAAAGTATAAAGAATTCTTCTAAACAACTACTCAGAGTATTAGTTACTTTTTAAATTGATGTATAATTTATTCTCAGACAATCAACAGAGAACTTTTCTCTGAACTATCATATGATTGTGTCACTTGTGTTCAAAACAAATACAAAGTATATTTTTGTTAAATGCATTCAAATATTATAAAATATCTCAATCTCAATAAAATTGACTACAAGTTTGTGAATTAAGCTGCTTGTGGGACACATTTGGTTGCAGCTGCCAACATCACATCCAGTAACCTGTCTCGTTTATTGTTGATAGCTTGTTTGTTGAGGTGGCCTCTCTTGCATCACATAGTTCAAGCTTGTATCTTTTTTTTTCCTATCTGTGCTTCACTGGCCTGTTTTCAATCTATTGATAACCTTACTGGCTGAAACAACGTGTTTATGTGTTGCCTGGGAACCAGATGAGTCTGTGGATCTCATGAGAGCATTCATATGATAATGACATTGATTTATTGTTACATGCTATTGGCTTTGTGATGCCAGGTAATATTGCAGACTCTTCAGTAGTGATGTAGCAAAGTGGGTTACAAAGCATTATTTATACTCAATTACGAGTAAAATTACACAGTCAAATAAATACTAGTGTAGTGTAAGTAAAATGACACTTTCTACGCAATAGAAAGACATGTGCATGCGTCCCTGTCCAGTTCAGTTTATACACAAGAACCATCACATTACTTTTAGCTCCTCTAGCTCTTTCCTCAGAGGTTACTAGTGGTTCCCCAAACTAAGTTTTAAACAAGAGGGGATCGATCATTCCAATCAGGAGCCCCCAAACTGTGGAATAATGCCTTACGTTTTACTTTACGCTGCTTAAACTGTATTGAGTCTTTTAAAAAGCAGCTGAAGACTGTTTAGCATTTGTATGACTGTTTTATGTATTTTATTTATTCATTTTTATTGTGAAGCACTTTGTGATTTTTATCAGTAAATGTGCAAGAAGAAGTAGAGGAAGAAGCACTTGACATAACGTAATACACTTTCACATTTAAGGCCACTAGATGGCAATAGTGCAGCACACATGTCATGGCACTTCTGCTGCATACACGCTACACTTGAGCATCAGTATTCATTACTACGTGTATGGACATAAACAGAATGCATAATTTAAAGGATAAACTAAGCAGACCAGTATATTAAGATGTGGCCTGTACGGCCGTGTATAGTAGTCATTCCCATAAGTCATATTTTTGGTAAATTCAATGTGAATAATGTGCAGAATGCTACTTTAGCCAATTTAAAACGGACAAAAATACAATTAATTCTAGATGTAGGCCCCATGCTGTTGGTTAGATACTGTGAAACATATTTCCAACTGGGCCTGGTGAACCACTCATCAGCACAGTCCTTTATTTTCCTTCAGTTAGAATTGGGGCAAACATAAATAATACACATCCAACATCAAGCCCAAATCACGTGTGTTCGGTTTGTCAGGCAAGGAATTTGCAAGATAATGCGCCCCCGGTTCCAACTAGCGGAGCGTCGCTTCCTGCCATATAGTGAGCCGGTGTTTCCGCTTCAGCCGGTGTAGCAGATCTACACCGCATGTGCGCAGCCGGTGCAGCCCGCGAGCTGCGGAGATACATGACGTGAACATCAGTGAACGTGCGCGGACACGTCGCGCTTTTAAACGGAACCAGTGAATTTAAACAGTGAATCGAAGTAAAAAAAAAAAAAAAAAAAGCTCCGGGAGCAAGTCCGACTGTCAAGCTGCTAACCTGGGACCTCATCACTGCAGGTACCTGCCTGTTATCTACACATATCAGGGCTGGGGATTGGATCAGATCACACTAGTACGGATGTTTCCTTGTGATTATTGGACACCACCACCCGCGTGCTATTTAGAAGCTGTGATTACTGGTGTTTCAGTGAAAAACGTGCGCAATGTTAAAGACGTTTATGAGACATCTGCTGTCACTCGGTTGCCTTTTGAGTCATTTCAGCCACGATTACAACGTTGTGTCCAGCAGCTTGTGATGATGCGCTCTCCTCTGCATAATGTACGAGTCATCGAGGACATCAAAACAACAACAAACGTTGTTTACTTGTTACTTGCTGACTCAGACATATGCAAAATATTCCAGAAATATTGTTGGCACAGCTGCACATTTGCTGTCAGTCATTGTGTTTTAATCAGTTTTAATAGCTGACCTATTTTCAGGCTGTATATTGATACCATAAGTTATATAACCATGGGGGAAGGGGATATTTATGAGTGCTTTATTGTTTTGTGTCGTTTTACTTTTTGAGCTACCTTTTCTTACATATCTGTAAATAAGTAGTCTATTTATAGACAGTCGGTGTATTTTTCTTTATAGCATTTTTCAGATTATTCAGATTTTGTTTGCTGAGATGTTGTTTTTGATGGTCAGTTCAGTCTTATTGTCCCAGTATCTGATTTTGTTGGTAAAAATTGTTGTTGGTGTATAAATTAAAAGTTAGTCCCAGACCGATGACATCATAAAATAGTGTGGTAGTGTTGGGTAGGTAGATGCTGAAGTGAAACAGCTGCAGATGAGACGCCTCATCCTGGTGTAAGTGGTTTGAACACTGGTTTATTCAGTCAGTGTAGATTCACATGCAGTGACGTGTGAGAGCTGCTCCATCCTGAAGAAAACAGTAACTGTTAAATGACCAACAGCTGGCTATGTTGTTCCTTTAACTTCCTCTCAGTTTCCTGCCTTTTACCCATTTTCTTTTTCATTTTATTTCTTCATGGTTTTAAGATCAAAAGTCTGGCAGTCACCCCCTCCCTTCCCAATCACTCTCTTCCTTCTCTTTCTCCCCAAATTGCTTGTCACCTGCGAGCACCTCCTCGGCAACTCTGACTCTTGGATAGTTCACAACCTGTAATGACTCTCTGAGGAGATCCATTTCCACACCAAAGCCTTGTCGGCTGAACTTAAAAAGGGCCCAGACAAATATGATAATTGTCTCCAAAAGGCCTGTATTCTGACATACTTATTTTTCATTTCTGTTTCCCCTTTTCCTTCCTTTATTTTGTTCTGCAGATCTCTTTGAAAAACTGTGAATGTTCACCAGATGGACCTGAAATCTAAAACGGTATTCCCCCCGTTCTCTGATCCACTCAGAGAAAAGGGGCCCTGATTCACAATCCTTCTGGGACTTTGTGCAATGTGAGATATTTAAGGCAGAGCTAACGGTGGAACAGACAGATGAATGCAAACATACTCTATATTTACTTTTTCTCCACTTTTGCACATCCTCTTTGATGTGAACTCTATATTTTTTTTTCCTCCTTGTGTTTCGTAAGACCTTCATGAATGTTGCAGTGGCTCAAGACTCTAGGGAGGCGAGATGGAGAAGGAGGTTTCTGACTCAGGTGAAGAAAAGCAATTTTACCTCTCAAGCTCAAGAATCTAAGGTTAAGATTGATCTCATTGACTAGTAATAATGCTATCTTTGAAACAGAAATTAGAATTAGAATTAGAGCTGTGCAATATATGGAAAATAAGGCAATAGTGCGATATCAACATGTGCAACAATCACGAGAAAAGACTGCTTGAATTGTAATAAATGGTATATTTCCAGGTCTTACGCATTTATGCTCTGGATTTTAGTATGTTTCGCCTGTGTGATGGAGTCCTACTGACTTAGAGGCCTTGTTTCCCCTCTATTTTTTCCTCCAGTAACATTGGTTTCTTCTGCAAATCCCCATCCTCCAGCCCATCTTAAAGCCACTCTAAAATCAGCAGTGACACTAAATGTCATGCACTTCAGTTGCCCTGCTAGTTGTCTTTACAACACCCACTACTAGTCGGCCACTACAAGTCCACTTTACACAACTCCACTCTACACTGACCACTGGCTGCTTTGTGACTCTAGTGATGCAAATACACATTTGTATTTATTAATAATGTGTACACCACATGCATCTAAGTTTAGCGTTCTCCATGGCAATATTATTATTTGTAATGGGCTTGTAGTGTTGACCTTTACATTACTCACAGAACAGCTTTCAAAGGTTGAGCTAAGGGGAATCTTTTCTCCCAACACATCTGCAGAAGTGATCTGTCTGAACTGTTCTCTCTTGTTTATTTTCTCTCCCCTAATGAATGGTTTTATAATAACCCCGGCCACAAACGAGCTCAGTAAACATTAAGATTCGTGCTGAGACGCAGGAAGTAGACTGTCCTCTATGGTGGGGGAATGGACTGACTGGATTAAGTGACACTAATAACAGAGTCGCAGTGAGTGGATGCAGTTTGCATGGACTGTTAATGAGGCGTGTCCATAGTAGGTCTTAATTGCCTTGGAATGTTTTAGAGAGCTGAAGAACAGCAAGCCGGTTATCAAGTAAGAAAATATATGAGAAGAGTGTTTTTTTTCTCTCTCTCTCATGAAAGAGGAGATCCTTGATTTGCAGGTGTAGATGATGAACTTGCTATTTGCGGCTACTTTTTTCTGGCTTAAAAAAGAAGGTTAGAAACATGTTTTTGCAGCATTTTTTTTTACTGCATAGCACACCAAAAAAATATTTAAATGCATGTGTGTTTCTTGAGCCCAAGGCCATTTAAAATACACACGGCTCAGTGAATTTGAACCTGTCCAGAGGACAGAGATGACTTCATCATTACCTCACCCTGCTCTGCTAGAGGACTTATCAAAAACATGTGGCTCCACTCTCCCCGCACACTGCAAATTGATTGAGTCTTGGACTCCAATGTTTTTCCTTTGTTAGAGGACGTGTGTGTTTGTGCGCAAACCAGACTTCATTTTATTATGGTGGATTTTCTTGTCTCTCTCTGGGTTTTGACTTCATCTGTCATTCATTTGGCTCGAGAAGCTCTGGGTTTGGTCCGACAGAGCTGAGGCCTGCTGAGTTGGACAGGGTTTTAGTTCATGCCTAAGTGTTTTAAGCTTGTGTGTACATGCCTGTTACACCCAATGAAACCAGATGAAAAAGACAACAAGGACTTAACTTTTTATATACCAACTTATTACACAACAGTACAACACAATTGGCCATATCTTATTTGTTTTCTTACTGACAGTTGTAAAACGACTGGAAGATTGATACCACTCTCATAACGATACTTTGAAAAGATTTGGGCTCGCAGGCAGCAGCTCCCAACTGTTTCCACTTTTTGTGATAAGCTAAATTAATTTTCTTCTGGCTTCATCTTAATATTTAGAGACAAATGTAATGTCTCAGACTTCCAACTCACAGCAAGAAAGCGAATAAACAAATGTTTCAAAATGTCAAGTTTTTCTTTAAAGTGAAGCTTAAGGTTTGCAAGCTTGTTTTGAGGGAAAACCTGTTAAAATTTGTGATCTTGGCCAGTTTTTTTGTCTTGAAACTGAAGTGAAGGTTTTAAAATCTTGCTCCTATTTTTTGAGATTGTGTTTGACTTGGGGAAAAAAAAACTTCACCACACTTCAGAGGTTTGGGGAGTTATGCTCTTATCATGGTCACGGTGAACCAGAATTTTCTTCTGAGAGTTTTATTTAAGGTCTTTGTGTTAACAGCTGCAGTAGTTCTTCTTTTTTTAGATTAATACTGGTACTGGTTTAGATCTTAGATTTTGATGAAGGAGCACTGAGCTGTGCTGTTTATCTGCAACTTCACTGTTTCATTTTTATGCTCTGATTCCTCTGAGTGAAGGAGTCAGATGATGCTGAATGGCCTCTCGTTTCACGCTATTGTGCATCCACAGTCAGGCTGCTGTTTGATGTAATACATGTGTGGGATGAATGTTTAGATTCCAGAGTTGTTTGGTTGCCAGAGCCAGAGGTCCCGGCGGGGTGGGGTTACAATAACTTTATTATACACTTGTGGGTGGATGTATTACTGAAAGCATCCGGCTTGACGTGGAGTATAACTGACTTCTGTCCGGCTGGGGAAGCATGTACGTCCATATGTGTGTGCGCATGTGTGTTTGCATATGTCTGTTTTACGCTGGCTTCATAGTAATAGTATGTTTGTATGTAGAAAGGCCTTCCTCTGTTTATATGTGAGGGGGCAATGTCTGGCTGCATTTCAGCCTGGGCCTGCAGTGGGCCTTCCCATGCAGCGAGACAGCGTTTGCATAGATATTAGAGTGGAGCAGCCATGGCAACGGGGTCAATCTCTGACCACGACAGAAGGAAAGGTGCCAAGATTTGGTCCAAATGAGCTTTTGAGGCAGACAGCGGCTCTTTTGATCCCTGCGGTCATCACCTTATTAAAGTCTCTCTCTCTCTCTCTCTCTGTCTGAGGGTCAAACATTTGAGATCATGAAAGTTGGGAGCTGACACGGGAATGTAGACTCTGAACCATCTGGAGTGTTCATGAATAATGAGATGTGTCTTGTCTGAACATACGTTATCTTTCAGTCACTGAGTTTATGAACTTTTGCACATGTGAGCTGAGAATCAACAAATCTGTTATGTGGAAATACCAATGATCTGGTCTTCGTCTGTCTGACATCAGATAATTATGATAAAAATCTAAGCAGAACAAGCTAGTAATTTGTTGTGGTGAGGTTAGATCCATAAACCATTAAATCTTTATGCTGTTGTAATTGTCTTAATTGTCAGTTTTACTGCTGATGACCAATGAAATGCTGCTATCGTGAGCTGAGAATGGCACTAACTTTGTGTGCTGGTTTGCCTGGGCTGCTTGCCAGTCATGAGAGTGAGTGTGCAGCCACTGTTATTGTATAAAGGGAGGAGGAGGGGAGGGGGCCTCGAGGGTCCGCATTAATATGGAGATTAGATTAGAAATCTTCCAGGTCACCTAATCTTCTCAATTAACGAACTGTCATTTCACATGTTTACTGGCAAAGGCAAAAATATGAGCCTGTACAGTGAGCAATCGATTTTGTAGTCATCAGTCAATGTGAATCCATTCCTGACAGCCGCTTCCAGTGTGATTCATTTATAGCCAAGGTGTGTGTGTGTGTGTGTGTGTGGTAAAGGAAAAACAGCGAGGACATTTTGACCAGTCCTAACAACTTTAAAAGGTTTGTTTGATGGTTAAGACTTAATTTGTAGTGTTAGAATTAGTTCTGTGTTAGGATTAGGCACTCGGTTGTGATGGTAACGAAGGGAATGGGTAAAAGACGAGTGTGTGTGTATGTGTGCGTGTGTCTGGACATGTGAGTAGCTTCTATGAATGCCTTCATTATGGGTGTTGATCCCCTCGCTGCTCGGGGATCTGGAAAGGATGCACTGTCACTATTTCTGAATGTGACTGAAAGCTCTGTGTGTGCATGTGTCTCTGTCTCTGTGTGTGTGTGTGTGTGTGTGTGTGTGTGTGTGTGTGTGTGTGTGCCATATTTAAATTCACAATACTGTCGTCAGTCTCCTCCCTATTGAGCCATGTTGATCTGTTGTTTCTCTACCTTGCCATAAAAAGTCCTGCTGAATAACATAACTCTTCAAACACACACACACAAACACACACACGGTTCAGCTTTGAATCTTGCAGTGACATTCAGCTCAGATGGTTTACTTTGTTCAGCCTGAGTGCCTTTGACTGACTGTGCCCTTTGTTTCATCATCATTGTATAGAGGGATACTATATATCAGTGTGTAGATGACCTTCTGTGTAGTATTCATTTGGTTGGATACACACTGGAATCTGAATTCTTACCCACCATGGGCACATGTTAACACTTCTGGGCAAGTGAAAAACATTCCGGGTGACAGAAATAAAATGTGGTAGCACTTGTTGCACCAATTAACTTTCTCAGTTGGTTGACCAACAGCTGGATAATTTCTCAACATGTTTTCAGTTTACAGAACATAGTTTTTAACCACTGCATTTGAATGTGGTTGCTTTCCTCCCTTTGCTATTTGAATGAGGTGTTTGAGGTGAGAGAATGTGAAGCAGACAAAGGATATGAAAATGAATGATATGAAAAGCATTAGAGTTTTGGTTTTACTGGAGAGGCACCAAAAATTTAAACATCAAGTACACACAGCTGCGGGTTCTTGTTTAATTGATTACATTTAGGTCTATAAAGCATCAGAGAATAGCAAAAAAAAAAACCTTTTCATTTCAGTATCACAAATAATAAATGTTTTAAAATTGTCATAGCTCCTAAATATTAATAAATAAGTGTTGGAGATTAATCTAATCATTGCAGCTCTGCTTTTGTATCGTAAGTTCAGTCATATTCATATCATCAGGAAAACAGAGATCCAGTGGAAATTGACTTGAATACAGTGTTTGTGTGTGCACATCTGAACTCTTGTTGCCCCCCTTTGTCCAGGAAACACGCTTTATTGCCTCTGTGACCAAACATCTACATTTACCACATCATCTGCCACTGTTTTAGAGGGCACACCCATGCCTTGGTTCCTGTTTGTGGACACACACACATACATGGTTGTGCGCACACACTGTGATATTGTCAAATCACATACCCAGTGACAATTCACATTTAACAGCACTGAGCTTTGCTGGCTGCTGAATCCCAGTGTTAATGTGGGTATGTACTGTTTTGTGTTCCTCTGTTGTCTCGTCTCTAACTGGGTCAGCTCGTGCACTAATGGACGATTCGATGCCTCTGAACAAAAACGCAGTGTCAGCGCTGCCTTGTGTTTGGTCTTATGTTGTTGTGCTCTGGAAAATTGCGGTTCCTCATCATTATTTTTAATTGATGTAGTGAGAATTTGAATGTGTGCTGTGGTAGGGTGTGACAAGTAGTAACACGAAGACAAATGTCATCTTACAAAATAGTTCTCACATTTACATGGTAGGCTGCTGCTGTTGTCTTGACTGTGTGGTTTTTGCACTTGTGATTTCTCCTATCACCTGTCAAACTGTTGGGTGTGACTATATGTTTTTATCATGTTGACAGAGTTGTTTATGGTGATCGTATATTTAAAGGCACAGTAACTTGTTAATGGTGCTGGTTGTAGAATGTGAGCTGTGTGTGGTGACATAAGATCTGCAGGACCACCATGGTGCTAATCCACATTTTGTTTATTTCTTTTTTCTTCTGGATTGCAAACAATCATGTTACCCTTGTGTATGTTTATTGAGTTACATTTGGTTATGTGATCTGTCATCCTTTAGAAGGTCCAAAAATACCACACATGAATGCACCAGTAGTCACAGTCTGTTATTTTCTGAGTTGTAAGGCTGCAATTAATGATTATTTTTATCACTGAACAACCTGCCATATAAGTGCTCAATCAATCAATTAATTATGTCAGAAATTTGTGAATAACACTCAGTGTAATTTATTACAGTTTAAGGTGACACTGTCAAGTGTCAATTTATGTTTGACCAACAGCCAAAAACTCAAAGTTGTTCAGTTTATTATCAGATATTCCTTCATTAATTGAATAATCCACTAGCCAACTGTGTTTACAAAACAAGTGCCATCAAGTACAGTAATGTACAGTCATTTGTAAAGAGCAGTTTAATACCAGCTGTAAGTGTTTGCTGACTTTTACTGTAAACACTGCTGCAGTGATGTAAAGTGCACTGCAGAGCGTCACTGTTGGGTGTTGTCAGAGGTTAAACAAATTGAAAGTTTGACTGAAAAAGTCTGCTGATCTTAAATTTGCTCCATATGTGAACTGTGGTTGGGCTGATTCCCAACAATATAAATCTGGTTATCATGGTATTGATTGATTATTAGACCAGTACCAGCATGAGCACATCCTGACTCTTTGAAGTCCATGTCTAACAGCTGAAGTATCCTGGCGTGACTTGTTACAGTAAAAAAAATTACAAGGACGAGACCAGGGAGCTCATAAACCTTGACTGTACCTGCAGGCTGACAGGTTTCCTCAGTGAGTGTTGAGAGATTCCATTAAGAAAGTGGGAGATTATTAAAACATTAGATTAACACAGACTCCCACTAGTTTAGTTGTGACCTGAACCATTATCACATCTCTTGTTGCTCACAGGTCTCATGAGTGTATAATCCTGCACCATCAAAAGTATATCTGCAGTACTTCATAATTAATCTGATCTTGAGTTTTAACCTCAGAGTTTCTTATGTGCTGTGTTGAGGTGCTATCAGGAGCTGTGAACACCTCTGACTTGTATTCAGGTCAAATGTTTCTGCTCTGTTCATTTAGGGACACTGAATCTTTCCAATGTGTTGATGTCGCTGCTTCTCCTCTGCTGGAGAGCTGCTGTGTGTCATTAGTGACGCATGTTACATTCTGCTCAGTCGCCCCCTGGGCTTCACAGAGGAGTGTGTGAGACAGGGGTGTGTGTGTGTGTGTGTGTGTGTGTGTGTGTGTGTGTGTGTGTGTGTGTGTGTGTGTGTGTTTGTAAGTATGTAAGTGTCAGTGTGTTTAGAGTGCTAGCATTTTTGATATGCAACCATTTGAGTTCCTTTTGGATTTGTTTAAATTCAGTGGTAATTTCTCCCTTCTTACAGCCCTGGACAATTCATTATTGCTCCAAAATCAATTTTGATGATTCTGAAAATAACATTCAGATAATTCTATCTGCTAAACCCTGAAACCCAAACTATTGAAATTCTTGACACAGCAAGTCAAGTATGTGTGCTCTGTGTTTCAGCATGGCTACACCACCACCACCCAGACTCTCCATCTGCCCACTGATCCCACTGACTGTCACACATCTTCTCCAACTCTGTCACTATAATAGCATCTCAGTCATTATAAGTGAGAATCTACTGTGACTGAGCAGAAATGAACAAGGGAATTGTATGATAACAGGTTGCAGTTTCCGTTATTTTAGGTGTAATGTTGCATTACATCCTGTGCTTTTAGATAGCATCACAGCTCTTGTCTTTAAAGGAAGGACCCACCCATAAGTACTTATGCTATGTGAAGAAATTATTTTTTGAGAAAGGAAAAAAAAATGAGTGCATAATCATATAGTTTTCATCTTGCTTAAAGGTGACAGAGAATGTTTGAACAGGGTTTGGTTGGTAAATTTGATTTCACATTCCAGATTTCACAGTTTTTAATATTTATTTTTACCAAATTTTATTTTGAATTTGCTTTCATAATATATTTCTGACAGTTTCTGGCAGCATAAATTAGATTTTTTCCTCCTGGAAGCCAACAAACAGATTCTCATGACATACACTTTCCATCTTATCAGTTCCTTCTCCTGATGGATGAACGCTTACATGCACATATACTCTTAAAGAATTTCCACTGAGGATGTATCTGGTTGGAGTCAGGGAGCGATACCCTGTCAGATGTGTGTAGTGTCATGTCGCAGCATGGGAAGTATGGGAAAGCCATACTTCCTTTACCTCTTCAAAGGAAGTCACTGGATAGGACCCATCTTTTGTTCTGTCCTTTCGGGATGGTTGTTCATTTGCCTTCATGGGAAGTGGGAAGAAAAACAGCATGTAGCACAAGGTCATGTGATATCATTACAAAGCATGTTTATGTGGCCTTTATGGGCCGATAACACAGTGTGGTGTTTCAAGACCAATTGTTTACAACTTGGACAAGTGATGTCATTCATCTTGTGGGTAAAGGGAGAGCGGTGGTGTGTCTTAAAGATGATGTCACTAGTTTTAGAGTCTAACTCAGATGTTGTTCTGTTTTAGAAAAATCTGTTTCACAGCCTCTGGGATGACAAAAGGAAATGATGTATGTGTGTTAAAGGCTTTTCACATCCAAAATATTCTCACCATGAGCTAAAGAATAAGAACTTCAACAGGAAGTTGGTTTAGTACTTGTGGTAACATTTAATGGCCTGTAAATCTCATGCAACCATCATTTATTTTTCACTGATTTTGAACATAACTCTCTATATATAAACACGCAGTTTTGTCAGTTCTTCTGCCACGAAAAGCCAGAGTTATATCTTCACCCGCATTTGTTGGTTTGTTAATTTGTGAGCAAGATCTCACAAAAAGTACTGAATTGATTTGTACTAGATTTAGAGGAGGGATGGGGTGTCTGGAAGAAAGCATTTCATGTCAGTGTGGATTTGTTTAAAGGAGTGGATTCAGGGATTTTTCATTTTTTCAAATCACATGCCTTAATGTTATGATATTGGGCGTTTTGCTAGAATATGTATTGTTCCATTGGCAGAGCTATAATAGCAGTGGATGTCTAAGCTCGTCTGGAGTAATAGATGGGCATTACAGTGATAAACATGGAACCACAAGATTTCACAACCATTTGCAAAGGGCAATCACAGATATATCTGAACTTTACAGGCATGCATCGTTTGTGTGTTAATTCACATTAATCTCTGTCAGGGCGATCATTAAAAGGATAGTTTGGAAGTTTTCAGAAATATAGTCCTGCTTACTCAGTTTCTCTCCAATGACGGTTAGATGAGAAGACTGATAACACTGACATGTCATGTCTGGAGACGCAAGATTGATATCCGTTATCTTTTTTGAATTTCTGCAAGAAAGCAAATCGGCTCATTTCTCAAAATGTCAAACTATTCCTTTGAGAGGACATTAAATGAGTAGGCCATACTATTTGGTCCCTCAGCTGACAAGGTTAATTCTATGTTATTTCTAGTCTAGGGGTTAGGGTTAGTGCTATAGTTACAGTTGTGGTTGTGATTGTTAGGTTTAAATATGGTTGATGTTTGGATGAACTTTTACAGATGATGTCAGGGTTAAGGAAATAAGATCTGACCCAAATCTTTGGAAGCAAAAACAAGCTATGGGTTTGTGTGTGTCAATTATACCCGCGTATCGCAGCCACAGCTTTATGAGAGTGTCTTATCACAGCGTGAATCCAGTCTTTAGAATTGCTTACTGTGAATTTCGGTCACGTTGAACTTTCACTATTCTTGGTGATTCATGATGGTTTTGCATTAAATGATTCCAGGGGCCGGCAAAGTTTCTCTCTGACAAGCCTGTTCAAGTCTACACACACCAAAGGCAGCTTACACTTGCCAGTTTGTGGGTTGGATAGCAACGATCCATGTTTAAAGAAACATTACGCTGACTAACACAAACTTTGGCCTTATTGAATAGCTTGGATTGACCAAAATCCATTTAGACAGTTACAGTATAACTGTACTGTCTAAAACAATTTCTATTTCTTTTTCTCTTACATATCTTAAATTGGTGACTTTATATGACTGTAGTAGAAGTTAAAGTTAAAATTATGGTTACTATGATGAGCTCATTCACTTGAAGTGTCTTTGAGCAAGACTGTATGAACTCTAGAGACGTTGCTGTTCAGCTTAACCTAACCACTGGCCTCCATGAAGAGGAGTGGTTGCCTGCTGGGATTAATGGTGTATCAAATACTTGAGTTGTTATCATTAATAAAAACAAATGAAAAACAAAACTGATTGTTTAATGGTGATGTATCCAGGCTAGTTGTGTCATGTACTCTGCCTGAACTCATCCTTCAGCGAGGCTCTCTTCCTGTTAATACAGCTGTCTGGGTGATCTGTTTAGAAAGGCGTTTGGAGAAAGTGGCTTGCTGCCAGAGCTGAAACAGATCAGCCTAAAAGAGAGAGAAGACTGTGTGATCTCAAGCAAATGAACAGTAGACAACAGTTTAAATCCTTCACAACCATTTTATGCTCATTTTGTGTTATGTGTAGCAATGCAAGTATAAACGAATAGATAAGATATGATCAACAGAAGCTGCAATAGTTGAGTTCCCTCATAAATACCCTACTACTGCAGAAGTGATGCTATTGTCCTGACATGGGTGGTTTGAACCCAGCCTTTCTGTTTGAACGTCCTCCCCTCGAATATGTTGGTTTAATCCAAAGGTACACTGGCTTCATGCCACAGTCCAGAGAGGCATGCAGATCAAAACTGCCCATAGGTGTGAATGTGAGTGTTAATGGTTGTTTGTTTGTTTGTGTAAATCTGTTCTGTGATAGACTGACTACTTGTTCAGGACATACCCTGCCTCAAGGCCAATGTCATCTGAGATTAACTCAAGCCCCCGTCTGCAACCCTCAAAGGATAAGCGGTATAGCTAATGGATGGATGTTGTCCAGAACCACTTACACTGATGAAAAAAGGTTTAGTCCAATGCAAAATTTGCTGCTACAGAGGTCCATCTCATGCCCCTTTGGTTGCAGTATCATGTTTTTTTTTTTTTTTTTTATCTACAATGACCCTGGTATTTCTCTGCAGCCTGTGTGGTGTTATTTTTTTTTTCGGAACAGTTGTTTTTCAGTTAATTATTCTAACTGGATTATCATGTTGGTCTGGGATAGAGAGATTCCTGTCATAGACTGGTTCTTGTGTGGCTGTGGGATTGTGTGTGTTCCCGACATGGTCAACATCAAGCATAAAACAATAAATTTATCCTAGTTAAAATGTTTGATAATTTCAGGTCAATGATCTATTGGTGTATAAAGAATGTTGTCAAATATTTCTCTTTGACAGATGTTTGTGCCCATGAAACTATAAGTTTTTAGCCACAAAACAAACTTTCTCACTCTGTATATGAGCGAATCCATATGTTATGTTGTAGAAAAAATTCACATTCAAGGCCAGCAGTGCTGTAAATGACTTTGTGTGTTATGGGTGGGGTTCCCCCTATAAAATGAGATTGTTACTAGTACGGAATGTACACTGCTAATGTTTTTCATATCAGGGATTGGATAAAAAGGGACATTTTAAGTTTGGGTTTGTGTGAAATTGTACTGTAATGTAAGGAAGAAGAACGTCCAAAGTGCATTTGCAGTTTGAAGAGGTGGTTAAAAACAGAAACGGTCAAAGAGCCTGAGAATTAAATGCAAACTTCATTACAGATTTTGTCACAGTGCTTTGGGGTTTACAGTCTGTTTGTTTTACATCCTAAAAATGTGCAAAGAGACAAGGGTGTGTTTGAACACCTCAAGATAAACACAGGCAATTACAAAAAGTTGAAACCTCTAGAATAGTAGGGCTGTTTTGGGTGTTTTTGAATCTTTTTTTTTTCCCCTTTATGCTGTTCCCAAATAGTGCACATATGAAAGGTAAAACTGAGACAAAAAAAATACATGCAAATACTTAAAATAAGCAAAGAAACTGTACACTAACCTTCGTCTTTTAAAAGCCTGTGACAAAACACTTGCTTATTTTGACCAGCCAAAACATATATTATATATAACATATATTAGTGTATTTCAGGTTTTACTTAGTCTATCAATATAAAACAAAAACCTGAATAGAATATAAAGCTAGCACCTTTGAAGATGATGACAAAACCCCACGTGACTTTGTCTATATGGCATGATGTCTTAAGGCTGGGGTTTAATACTCTCAAATCTTTTAGCATCTTTTGATTCCAGCAATTTTTAGTTTATCGGCCTTGTGAGTGCAGACTTGGGCTGATACTGATGCTCAGTGTCTCAAAATGCCAGATTAGTAAACTGATTAATCTGCCTTTTGTTAGTTTTGAGCAAGTATGTTTATCTTCCTTTATTATCATTGACCTGTGTGTCCCTTCAGTGTTCTGTCAAGTGAAAGATATTACAAACTCAACCACACCCCCAGGGCTTCCATAGGCTGCGCAGTCAGCTTGCAGATTTGACAGCAAAGATACAATGGCCTTTTTTTTGCAACGGCCCTGTTAAGCATGGTCAACAGCAGTCGGATTAGTGGGCTTTTTACTGTACAGTGGACAGCAGCACAGTTACTCCACCTGGAAAAACTGCTGTGACCAAAGAGAAACTCTGCTTTTTGTTGCCAGCTGCTCTTTTGCACAGCAGTATCTAATTCAATCGTGAATATTAAAAATATCACCTTACAAGCCTAAGTTAAAAGTCTAAGTCTTTTCTAAAAATAGCAAATTTAAACAGATTTGACCGGAGAATAGATTGACTCAATTCAGTTGAGACGAACTGGGAAAAATCAATTGCAGCCTTGTGACACCAGCTATTGCCTTAATCATGTCATGGTTAGATTTTGTCGTATCCAAGTGTGATTACATGGATAAATGATTTTCACACCTGAACAACATTTTACAAAGTGTTTTTGCTGAATGAGTTTGTTTCTGACATACTGTCTTATCTACCATCTGTTCTGAGGCTGATGTGAAGCTAAACAAATTCTAACAAATGCCTGCTGTTGCTTTAGGCTTGGATAAATAGTTTTGTTTTCCAGCTGACAGTTTGACCACTAATCTGACGTTGGCGTTATCTCGCTGTCTCTGCCTTTTACTGTGTGTTGACCTTCTCATTTCACTCACTTTACTTCATTGAATTTCAAAGTCACAAGGTGGACAAATCGGCTCAGCTGAATTGAAAGAACCAACCCTTCATACCTCTAAATTACCCTAATCATCAACCACCATGCCGTCAGAGAATGATAGGGCCAAACAGACTGGACACTGCAGCTCTTACCCATCTGACAGAATCAAACTAATGAGATGTCAGGATGTGGCAAAGTGAGCAATGTCAACTCGTATCTCATCACGTGACTTTTCACCTCAAGTCACACCTCAAGCTAAAAGCTGAAAATCTGGAGGTGCTGTCTGTCCATAAATTGACCTCGCCTCCACCTAGTAGGGAAAAAGTAATAATTCCTTTTAAAGAATAGCGCTTTAAATTTGTTTGGACTTTATATAATGAGGCCAAAGGGAACCATGCTGTGTGGCTTGAAAAGTCACGTCTACCAAATCACTGAGGCCGCCACAGCGGTCAGCAGAAAAGGCTATTATATAACTGTGGTGGTTCTCTTTGTCTCTCTGCATCTTTCTCAAAAAATGGTTTGTGTGTAAGGCACAGTGCCCAGCTTAGTTAATGACTTGAAATGCAGTTCATTCTGGTTGTTCTAGTCCCTTTGGTTCAAGGTATTATAGCTGTTGACAGTGAGCCCAGTCATAAAACTAATGTCCAGTTTAGAGGTAATGAGCAATGATTCTTCTTTGGTTCTTAGTACTTCATAATGTCTCAGTCGTAGGACAACTATAAATATACCTCACACCAATCTGGACAACTGTATATAAATAGTTTAGTTTGAACATAATAATAGCATAGGTCAAAGTTGGCCACACATGCCCAGACCAAGATGGATATCTCCACGTTGAAAAGGAAAACACACTAAAATAAGTAAATGGATGTGCAAGGAAAATGTTACATTAAAGGAATATGATCTTCAACATTGTTTCTCAACTGAACACGCAGAATAGTACAAGAGGTATCAGGGTGATCGAGTAATAGTGTTTCAGTAAAGTCTTTTCCATAAAGCTGAGGAGGGGGTTTGTTAAAGCAATATATGTAGTGAACAGGTTCATTACCAAAGCGGGAAAGTCTTTAACCAAAGGGACGTTTCTGATGGTTCATGATCTATGTCCAGACAGAAACAAAGAGCTTGTTCAACAATATAGTGAACTGTACAACATACTGTATATCTATTGGGAAATGCAGTAGCAGAGCAGATTAGTGTTTCATCAAACATCATTGTATACTCTGTAGCACAGACAAAGCTGGTTACTGTTTGCATTTTTAGGTTAAGTATGATAAAATATGTTAGTAAACCAATCTAAACAAAAAATAAACATTGCAGTTGCTCTTGTAGTACTTGAATGCTGAAGTGGTCCTCCTACAAAATGGGATACATTTTCTTGAACTACTTAAAGGCCCTTAGGGTACAAATGCAGTTTATTTACTATTTTTAAGTTTTGTTGCTATCTGGAGTATTTGGCTTTGGTTTTAGTTTCTTTGTACAATATGTGGATTTGAGGAGCCAAGGATCGAACCATCAAACCCTGACAATCTGAAACCTTGTGAACCTCTGAGACAACTGAAAGTGAGACTCTGATGTCTCTTCCATCTGATCTTGATCAAGTCCTTGATACTGCGTATCTGGTTGCAGGAAACTGGCTTTAAATAGACTGTAGGTGGATAGATAATCAAGCTGAGATCTGAGTGTAATCTGTAGTCCACCTTTGCACTGACAATACAATTCATCACTGGATTTCTCCATCAAGGCATGCACCAATAAGCTGAGTGATTTGCTGGCTTCTTGCAGCTTTTTTCATGGTTAGATGGGTCTGAGCAGTAAAAGAATGCAGACTTGCTGTCAACAAGCTTCTCACACTTCTCGTTGTCACCATGCACCTGAGAACTGAAGGAAAATGAACTTTGCCGCCAGATTCTGCAGATGGTTTCAATTTCTTTTCATTCAGCCAGTCTGGACACAAGTGTGTTTCCACAACTGTAACGACATCTGTGGCTTTCCACATTTCAGGTGTTCTACAATCTCTTGCACAGCTCCCACAATACTTCCAATCACTGTATCTGTAGTTTAATAATTTTCACTGAATAATCTAATGCAAGGATTGGGGTTAGGCTTGTGGTATACACAATCAGAACTGCATATTGCATGGTCTGTCACTTTGTCACAGTCACTTTTTCATTAAGTGCAGTTTTGATTTTTAACATGGTTGGATGATGATACATCTTACAAACTCAATCTGAGCATAACCCAACGCAAATGGTCATGTTTGCTCAGATTGCTCTCAAAGGACATTGTTCCATAATTCTTCCGAGCATAAATTTTGAATACTCTGACGTGTTATTTTTTTGGGCCATTCCCAAAATTCCCAGTGGCCAGTTATCATTATAATGGAATGCAGGCGTTGCACCCTCAGCAATAACACATATCACGTGCTATCAATAGCCCTGGTGTTCTCCTATGGTGAACCATGCTCCCTGTTGTTGACACAGTTGGTGTTTGTGCAGATGACATTGATGACTATCAAGGGCAGGCTGCCTGGCGCTCTGTAGCCACCAGTACAGTACGGAGGCATGATTCAGTCTATGCAGTGGAAACTGTGCTCAGCTGTGACCAAGAACACACTCAGAGAAGACCAGAGTTTTATGAGAAAATTGACCTGTACAAACACACATACATGTCATAACTGAACCACATCCAGAGATGGTAGAGGTTCCTATAGCATGGAGACCATAGGGACTCCATAATGAAAATAAATGCAACACTTGAAGGATGTGTCTATTTGTCTTCACAGAGTCATTCATCCTGGAGATAATTCGTAAGGGAGGAAGACGGGCATTTAACATTTCCTTTCTAAGGAAGTTAGTCAGTTTCAAGGTCTGCTGTATCTCAGAATAGAGGAGCTGGTTTATAATTTTCCTCACGCATAGGATGTAAATGTAACATAAATTCATGTCTGTCACCTGATAGACAAGAAAAGTCTTCCCTCTCGTAGGGAACAAGCCTGTAAGTCAGATGTGCGGTTTATTACAACTTAGAGTTACGTTTTATTGTTAAATCTCCTTTGTGTAGTAATTATGATGGCAGCAAATTAGGTGATGTAGTATACAGAGTTTTCTGTGTTTGGATGAGTTAATGAGAATTTGGACATTCACAAGAGATTGCTGTTCAAGTATTTATTTTAACCAAATCCGTGATCTTTTCCAAAACAAAACCAAACTACGACCGTTCACCAGCAGTAAACATGTGTTTATTATCGTAACCACAACACAGTGAACCGGTATGACTACTGCTGGTGTGTTGTTACTGATTGTATTATTGTTTCTATGACGACTAACACTGACGCTGATCACTATGGGTTGTATCTGAGTGGAGGGACAATTTACTTCATTTTTGTTGGAGGACGTGTGGGAAAAGACAAGATTCTACACAATATAAACGAAGTGAAAGAACTACAGTCCAACCTCATGCAAACCATTTAAGTACAGAGGGAATGTCAGGAGGGTATATTGCAAATTAAATGGTATTATGGTTTTACACACTAAGTGTCTTCTTGTTGATTAGCTTTTTTCAGTATGTCAAATATGCTAAATTACAGAGCGTAGAGAGTTGAGGATAATGAAAAGGCTTCATTCGTCAGGATATAAAGTAGACTTTACTGTAAGATCTGTCATCTTTCATTTCACGTTTTTACTTCACTCATTTCTGTCTAATTTGTGTTTTTGTGCCTTGGTATTCCAGACTTCAAAAAAAATAAAAACACACCTAGTAAATAATGTTTAAAGACAATTTATGTCTGCTTCAAATTGTGACAGATTCCTTCACCTCTGAAGCCTCGCATCCAGAAAGTAATAACGTGTTTGTGTCTGTTTCTGTCCTAGTTCACGAGACGAGTTATTAACTGGAGCAGTCTCTTGAGAGGTAAGACTTTCGACATCGTCACACACCATTTCAGCTCCTGCTCAAGCTTTTTAAACACCTGTTGATTGGATCAGTAGCTCAGCACTGTTTGGACCATTATTTTATACCATAACACTTATAGCTGATGGGAAATGCATTAAAAAAAAAAAATTGTGTTGACTGAAGTGGAACGTTTTGGTTTGTCAGCCAAATGCCTCCACCCTCCTCTTAGCTTTTTTTTTTTTTAAGGACTCAGAAGGTACGTGGAGTATAATAGTGAGCACTTTTTTTGGAGAGCCTTGAATAAATGACATGGCTTTGGTCTGTGGTAAGCTTACAAACTACTTCTGGCCAGACGTTTTACTGTGCTGGAAGTTATCCTGTGAAGGAAATAGTGACAGTCTCTCCCTCTCTCTCACACAAACTCTCTCTCTCTCTCTGCATATACATATAATAATATCCTCCCTTGACTACTTTTGGTCAGAAAAACTAACCAGAATCTTGTTCGTCACATGATGATTTTAACAATCCCGACTCCCTTCATACAGTAGCTTTAAATATACACGACTGCCTGTTTATTTATGTTACTGCTGAAGATAAATTACCTATTGAAGGCAACATGTGTCAAGTGCTACTTCACCATAAAACACTCACTTTTCATCTGCCTACAACTTTATTCATTTCTCTTTCATACCAACGTCAAGCCTTTACATCTTTTACATCTCAGCCTCTTTATTCAGCCTCACTTTGAGTGAACACCTTTTTATCTCAGTGAGCCTTCAAGATTTGAGAATTCAATTTTAGTTTTGCTACGTATGGCTGCACAAGCCACAGCTGCTCTGTTTCTTTTTCCACTGTTCTCGTTTTTTTTATGCAAACTAAACTGAGATAATCAATAATTTGTTGCAGCAGTTGCTTTTTTTTTTTTTTTTTAAACTTTTTTCCTTTTCTCTCCTTGATTTCCACTTCTCTCTGTAGTTGTGATGATTTCTTCTCTCCCTCCTTCTAAATCCCCCCGTGATTCACTGTCTTCCTGTGCTGTCTTATCTTTTCTCTGTAGTGTCAGTTTGTTCTCTTCCAGCTGTCAAGCAGTTTGTTCGGTCAACCTTAAAACAAATTTCAGAAAGTAATAGCGCAAAATAAATAGATAAATAAATTCGATGTTTCTGATATTTAGATATTTGGGTTTAAGCTGGTGGTTTCTCTGTCCTCTTTTCTCATCAAGACCAAAAAAGTCGATCTTTCTTACATGTAATCTTGGAGAGAGTTGTTTTCCCTCTTTTCCCATTAATATTCTTCTTTTTGCGTAATTCGGAGATTGTCTTTGTTTGTCATTAGTCAGCTTAATACATTTTCTTTGGATTTATGATTTTGGCTGTTGCAGCTGAATGATAGCATCGTCAAATGCATATTTAGAGTGGTCGTCTGTTGATCCATTTATTTTACCCTCTCTGTGTCTGTCTGGTCTTATTTCACCCTCCTCTCTCTCTCTCTCTCTCTCTCTCTCTCTCTCTCTCTCTCTCTCTCTCTCTGTGAGATACTTTTAGAGTATCTCTCGTCCTTTCAGTCACAGTCTGACAGATCTTTCTGGTCGAGAGCTTGTGAGGTCAAGGGGGGAAAAAAAGACGCTGCAGCTGTGCTTGCTGACGTGTCTCATAATGTGTCAAATACCACTGTGCTGCTGCTGCAGTCTGAGCTAGGCGACAGTCGCTCTCCTGTCTGTGTACTTTATCTCTGAACCCTCAATTTAACTGCCTCAGTTGTGTTGAAGATACACGTCATGTTATCAGCTTCCTCTGTTCAACACAGAATACAGCAGGCTTTGATTTCTGTAAGATTTTTTTAATGTAATATGAATATTTCTAAATACTTTCCCATTGCTTCCATTGAGCACTCACATTCATTTACAGTTTTACACTCAACAAACTAAAATTGACCATGTTCGGCTGTGTTTTCTTATATAACTGTTTGTTGTATCAATGGATACCTTCAGATTTATCTTCATTTATATTATATAATATTATTTTTAAGGCATTTTTGCCTTTAATGTCAGTGTAGAGAGACAGGAAATGGGGGAAAGCTCAACTCGGTCAGGATTCGAACCAGCGAACAGCTACACGGCATATACACCAACGTGATGCGCCATAACCATTTGGCTATCGAGGCGTCTGCAGATCTTCATTTTAAAAGAAAGCTCTCACAACTGGCAGCGTAGAATCAGCCATAGGATTCCCACTCGGGTTGACGGCTTTTGGATGTGGACACATTTGGCATTTCGAGTGCAAACGACAGCTAAGCCATCTGGCTAAGCTCCTAATGCTCCATTTATAAATTACACCACAATAAAAGTGGATTAACAGCTGTTGATGTAATCCTTTAATGAGTCTCATAGTGCGTTTTGTGATTTGGTTTATCCTATGTTGATAGCAGGAGTTCAACAGTAATACACACTGTTGAATTCAATTAGGTCTCTTTGGCGTTTTGACGTGTTGGCATTTTACTGTAAAATTGAAACGTGGTACAGTAGAAATGAAAAATCAATTCATCCTCCTTGTTATTTACAGCTGCATTAATTGATTTTTATTTAGTTTTTTTTCTTTTATGTCCACTATGTGGCAGTGCAACAAGCTGTAAATGTAACATTGACATATTATCGTCTTTACCTCAATGAGAGTAGTGAGACTACATGTGGTATAGTTCTGGACCATAAAACCAAAAATAATAATATGAACCATACTGAAAAGTTACATCACACATAAACATTTCATACATAAAAAAAAACATTATAGCAGCTTTTAGGAATATTTCTCAAAATCATTACAAGTCCTTTTATTCTCTTTCTTTCCAGTCAGCCAGCTATTCCTGGAAGTCTGTCAGTCTGATGTGACTAATGTCAGAGAGATGTTGAAAGTGACACTTGGCATCCTATAAAGAGCTCCAGGTGTCTGTGTAACCAGATAACAAAAGACAGAACCAGTTGTTGGAAAAATCAGAGGCGTAGGCGTTCCTGAGGGTTTTGAGGGTGTCTGCACAACAAGGAAAGCTGAAAAGACCAGTTGAGAACCGGCCAAAGATACAAAGGAGGAGAACAGAGATATAAAACACACATGACTGTTAAATCGTTTACTGGAGAAGAAAAACTAAGGTCACAACTTTCCATTGGTCATTTTCTTCTTCTGGAAGTTCTTGCTTTATTTGTCTTTCTCTCCTCTCAGTTTCTCGTTCTTCGCCTGTTCATCATCTCCTCTCCTCTTTCTTTCCTCCTCTCATCTTTTTCTTCTCATTACATTGCATTTATTCTGGTAAGACGAGCTGTCCTTTAACCCAGCAGGACAGCTCAGAGGCGTCAGCATCTCCGTCTGCCCTCATCCTTTGACTTTGTTGAATGCCTCAACGTGGAGCTCAGTCCTGAATGCTGTGGCCTGAGAATGTCATGTGTTGTGTGAAATGAACTCAAATTTAAATTTTTGTGATTTTGTGAAGCAACAATGTTAGTTAATAATTAAATGACATTTGTTAGTCCTGTCTGGCAGCAATAACAACTTAATAACAGCAATATACTTTATATTATTGCCTTGTTTAGCTTTTTATTTCATTAAACGCTTATAATGAGTAATGGTTTTTTTAAACAAATCCACTTTGGTTTTTTTAAAGTAACACGCTCCAATAGATTGTGTCATTTACCTACGGGCACCTCACTGAGAGTTTTCCCACTTATTCATTTTTATGTTTTTGAGTTTTCCCAGCTGGTCTGAAGATTCAAACTTGCCACCAGCCTCCTCCCAGAAAAAAAAAAAAAAAAAAAAGGCAGCTTTTCCAACCACCATGCCGCCATCGCCACAGATCGTTTTCCCATGTTGCATACTTGGTGCTGTTAATCAGCTCTGTGACCTGAGACACTGGTTTGACTTGGCACTGATTCAGACTGGCTGCCGTCTCCTCTCCAGTCATCTGGATGGCATCACAGCTGCTCTTATCTCGCTGCTCGTCCAAACCACACGTACTGGCTGCCCACATAACTGCCTCTGTATAAACACACACATACACCAACTATGTCTCTTAGAAATTAGGTTCATATACTACTATTAAACTTTTTTTTTTTATTAGGTTTTGGTGGCTTATGTAATCGCTGCCTGGGTTGCATCCAGAGGCAGCTTTCTTTCTTTTCTTTTTTTTCCAAATAAATTGCTACGTTTAATGAAAGCAGCGGTGCTGCCAGGAGGTGTTTGGGGTGGATACAACGTGCACCAGAGACCGAGATTCACATCCAGATTGTCATTTGTGGCTTGGTTTAGGCAACAAAAGCGCTTTGGTGAAATTTAGGGAAAGATCGTGGTTTTTTCGGATAAATTTAGAGGATCACATTGTGTGTGTGAAGTCACTGTGAACTTTTTCTATATTAAACCAAACCGGGCTCTTTTCCTAACCCTAACGAAGTGCTGCCTGTGCGTAAACATCGCCATAAAAAAAGTACTCTACTGTGAAATCAGCTATTTTTGGTGAAAATCAGATTCACTGTCTGTGAACATTTTACTGATCTGTTCAGTATCAAAATATAAGCAACATGCCAAATAACATAAACTGTCCAATTGTGTTTCCTACTAGATGTATTAGCAGTTGCTATTCCAAAGTAGTTGTATATAAATGTAATTTTAGCCGTCAGGATTCATCACACAGCAATGTTTTTGCAATTCATCCAGACCTTTATTGACAAGAGTCTGCATTTTATTGTCTCACCTTTAGACCAAGAAGTGACACAAAAATGAAATTTCTGCATAAACTGTAATATGATTTTAAAACCAATATAAGCAAATTTGTAAAAGATACCAACATTTTAATTATATAATGAGCAGCATTAGGAAATGGCAATCAGACACAAAAGAAATACACACTGACAAAAATGAAAACCCATTGTATTTAAACCGTATTGAGTTCCAGATGGAGAGCAGCCTGAACATACCTGATACTCAATGAGCCTTTCCTGGGGGTTTCCTGGCATTTTGCCTGCATGTACTACTGTTCCATTTAAATATTTCTCCCTTTTAATTTTCATAGGCAATACAGTACAGTTTGTTATTTGGTGTTTTTTGGTGTTATGTGGTCTAATAATTTGTGAAAAAATGTTTTGCTTTTTCCCTCAAGTACAAAGTAAGTCAAATCTAAACTCCCCTTAAAATAAAAGCTGTGAAGCGTCACAGATCATTATTAATCTCACCTACAGACACAAAGCGAGTCAGACAAGTCTCTGCCTCTCACTCACTTACTCAGTCAAACACAAGTCCACACACATGCTATAAGTTGGCTCCAGTTTAGAGATCACTGTGGGAATCTGCAGGACAAAGGAGGTTTTGAATTATAACATTTTTGGGGGTAGAAATGGGCAGTTGTTGGTGCGTACAGACAGTGATACAGAAACAGCTGCAGGCATCAAGCCAATGGGAAAGATTTTATAAGGGGTGGAAACAATAAAAATCTTGCAGTTTTTGGTGTAAATCACAAAGGGCCGGGCACTTCTGACATGGATAATGGTATAATGATGTTCAACACAGTCTAGCACAACAAGGCATGAACATATGACAAATTTATTCTTATTAATCCTGTTTGTGTTGTGCTAAATTTATTGATTTTTAAGCCGCTACATCCCAAATGAACAAAACCAGTGTCATTTAGAAATTACTATCAGATAATTCAGTTTGTGTGAGTCACTGCAACAAAGACAACAGTGTAGTTAGACAGAGATGGATACGGAAAAGGTCAAGTTCACAGTCTGACTGACGACGCTGTCTTGACACACACATTTGTGTTTGTATTGATGTTGATCTAAAGGCGAGTTTTCAAAGACTGACACAAACGTATTTGTAGTTGTAAACTGTTTTTATTTATAACTAGAATGGGTGTTTCCCTGATTAATAACAGCCGTCTCATCTGTGACTCATCAGTACTGAGCAGCTTGGAGGAGGGGTTCTTTGTGTGTGCGTGTGTGTCAAAGTCCAACTGCGCGTGCAGTGATTTGGTTTGTGTTTTACAGCAATATATGATATGATTTGTTGCCCTCTGTTTGTAGTTGTGTCTAGATGGAAGAAAGAGTTGTGGTCGTGTTGCAGCGGTCGTATATCTTTAGCTTCACGGCTGTCTGACTGTGTGCCACGGTTTTGTGGTAGAGTTTGGTTCTAAGCCACATGATGCGTCTTGTAATCATTAGGCACATCTCAGTGAAATGCAGACTCGGTGTTGTGGCCACAGCTTGACCACATACACTTACACACACACACACACACACACACACACACACACACACACACATAGATGTTTGTACACTATGTGATCTGCATGCATGCAGATGTTCTTTTGATTTTCTATACTCACAAACACAGACATTTGGTGATGCACATATGGAATAAGCATATAGACGGATACAGTCAGAGACAAACTGACTCACACACACTGTCACTTCGAGCTCCGGTGGCATGTAGGGCTTTTGTAGTGCTGAAAGGCCACAAACGACAGCTTTGTGTTCTGAGAGGCTGGGAAAGTTGGACCACCACACACACACACACACACACACACACACACACACACACACACAGAAACACACTTTTCTCTTCTCTCTCTCTCTCTCTCTCTCTCTATCTCACACACACACACACTCTGGCAGTGTCAAAGCCAGTGCACAGTTCTGCTCCACTCAATAGGCTGATTCATTAGAGCCTCCTCATGACACCAGAGGAGAAAATGGACTTGCGGCAGAGGGAGGATGAGGAGAGGAGACGGGGAGTGTTACAGCTCAGTGCTCTTCTCTTGAATTCTGACATGACCTGACTGAGGTCAGGTCAGTCCTACAGGAAAAATCCACCCAAAAATATTTTTGACTTGTGTTAATCTTTTTCATTTGGTTCTTACGCTCCGTCACTCACTCAAGGCTTTTGGGCAGAAATCTTATCTCTTGCAATATTAGTGTTACCTGTGGATGTTGTATTTACTTTACAAAATCTTTACTTTGTTTTTGTTGCAACCCTTTTGACTTCCCATTGCAGAAAAACTGCCTTAGGAAAATCTTTTGTTGTTTTCACTTGTAGATCTCGTACTTCAGGTTTGTCTTGAGCAGTGTTGACTGTTTTACAGATGTTTGATGTAAAGGAAACTTGTTACAAGGTCTTATCTTTCTTGTTGTCTTGAGTAATAAATAAAGCTTGTTTGCTTCAGTTACATGTACTGGAATTAGTATTTCATCTTGTCTTGTAAACATTTTAAGTATTTATTTTATTCTTGGCCCTAAATGAGAAGTGTCAGATTATTTACTCTCTCCATTGTGGTCCAGATAGATTACAGAGAATTTTATCAGTCACGTCATCATAGCTGTCATAAAAGTGCACTATACAAACATCATTGCTCTTTATTTTACGCTGACTCATCCAAAACCTGAAAATTTAGAGGGTAGCGACAGCTTGCATTACACATTGTTATTCACAATGGAGCCAGACAATGATTCAAAAATATTTACACTCCTCAGTCATTCTGTCCCGCTGCATAAAAACACTGTGAAAATGTCCAAACCCTTATGTTTTCAATTACATATCCCAAATTAATTTTATATTCTCCATTGGAGAGGGTTTTTAAAAAATTTTTAGGGGGTTGTTTTTATCTAATATCACCACTGCATCTGGCAGCTCGCAGTGGAAATGTGCTGCCGAGCGAGAGAGGGTGTTGTAAGTAACGATGCTTGGCAGTGAGCTGTGTTTGTCTGAACTGCTCTGTCGCTGTCTCCATCGGAGTCGGGCAGGCTCAAAGCCCGACAGCCCAACACCACCCCATCCCTCCTCTTTTATATGTGAGATTTACTTCATGTTTTAACTGCTCTTTCTGGACCACACTGGGAGAAGAGGCTGAATGTTGACATGATGTTGTTGTTTTTTTTTTTTTTTAACTCTTGTAGGTAGATTACTTGTATGTTCTCACTAAACAATAATGACAATATTATTAAGTTGCCAACTGATCCAAAACCCTTTTAAAGAATTTAGATTATTAGATTCAAGTTAACCTCGGAAAGATGTTTAAGTCCATGTCAGTGTGCATTTGACCATAGTAAATGTCTCCTGACCATGTGCTAGACACAGATTCATTAGTTGAAATACTATGTTTACTTCTGTCACATGGTGTTACAGTCAGCATAAGGTAATTAAGGAACGTCTCTCAACATACACAGGCTACGAGTCCAGAAACCTCACACTAAGAGACCGGGGGTGTCGCCTGAGGGTATGAGAGCACAGACTTCTCTTAATAAACAAAACAAATAAATTAGGATGATTTTGAAAGCTCAGCGTCATTTTGTGAAGTTTTTATATCTTATAAGGTGTGACATTTAGTCATGGATTATTCATTAAATGTCATTTTCTGTCAACATTTTACACTATTGTCTCTGAAAAATCACAGATCTTAGTACATGTTTTTTGCTATATAGGGACTTTGTTATGTGTCACACATAATACTCTCCACTATGGCTGCCACAAAGCCTTGCTTTTCAGTATGGCTGACCTATGGTCTATATTTCTGTATATAAAAAAATCAGTCTGACAAATGCCTTCATAAATCAGCTTTGCTCTAGCTTTCAGTTCTGGGTGCGGGCCAATAGATCACTGCAGGCTGCTGCAGGTGACTCCAGGTAACTTGTTTTTCTTTTTTTTGTTTTGTTTCTTTTTCAGGAAATTTCAGTTTGCATCAGCAGTTGCATTGCTCTGCTATTGTCTGGTGTTTGCAGGGAGTAGAGTGGGTTTATCTGTTTTACGTGTGCAGAGTTCAACTCCAGGCAGAGAGTTTATGTTTTTCGGTTTCCACTTGATCTGATCTGATTTTTGACCATATTAAATTGGTTTTCATAATAATACACACAATAGCTAAACGTCCAGCTATTGTATGGTTGTTTTACTGCAGTTTGATGCTGCTGTTGTGTGGGGATGGATTTTTTTTCATTTATTTAGTTTTCTGGCTGTCTATTTAGTAGTTTTTGATTAGGGAAAGCTGCATATTTGTCATATGTAATAGTGGAAATATCTGCTGTTCGTATCCAGGAATCATTTATTGTGGCTTGAGATGGGACAAATGACAAAATATAATAGATACAATGTCAGCACGAACATGTTCGATTGCAAAACAGCGGTCCAAAACTGTCAGGAACAAAAAAAAATATTTTGTTGAGTAAATGCTTAAAAAATGCTTGTCTAGCAACTCTGAATTTATTGTTGACAGGAAAAATTATTTATTTTTGTTTGGACGCTTCCAGCTGTTGTAACAGCATTGTTAGCTAACTTTCTGTTGCCTCTAACTCTCTTTTAGAGCTCACATTTTAAACGTCAGTAAATCCTATTACACCCTACAGCTGCTGTTGTTGATCTTTAGGTTTTCATGTCACAGTGGAGATACAGCCCTGTTGTATCTGCCCCCCTCCTCACCAGAGTGTGGCTGTAAACACACTTTGCTATCCTGCTGCCGAGACTGTAGAGATGAGATGAGCAATATTACACCAGGATCTATTAATACAGCGATAAAGTCCGACAGGCGAATTTATCATTTGTTGATGTCTAATACATCAATATTACTATAGTATGGTGTGAATTCACCTCTTTACACTGACTTTACAGCTCATTCAGGTCTACTTGAACCATATAATTACCCACCAACACAAGTGCTTATTACCCTACTCTGTGCAAACACCGTCTGCTTTTTGCAGAGTGCACCACGTCCATCTTTGTGCTTTATCTTTAAAAGAATATGTTGTAGGAAGTTAGAACCAGCAAGTTCACTAATAAATAATCCAGATATGCATCTCTTTTTAACCCAAAGGAGAGTATCAGGCACCCGCACAGTTTACTCAAACATTTGCTAATGTTAGACCAGGCATCCAGCCCCAGCTATGCTATGGGAGGTCTGAGGGTGAGGTTTATTCTGGGACAGGTATGTACAGTCTGAGAAGTGTCAGAAGGATGTGGTTCTAGTTCCTGCATGTAATCGGCTGTTTGGTAAAAGCTTGTGCGAGGCGTTTGTGTGTGAAGTGTCCTAAGGTCAGTGAGGTCCACGCAGGACTTTGCTGGACTCAGAACTTCCCACAAGATTTTGCTGCACGAGCCTTTAACTGTCAGCTACGATTTGCTCCCAACAACACAGAGGACGTCGTCTATTCCAGCTCGACTTGAACACACCACAACTACATAGTTTCCAGTGTGGTGGATTCACTGCTTTCGGCCCTGATGAGGGATTGATCCTCTCGTCCTCTACGTACTTTGATAAACATAAAACCACACTCGCCGCACAGACAAGCAGAGTAAGCAGGGAATCCCTTCCACTCAGAGATTGACAGCTGTGTATACAGTAGCTTGGCCAGGCTGCATCTCCCCATAATCCCTCTCTTTGAGCTTTAATAATTGATTCTGAATTGATTTAGGCTCAGCTGGCTCAGTCGCTTTTGGACACTAGCATGTATTTTTGCTTCCTATAATTATCGTCTGCCTCATTTCTGTGCTGGTCAGCAATAAAGTCAAACTTTTACCTTCCAAGAGGAAGTGTTTTCAAGGAAGCAGTAATTAAAAATTCATTTGAGATTTGTTTGTTGCTCTTGCTGACCATAAATTACACACACCAACAATTTGCCTTTACATAAAGGAAGTTAAACGCCAGTCGATGCCCTTTTTTAATTCTTTGAAGCATAGTTCTTAGGATTCTGAGGTCTCATGGAAAACATTTCAATCTTTTTACAAGCTGTTGAAAACCCACTAATGAAATGATGTCCATAAAAGCCTGTAATGTGCAGCATGGCTTTTGTTTCTCTCAAGGGGAAATGCACAAACTCAATGCAGAAAAGTTTGTTAGAAGACATGAAAGCAAAGAGGGAAGGAGATGCCTCCTCGGCTGAACTTTGCATGGACAGACTCGTCAGTGATGGAGCCTTTCACATGCTAATTTAATGTCATTCCGTTGGCCTCTTTTAACATCACCCTAGTTAACAAACTGACCCTATCACAATGATGGGACCACAGTGAAACCTATGTCCTATTTAATCTTCATAAAAAAAAAGAAAAAGAAAAGCAGTCCCCAGGATGTCCATAAACGAGTGATATTTAACATTTTAATGGAATAAACATATGGAAAAACACATGTATTCACTTTCTTGCCAATAGTTAGATGAGGAGATTGATCCCACTTTTTATATGTGTCCTATAAAACCTTAGCTTAGCATAAAAAACAGGAAGCGGCAGGAATAGGATAGCCCGGCTCTCTCCAAAGATAACAAAAAATGTGCTCACCAGATCCACTAAAGCTCAGTAATAATGTCTATGTCATGTTTGTTGGGCTGTAATTGATTCAGATTTTCATTTTGAATTCAAAGGATAAAGTTTGTTCTTTAAAAGCTAATAAAATGTTCAGGCTCTCAATGTTTTGTGCAAAATTCCCCATTTTTTAAATGCCATCACGTCCTCGTTGTCTTTGTTTTGGTCAAATCCTTCTCCACGCTCTTTTGTGTGGAGGGAGATTCCTCACATGAGGAGGTTGTTAAGCTGCCATCAGGGAAAGTGCTGGATGTATTTAGGAGGAGTAAACGGGGAGGGAAGGACCCTTTAGTGGAGGGAAAGAAGGGAACGGCTCTATTGTCAGACCGAGTTGAAAGAAGCTGTGGCCTTTTTTTTTGTTTGTTTCCTCGCTTAGGATTTTGGGAAGGCAGGAATGATTCTGAGCAGGATAGAGGAGGAAATTAAAGGGTTTGGTCTCAAAAGAAGGAGTTTAGATGGATAAAAAGGTTTAATGAAGCTGAGAGAGAGTGGGAGGAAGAAAAAATTGGAAGAGAGAGAGAGAGAGAGAGAACCCAGGAAGTATTTTTATTTCAGAAAACTTTTACTTTTCATTTCTTTCTGATAAGACACTTTGCTTTAAAATCTGGGCCAGTTAAACATTTTTTGATGGTGTTGAGCTCTTTTCACTAAAGATCACTGAGGCACCCTGGGGGCAAAAGACCCTGTCATGTCACCGCTGTGTGTGTTTGTGTGTGTGTGTGAGAGAGAATTTAAATCAGGTTTACCCCTCCCCCTTGCCCTTTTAAACCCCTCCACCACAACCAGGACCTACTGAATTCACAGTTTCCCCTGCTCTCTGCATGCTGTGTGCTGGATATGTTGTGTTCTCCTTCTGTGTTGCTCTCAGTCTGTCCTGATGAAGCAAAGCGGCTCCTGCTTTTGATTGAGAAGGAAGATAGAAGAGGAGTGCTTGAAAAAAAACTGGATACACTGTAGGAGGAGCATTAAGGAAAGAGGGCAGCAACAGTTTTACACTGCTACAATGGGAGAGGCGTGTTAGAGAGAGCGACAGAGAGAGGAAGGGGGGAGTGAGTAGCACAGGCAGAGGACTCGCTGCAGTGCAGGTGGATCACAGCCGTCTGGTGAAGAGGAAGACTCTGAGGCAGCACGCTGACTCTATTTTGGCTGTCCAGCAGGTTTGTACAGCACTTTTCATTTCATTACTAGCTGTCTGTTACATGGTTTGTGCCTCTACATTTGTCCTCTGTGACTGATATAATGGATGCAGTGTTCTCCACCATCCAGGCTGCTGTCTCACTGCTGTCTGCTTTCACTGCCTCTGTGCGGTAGTTATATTTCCCAGAGCTGACAGCACCAGGGAAAAAACAACATGTTATCCGTGATAATGTCATACATGATTGCAAAATATCAAGGTCGAGGGTTGTGTTTCTGCTTTTCACAGTATGGCACGCATGCAGAAGTTCATGCTACATGAGAAACTTTTAAGCTGTGTGTGTGTGTGGTGAACAGAGGGCTCTCTGCATTGCTTCATGCTAAATGAAATAGCAGAGGCCCTCTTCCCTCCTTTCAGATCAAGAGTTCTTTTAATATGGAGAAGAATAGAGCTGGGAGCTGTGAATAGGCCTGAGATGGCTTTCTGTGTGCAGAAGAGAGGTGCCGCCCTCTCAAGTGTCAGCATGCTTAGCGGGTAGGAGGTGGGGGGTAGGTTGGTGTGCTTGAAGTTTGCAGAGGGGGCTGGGTTTTATGTGACTGAGCCACATTTATATGTGATGAGCTTTTACCTTTGTTTCTTTTCTCATTATAAAGTATGTTGATGATGAGAATTAGATTTGAAATTTGTCATGTCCAGTGACGTCTCTATCCCCTGAGGGAAAGGAGGAGTGATACAGTCAAGAAGTTGAGTAGATTTGTCTTTTCATAGGTGTCTGTTTACTATTCACAGAGCAGCGATAAGGAGCCATTGGGAGTTACTCGTTTCTATTTCTGACTGTTGTTTTCTGGGTGTTCCTATGAAAGGTTGTCTTTCATGCTTTGACAGATGGGAAAGTCTGTGGTTTGGTTGCCCTTTTTGCTCATGATATTTGTTTGCCAGCTTTGATTTGTCTCTCAACAGTTGCTTCACATTTTTTTTGATTTGTGATATCGCTGGAGGGGTTTTTGCATGATCAGTGATTTACATTCAACATTTCAAGGTTGTCGGAGCATTTCTGCTTGTTTTCTTGTTTCTCATACAACCTCAGCACAAGAAAAAACGCACTGAAACCCGTATACCATCTCAGCACAATCATCTCTGATTCCAACATGACAGATTTTTTCCCCTCTGTGGAGCAGTTTATCTATAAACTGTAATCATTTGTTGGTTTTAGAGTGAAATATGGAGTACGAGAGTCCAAACTGAATCTTCTTTGTGCTGCAGTTGTTCTGGTCCATCCTGCACTGCACCAAGTTGTAATTAGCCGACCAGGTAATTAGCTTCAAAATGTCAGCTTCATGTCTACAAAGAACAAACTCAATATATTTTACATCTCATAGTGAAAGTGAAATGGTATTCTCTGGGGTTTTTTTTACACCCTGTCATTTCTCTTGACAAGTACTGCTGAAATATTTCCCAGCTACTGCAAATGAATCCTAATTTACTGTCAAGTTTATCTTCTCATGGTTGAATTGATGATATCTGATAGATTCACTGGGTTTCTGTCTGTCTTCTTCAACCATAGTACATTCTTATTTTATTTTTATTTTTTCACTTTGGCTGCACGTAGCACAGTATTCAGTCTTGTCACAGTGAATTTGTAGATTGAGCACTAATTATGATGAGATGTTTTGCAGTGAATGCTCACACCATCTGCTGTTGCATATGTTGTACATGTTCCCTCTGCTGTCAAATGCTGTCACTCTTTGTGAATGTTTAAGCAAAAAAGAGAATATACTGCTTTGAGATTCAACCTGGTCTGTAGATGATGGTTACAATATGCACATGCAGCTTCCACGATACTTGTTGCCACGGTGATGGCCTTGGTCCTCTAACAAATCCTGAAACGTCTGATCAAATATTTATCCTGAGTTCTTTTTCCGAAAGGCAATAACACAGGACCCTTGCAACAGGCCTTGTTTGGTCTTTATCTTTTGGCCATTCTCAAAGGTTTTCACATAGTTTCAGGAATGACTTTGTGTGTCTGGGCCCTTGAAGAAAATATTGCTGCTTCAGGCTCGTTGATTTGCAGTCCCGCTGGCCTTGATTTCCTCTCCCGAGGACATCTGAATTTAACACCACATGTCTGTTCTTGGGTCAAGGGTTTGAGATATATCTTCCTGGCAAATGAAGATAGATTTCTTAATGTTATATGTAACTTACTATGCTTCAAACCTGGACATGTAATCTGATAACATTTTAAAAGTAGTAAGAGGAAGTTTCTCCCCCCCCCATGCTGAGTCCGAGGAGGTGAACACTGAGAGCTGCAAAAGGTGAAGTACTGTCTCTGTGTCTCAATCAACCCTGGTGACCCAAGCACCTCTCCAGCTCTTCTCCTTATGTTTCCACTTAAGGGGGGTGATGGATTGTGTGTGTGTGAGTGTGTGACTGAGTGTGTGTTTAAAAGAAAAAAAAAACAACAACAACAGGAAGGGGTGTCTGACCCCCGATTTCTATTGTATATGGAATGCTTGTGTTTCGTCTGCGATATGTTTCCATTATACTCATACTCATACTGCCAGTGCTCTGGAGCCCGACGCAGCCGATCTGCAAACCTTCTGTTTTTGCCGGACGCCGGATCAGTGCTCAGCAATAGGGAGCCTAAGTCACGCCCCTTCCGGTCGACCCACAGGGTCCTTAGATCGAGAAAAAATTACATTGCAGTGAACAGAGAGATAAAAATTATTCTCCGATCCACATTTGACTTCTACCCTGGATCGCTCATATGTCGTATCTTGATTTAAATGATAACTATTAGTGTGAGTCAAGGCTATATTTATGGTATATGCTTCTGAAAATACGTCACTGGTTAGACTATTAACCAAATAGTTGTGTAGGTGACGTCATGTCACAATTTCCCCCCAAAATTTTACATTGAATTTCTTTCCCCCTCTCTTCCTGGCTGAAGAGAGAACGAGGTGATAAAAATTAACCAGGTGAGATATTTTCCTAGGTTGCGTAGCTAGCTGCTAAGCTAATGTTAGCTGTCAGAGTGATGTAGATTTTGTGAATTTCCATAGACGCTAGTTCACAATTTTTACGATCAGAGGACCCATGGACTGGAAGTAGATGAGCGTGACTTAGGTTACCCATTCGGTACACAGCACGACAGGAAGTCATGCACAAAAACAAAATAAAACATCTGCTTAACTTTCAAAGTAAAATAAACCGTGTTCACCTGTGCTACACCTTGAAGTCGTCACAAATGGGCGAAGGCAGGTCTGAAGGCCTCAAGGTTTTCAGACATCATTTCACCCCGTTGACACTGTATAGAAACTACAGCCTGCTATATTGCACGACTGTGTGAAAATTCGCCAAATCTCATGATGCCGGCTGAGCTGGACCTCAAACGCATCTTGTGGGTATTGAAGGACGGCGGATTGGAGACGCAACGCAAGCATTCTGCATTCAGTGGAAATCTGGGGTTATCATCCAAGAAATGGGTGTTGCTCTTCTTTCTAACTTGTGTTGTAAATCACCCCTTTATGTAATGGGGCTGTGCATGTGTGTGTACTGGTGTGTGTGAGTGTGTATGTGTGTGTGTTAGTTAAATAGCTTGGCTGGCCTCCCTGAGATTATGTCATACAGCATGGATTCCAGCTGTCCGAGTCAGCTGCATTTAATTTTGCTTTCAAGAGAGTCATCCCCAACCACAGTGTGTGTGTATGTGAGCGTATGTGTGTGTTCAAACTTTATATACTTGTGACTTTGAGATTTGTCTAAAATGTTTGTATAAAAACACACACTCTGTAGTCATTGGGGCGTTATTTGCTGGCCCACAGTGAAGAAATCATTTCTGTCAGTTACTGGCTAATGAAAGCTTTTTTTTGTCCTCTTTCATGATTGTGATTTGGGTCTGATAGAGCGCTGCGGTCCAACTCTTAAGTCAAACCAAATGTATTTGGGCTGGGTCCCACTGAGGGGCTTAAATGTGAGTTTTGACAAAAGGACAACACATATCACAGCTTTAATGCAGGTGCACACGCAGGGCCCCAAACTGACTGTGATCACATTTCTTTGCAAAAACAAAGTGAGAACGCCACATCTTTGATGCAGCAACATGATGATATGAAATAGATTTTTTTTGTGTGGTCATAATTATTTTGTTTAATAAGCATGAGGTCTTTTTACAGGGTGATATCCACATGGACAAGGCAAATTGATCCCTAGTTTCCTTTAGACAAGTGTGTTGACCAAGGCTCATTCTCTTCAAACATTACTGTTACTCAAATTATCTGAGTTACTTACGTCTCTTTCCTGTGCCAGTTAGCATTGGATTTATGTCTGAGAGGTTGGCAAGACAGGCTCTGTGTTAGAAGGAGAACCTGCACTCACTACAGCCAATGTATAATCCTCTGGTTGACATAATATATTAATGAAATGGCTAAATGCTGGATGTCTGGGTTGCTCTGCTCTTTGACCGCTAGTGGTTGGACCTTTTAAACCCTGGTCAACTTTGACTCAACTGCACTTATTTAGCTTGTAGAGTGAAACCAATGATATTTTGAACTTTGGCCAGGTCAGAGTTCATGGGAAAGCTTTGCTGAAGTTATCTTCACCATGTGGTTGGATCCAGTGACATGTTTCTCATGACTAAAATTGGATGGGTTCAAAAAGACAAGAGAATCTACATGCACCTGTCAGACTTACTGAGGTATCTCAATAAACTCTTAGTATAGTTTCTAAACTGCTGCTGCTTTGGACCAAATAACAACTGTATGTATTTTCTACACATTTCAAGTGTAATTTTTTTTAAACTTTTTTTATTTTAAACTTTTTAAAGCTAGGTTAAGCAGAGTAATTGAACAACTTGAGCATTATGTTAAAGTAACTACATTTAAAAAAAAAACTTATGGTTGCCAGTTGAGTTTTTCAGGACCTCAAATTCAGTCAAATAGTGATCATCAGTGCAACTGATGGAAGGTGCAACACAGAAAAACTGAACTCAAAGAAATTAAAGCTGATACATCTCAGCCCTCAGCACAGTCACACCAACCAGTCTAAAATCAGACTGCGCCGGTCTTGGATAACCATCGTTGTCCGATAGCACATTCACTGTGGTATTGCATGTTCCCATCATCATATCTGTGCCATCTGACTCTTATCCTCTGCATACATGAGAGGAAGACAAGACAAGACAACGAACAGAATGCACCAAAAGTCAGGGCCTTACTATATCTTAAGATGACAAATGCTAAGATTGTCTGAGATATTGTGTGTTAAAGTTTCCAACAACTCACTCAGACTTTAGGGACACGATGTAACAGGACATTTCTCCCCAGCAGTTATGACCAACTTTTACTTTCCATTATGCTTAAATTCCTTCTGGGCTCATGCCATTCACTTTCCCATCTGCAAATTTTACTCCTTACTCATATACTACCCTGCAGACCTAAAACTGTGCTTTGTTGACGTAAGTTGCCTGATAAACATCTTTGTCTGTACATGTAGCATGTTGTTTACCTCTGATAAGTCCATTTTCTGTTTAGCCTCCTTTTTGTCCAGGGTAGCTTCCCTTCCTGACTTGGCACTGATAATGGCACATTAGTGTTGTGTCACATGCGCTGTCGCATGTCTTGGACCAGATCAGCTGTTTGAGGGGGTGGAGGGTTGGGGGGTCTGAGAGACAACAGATTTAAAAAAAAAAAAAAATACTCAGTATTGCAGAATCAAACCAGTTAAAATCAAAGCCTTTCAGCACTGAACTAAAGTTGTTTTTTTTTTTTTTTGGTTAGTAGTGGTAAATAGGAAAAGAAAAGGTTAAGTGTTTGAAATGTTCTTTATGAGATTTATTTTTATTGCAATGGCCCATTGAGTTTAACAGTTGCTAACAAATCCCAGGTAATAAGTGTTAATTTCTCAATCCACAGGTATAAACTCTTAAGTTGTAAGAGACTTGTGAAATCCCACATTGTCCTAAAGTAATGAAGAAAAAAAAAAAAACAAAAAAAAAAAAGAAACAGGGGAACGTATATTTTGAGCTCTGAGAAGAAAATTAGTGTTTCTGAGAAAAAAAAGGAGAATGTTTCTGATGAATTGTCTGTTTGTTCCAGATGTGACATCTGTCTGCAGGGATTTACAGCTCTATATGATGTGATGTGTGGCAGCTTGAGGAATTGTAAAAGGGGGAGTGGAGCATACAGGAAAGAGCATATTGTTTTACTTGTCCTGGCCTTGTCAGCTCCTATATAACTAAGAATCATATAAATCAACTAGTACATGAATGCAGGTGCTACAGTAATTTCATGAGTATTCACTGAAAAACCTTACAGAACTTTTTTTTTTTTTTCTTTTTTAACTAAACTAAAACCTATGACTTCATCATTCAGTTGGAAGCTTTTCTGCTCTGGCAAATAATGACGGGCTGAGCACAGAGCCTCACAATTTCCCTTTAAATCTCTTTCTCGTCCTTTCTTTTACATTCTATCATTTCTTTCCTCTCTTCCTCCTTCCTTCTGAACTAAAACCTGGAAGTCATTTATGAAGTCAGGATGGGGTTTCTCCCATCCAGAAGTGGATATGTGAGAAGACCTCAGTGAGTAGGGACTGTAGTTTGACGTCCCACACCTCTCAACAAGGGAATTGCATCACAGTTAAGCTGAAGATCTCAGTGTTGGAACCAGCTGTGATTTTATGTTTGGTTATAACTAAACCTGGTTACTAAAGCAGAGGCCATGTCTGCCACAACCACAGTGTTTTTAAAGGAGCTTCCCCCAAAATTAGCAAAGAAAAACAGGTGCAGTTTAGTTATATGACATTAGGGTAAAGACACTGTAAACAATTCAGCAAGAAATTTAGGGGAAATTGGCAAAAAAAAAATGTGGTACGAAGAAGAGGAATTCTTTCAAAGACAGTATGAACTCATTTTTTGTGCTACGTCTAGGCATGATAGTATAATGGTCAGCCTCTTTTGTTGTATGGATATGGCCAAAATGAATAGATTGATGAGTCGCTATTGAAGAAAAGCAAATTAAATACAAATCAACTCTGCCATCCAAAGTTTTCTCCAAAGAGAACAAAAAGATAATTTCTCAGAGAATATTCAAATTTCAGTTCCAACCTTCATCCTCTTTTTTTTTTTTTTTTTTTTTTGGTTCCCATTCCCCGTGAATCCTGTTATTATTGAACTTGAAGAATGTAAGAATCAGTTTCCTTTCCTCCTGTCTCTTACGTTGGTCGCATAAATTAGATTAGAACTAGGAGATGACCTGTTTGTTCTGTCATTGTACTCATTCATCTTGATCTTTGTAATCAGGTTTACTGTAAATTATTCTATTTTCGTATTTCTTCATTCTTTGTGGTGGACGGATAGGACGACCAAACAAAAGAAGAAATGCAAAAGGCTGAATGTAGAGTTTTAAAAGAACCATTGGGAGATTGAGCTTTTGAAAGCTATTGAGCTTTTATAGTGTTGAGATATCCATGTTAAAATATAGTACATGGAAAACAAAGAAGAACAGACGAATCTCCCCATTGTGTTCATGCTAAGTTTAGAGAAGCTCTGTGTGTCCACACCCCAAGCTACACTAATCAATGTGGGCTTGACGATGGAGAACACATCCCAAATTCCATGTGCATGAGGGAGGATGGGGTCCAAATGGGGAAAGGATGGGAGGAAACGAAATCTGTAAGTTCATGTCTGAGCTCCCTTAGTTTGTGCAAGACAGACTGACGTATCAATTTCATGGGTTGGGGGTCACAACTCTGTAGATGAAACGAGTGCACATTGAGGTATGGTGGGAGGTCATACAAGCCTCATGGCCACGAAAAAAGACCAGGTTGAGAAATGTGGTGGGAGAAATGACTGAGCGAGTTGGGCGGGTGGTAGATGGGAGGAGATGTTATTAATCTCCGTTGTTTTCCCCCTCATATTGTCATTTCCTCTGCAGCTGGACCCAGGTTGAGAGGGAAAGAAAAACATAACTGAGGAGATCAAAAATCTAAACAGCGGTTCTGTCTGTGTGCTTGGTGTTCCCCACTGCTGACACGTGTAATAAAACACATTGTCCGATTTTGTAATGTGCTGCTAATGACGGTGAAGGTTAGGCCAAGCAGGAAAAAAAATGCACAAATGTAACACAGCCCGTATGTTTAAAAAATCAGTGTGTTGAAACAGAATTTGCAAAGGAGAAGGTAAACTGAATGTACAAATCCTTTCATATTAAAAGATAGTAAATAAGGAATTTTGATTACTATAGTCTCAAATTACGATGAGCTGTTTTTTGAGCTGTTTCATGAATGAATTGGCTCTCAGTTTTTTTCACACTCTTTTAAAAAGGTCTCACTATTTAGTCTGACGAGTAATTCCACAGATTTATTGCACTGCCTTTGCCCTTGACAGAGACCTCCATCAACCCTTCACCTCTTCTTGGGTCAGGTCACTGGAGTTCAACCTGACAGCCTGTAGGTCATGGCCCCATTAAAATACACTCCCAGTTCTCCCACCTGAGTGTCAGCAGTCTCTCCTGGTCCCCAGTCCTTCCCAAACAAATGTATGGATACATCAGTCTATTCACCGCACACCATCCTGAACATGGTTAAAACCACTAATGCTACATTTCAACTGGGTTCGAATACTCACAACTTGTTGTACAGCACACAACTAACACAAATCTTAAAGTGAGAAATAGCAGAGGCATAAAATGTTTGTTGTATAAAGACCTCTGTGTTCTTGTCAGGTCATCTGATAGCATGTGAAACCCACTCTCTGTGGCATGACCAACAATTTTTATAACTTTCCAAAACGAGCAATCCAACAAGCAGGTCCACTTCAAGCAGCGATTTGGTAACTGTGTAAAGATGAGAGAGTAAAGCAAAGATTGAAACACTCTAGCAAACTCTTTGAATGCAGCTGTTCTGATCAGTTATTAACTTTGCTTTTTACGGCCTTAATAGTAGCCTCAGTAAAGAATAGAGTGTACTAGAAAATAGCTCAGAGTAAGTGCAGTAACGTGGGAGTGAAGCAAACCCCAGACTCCAAACCCCAGAGGCTGCAGAGCTTCAGAAGTAGAGCAGTGGAGAGCTGTAATAAATGGTGCTTTCTTTGTAGTTTCTTGTCAAATGTTGAATCACTTTAGTTGCAGCTCAGCTGAGGATGGAGATGGTCATGGTTTGGCCCTGCTCCCAAGTAGCACCATCACTCCAAGGGTCAATGCAGTTATCTGATCAGGTGTCAACATCCCAACTTGGATCTACATCACTTTATACCAAGCTAAAGCATTTTGGCATTTAAGATCACACTCTTCCCCAGGTCATCACTGATGCAAAAGTGTGTGTGAGAGACATTTGTCATCTGCTCATCACAGCTGATTTGGCATACCAAAGTGCCAAAGTGTATTCCTCCACTCTGCTTTATTAAAGTGGTGAGAGACACAAGATGTGTCCATTTTAGTTGAAACTTTAATTTTGCATTTTCATATCAGATTTGTCAGTATTACTTGTCACTTGAGAAAACTCCAGCTTGTTTTAATGTTGCTCATTACTTCAAAGAATACTACTTGGCTTAGGTTCCCAAAGCTTGTCATCCATGCTGCTAAACTGGCTTGTCCAGAGTCCGCCGCTTCCCTCACGCTGCCTGAGGTTTGGCAGGTAAAGGAGCCAGAGTTATGGAAGTCATTAAAATTCCTTGGGAACATGTGGACGCTTGTTTATTTTTCCGCCCAGGCTAAGAGGGTGGAGAGCTGCCAGGACGCTGCACTGTCCTCCCAACAAGAAAGGAGAGTGGACAGAGTGTGAGTGAAGAGGAGGAATTGATGGAGGACAAAGGAGATGAAAGACAGATGACAGGGGGAGAGAGTAGGAATGAGTGAAGCAGAGGACAGATGAGTGGAGAGGTGTATGGAGGGAAAGCGGAAGTGGTTGAAAGAAGGAAAAGGGGGAGAGTATGAGAGAGAGAGAGAGGAAGAGGAGAGGCAGACACCCTCTACTAGATGCCAAACAAAGAGTCACACAAATGAACGTTGAGGTTTCATTGAGCCGTACAGGAAAAGGATTGTAGACGCATGGATTCACATACAGGCTAGAGACAAGGGGGGATAGCAGAGATAGATGAATCTTGTCCTATAAAGCTTACGTTTATACTCAACTCAAAAAGTGAGTTGATTATTGTTTTAAAAACAAATCTAGAATAGACAAAATGTGACATTAATTGACCCTTTCAAATAATGTCAACATTTTTCTTATATTGTTGGATTACATTTCATTGAAAGTGTTCGTTCAAGTTGTCCCTCTGAAAAACTTTGCGTTTACTTTTGCACTTAACAATGAGCTCAAAAATCAATTAAAAAAAAAAAAAAAAAAAATCAAAGCTCATCTTAAAAGAAGACTCACAGAAGCTACAAACTGGACCATCACATCATTTCCCCCCTGCCTGGACTGCTAAAGCCATCCAGCATTGTCGGCTATTAATAAGAGACCTCAGATGGCGTCTCATTTTCTGTGACCAGTTGGTTCCTCCATGTGCAATACACGGTCATGCTTTACGTCGCCCACCAAATAGCCATAAATCTTCCTCGCCTTCATTTTAAATGTGGAAAGATCCCCTCATGCTTGTTTTTAAATACCAGATCCAAGAGCGGCCTGCTGCGATGTGGGCGTTTTTTCTGATTGGTTAAACAGAGGGGAGGACTTGAAAGGAATCCTGGTGCAGAGTGTTAGCCCAGGGGAACTGATACTGTAATATGCTGGTGTGTATGTGTGAGTGTGTGTTGGAGACAAAAACAGAAATGTCTGGCCTGTATGTTCCATCAGACACCTTGTAAACGGAGTCAAGTCACCGTTTTAACTTTAAAGACCTTCAGCACTCTCCTTTTCTTGTCCAGTGATGATACTCCATCACCATCTGATGTTACCGTAGCTTGATCATTTGGAAAACCAGCAGCCAGGCCAACTGTTGAGTTGAGCTTCCCATCTATACCACCCTTCAAATTTCTGTCATTTTAAATATAAAAAGCAGTGATAATGGATGAGAAGATTATAAGGACACCATATGGATGAGGGAGGAAGGACTCAGGGATGAGGATGGTGCGTTCAGCCTGCAGGATGAAGAGGGAGAGAACGAGAAAGAAGGGAGTCGTGGAATTTCTTGGTGCGTAGCTGTGGTATCGCCTTCCACAGCTGAAAAATATATCAAAGTGATCTTTCTTACTGCCGATACTTCCCTAATCGTAGGCCAGGAGACAGAGATTGCAGCAGCAGGCCCTCGGTGAGGTCACTCTCCATCTCCATTTCTTCCTTTCCCTCATTCTCTATTTCCCTGTGTTTGATCATTTCTGGCACAGCAATGTGGACCCTGGGGGTGATCCGGGTATTTACCTGCCTCACCAACAAATCTTTGGCTAATTGAGATGTAATGTGAGAGCTCACATTTTCCTTCCGCCTAAATGTTTGCTCCCAGAAGGCGATGGCCTTTGACATATAACGAGGTGTCAGGTTACATTTGTGTGTTGCCAATTTAAATTATTGCTGTGCATGTCTACAAAGCTGGCATGATATCAGTGACTTAGGTCAACTGCATTCCTTTATACCAAAGATGTGAATTTGGATATGCCTGGAACGGCAGGGTATTGTAAATTAAGGGTATTACTTGAAGACAAATGTCCAAGAGTTTACTGAGGTTGAATTGATACATTTCCATTCTAAAGTTCATCTTGGGTTTGTATACCCAAACTGCGGGAAACATCATCCCCTTGCACAAAAGCTATAATTGATTACAACAATTTAATCATCAATCAGTCATGTAGGCACAATCGATAAATCCTTCATGTCAAGTTTTTTCCTTGTTTTCTCATGTTTTTAAAAATTTACGAGGTCAAGGAAAAAGCTTGAATCAAGAGTTCCACTTTGAATTGTGAAGACCGCAGTGCATTTGCAGTCCAAAGCGTCCAAATTCTTGTCCAAAACAGAAAACCCAACAATCACGCCCACTTCCAGCAGTCCTGACAGAGACCCACTTTTGAATGTGGCCATACAGAAGAGGCATTTACTTAAGCATTGATAAGCAAGTCAGATATTTGAAGCAGGCCTTGAATCATAGGGGGTGATTGGTTTGCAATCATTTCTTAGAGTGTTAGTTGTCTTGACTTTACAATACTAGCAGTATGTTACCTTCAGCCATTTGTGACATTTCAATTTCAAATTTTCGTTTCAATAAAAGTGTTTTTTCATAACAAATGATTTCTGATTTACCTTAGTTGTGTAGAACTGAATTTAAGTCAACATTAATACACAGTGACAAGCTGTAGGTTCTAGTAAACAATAGCCCAAAAAGAGTTTTTCTGGACTTAACATCTGAGTGATCTTTAGCCCAATGGGGAAAAGATCAGTCTTCTAAATCTGAAGTTTGAAAAGATAATCCATCGTGCTTTATGATCCACTATTGGTTGTCTAATCCTTCCTTTGGCTGCTTTGTTCTGAGTCTGCCTTTTCAAGTCTACAGTCTACTGTTAGAAATCTGTCATCAGATCCGTGGCGTGTTCTCTAACACAGTGTTGACAGTGATATGTGATGGTCAGCTTTGGAGAATTTAAGGATCCTCCTGTCATGGAGATAATGGAGAAAGAATGTCTTTGAAAAAAAGAAGACTGTCAGATGAATTCCCACAAATAAGCGGGATTAATGTGCTTTCTATAATTTCATTGGACAATAAGTGCCTGTATTTGTTTGATGGTTGAGAGAGGAGGAAAATGAGGGGAAAGATCTATAACTGGGCTCAAACCTGGCTTGTTACACATTTTACAGTTGTCACCATAGAACCTCAAGGTGTGATTACATGTTTTTCAGTATGAATTTGATGTTTCAGTTTTATTAACAGTTGAATTTTGGGGAAAAAGCTAGAACCCAATATTAGAGGTACGATGGGATAAGCAGCTGCCAACAGGGGAGATTATTTCAAGTCAAGCAAGCATGCTGAAAAACATACCTCCATTAAAAAAACAATTATTTAAACCACCATTGAAAGTACAACAAAGCACCGACCCAGAACAGAATTTGTAGATTTGTCCGCAGTGAAGTCCGGAACAGCAATTTCAGGGCACGTTTACTTTACCACTCAGCTGTGGCAGTTGTCATTTGGTTCACCCATGCTTCAAAGTTTTCCTTCCTGATTGCATCACTAGGTCTTGGTCTCTGTGGTAACTGTGAGTCATAACACACTCTGGTTGTCAAGAACAATAAGGTGCCACAATAATACGCTGCTTCTCTTTGGATATCCTTTAAGCTCTTCCTGACCGGGAAGGATGGCAGTTTGTGCATGCACTGGTGTGTGAGTGGGAACGTAAAGGGTGTGTGAGGAAACAGCTGGACCATCTTGTACAAACATACACATTTACACAAAAGTCAACCATCAACATCTGTATTGTTGGAAATGAATGTAAGACCATTTATAGAAATTATGAGTAATGCAGTTTGGTTCCTTGAAATTGCATTTATTTATAGATCCTTTTGTCAAACTTCTGTAATGATTAAACAAAATCACATTGCCTTATCCAGAAGTCACATTGCCTTATCCAAGTCCTTGAAAAATGTTCAGCATCAGAATGATTGTAAAAGAATAACAAGCTGATCTGTAGTCCTTCGTCTTCCTGACACCTTGTTTCTTATGTTTTTTGACAAAAGTACGATTGGATTGATGAAAACATCATATGAATCTGCGTGGAACAACGTGTGATATTATGGGATGGTTACAGTTTTACCCGTTGGCACTGACTTTCTCAGAGAAAACTGTAATTCCACAGCATTTGACACAATGGTGCTTAAGTCCTTGATCTGTCCTGATTGAGACAGTTGCATTACACTTCTAGGCTAATAAGGCATAAATCCTGTTCAGATCATCACAAGTTGTGCCCTATTTTTGCTCTGAATGATTATTATCTAAAGTATGGTAGGAAGACACAGAAATATCATGAATAATGGTGAACCTCAAAGACAATGAAGACTTCTGTGAGATGTAGAGAAATGATGTGAAAGAGTAGAGCGAGGCAATAAGAAATGTCAGCTGTGAGGCCCGATCTCTGAAGTATTTTTCTTCTCCTTGGTGGCCTAATCATCCAGAGTTTGTACAGAGTAGTGAAGCCTCCCACCATGATTGTGCTGATAATTGGCCTTATTCAGGTTCAGCTGGAGCTTCACTGAGGATTTCATGAATGAAAACTCTGATACACTATGAGGCTGACATGTCTTTGATGTTGAGGCGAAGTATTTCCGACAGTTGATGAAATTACTCCTCTGAAATGAAGTATGCCCGTTCGGTGGTCAGAGCAATCAGGACGCGGGCAATTGCACATGAATGTACATAACACACACATGCATGCGTGTACACTCACACACATACACACACACCCAACCCCGACACACTTGGTTTCAGCAGAAAGTTGTGACTCCTGGCTCCATGCCACTGTCCCCCTGCTGGACCCCACATCCTGACAGGAAGCTTGTCCTTCCTTCACACACATTTGACCAGCCAGAAAATAACAGTGATAAGTAGACAGATGAAAAAGGATGAATAGAATTAATTATACAGACCACAAATGGGGGAAATTGTGCTTAAAATACATCAGGGCTTGTGACCGCATGTTGAGGTCCTGGCATCCCAACAGTGTCTCTGCCCAGTAATAATTGTTACATATTGGCTTCAAGCAGATATTGTGTGTTCCAAGATGTATTGGCTTTGGGAAGCACATTTACAAAGCAAGAAGTCAATTGCATTAAATCTACACAAGCCACAAAAAGACTTTCATAAATGAGTAACTTGATACAGTTTGCTGTTTTCCAGTGGGGAGGTTCACATCTTGCTGTAGACAGCAACTGCAACAGATTTGACAATTTCAGTGGATTTTGTGTCATGACCCTCACCATTGTTTCCTTTTCAACACAGTACTTTTGACAGCTATTACAACCATTACCTAAATGAACATCATTCCTCCCCAAAGCTTTAATTCTTTCATCCCCAGCCATGTTTGTCAGGCTCTCCATGACAGCGAGGCTCAGTGACTGAACTGTCAACGAGAAGAGGAAGAATCCCATGGGTCTGTGCAGCAAGAGGCCTGACCTTCTGAATGTCATCAGTTGCTGCCACTTTTCTTTCCATGATGGATGCTTTGTATGGATTTGTGTTGCAACCCCCTCTGGCTTGAGCCGGACAGTTCCGGAAACGCACACAAACTCTGGAGGTTTTCTTTTCCCTCCGTTCTGACAGTGTGTCACTGAGCGGTCAGATGTGATAAAAAAGGGTCAAAGCCCAGCACAGGGACAGTGAGAAGAACTCTGCTTGTTTCCTTTCCTGTTGTGGTAGTGACATGCTGAGATTTCCTTTCAAATAAAACAAGAACTCATTAAAGCACCCCTGGCTGATTTTCAGTCTGTGGAGACCACCCATCTGATCCGCAGTCCACTCAAGTCTTTTCCTGTAAGCTGCTTTTAAGACTTGAACATCTCAGCCAGTAATTTTGATTATGTATGGAAATGTTTCTGTTATTCTAAATGTTTATGTTTCTTGAATCGACACGTCCTTGTTCATTAATTAGCTGAATGTTGACTTCAATTAGTTATTCAAAATTACCAGCAGCACTGTTGTTTTTGAAGTGGTGATAGATAGATAGATAGATAGATAGATAGATAGATAGATAGATAGATAGATAGATAGATTGATGGAAGTACTTTATTGATCCCAAGCTGGGAAATTACACTGATTTAGGTCGTGATGAGAAAGTGAAAAGAGTGAAAGATTAAAAGAATTTGAAATTAAATTAAGGCATAAGTGTGCTGATATTGGTGGTGAGAAAGCATGGAAATCAGAAAATATTGTGAGACAAACTAAAACAAGGTTAGTTTTTATTTCACACACAGTATGATTTGTAAACAATAAGTGGAATCTGTGAATTGTGAATAACACCAGCTTCATCCATTAACTGCGCAGTAGCAAAAGCCTTTTCAATGGCTTCTTGGACGCTCAGTGGGTGTCCGCTGGAGGAGTTCTTATTGGTACCCCCACATCAAACCCAGTTCATTTATGCCTTATTCATAAAAGTACAGCACTGTGAAACACATAGAAGTTCTATCATTTTCTACCTATAGTAGTCATAGGTTATTAATACAGTTCACCAGCAACAGTCACTTGTTTCATCGAGGCAGGACTGAGTAAAATGCCAAAAGTCCAAGTGGGCAGACTTTTCTTCAGCCAAGAAAACATCTAAATGCCAGGGTCCTTTTAATGTGCGGATGTGGGCGTCTTCAACCTTGCTAAGCCTCAATAACCAGCCTTTGCTTTGATACAGACTTGGATGTCTATTGTTGGTGTGTTCCCTTTTGGGGTTTTGGAGCTCCAAGGTGATTGAAGAGGCTTTTGGGGAACTGGTTGATGTGTGGTCGCTGTGTGTTCAGGCTCTGACCTGCGTGGTGAAACAACACAAGAAGCCCGTGGGATACTGGTGGGAAGAAGTTGTTTCACAATTCATCTGCCTGATTGTGAAATCAGGTTTTTCCAAGTGACTAAACAAGAGAAAGTGGGCTGTGGCACTATGTTGAGAATGAAAAAGCATGGTTAAGTTAAAGGCTTAATACAGTTCAGGACCCTTACATAGAGGGGTAAATGCATGCATATGGCGAGGAGTTTCTTTGATGTTTTTAATGTCTCAGATATGATTAAGACAGAGCATGCCCAAAGTGTAGCATACACTGTGACAGACTCTTATGTAATGTCTTTCATTGCTGCCTTCATCCTCACTCTTGCTTTCAATCTTACTTTTATGTCTGTTTTTACCCCGCTGGTTTCTCCCTTGGTTTTCTCTTTTTTTCATTTGGGGTGGGGTCACCACATGCACAGACTGTTTGTTTGGAGTTGCCATAGAAACTCATGAGAGTGTGTTACTGTTTGTGTGGTCATGCCCCTCTGTGTGTGTGTGTGTGTTGTGCTGGTGTGATGGGCTGCAGTTCTGCTTCTTTCGTGATGACCTCATCCAGACACAGACCCCGACATATCAAATCCGTCTGCTTTCTCGGATTGTGTAATGGATAGTCCCCAAACACAGACCAGCTCTTTGGCCAACGCCCCCTCAATGTTGTGCCTCATTGCTGGACCACAGATGAACCATTGGGGCCATTTGCTTAGCGGCAGTAGTACAACTCCATTTGACAAAAAGAAGAACCCATGGTTGCTTGTTGATTAGATTTCATACAGTGAGTAGGAGTGAAATTAGATTTATTTGAATCAAATTCTGTATAACACTAATCTTTCGAAAAAGGGAATGAAAGTTCATGACCTGACAGCGATCGCTGGAGCTTTACTGCTTCCCATATATCTCCTATTGTTTCTGTTCTCACTTCCACCTCGTCATCTGGATGCTAACTCTTGACATTACTTCTTACTTCTGTGAAGTCCACTGAACTTTCTGCCTCTCTTTGCACTTTTATTAACATTGTCATTTTCTGCAGACTTTTTAAATCGTGCAAAACTAAACAAAACTAGAGCTATAGAAAGATCCTCAGTAGCTCATCTCAGATGGCATGGAATTGTGGGTCAGTTCTGAGAAATCTTTTCCGTGTAAAAGAAAAAAAGAATGCTTCGTTCTCTGAAGGGAAAAGTTCTGCTTTGTTTCACAAGGATTTCCAGAAGATTTATGTCGCCACCAAAGCATAAACGTGTACAGTTATTAGCCCATTTATTGATCTGCCATGTGACTGTGGCCATCCACAAACATGCTATATTCACTGTTAAAAGGGCACATTTAGACACATTGCCTCAGCACATGCTTGAGATGAGAGATCATTGTTGCCCACATTTAACTTGTCTTCTCAGTTGTTGCCACTTTTCCATAAATGTGTTTAATGAAGCACAGAAGGAGATGACCACTGATATTTTTGAGCTTTACTTGACTTGTCTGACTCAAGATGGCTGACATTTCATACTGGAACAAATAATTAAACAAACTTATATGACTTTCTACCTTCTAAAGAGGTTTCTGCAGGGATTTGGAGATTAAAACCAACATCAACTCTGTTGCACAGAAAGTGCAACCATTTTGCTCTGCCCAGTAATTTGCCTATCTGCTCCCATATGTCAGTTCAGGAGCGTGTTCACGTGATAGCACAGATTGGCTCAGATTAATGTGACAGAATTCACATAGAAACCATTTGCCTTGGAAATGAATGACTAAGCTTTACAGTGCCCCAACCTTGTTTGTTTTCTGTTGTCTGTTATGGTGCACAAAAGTCTTCTCATTCTTTTGTTCTTCAGCATATGTAGCTGTCATCTGAATATAAAGTATCTGCTGTCAATGGAAAAGTGACACAGTCCTTCTCAGTGCTTTACTCCATAGCTTTTGCCCCTGAGACCACCACTTCAAAAATAACTCTATTATCTGTTGGAAATCCAGGACAGGAGTGTATTCTTGTCCCCCACTGCAGGGAGTCTGTGCAAGCTATTGCAACATAGATAGTTCTATGCTGCACTAGGTGCAAGACTTGCAGGTTTAAAGATCTGAAATGACTTACCAGCATGATAATTGTTTTTTTACCCAGTTGACCTGTACTGCTGATGTGAACCAAGTTCTTCAATTGTCAGTAGTGCATTTGCCGTGCAGAGGTTTTATGTGCACAGACACTTACTGAGCCCAAACTTGTGATTTGAATTCCAAACAGGTCCCATGAAAAGTGCCTTTCCAAAGTGATTTTGTTTTAGAAACCAGCACTAGGCACAAATAAAGTCTAAAACAGTTGTCAGCCTTCAAGAATCAACAGGTCTGTTTCAGCCAGCCTCAATCAGACCTCGATACCAGTAAGAGCTTTGCTTGTTTTTGTTTTTTGAAAATGTCAATGCAATTCACCTGAAAGCTAATTCAGCACACAGGTCTTGCATAAAACTATATATTGTGCTCAGGCCGCTCTGCTGTTTAACCTCTGCCCGACTAAAAAGGGAGGACATACGGTAGCAGTTTGCGGCTGCAACAATCGGAAATGGATTGTTTTTGTTTGGTGGTTGAAACAACGGGCCTGTTAAACTATATCAATGGCTCTGTGATTACAAGCTGTAATTACAGGGTGATTAGCAGTCAACAGTGTGTACATGTGTGTATGCATTAGAATTTAGTCATGGGTGTGTGTTTGTGTGTATAATCACTTTTAAAACTTGTCAGAATTACTAACTGGTCCAATTCACTGACATGTAATAATGACAAATGATCTGGTCATGGTGACATTAATAGAAAATATTAGTGATAATCAGTATTGCGATAGGTTGTAGGAGTACAAGTATGTATTAGCCACAGCTTCATATTTATCAAGTAGACAAAAAGTGAGTCAGTGTAAATCACCTCATGTTGTTGTAGATGTAGAAGTTTGGATGTGAGCAATAATTCACAACCCCATATTCATTCATAGACATTTTACTAAACTCTTACCTTGATGTTATGATCATATTGTTTTAACATTTTAACATATAATTGTGATGATTTCCTTTGTAATTATGTTCACATTTCTATATCAAGATATAGACTAGCATTACACATTTTTCATATGTATGACATTGATTTTCACCCAATTTGTGTTTACCAATCCAGAAAGTTACTAGCCACAAGGGACACAAAGAAATATAGTTATGTGTTGTGTGTTACCACTCATAAAGACACATGCAAGAGCACATGTTGGAGATTGTTGTTTGGAGATTGTTTGCTTCCTTCATGCAGCACGCACAGCAGCTTTCAGTGCCAAAGATAAAATGGACAATCTCCTCCCTTCATGGCTTTGATTCAGAGGAATTAGCCTTTGCAATGTGAAGCTACAAAGCACGTTTTTGTCTCCTGGAGGTTTGTGTGAGTCGCAGCATTGTGGCTTTCATGTCACTGATCCATTGAACAGTCATGCAACTGACTGCCAAGACTGGAACTCAACTCTCATTAGCTTTAAAAATGTAATATTTGCTTTGAACTTCCAACATGAGATCAAATGACCGCCAACTGTACCACATTTACAGTTTTAGCTCATGCTCCAAGGGGTATCCTGTCATTTTGGACAAAAAAACCTCACAGAAAATTACTTTTGACATTTTGTCATGTTACATTTTGTCCCTTTGGCTCCTTCACAGTCTGACAGGTCATTCCAAACTAAATAAAATGTACACCTTTCTATTGCTGCCTTTAGAAATACTTCTCTTTAACATATCTTTATAAACCCTTCTGAATATGAACATATGAAGGGGTATTATTGTTAACTTTTGTCTTCTTCTTGTGTTGACTCAAGGAGTGCATGGTATTCTGTTGTCAACAGGGAGTGGAAAAGGTGCATGCGTGTGTGAAAGACATTATCTGATATTTTGCAACTGCTATGGGAGTGACAGTGCACAGTTGTTGTCTCAGCCTATTTTTAATGACCTTCTTTTAACAAAAAAGAAAGATAAGAAAAGTTTTTTTTTTTAGTTAGGACATGTGAACGCAGCGAGATGGAGCAAAGTGTTACTCATGGTTGGCTGGTGTGACGAGCCGAGAGAGAAAATACTCATCTTGAAATGTCAAGTCTATTGTAGTTTTTCATAAAAGCATAAACCCAGAAAACAGTGGGCGTTGTGTTGTTATAGACTTGATCCTCTCAGCAGACAGTGCTTCTATCCTCATAGAAAATCTTCCAATCAAAACCCAAAACATCAGGTTCTCACATTAAATGAATAGGTTCTAGTCATTAGCCACTTGGTCTTTATCTTAGTTTTGATTATGAGCATGCATCCAATGAGTCTCAGTTAATTTTGGACTCTGAATTGAGCTGATAAAATTTTCTGTTTATACTTAATATTTCCTACAGGCAAAATTAAAGTACTCTTCAGTTGTAGTTCAACTTGACCTAGAATAGCGCATTTGACCCAAGTGACAACTGGGTGGTGACTTCCCATACTTGTTACCAGGGCTCGTTTCATCTGCATCAACGCAGGAAATGAACAAATAACAGAGACTCCTTAAAAATACACACACACTAACATACACACATGCAAAAAGAACTCCCTTCCTTGTGTTGTCTTTCTACCTGAACCTTAAGGCAGAGACAGACTTCCCTGGTCACACTTGAGTACATCCTTGTAATGGTACGTCTAAAGTGAGTGTGTGTGCCTGTGTGCGCATGTGCGCGTGTGTGTCTACAGTGGCTCAGACAGTGACAGCTCTGTTCCCAGGAAGTGAATGTGAACACGTCTCGGTGCGTTAAACATTACCTGTTCTCTAAATGCCTCTTTACCCCTCAAACATGGATTAGTGGCTACTTAGGATCACTCCCATACAAGCGCAAAACTAGACAGGCTGTTAAGAGCTGGATAAACAGTGGAGTGACAGCTTGTGTGTGTGTGTGTGTGTGTGTGTGTGTGTATTTGCATTGTTACATCAGGTGATGTGATACCGTCTTTTTTTTTTTTCCAGCCTTGCGAGGTTAAAAATTACTAGGGCTTAACGTTGCCACACGACAACAACAAGACATTGTCAGCACAGTGAACTTGTGAATATGGTTGTTTGCTTTACCTTCTTTTCTTTATTAGAAAATAAAATAGAGATTTCTTCCATCTGCTTATTGGACATGGTTGCTGATCAGCGAATTCCTTGTATTCTGCTGCTGAGCTCATGACATGATTCAAGACATGTTAGATAAGAAGGTTGATTAAATGCTAGTGTAAAATTATACAAGGCGCCAGGAGATGACAGATGGGGCTGTTGTGATAGCAGCAATATTGCAATGTTGCGTTATTGACAAACCAGCTGTGGGGGGTGGCAGGCAACCTCTGCAACAGTTATGTTCACATATTTTCATGACAAGGTGCTTCTCTTTGTATATTTTATATGTATCCATTTAAGCACAGTTGGGCCGTTTTCATTGCCAGTGACTGGAAAAGCAATTATAATTGCTTTTAGTGATAAGAATGATACTATCAGTTAAAGATTAAACACCTCCAGGGGCTGTGTCATCCATCCTGGAAACTGATGTTGTTTTTGGATAAATACAAAAAAAGATAGATTAGTATTCTACATCTGTATGCAGCCGTTACTCAAATTCTGTGTTCTGTTGAATGAAATTGATGGCAGCCATATTGAACTTGCCAAGAGGAGCTGAGCCAATGGGAGCAAAACAGGCAGATTGTCGAGTCGAGTTCAGAGACTGAATAACCTTTGAAGACCTCAGTCTGGAAGTCATATGCTTTACACTGAGACGAAATTTATTTAAAGCATCTCTGGAAAAATTAGTCCAAACTAAAACTTAATAATAGCCCAACAACAAAGTTTATTTATATAGCACTAAAAA